>OX336390.1:490335361-490949736 GCA_946902985.2 Meconema thalassinum | reverse complement strand
GAATCGAAGAAAGAAAGAAAGAAGAAGAAGAATGTTATAATAACATCAATAATAATCATAATGGGCTTTAGGTCCCTTTTTAAATACTGCTGTTCTTAAGAGACGCCGGGGTGCTGAAATTTTGCCCCATAGGTGATCTTATAATGTGCCAGTAAATCTATTAACACTGCTCTCTCACATTTAAGCACCCCCAAATGTGAACTGACTGCACCTGGATTCAATCCCGCAACCTTGGGTACAGCTGGAGAGTGTATCAGAGCTGTGCCACGCAGCCAGCGATGCTGAGAAGAGGGTAGGGGGTAAATAGGGATAGTTGATCACAGACAGTTCTATGAACGAAGTGTCGTTCGCTACCCCTGCCTGGCAATGCCATTGATATAACTACTGTACGTTTACAAGTTCACGTTTGTAAATCTTGTGAGGAAGTGAATTAATATACTCACACTCAGCTTCATCATGATTATACATGATCGACAATACGCTGGAGTGCCAGCAGTGAATGAGGGCTTCTCCACTCTCACTGGGCTGTATCCTGTCAATCTCTTCACGTATCCAATAACCTTCATCAATTGTGAGCTTTACGACAGATGGGATCTAAATATAACCTTCACATACGATAAACAATTTGAAGTCCGTTTTAACGACAGTAGACTTCATTACAACATGTGAATGAAAAATATTTATGGAACATAACATGTTGTCGTTATCCCCATGTTGTAAGTATAGAAATGGGGGAGTGGTATTCCTTCAGGAATCATACGGTGGTCTGACGTTCAAAATATTACAGCCCAGATTTGTAGGTGTACTAGGTTGACCAGTACATTTCACGAATTTCGTCCCTTAAAGCGAGAAAATAAGACACTTTAATTTCGTTGTTGTTGATTTATTTATTGAGGGGCTTGCGACAACGTGAGCATTTATCCCCGTATACTCTGGATATGTATGAATGGATGATTTGTCTGATAACCTGAGTCATGGTGGTATTTGTACTGCTCGGGTTCAGCTCTGTGTACTTGACAGGAATGTGGATAGCGGACGAAGACGTGCGTACTAACATAACGAAATACATTGGTCGGTCATTCTTAGCTATCGCCCCGAAATTCTGGGTTCAATTCCCAAAAATTTAATTCTGGTGTAAGGGTTAGAACCGTGCCTCGTGAGGCAAAACTGAGAAGACGTGGGTTCGATTCCCATCTCAGCCATCCTGAAAGAGATTTTTTCACTTTTACTTCAGGGGAGCTAACCAGAGAACTAAGTCCATTGCACACGAGAATGTTAGAGAAACAACTGTGTGATTACTCACTCACTCATTAGTAGTGTATGCATTTGTAATTGAGATGATGACTAAGAAGGAGACGTCTGTGGCCTTAAGTTAGCAACTATTCCAGCACCTGCCTGAAGTAGAAGTGGGAAAATCTTTTTCAGGATGGCTGTGATGAGAGTCTAACCCACGTCTTCTCAAGACTCAAGACAGTGTATCCCGTTCTAACACTTAGGCCAGAATTAAATTTCTTCGCGAATCGAACCAAGACTTTCGGGTGATAGCTAAGAATGCTTGCAGCTGCCCAAGAAAGTTTTGGTTTTGATGAAAGAAGGCAGGACAAACGGAACGTGGAAATCGGACAGTAGATAACATAAGTGGCTTCAACGTAAAAGATCTGTGCCAGGTAGCTTAAAGTATATGGCCATTATTGATATTATTATTATTATTGTTATTATTATTATAAATACTACGTGAGGGGGGAGGGGGTCACAGCCTATTGAGCTGCGCACATCTGCATTTGCTTTGTATTTTTCTGATGACGAGTATATTGCACCGACCTACTGACTGCACTTCACGAGACAGGTCAAATGATAAGAAGACGTCTAAGACCGACTACTATCAATAAGATCTTCACTTCTCATGGGCATAGCAGCTCCTATTATAAAGAGAACTATTGCAACTATTGCAACTCAGAGGAAAGAAACAAGAAATCTTCCTTCGACATCCGTTGTTTGGGCACGATTCCCAGGCTCTTAGACTGAAATCCAGGTATAGCCTTTTCTGTTTGTCAGTGCCTATTAAATATTCGCCAAAGCAAGCAAATCAGAATTATAGATGCAGAGATCCCCCGGGGAACACTTCAAGATCAAGAATGAACCCTCTGCTGGATACCACCTTCCATTCGGAACACAGAAAATCAACAGACAACTAGAGACCCAAGATGCAAGGAGATTTTGAAAAAAGAAGACTAATTTCAGTCAAATGAACATGTGTTTGAGGAGAGCGTAGAACCCTTAAAATGTATAGTAACTCGAAAGAACTCAGCAGCATGGAAGACCTGGCAATTGCAAATCAATATGCTATTCAGGTGGCAGAAAAATGAAAATCCACAGCCTGCTTCCAGTCTCCGACCGGGTCAGGAATGGAATGAATGAAGCCCACATCTAGCGGCGAGGGTATGAACTGTGCCGGCTGCCGAGGCCTGACGCACTCCTCTAGGGCAATGATTAAATGAATGACAGATGAAATGAAATGATAGTGGAGAGTGTTGCTGGAATGAAATTTTGACAGGGAAAACCGGAGTATCCGGAGGAAAACCTGTCTGCCTCCGTTTTGTCCAGCACAGATCTCACATGGAGTGACCGGGATTCGAACCACGGACCCAGCGGTGAGAGGCCGGCGTGCTGCCGCGTAAGCCACGGAGGCTCTCCGGTGGCAGACAGGGTATTAAATATACATTTTTAAATAGTTTGTATATATAATCTAATCAGCTGTACAAGAGTGCTTTGAACCAGGGTAAACAAACATACAAATAAATAAACATAATAAATAAATAATATTAATTAATGAGAGAGGAGCTTGAATACGTGCCCCTTGATTACAAAAGACGGAACATAAATTGAGTGGTTATCAATAGAGCTCACACACTGTAACAGCAAGTGGTGACGTAATGGTATGAGGGAGAATAGAGAGTGGTATCATTATCCCATCCCCCTGTTATTAGTGCTGTCAGATCACAGGCGATACGCGCCCTGTTCTCAGAAGCACAGTGACAACAACGCTAATGCTGACATCTATTATAAGGATGAACACAAGGTGTGTAATATACACTATGCGCCCAAAAGCCTTGGGACACCTATTGCTGTTCGTTCCAAAAACTCCTTTCAAGTAACCCATAGCTTGTAGGACCTCCTTTGACTACTATTGCAGCGTTTGATCTTCACGTAAGGCTTTCCATTAAGTTCTGATGCAATGAGGACAAAATTTGTTTCCATTATTCGTGAAGCAAGGTGAGCTGGGTTGTTCAGCTAAACTAATCTGGCACGCATCCGACGTTCTAGTTCATCCCAAAGATGTTCGATGGAGTTCAGTTCGGGGCTTTGTTTCAGTAGGCCAGTCCAGAAGATCCATCTCATCGAACCAGGGTGAAAGGGCCTACGATTTGGGTAAAGGAGCATTCTTATGCTGATACAGGAAATGTCGGATTCTTAACTGTTGCCACAGTTTGAGATGCATGCTATTGTTTAAAATGTTTTTATGAACACCAGCGTTTATTTTGCCATCGACCAAACCGAATTGTACGACACCACACGAGGAAAGGCAGCCCTAGAATTTGACACTAACTCCACCGTATTTTACTGTCTGTACAACATTTAGGTAACTACCACTTGCCAGACATCTGCTAGACCCATACACACCTACTGTATTCGAGTGTCACATCATATACTGTGACACATCACTCCATGAAACCTTCTTTCACTGCTTCATAGACCAATTATGGTGTTGTTTGCAACGTCACACATTCGTTCTTATAATCAGTGACTTATGGGCAGCAGCACAACCATCAAACGAGTCCTAGCGCTTCTCGATGGATCATTCTGTCATTGTACCTGGCATTCAACGGAAGGCAAGTACAATAGTAGACAAGGACGTCTGAAGATTAGTTCGTGCAGTACGCTTAAAAGTTCGTCGGTCCCTGTGTGCTAATTTCTTAGGCCTACCAGAGCGATGATTGAGTTCAGTGCTTTCCACTTCACATTAACATCACTAACAGTGGATCTGGGCACATACTGGTGGAATTGTAGAACTTGTGGGTCCCTACACTCCAGCCCAGTTTGAACATGCTCAATTCTCTCCGTTGATTCATTCTGGCAGAAAACATGTCTATGATATGCCTGCTTCTGGTGCATAGCCTGATGTCACACAGCGTACATTAAGTGGGGTGTCCGGAGACTTTTAGCGACATAATGCATATGTCTTATATTTAAGAAGACATGATATTCCTGTTATTTTTGTCGCGTGAAATGTGACAGCTGATTCAAATTATTCTAAAAAAAATACGTAGGCCGTTCTCTCCTTGAATATTGACAAGACTGGCAAGGATACTGGCTATTTTTCTAGAATAATGTATTTCAGTTTCCAAATTTTAAGACAGGGAAACCCTAAAAGAATCTCATGACTAGTGCCGTAAAAGCTTTTATAAACATAAAAGTATTCAATATTCTAACTGAATGAGATGTTATGCAATAAAGCTGCATGAAATGAAATAGTGAAATTATTCGTTATTTCATTCATTTTCATGATATTTCTTTAGTGGCCATCCCGGTCCTCTGATATTCCCATAATCAAGCATGTGTGGGATGATCTCGGTCGTAAAATCCGGCCCATTGTCAACCTGTTGGCACTCGGATGGACTTGCCACAGGAGAGAATAGACTCTCCTTCACACCAAATCGTTTCAATGTTTTCAAGCCCAATATGGTTTAAACCTAATGACGAAGGGCTAGCAGTGTGCCCGTAAGGCGAATTCCGTTGATAATTTATTGTAATCATTGATATTGACTTTCAACTCATTCAGTTTCATTCCTTATGAAACACTCCGTCTGAGTTACTTGCGATTTTGTCTTCACTGGGTGTACTTGCCGTGTTTCATATGCGTACATCTTCCTTAATATTCAGAAACATTTACCATGGGCTATGTATCGGCAAGAATCGATCGATGGTGCCGTTTGATGTTATTGTGTGAGACTACCGTATCTACAGAGGAGACCAGGCTTTGATAGATCTCTGAAGCCATGATGCTAGATAGCATACATAACAAGACGACACTGATAATAACCGCACGTGAGATTGTGTGGGAGCCCGCATGCCACGCAAATACCGTGCGGAACCATTTCCACATCTGTTGGCCCATGCGGTAATTCGCGCATGGATAACATTTTTCTCCGGAAGATTTTGTTTTTGATTTTGGGATATATACAAAAACAATTACAAGGGTTTATTAATGCCTCTTTCAACCACAGTAGTTTGCTCGGTAGGTCACATCCAGATCCTAAGATGGTAGAATCGATTCCCGTGGCGGGTTCGTGGCAAAGAGCCACGGCTAGTTAAAGATGATGATGATGATAATTGTTGTTTTAAGGGGCCTAACGTCTAGGTTATCGGCCCCTAATGATCTGGATGATAGCGAAAATGATAATGAAATGGAAACCAGAACAAAATTATCTGAGACGGAAAATACGTACAAAAAGGAACTCAGATGGAAACAACTCACAATATGGTCTTACAAAAGGGAATTTAGAACGAAAAGATGCACAAAAAGAATAGATAGAAAAAGACCCACAAAACGTAGGCTAGATTCAAATTACGTACAAAATGCAATGTAGCGTCGAAATACTTACAAAATGCAACTGAAATTCAAAATACTTACAAAATGCAAATGAGATCGAAAATACGTACAAAATGCAGTTGAGGTTCAAAATACTTACAAAATGCAATTGAAATTGAAAATGCTTACAAAATGTACGGTAGATTCAAAGGACTCATGTGGATTGACAATACTTACAAAAAGCAACTGAAGCCATGAATTCCAAAACAGCACAAGTCCACTTAGCAAAGTTTTGAGATAAACGATTTTTTTTTGTGTATCTTTAAACATACTGAAGCTATTACTTCGATTTTTTTTCTATACATACATATTACAAGGCTTTTGAGTCTTGCAAAATATTACATTAAAACTATGAACAGTTTCAGAGTAAAAAAAATATGAAAATGGTGTTTTTGTGCTGTTTTGGAAATCATTGGAATTCTTTTTAATATTACTTTTATTAACGTTTGTTTAATTGCACTCAAATACATGTCAAAACTTAAATTTTTGGTGAAATCGTATTCACAAAGATATCAGTGAATAGATGACCCTAAAAATTTTCAGTCTGAATCCCAGGCTTCACTTTCTGAGGCAGCAATGTCACTGTCTGAGTTTCCATAAGCAAGTAGACGCTCAAAGTATGGCTGATGCTGTACATCAATGGATAGTATATATTTCGAAATGTCTCTTGCTTTCGCAGGTTTCAAACTAATTTCACTGTTGTAGGCATTCTTTAAAGCTGTCAAATCAAAAACACGCTTTTCTTTAAATTGAAATGTCTGTGTCACTAGTCCACTAGCTGATGTGCTAGCAGTCACATCATTGATGCGATACTGAATGATCTTGTATGATGTGACTTTCCACTTTCCTTCATGTTTAGATAGAGGCACAGGTTCTTTCACTTTTGCAAAGAAGGTTTTGTAATCCTTAATCATGGATTGATTGACGTGAACAATGTGTATATTACTTGCACTCTTCTCCATTATGTTGATCCATTGTTGAGGAGTGTACACAGTGTCCTGCTTCCTCTTCTTCAACTCTATGCGAGCAAAATCTCTGTCGCAGGGCAGATAGGAGTGGCCTTTTGTCGGATAAACGTGTCTTATGTATTCAAAACGTCCACATTTCACTAAGTGATGTAGATATTTGACAACAGTGTTGTTTCGGTTTTGAGCTGTACATGCATCTGTGAAAATGTACAGGTTCCTCACACTCGGGCCAACGTGATGTTTGATGAAATGATCCAAAAAAGAAACAGTTTCATTTGGCGTTTTTCTTCCTGTAAGTTCTGTGTACGGAAACATGAAAGCTTGATTGTCCGACATACGATGGAATCCTATAACATATAACCAAAGCTTCCTTGCATAGAACATCTCAGTTATAGGCATGAATGGGAAGGGAATATTCTGCATGTAATCAAACACCACACATTCTGACTTGCCATATTCCTCTCCTCCCTCTTTGACTAAGAATTCACATTGTTTCATTTCAGTGTAAAAACTTTTAGCTTTACGTTTATGTAATTCAAGCTGTGTCTTTAAACCATCCCTCACTGCAGCAATATTTTCACACTGTATTTTGAGTTTTAACTGTTCGCACTGTGCACAGATGTCTGTCCTTGGACGTCCGAAAGGATAGTTAAAAGTCTCTTTATAGTAGCGGAAAAAATATTCATAATTTATTAGAGGCTTGAATTCTTTTGTATCAAAACACATATATGCCTCAGGTTCATATTTCTGTAGATACATCTTCCACATTGTTTTAACATTCAGGTCTGAAGCCAAGTACCTAGTTTTCTTGCCACTCTTGCCGTAATGTGCCACCCGGAAGGGATACGACATAATGTGTGTCTTCATTTGGTCTTTGCAACTTTCAGATTTGCACCAAGTTTCACGACGTCCTCCACGTTCGTCAACAGGAGAAAGTACTCCTTCACACACCAGGGATGTGATCCGTCTTAAACGTGATGCAGTGATCCCGTGTAATGAAATGAAGGCTTGCTTGCACATTATCTTCTGGAAATCGCCTATTTTCACCTAAAGAGAAGAGAGATTTATTACTACTTGAAAACATTGCTAAAATACCGAAAGGGGAATATATAGATAATGATCATTTGTAGGTAATATCTGATTATTAACCTTTGAGTAGGCTATATGTTATATTAAAATATATTGAAATCACTCACTCTGTAGTAAAAAACAGCTGAATGAGGCTTTGTAGCTTCATGAAGCCGATACCGTTTTCTTCCTGGCTGGGTTACACTTACTAGTCCAACCAGATACCTGTCTTGTGCATTTTTAGACTCCATGTTATTAAACTGTGTTATTATATTGTCCTTGGCAGCCTGTGAGAGGTCCGACATGCATTGTCTTCTACATCTAGAACAAATAAAGCAAATATTAGGAAATGTATATGTTTTAATATATTACGCCAGTTGCTACTGTGGTTTTGAAACCATGCTCTTTACTTACTTGCAATCCTTTCCTGTTTCCTGTCCAGACAATCTCTTCTTTTTTAGAATGTTTTTCTTCCAGTTTTGGGGATCACATTTCCGTTTAGGAACTGGTATACCATCTGAACCATCGTCATCCATTTTCCAACTCTTTTTCACAAAACACTACACAAAAACCAATAATATTTTCAGTATTAACACTCCACAGTTCACGCGGGAACACAACGTAACAGCTGATGCGAAAGCAGCTCTGCCTAGTGAGAGCGAGAGGAGATAAGGACTTGTGCTGTTCTGGAAGTCAGGCGCGCTCATTTAAAGTATTTGAGTTTAGAGTCAGAACAGCATTTGTTCATGCTCTTGTGATGTTTTGATTATCATTACTTGAAATACAGGTTCAAAAAGCAAATATTTTGTGCTGTTCTGATTACCAAGTGGTAGCTTACGACGAGACGATTCCAGTGATACCCATAACTCATATAGCGTCAAAATGTGGACTTGTGCTGTTTTGGAATTCATGGCTTCAATTTAGATTGAAAATACTTGACAAACTGTAATTTAGATTCAAAATACCCACAAAATGCAATTGAGAATCAAGATATGTGCAAAATGCCCGCCAAACAAAATGCAATTTAGATTCAAAATTCGTGCGAAATGCGGGTTTGGTTGAAAATACTTACAAAATGCAATTGAAATTCAAAATACTCACAAAGCTCCCTCCGCCACATTGAAAGACTTACTAAAAAGCAATTTAGATTGTCAATCTTTACAAAAAGCAATTGAAGTTAAAAACAATCGCGAGATGTAATTTAGATCGAAAAAACATACAAAAAGCAACGTAGATTAAAAATGTCTTAAAAAATCGCTAGAAGGGAATTTAGATACACTGTGAACCAAGTAACAAAATTAGTGCGGGAATCTTAAAGAGAAAAGTAAATATAATGAGAAGAGGAGAGGAGAGGAGAGGGGAGAGAGGAGGGGGCCCGCCCCAAAGGTAAGGGACAAAAGGGGAAAACGGACCCAGCTCAGGAATCCCTCGGGGTCGCCAACTCCCGAACTCACCAGCCGTGAGCCCCTGAGGGTGTAGCATTATCTACGGTGCACCATAAGTGGTGGGGATACATACACCCTGCCTCCTTAAGGGCCTTGAGTACAAGGCAGGAGGTAAAAGGAAAAGAAAAAGAAGGCTGACCCCTCACAGAAGGAGGGTATCAGGAAAGATGAGACAAGGGCCAATTAAGGCGGGAAAGTGAAAGACTCCCTAGGTCTCAGATAACCTAATACCGTAGGGGTCGGAAGAGAACAAGAGGTGACCAAGGGAGGTCGACAGGAAAGAAGACGGAGAGGAGCCCGACACAAGTAAGTGGAAGCAATGCCGGACTCAGCTGGGGTCCCGTGGTCGCCAACCCACGTCCCACTATATGTGAGCCCCTGGGGGTGCTAGTTAAAGACCTCTGGTATCACATTTGATGGTTACAAGGCAATGTTAATTAAATATCAGCCATAGGTCGCACAGTCAAGTTCTGGTCTTCATTGCCAGGTGGCGGTGTTAAACCGAGTGTTGGAATTGGGGAGTAGCCTAATTCGCCTCAATAGGTCCAACTGAAAGGTTCTACGTCACGATACCTGAGGTCATAGATTATTATTAATAACTGGAGTGGCTTGAAAGACCCAACGTCCAGAATCATTGCCAAGGAGGAGATCTTAAACATACCAGTAAATCAATTGAGCTAGTCGCATTTAAACACTCTTAAATGTCGACGTTCAAACCGGCAACCTTGAGCTTTGAAGGCCAATACTAAATCAACTGTTGCTACTAAGCCGAACAAAGACAATTGTAATTCGAAGTAAAAGGAAAAGGCTAATGACTAAGATGAATGATTATCAATTCATTCACTGGCTTTTGAAATTAGGAAGAACAAACTTATCCATCAAGACAATAATCAACGTAAGAGACATATAATGGCTGGTATAAAGCTACATTGAGTCCATACTGTGATGTTATGGGGTTAATGCCCCGCATGAA
Organism: Meconema thalassinum; assembly: GCA_946902985.2. NCBI lineage: Eukaryota > Metazoa > Arthropoda > Insecta > Orthoptera > Tettigoniidae > Meconema > Meconema thalassinum. The sequence continues at coordinate 490,939,632 of OX336390.1, read as the reverse complement.
TCACATCATACTTCTTGCTAGGGCAACAGACAGGCAAGATATTTCTGCTGATATTATTTAGAAACAAACACATTAAATTCATATTTCCTGCTCATAGCATTATTTTATTAGAAGAGGATGTTGTTGCAGAGCTCTCCATACTAGTAAATGCTTCATTTTAAACTTCAGAAACTCTGGCTACAAAACCTTAGAATACAAACCCTAATTTGGTAGTACATAAACACAAACCCTCGTAAAATTTACGACTATTTATTTCCATGATGAATAAAATGTAATTCCACACAAAATATAATATAAGAAGCACGTATTAACATGAAAGTTATTTTACAGAGTGTTAACTCCTAGGTTTTCAAGTCCCTGGTGCCTCATTTACAGTAGTTAGTGCAAATATTTGCTCTATGTTCCTTGCAATATGCGCGGTGACATTCGCTGCAGTATGTTGTCGTCGTTCGCCTTTTCTGAGTAGGACGGATGTGACAAACAGTTCTTACCAGTATGTATATGACAAATTCTGCGGTTCTAAATACTTATTTCATTCAGAATAGTGCTGTAATTTAACTTTGTTACAGAACTTACCTTGCTAAGTTTAGCATACGTAGTCAAAAATCGTCGTAAATTTTACGACGTAAGGGTCTTCAATTTGAAATCAATAGACTCACTCTAACAATGCACGCACACTGACGAAGCTCGCGGTATTGTAGGAAGCTACTGAGTAGGACAGCAACGTGGCGAGAAAAGCCTAGCAGATAGAGCCGTGTTGCCAAGTATACGTCGTAAAAATTACGAGAGTTTGTGTTCCCTGTATCACATTCTAGCAGACACAGTAATACGGAATTCTAGTTCTTGTACTGGAAACTAATTCGTGGACAACTCTCTTCTCCTTGTCTCCCCACCTTTAATCTACATGTGAAAGATATTTCAAGGCAGCAGGAAATTAGGGGAGTGGGAGACGTGACTACACCAGGATAGAAAGTTCTAAGTAGATCACGTAGCTCTATGCACACCGTTTACTCGCATATTCCGGAGCGATGTTATTATTAAGCCTTTTAAAGTTTAACTGCCAGCATTGTTTGAGCAGCGACAACACGGTCACTGTGCTCTTTATATTTATGTTTTATGTGTATGGTACTTCACAAAGTATTTTGGGCACAACAGCTAGACTGTCCTCACAAGTGCGTGGTGCTGTAGGCCTAACAGAGGCTTGTGCCAATCATCGCTGTCAACCAGCGAGCTGACGTTCAGGTACGAACATTTTGCTGCTAAATAGTTGTTGATTCTTTAGAGGCTTTGCAACATCGTGGTCATGCAGCCTCGTGTACTTGGGTGTGTGCTTGTAATCTAGTTAAGATTTGGGAAGGAAGCGGTCGAGGCATTAAGTTAGATAACATACCGGAATTTTCCTGGAGTAGATGTGGGAAACCACGGAAAACCACTTCCAGGATGTCTGAGGTAGGAATCGAACCCACCTCTTCTCAGTTGTGCGTCATGAGGGTGAGTGTACCCCGTTCCAGCCTTCACACCAGAATTAAATTTCTTGGCAGAGCCGGGAATCGAATTCGGGCCTCGGCGGTGACAACCAAGAATGCTAGCCATTACGGTAGGTAATAAGTTCCAATTATATCAATTGTATGATTAATAAATTAATATTTCCCATAATTTGTACGCTACGCTCTGCCCTTAACTTTGTGCGGATTATCTGCCCTGCTCGGCTTTGCCGGTATGTGAATTTATGGCAGTGCGTGCAATAAGGACATAGTGAAACAGTTGCTGGTTTTAATTACCACACAGAGTAGCTGATCGTTTTAATTAACTACTGATTATAATACTTGGTCTGTTATAGCCTGCAATAAATACGTTTATAAATTATACCTCAGTTCTTTCCTTTCTTTCTTTTTTTTACATCGAGAAAAGTAGTCTTTAATAAAATACACGTTGGCAGATTTCTTGGTGGTTACAGAACCTTGTTATTACTTTATTACAACCTGTGGTTATTGTTTTTCAAATCTCTTAAGGTTCAGCATCATGCAATTAAAGCTTCAAGGCACGAGGAATGAAATTACGTGAGTGGCTGGGTCAATCGATAGGCCGCCTAAGGATATATTCCAGCAATTAGTGTTCCTATCTTTGTAGATCTCACACATGCTTCAATGATGTCTTAATACGTTTATTTGGCTTATACACCTTTATTTGTATTTACCTCCACAACTCACAAATATGATCAGCTGTACTGCATATCGTAGTCGGTAAAGCTCTTCTTTACCATGTACAGGGCCATTATGTGTGTGCGCGCCACTAAACACGGCAAGCTCAGTCGGCTGCGACTAGTGCAGATCGCGGCCGCGCGCACCCGGTTCAGCCGGTGGTAGGCGCGCACTTTCACACTTTTACCAAACATGTTCAATAATGTGTACTTACAGTGCTCATAGGCGATGCTGAAAATGTCCTCCCTCTCTTGTAACACACACGTGACATCTTTTGATGAAAGAATGTCTGTCAACTCTGTTATTATTTACGGAGCCTGTTTTCTTGAATCGTTTAGCGAGCCACCTAATAGTACTGGCATTAGGCACAGGTCTTCCTGGAAACTTGATTCGAAATTTTCGTCTCGTTTAGAACAAGATTTTCTGCTTTTCATGTACAAATTATGGATATACACACGTTCGCGCAATGTGAAGTGGTGTCTAGGCATGACCAACAATCACAGTAATCACAACACTCACTAAACCTGCAACAATAACGTCTGAGCTTTGCAAATACACGTCCTTATGAATGACAAAACACGTGTACGTGTGAACTAACGATATGAGTCAGTGGAGCGCGGCATGCCGGCTGAACCGCGATCTGCGCTAGTCATAGCCGGCTTAGCTTGCCGTGTTTACTGGCGCGCGCGCACACATAATAACCCTGTATATGAAATTCATCATATTTCATGTAATTTGTCCAAATTGACATATACATTAATATGTATACCTAACAATAGGTAAATAAATGATAATACACCTTACAGTCATGCCGGCCCCGTGGTGTAGGGGTAGCGCGCCTGCCTCTCACCCGGAGGCCCCGGGTTCGATCCCCGGCTCCGTCAGGGATTTTAAAACTGACGTGAGGGTTGGAACGAGGTGCACTCAGCCTCGTGAGGACAATTGAGTAGCTGTCTGACAGTGAGACAGCGCCACGATCACGAATACCAAGATGAACGGCCGAGGGGACCCGACGCGCTGATCACGCTTAACCCCAATATCTGCAGGCCAAATGGCTGGGCAGCGGTCGCTTGGTCGGCCTTAGCCCGTCATGGGCTGGATAGTGCCAGGGGTTGACTTGACACCTTACAGTCAATAATATATTGAAACTAATAATAATATAGTATAATGACAGTTTCGGTTATTTTGTAAACTTCTTCAGCTATAGTAAAAATATGAAATTAAGGCCCGTTCTTACAATCTCCGGTTAAATCTTAACTGGCACTTTTACGGCAAGTACTGGATCTTGATTCTTACAATACCAGTTTATCGACAAACTGACAGTAAAATAAGCCTTAAACGGCAGTGCACTTTACCGGAAGATTCTCCTCCTGTAAACTGCCAGATACACCCAGATATTCTATTATAATCTCAACGCCATACATCGTCAATATGCCTAGAATTATCCGTAATTTCATGGGTTTTGTAAATGCTGATGCTGTTCAAAGAAGCAGACGAAAAGTATATAAGAATCGAAATGATAATTACGATGAGTTAGATGATCAAGACATTTTTAGACGATTCCGTTTGACGAAGCTTTTCCTCTTAAGGCCTTTATTTGTCTCATTTGGAGATACTTGTCCTGCTATATCTAATATTTCTCTTTATAATCGTAAGGTAACAAACAGATTGCGCCAAGAACACAGATCAAGATCAAGGAATATAAAATATATATTTATTATTTACTCCCTGACGCAGATCCACTCATGCCAACTATTGAGAGGTATCAAGAAATCTGCAAATCGAACCAGAAATATGTACCAATTGTTGAAAATTATGCGCAGATCTGCTAATCTACCGTAAACATTAACCGGAACATGGTAAGAAGGATCGAATGTTTACAGAGACTTTACTCCGACTGTAAAGCCAACTGTCAGTTAGAGTTTACTGTCACTTTACTGGAGATTGTAAGAATGGCCCTAAGAGCATCAATCTAACAACAACATTCTATGAAACAAAGATGAGCAATAGAACATGAAGTGTTCACTTTAAAAAAGAAATGTCTTCAGTAACCGTAGACTAATCTTCCAAAAGGGGGCGTGGTGGCGCAGTGGTCAAGCTTTTGGCCTCTCACCAAGGTGGACTGGATTAGATTCCCGGTCAATGCATGTGAGATTTTTGAAGTGAAATGCCACGTCCTGTGGTTCGGATTCCACGTAAAAAGAAGGTCCCGTGGCTCACGATCGCTTGATGAACAGTCACGTAAAAATAAAAGTTTCCTCCCTTCAATCTTCCAAAATCTATCTATAAGACTTACATATAAAATACGTTAAGTTCGTCCGACAAAAAACACAAGTGAACCAGAAGTACTTAGAAGGTGCGGTTTGTACCAAAATCTTCCAAATCGTCTCAATAGTACAGGATAAATCATGCATTTCCTGAAAAGTCAACGAAAATATATTTATTTGTTTAAGATGTGTGTTTAAACAAATAAACAAGACGTTAGCCCCAGGCAGAACTGTGTCGCGTCCAGCCCGCATAGCACTAGGGCTGGGCGGGTAGTCTATACACATGGGGTCCACATAACCCATTGTGCATTGGACATAATATTCAAGCAGTATTATCCACAGCAGTGACGAATTGCACTCTGATTTCATAAATATCGACAATTTGTTTAAAAAGTGCCTTCAAACAAATAAATATATTCATATTAGCCTGCATAACAGTGAAGTCAGACAGCTGGTTAATGTATATGCGAGATTTCACGCACAAGTCCCCTAGTATTAAAAATTCTGTTAAAAATTATAATTGTGAATACTCTCTAATTTGAAAGAAATCGTTACAGATATGGAAAAAGTGGCTTCGGTGGCGTAGTTGGTAGCATGCTGAGCTTTTATGCCCAAGATCGCGGGTTCAAACCCGGCCGAAGTCGTCGGATTTTTAAGAGCGTTAAAATCCCTCAGTGTGCCTTCCTTCGGGGGGTAAGTAAAGCCAGCGGTCCCATGTCATAGATTTATGGCATGTTAAAAAAACTTCCACTAATTACACCTATGTGTGGCTAAATTAATTATAGGTTAAACAACGCTCTTAGGGTTCCTACGTTCGTCGCCAGGAGCTGACTGCGGTGGCGTCTAATAGCCAAGTTCCGAACTAGTAGTTGTTGACGGTGGAGTTTGGCGGCAAAAGTAGGAAATTCAATGTCTGCCGTCCTTACTTGAATTAAAAACATATTAGACACACTAATACAGACATCACAATTAACACCGGTTATCAGACAGATTCTACACACACCCAAAGTACACGGGGCTACATGACCGCGTTGTCGCATCCCCGAAACTAAGGAAACAGCCAAAAAAATATGGAAAAATATAATGCAAATTGTTTAAAAATTAGATCTATTACAATTGAAGTATTAATGAAAATTTAAGAAACATATAAACATATTGCTTATAAACATTTTGTGAGGTTCCAAAATAGAGCAATCTACCTCTAAGGGGTAGGGAGACAGTAGTGAAAAGACGTTCCTTATGTTTTCAAATGTTATTATCATCAAATAAATTGGTCGTTATGATTTGCAGCTTCTTTGGAAAAGATCAAATTGATGTGGCTGTGGATGTAGAATCTTATTGAAATGGTCCCTTCAATAAAAAGGTCGTTTAGCTATTGATGATTTGTACCTTCTTTTGAATTAAGATCAAATTAATGTCGCTGTGGATGTAGAAATGGTTTTGGAAACGTCTTCTGTGTTTTAAAAACGTTTTCTGCTTGTATTTTGCGTATATTTATTTGAATGTTCATGGAAAATAATAGTAATGGTCTCCTTTACTTAGTCATGGCCCCAGGTTTGAACTCCCGCATAGTATGTTGCAATTTTAGGGGGATTAAATGTCTCAATTATTATTACTGCTACAAAAACTGTCTGATAAACCATGCTATACTTATATTTAGTCATAGAAAAGGGCTCACAAGCATATAAAGAAAGTGCTGTTTTTATTAGTCTGTTGTATCTAACTAGAGCCATAGAGTTTACCTCCGAGGCGCTCCAATATTTGTCAACAAACAAAATAAATATTATTTTAAATATTCATTTGTGGTTTGCAGTGGAGATCGTTTATCTCACAACGTGCTGATAAACTTTATATCAGTGTTGGTCTATCGAATGGGAAACAAACTGAATGTTGGCACAGCCAGACAAAGAAACTAAATCAACTGCATTAACACTCCCCCTTCCTCCAAACCCACTCACACACTCATTACATGGCTTTGTTCCTGATGGAACTTCTATGCGACCGGGAAACCAAACACGACATGGGCCTAAATATTTCCCTCAAAACAGCGCAGCATTCACATTTACTATAGTACTGGCATGTTGCCATTCATGTAAGCTGCGCCAGGGGCGTGGTGGCGCAGCGGTCAAGCTGTATGCCTCTCACCAAGGCGGACCGGGTTCGATTCCCGGTCAATGCATGTGAGATTTTCGATGTGAAATGCCATGTCCTGTGGTTCGGATTCCACGTAAAATGGAGGTCCCGTGGCTTATGATCGCGAGATTGACGGTCACGTTAAACTACAAGCTTTTTGTAAGCTGCGCCAAAGATAAAATTGCAACAACTGCAATTATTGAAATGTGTATCTTCTTAATTTTTTTTTCTGAATGAAAAGCAAACGGATGAATCTCTTATATACAGCATGTCCCAAAATTCTTGCACGGACTGAAATTTTCGTGAAAATAGCTGTTATTATTATTATAATTATTATTATTATTATTATTATTATATTTTATTAAATTACTATAATTAATCTATTATTATTTATATTGAAATTGCGCTTACTCTCTCTCAGCATATTTGCTGGATTTGCATCAACATAATCCAAAATATTCAACATAGTCTATCATAAATATTACGTTCAATAGTTGATGTTATCGAGTTCCTTCAACCCATTGAACTACATTCAATTATAGGGATCCTTTCTATTTCTTCTGTTGTCTGATTCCCCGTGAACAGCCGAACAATTCTCAGCACACGGAAAGGATAACTAATTTTTGCATTAGTTTGTAAAGACCTTCGTCCAACTTCAGTTCTCAGGTACTATTCTGTAGCGAGGAATTGCACCGAAGCCGGAGATAATAATAGGCATTGCTCTTATTTGTCCCATGTACCATTGCTTCTGGGGCAATTATCCAAGTGTTGCATATTTTGTGATCTTCGAACGTGTTTTGTTTGCAGGTTACAATGGTTTGGAATTGCTACGTCTATGAAGGAGGTGTGTCTTAGGTGTTTGACAACAAGAACCAGATTAGGTCATATGTGCATAAATGTCTGATCTATCAGCACAGTGCGATACCAATTATGATGATGATGATTATCATTGAATGAAATAACCTTATGTGATAACTACGTTCATTAAGAGCAGCGCGAGGCCATGAGACCTGCCTTATCCGTTCTTGATATACAGATGGGTTTGAGCCCCACGTCACCCATCCCTGAAATCTCTTTTCCACGATTTACCGTTCTCAACTCCGGGAAATGCCGGGATTGGACTTAATAATGGGACCTGGTCGCTTCGTTCCAACTAGTTAGCAGTTTCATTGATTTGTGTCCATTTCATATCTCATTAACTCTTCTCACGAGGTTGGTGACAGGAAAGACATCAGACAGTGAAATCCACCCGCTAAATAGAAATTCATCGCATCTCACCCAAGACCTCATAGAAATTGGAGTAATAAGGGGTTGACATACAAACATCACTGAATAACATACTAACAAAAGTGTCTTTATGAACGTTGTAAAATCATTTATTGAAACACACGTATGCACTTGAGACCTTCGATACCGAACAAACGGAAATAATAAGGAGTGGACATACATACATACATACATACATACATACATACATACACACATACATTCACATTCATGAATACATTCTTGCGTTAATGCAGTTCTATTCTACATTTTAAGTCTTTTAGCATTCAGTTTGATCTGCAAGCCTCTGCGAGCAAATGAAGCACCTCTACAATCACCAATTACAGCAATGGGCATTGTTGTCTCAGCTTCTACACTGTTCACTGTGAAATAAACATCGACTTCTAGGTCTAACTCTTCTTCTATTACCCCCTATAGCCGAGTTCAATAGTTACTCAGATAGTTACATGTGAATAAAATTTCTTGCTGAATACAGAACATCGTAATTAAGAACTCGATGCATTGGCTTTATCTCTTTCTCTATGTAGCCACTAGTTTCCCCCAAGTACAGTATTTGAAATGGTCATGTGCACTAATATAACGCACCTATCCGGCATTCCATCTCTTTCAGCAATATCCCAGGCTGCATTTGCCTGTTGTGCCCAAGTTTGCGAGATCGAATTTCAGAGCAGTGAGTTAAAGAATTAATTTTTAGTTGGTCAACACGTTAATGTGTATAGTTAAATTGAGTGGGGAATACGACTTATCTAATCACACCCTCTGACCTGGAAAAGTTACGTGCATTAATTATACACTTCTCGAAAGCAGGGACGGGAGTAATTGGAGGACATGGTTCGCTCATCAGGCGACCATCATTGGATGCTGTTTGCTTCAGGCATTTATTAAGACATATGAACATATATACAATTATTTAGTTTAAAACAACTTTTTAACGAGTCCCTTTTTAAATTGTGTTTCGTTAGTTTTATAGCACTTTTTATAGCAGTTATCATTTGAATCTGCTTAAACGCGAGAGATGCGTGAAAGTGGATGTACAGGAAGGTTACACTTTCCTTCAGAGTAAAATGCTGCGCCCCCGGTGTGTCTAACATCGCAGTGGTTAAACAGTATGTAAAACTTATGACATATTGTTCTTTCAATCGACATTACCTTCGCTTTTTATATAAAGAGATTATTTTTCTTCTTTATGAGGAGGCAGGTTGGGGATCACGATACACGAGCTGCGACTCAGTAATTACAAATATCGCTTATCGATCCTCCATTTATTAACTTACTCTTCATAATCCTGACGACGCTAATTTTACATCCCAAGTTATTAGCGCTAATTACTGGGTGATGTTGGCAGGGACATGATCACCTGGTTTGAGCTATGTGCAGGAGAACATTACTCCAGGGTATCAATATTTTACAACTATAAGTAAAATGACTGAAATAAGGCCCATATCAACCATTAGTTTTGCTTCCCTACTTACGCAAACTGTCATAAATGTCATAAAATACGTGCAATCTACTTTACTAAAATATTAACAGGATGAAAATTACCACAAGTAATGTTACGAGATCTTTTGAAATTATCTAGAGAATTTAAAATCTGAATATATGTTTAACCGAATCATCAATTACGATCAATATTATCGTACATCAATGCATTCAGAAATATACAACTTATGCCAGTAAAAGAACAGTGAAATGTGTTACCAACGTAAGCTAATAAAGAAATCTATAATACGGAGCATAAAACCACTAATCCTTTGTTAGTGTTCTTTGTGAACAAAGGAACGACGGCAAGCACATAGGAAGAGTTCATTGATAACAGGCATGGAACTTTGTTATCAAAATAGAGCACTCGAACCGAATTCTTACCTTATTGATGCAGATCGTTGACTGGAATAGTCAAATCAGTATCATCAATACCATTATCAGAAACGAACCTGTAGACGTCGAAGCTGCCAAGGACGTTAGGCCAAAGTGATTTATTAATTAATTTACTTAATTACTTACTTACTAAAAGGCATATCGTTGGAAATTTAAGAGTAAAGCATTAACACGTTGGCATCAATTTTAACCTTTTCAAGCATAATCAAGATCTGCATTGAGCATTTAAGTTCGTCTTGGCATGAAGAATATATATTCAGACTGATAGTTTGTCTGGTTCAAAACCAATGTATTGAGTATATCTTTATATACAATGTATATAATTGTTCTGTACGTGTGTATGTCACTATCTATCTATCTATCTATCTATCGTATGGCTTTTAGAGCCGGGAGTGTCCGAGGACATGTTCGGCTCGCCTGAGTCTGTAGCTGCTTCCAGCGGACACCCTAAAGGGTCAGCTACACGTTCCGTTCAATTTCAAGTAGTTCCAACTTTCGCCACCAGATATCAATGATACCTAGTGGTGAACGTTGGAACTTTGATAGAGCGTTCTGACGAAATCTAACCTAACAAATTTTGCTTTACACAAGTTTAGTCTGTGAAAGGATCTTTTACATGCCATAAATCTATGACATGGGACCGCCGGCTTTACTTCCCCTCCGAAGGAAGGCATACTGAGGGATTTTTAACGCTCTTAAAAAATCCGACGACTTCGGCCGGGTTTGAACCCGCTATCTCGGGAACAGCAGTTCAGCATGCTACCGACTACGCCACCGAAGCCGCTTGTATGTCACTAAACTCCTACTAAACGGCTGGACTGATTTTGATGACATTTTTCATGTATGTTAGAGTGGATCCCTGTATGGTTTAGATTCACAATTGAACCCGTTAGGCTGAATGAACACAATTTTAGAACCACAATATACAGTCAAAAACTGTCGCCAAGGAAACCGCTAGCTTTAGTGAAAACTGAAGTCTTTGGACTCTTTGTATCTGCACGTTGATGCCAACTGGTTGCAAACTGTGTTACTGCCGCCACACCTTAGACTCTGCCCGTGGCGGTGTTTGGTGGCAAATTGTGTTACTGCCGCCACACCATCCCCCCCCTCGGAGTTTAGGTGGCTACGAATGAAAACAGTCCGGAAATTTCACACGTCGGTCGGAACGCGTTGTCGTTTCTGACCTGATTGAGTCCTTTTGCGTGCGACCAAAATGTTGGATGAACATGTACACAGAACAGATAGCCTAATACCCGTATGTGAACAAAACAAAAACAAAAACCACTAGCCATAGTGATTGTTTGTCTCTGAACATTGAAGGTGTCTGGTGGCAAACTGTTACTGCCGCCACACCAGCTCAACAGGGTCTTCTTTCACCACTAATTTAATTCTCCCAAGCCCATTCCTTTGGCAGTGGTTTCTTCTGAAAAGCTCATGAATAATCGACTTTCTGAGAATAATTCATTGGCATTGTTTTGACATATCAATGACGGCTCATCGAAAATAAACAAGATGTAATTTTTTTCTACAATTTATAACATCCATTCCTGTATTTATGTGTTGTGTGTTCATTACAGAATGCAAATCTGTAAGGTGCAGTGTTGAAGTGAATATCTTACATAACCTTCCAGGAATTTCAATTGTATGTGCATTGTGCATTCAATGACAATCAATCTAACCACCTCAAACTTACACTTGTGTGGTATATTGGCTTTCACGGCCGGTGTATTAAAACTCAGCAATTCTTCTAGGTCTATGCCGTGTCTTGTGTGGGGTTTCGCCTAGGACACCAAGCTGGCTCATCGGCGGGCTCTTTTGGAAGCCTTCATAGGGAGGTTGAGGCTGCTTGAGCTTTTAGTTCTCGCAGTCAAGTAGTGCAGTTCAGTCTATATAAAGGGAGATAGCGCGCAGTTCGTTACTCCCGTGGGGGTCCGGGCGGGGACACCCAAGATCCCGCCGATGAGTCAGCTTGGTGTTCTAGGCAAAACCCCACACAAGACACGGCACAAACCTAGAAGAATTGCTGAATTTTACACTTGTGTATTTATTAATCTTATGTAATTCTTTTTCAGCACTAGGGTATAATCGAATTCTTTTGGGTACATTCGTGTTGACCGACTGAAAAGCACCAAACTTTTGTTTACTAAGGCATCACTGAAAAATGGCTTCAAACACCATAATTATACTGTATTTATGTGTTGTGTGTTCATTAAAGAACAATGCCACGTCTTCGTGGACGAGGAGGAAATATTGGTCGACGTACATGTAATTCACAAATAGTCTACAACCGTCGGTTAAATAGAATGGCAGAAAATCAATTGACGGACAATGAAAATTTAAGAGACCAAGTTGCAAACACATGCGCGAATGAAAGTCAAGAGCAACGCAACGAACGCTTTCGAGTTAATGCATTGAGACAAAGACAGGCGTGTCAACGAGCCACAGACGCACACCGAGCACAAGAACGACAGCGCCTGCAAGTACATCTCGCATTGACACACCTTGCATTCGAATATGAGTCGGACATCGACTATTCGTCACATTCACACATTTTCATCGGCGCTATGGATAAAGAATGCCAACATTGCCATGCATTCACATACAAAGGTGAAACGGTCGGTTTCTTCTGCGCGTCTGGAAAAGTTGTACTGCCACCATTGAATTCGTCGCCAGAACCATTGAAAACTCTATTGGCTGGAGTCACACCTCAATAAAAATTGTTTTTGCGTAAAATTCGTTAATTCAATTATTGCTTCCAAAATCGTTCAAAATGATGATGGTCACAATTGAAATGATTTGAGTTTTTTTCTTTAAAAAGCTATGTAAAATGTCTCTTAGGATAGAGTTCATCGAAAATTATTCAAATATGTTCGCTGAACCCGCTGTAGCCTATCTGCCGGGTCCACTTGTTTTATATAATATACAGTACTTTCAGTTGAAATAAATGAAAATAAGTCCCGATATAGCCAAGCCCCAATGCCTTGTGCGTGAAAGCGCTGAGCTGCACCTGTAGGCTCTAAAATCTTACTAGTTCATTTAATTAGAAAGAACAAGAGATATTCTTCCTAGATTTGATTTACCTGTTGACTACATTAGGTAGCCTCCTACTTGGACGGACCGAGTTTGATTCCCGGGACATACTGTGTAAAATGTCACGTTCGGTTGTTCGAATTCCATGAAAAATGGAGATACCGAGGCTGATGAACCTGAAATTGAAGATCACGTAGAATTACACGCATTGCTATTTCTTTCTTTCTTTCTTTCTTTCTTTCTTTCTTTCTTGCTTCTTTATTTCCTTTTCCATCCTTGTATCCTCATTTATTACATTAGGCGGATGATTAGTTGTAAAACATTGAGTGGTCTGGAATTGTGATCAAGATTCTTCAATAAACCGCTACACTGTGATATGAAGTGTAGCATCTGGAGTTGACAGAACAAGCACATCGTCAGTCTAACTCCATCACGCTCTCTATTAGTTAACAGCAGTATATTCGTTTCACAGACTACTTCCAGTATAGTGTTGGTCTTTAAATGACCCTTGGAACAGAGTTGGAGAGATGAGTGGTACCAAAGGTTCTGCAGTAACTGTTCAATTACAATAACTTTGTGGCTCAGATGGATATTGTACATGCAAACTGGGAGTCTGTTTAGTATGGAGATGAAACTTGGTCACATGACTCGTCCTTGAATACCGTTAGCCCAGAGGGTTCCCATAGCACCTACCTGTACAATCTTTCCCCATCGTTATTATTGTTGTTTCTTCATTGATGGGCTTGTAACAGCTTGATCATGGCCCTTTCTACAAAACGGAAACGATTAAGGATTGATTTGACACCAAATTTTCTAAAGGTTTTTCCTAATAACAGCAAAATATAATTCGAAATCCAAAACACAAATTGGTTTTATTTGAATATCAAAGAGGTGTACATATAAAATCTGCTCGAAATTCATGAGGGAAAGAAGGGAAGTCAACCATAAACCAAATCAAAGAGTAGTATTTATTTTATACATAACTTTTTGTATTTGTTGAAAAGATGTCACCCATAGTTTGAGGCAAGCATCCCATTGCTTGGGTAGGTGGCAAATGTCGTCCGAGAAACATTTTCCTCGTTGCTGCTGGAACAAATCCATAACTGGAACCTGTACCACCGCGTGGAAATGAAATACTTGTCCCAAACAGGTAAAAGTCGCAATACGCAGCAAAATTCGTTGTTTTCTCGCCGCCATTGCAGAACATTCGTGACCAGACTGTACCAGTTTTCTTTGATACTCACTTTACACTGTATACAGCAAAGATTCTCTGGTGAATCTCAACTGGCGTGCAACCCTTTACCGTTAAAACTGGATTATTGCTCTTTGATATTGCTTGGACGGGTACTGAATCACACCAGCCATCTTGACCGAATGCCACGTGTCTACAAACAAAGTAAACCACAAGTATCCGATCACATCACATGCGTATTTCCAACCTCCAGCAACAACACATCACGTAGCTTGTTTTGAACGGGCTTCAATTGAACACACTTCGTATAGGACATATTCACTAAGGAATTATAATACACACTAGTTTTTCCGATTTTGAGATTACGGCTGATTTGACAAGTCCTAAATGCCCTCGTACATGTGGGAAGAGATAGGTATTCAAAACAGGACACATCATGCTATTTTTAGCCTATTTTCAATTTTGAAAAAATAAACTTATGAGATCACCTTTTGTCCGTGTGTGTGTGTGTGTGTGTGTGTGTGTGTGAGTGTGTGTGTGTGTGTGAGAGGTGTGTGTGTGTGTCCCCCTAATAAAATCTAAACGGCTGGAGCGATTTCAATGAAACTCGGTAAGTTCATAGCACTATTCCCGGCGACCTCGACCGTGCCCTTCAAATTTTGTTACGTCTCACCAATCCAACATGGCGGCTGTGCGAAATATTTCACTAGCATTCAATATCTCCGAAACTATTACCGATATCGCCCTGAAATTGTGTACGGTGATAAAGGGCACTACTAGAAGTTCACCTATGAGACTTTCAAAAACCTGGTGACTACAAAACCAACATGGCGGTCAAGCGAAGTTGAGCTTTTTAAATAGACTTTTCTCGCGATTTAACTATCCAAACGTAATGAAACTTGGTACAGCAAATGTTTATACAAATTGTAATGCACTGGAGTCTAATTTAGTTCAATTGTTTACATAACCTCAAAATGGCGGCTGTGCGAAATATTTCACTGACATTCTATATCTCCGAAACTGAAACTATTACAGATATCACCCTGTAATTTTGTACGGTGATAGAGAGTACTGATACAAGTTAACCTATGTATACTTCATAAACCTGTAAAGCACAAAACGAACATGGCGACCAAGCGAATTTGAAATATTTTAATAGACTTTTCTCGTGATTTAACTCTTTGAGTGCAGTGAAATGCGGTACAGTAAATGATTTTGCAGATTGTAATGCACTGCCATCTAATTTAATTCAATTGTTTACATAACCTCAAGATGGCGGCTGTGCGAAATTTTAAAATTAAGTTTTTATTTCTTGTGTCGTAATCATGCGATCGAAGTGAAAGTTTGAATAATGAACCTAGGCAATAATTTTCCTTTAATGGTACATAACTCTATGGCCTATACATTTAACAATCCTAAATGGCGAGCTTCCGAAATATTTAGACGGTTCTCAATATCTATGAATCTTTTACAGCAACCAAACTGATTTTTTTATGTTCATAGAGACTATGAACATATGTTCACCTATAGGACTTCAGTAACCTGGTGAGCACAAATCCAACATGGCGGCGAAGCGAAGTATAAATATTTAAATGGACGTTTCTCGCGAATTATCTATCCGAGTGCCGTGAAACGTTGCACGTTAAATGCTTATACAAATGTTGATCCACTGGCATCTAATTTATTTCAATTGTTTGCATAATCACAAGATGGCTGCTGTGCGTAATTTTAAAATCTCGTTTTTACTTCTTGTGTTCTAATCATGCGATTGAAGTTTGAATACCACACGTACACAATAATATTAATGTAATAGTACAAAAATAAAAATCCAACCTGGCGACAATCTGAAATATTTAGACGGTTTTCAATATCTACGAATCTGTTACAGCAATTAAACTGAAATTTTGTATGTTGATAGTGGCAATTAACATGAGAAGGATATATGAAAATAGGCTGTATAGTTCTTCACGGAACTACTTGTTAAATGTTAAAGTAGTCGGTTTGTTTCAAAATAAGACAAGTAGATGAATGACCAACAAAACAAAACCCACTTTGGCAGGGTCTATTGCGCATCGATCAGCGCATCAGCTGAAAGGGCGCTCTCTGTGTGCTGCTTATGCAAATCTTTCGTGTTATGTTAGTGCCGGTGTGTTTACATTTGTAATGGTGTGTTAAACTGACTTAATACTTGTGAAGAGTGGTTATTTTATTTCCAAAATAAGATACATCCGATTACTGAGTTGTAAAACAAGATATATCAGCTAGTTTTAAAACAAAATAAGGCACATCAAATATTAAAACGCTTATAAGACGTAAAATAAAACTTTTGGGAAATATTTGTCTATATCACTTACAACTTTCACACAAGAGGCATATTTATATATCGGTAAACAAAGGACTTATTCAGTTTTCTGTGTCTCCTGAAAAAAAAAATGTTGAAGTGATGTGTCTTGTTTTGATACCAGACGCCTCAATTGTAGATATCTGGATATTATATGTTAGCACATGTATGAAAACGTGGCCTAGATTTGGCTTCTATTTAAGGAGATGTACCAATATAAACCGGAAGCTGGCAAATCTTTTTCATGTACAGTATATTGCGACCTTCTAACTCAAACCTGAACGCAAGACTAGAACAGAAGGTTAAAGTGTCAGGATACAAAACTAAGTAGCCGCTCCGACTGGGGCTGAATTCATTTATATGTAATTGAAGTAGTTATGTTGAATTTACTAGCATAGATATTTCAATCCTTAGATATAGAAATTGTGTCAGCTAACTACTCGACAATTGGGCTCTTTCTATATACGCATACACATCTCAAGTTTGCTAGCATTAACTTCCTGTTATCCGTTGGTGTGTAATCGACACTAGCCAGAAGGCAGTGAGTGTTTCTAGGCCCACAGAAGAATGATGCGAAGCCTCTACAAAACCTCGAATTTTAGTTTGAACTACCACTAATTCTATCATAGCCTATTTGAATAATACGTTCAACTGTTCGGTTTTTACTGTGACAGGGAGGAGTCTTTTTATATTTTCTATAATGTTGCCATCAATTTTAATAGGATACAGCTACAGTATAGCAAACCTCAGCATTGTGTTTTAGAGGTGACATCAAAGTGCGAATGTGTGTCGGCACGTCCATCAATTAGAGCGCTGCCAAAACAGAGTTATTGGAGAGAATTTCAATGTTAAAATTCCATCAACTCCTCTCTGTACCTGCCGCGTAAAACTTTAAGGTCTTTCAAATGTAAGCAACATGTAATATGCAAATTATTTTGATAAATATAATTATTTGAATTAAATGCTCCAGAAATTATGAAGTCCATTTTCAAATATGATCAGATAAAATAAATAAAAAATGAACAATATTAATGAAATACTACTGTAGAATTCGATAATTCTATTAAAACGTTAGCGTGCTAAACCATAGCACAGTCCAGAGACTGGAACTCTGCCGATTATCACTAGGATGCCGAATAATAGGATACGCACTTAAAACCAGGATGTATGCACCAAACTAACAAAATATGCACGAGACATCTTGTGAACTTGTGGATTTAAGCTGAGTGGTTACATTAAATGCAAGATGTTCGGTAGAGATCTAAACAGTCTACTATTCAAGTATGTAAGGAGTTACTCACGGGTCGCCATTACGTTGGAAGGAGTTATTACTTACGCGTAACAGTACTGAATCGATTGGTTGCTAATAGAATCATAGGAAATCTTGGTCATCAGCCTATTGTTGAGTTTATCTGATAACCTGTGTTTGTGAGTGACTGTACTAGTGTGTCTAACTGTATTATACTCGGGAATGAGGTAGGTGCCTGAGACTTGAAATAAGGTACTATCCCGGCATTTGTCAGGAGGGAATATGGCAAAACCACACTCAGGATGGCCGCTATCAGCATCGGGATTCGAACCTCCGATCTCCGCATATGCTGCAACTCCTCATCGCGGTCATGGTGAGTGCAACGCTCACGGCTAAGCTGAGGGCTCAGCTCTGAGTCCTGCTAAACATAATCAATTATGTGTTGCTAGTGTTTGCTTTGTTCTTTTAGAAACCGTTCAGTTCGTAGCTCAGCGGTGTGTTTTAGTGCTTACTGTTGATAACACTGAAGCCACCTCAAGCTTCAAGAATCGAGTGCATAACTCCATTGTACAATGATTAATTGAGTCGGCCTCTTGCAACATTAACCAGGATAACTGTTTAGTTTATACCAGTGTTTCCCAAACGTTTGTGCCTGTGTATCACTTTAAGAGATGTGAATCTCTCGCGTACCACCTAATGGTTGGGAGATATAGTAACTATAACCCCCATCACCACTACGTAGCAGACCAAAAGATGGATTATAAATTGTGTTTGTTAGAGTTAGACTGTTGGAGTTCAAGTTCAAATAATAGAAAGTGTGTCCAGTTGTTTTATTACTTACTACAATAAGTATTCAATTCAAGCATTCAGAAATGACACTGTACAAATAATATTAATAAAAAATCTCCTAATAATTAAACATAAAAACCAAAGTTCAAGTAACAACTTCAGTGTGAAGGATGAGCTAGAAGCCAACTTAGGAATGTCTGGTTTAAGATTGCTGAGTCTCAAACGAAGATCGTTTTCCACTGTAAGGAGCCTATTCCGGTATTTATTCTTGAGATAAACAAGTACTTCACACAAATATGAAGTAGTGAACGGCAGTAAAAATCTAACTGCTTTGTCAGCTAAGTCTGCATAGTCTGCACGCCTCTCAACCTAAAAGTTCATAGGAGCCATTTTTTAAAAGTTTGCCTTAATTCTGAATCACAATTCAATTCATAAAACTGCTCCTTATCTTTGCCTTAAAGTCCTCCGGCAACATACAATGTTTTTATATTTTTAAATTTTAGATTTTATATTTTTTTCGTAACATCACCGCGTACCACTGCAGAAGTACGAGCGTACCGCCAGTGGTACGCGTACCACAGTTTGGGAAACGCTGGTTTATACCATACTAGCAACCCGACCCGGCTTCGCCCGGAAACAGTTATGAATGCAATACGTGATAAGCGCTTTTTTTTTCCAATGTCAATGAACAACGACCAATATCCGTTTTACGTCTTGGCATGATGGGTTAAAATCACTGACTGGACTATTAATTATATTATCATGGAGATGCATGTGCAACAAATTCTTGTCAGACATAATTTAAGAATGGCGAGGTGCATGAAACACAAATCCCCCTTCCGTCCAATCTTAACTTGACTGTGAATTTTGCGGAACGAAAGGTTCACAGGCGAAATGGAGAAATGCGAGTTGCACTTCCAGGGAAACTCCAAACACAACCACTCTTCTCTAAAGTTTTTAACTCAACACGACTCGACAGTTTGCTGCTGGCTGTATATGGGCAATACGCTCGTCCACTAGCTATGCTGAACTGGGGTGATAGACTCGCCTCTACCTAGCTCGTAAACTGTCGCCTCAGTAACTGAATGGAGATTGTTGGAAGAAATGAAAACGTAAAAACACTTAAAGTAGGCGATGTATTGAAGATAGAGATATGCTCTCCCGGGCTTTTTTTTTAGAACTTTTCATGCTGAACAATTCTTACACCCATAGTATATAGATATTTTTAACGGTTTGCCCAGCGCAAGCTTAAAAAGCTCACGA
The DNA here is from genome assembly GCA_946902985.2 of Meconema thalassinum. Lineage (NCBI taxonomy): Eukaryota > Metazoa > Arthropoda > Insecta > Orthoptera > Tettigoniidae > Meconema > Meconema thalassinum. The sequence continues at coordinate 490,920,005 of OX336390.1, read as the reverse complement.
ACGCCAGTTTTTTTTCGACCTTTTCACTGAAATCGTTAGTGCTTGACTTCCTTTGGTCATAAATAAATTATTTTCTACAGAAACCTTCCTCGAGATATCCTTTTCTGAATAGTGAAAACCGCATCAAAATCCATTCAGTGGTTCTCGAGATTACCTGTGATATCCAAGAATCGGGGACTTTGTTTTATACTAAGTAGAGATTATACGCCAATCAGTATAATTTAATATAATATAATCCCCCTTCCATCCAATCTTAAATTGACTGTGAATTTTGCGGATCGAAAAGTTCACAGGCGAAATGAGAGTTGCACTTCCAGGGAATGGCGAGGTGAATGACCCTCAAATCCTCCTTCCGTCCAATCTTAACTTGACTGTGTTTCACAGGCGAAATGAAGAATACCTGAGTTGCACTTCCAGGGAAATTCCAAAACACAACCACCCTTCTCAGAAGTCTTACAAGGGGACCCTACGGCAATCGGATGTTTGTATTTTTTCTCGCTTCGGATACGTAAAGTTCAGACCTCGAACAATAATTTCCCAAAGCCGTTCGATGCCATATTCATAAATTCTCGAGAAAATCGACTTCCAAGTTTTCCGAGCGCTTCATATCCAGTAAGGATGTTACCTAGTTTGAGCAGGACGCGTAGCTCACCCTTTAACGTTCGGGCCCAGTAATCATCGGGACGATAGTTCGAGTCTCACTTCGGGTGCTATATTTTCTTTCAATTCATATACTGTACTACTAATGTGATTGAAATATAAAAATCATCAAGTCTGTGGTAACTCACAGATATGTAATTATAGTTTCAAATGAAAAAATGCACGTCTCATTTCTAATTATCTCCTATTTGAAAATAAGACTCTACATTATGTTTATCAATTTTTAACTATAAACAATTACAATTATTTTGTAAATTTATAACAAACAAAATTGTTGGGATGGAACTGGAAAATGTGGGATAGGAAATTGAATGCTTCATTATTCGAGCTGTATTCGTTTATTCTATACATCGGGTGTAATTGAACACGAGCCACAGTGATAAGCATCATAAAAAAAACAGGGAAAACAGTAATTTTCGTGGCATCTCGCACACCGTAAAAACATTCGCAATGAGAATGCATTGCATTCGCAATTATTTTTCAATACATCCATTGGAAAACAAACTTCATTCACGTTCATGAAGATTTCTCTTTCATCGCAACGATTCGAAGCAAACTACCGCTTATTCGCAATTTCAAATGGAGATAATTAGAAATGAGACTTGAGTTTCTTCATTGGAAATTATAATTACATATCTGTGAATTACTTCAGACTTGATGATTTTTATATTTCATTCACATTAATAGAATATGAATTGATTAAAAAAATAGCACCCGAAGTGAGACTCGAACTGGCATCCCAGCAATTACTGGGCCCGAACGTTACCGGGTGAGCCACGCATTCTACTCTAACTCGGTAACATCTTTACTGGATATGAAGCGCTCGGAAAACTTGTAAGTCAATTTTCTCGAGAATTTATGAATATGGCAACGAATGGCTTTGGGAAATTATTGTTGGAGGTCTGAACTTGACGTACCCGAAGCGGAAAAAATACAAAAATCTGATTGCCGTGGGGTCCCCTTGTTAACTTAACACGACTCAACGGTTTGCTGCTGGCTGTATCTGGGGCAATAGGTTCGCCCGCTACTTAGGCTGTTACAGGGATGATAGACTCGCCCTTAGCTAGCTCGTAATCTGTCGCCTCAGTAGTTGAATGGACATGATGATGATAATTGTTGTTTTAAGGGGCCTAACATCTAGGTTATCGGCCAGGGTTGGAAGAAATTAAAACGTAAAAACACTTATAGTGGGCGATGTATTGAAGATATACATATGCTCTCGCTGACTTTTCTGTAGAACTTTTCATGCTGAACAATTCGTACACTCATCGTATTTAGATATCTTTAACGGTTTGCCCAGCGTAAGCTTACAAAGCACTCGGACGCCAGATTCGTTTTCGACTTTTCCACTGAAATCGTTACTGCTTGGCTTCCTTTGATCATAAATAAAGTTTTTTTTTCTACAGAAATCATCCTCGAGCTATCCTTTACAGAATGGTGAAAACCGCATCAAAATGCATCCAGTGGTTCTCGAGTTTACCCGTAACATCCGAGAATCGGGGACTTTGTTTTATACTAAGTAGAGATAGAGATATTACTAATAGTTGGTACCACTGGATCCACTTGAATTTATACAAATCATATATTGGGTGTGCTTAATTTGCTCGTTCAAAATTTGGTTCAAATTGGGTTAGTATTTTGGTGGTTCTTATAACAGTATTTACGATTGGCAATAGAGGAACGATCAAAACGTTTATAAATGTGTATTATGTTCGTATACATTTTTGTCAAAGAGAGTCTGATGTTTGCGAGTTTTTGAAAGGTAACTGCATGGTTAATATTACAGTTGGCCCCATGGCAATATTTTTTCAACAAAGAATTAATTGTAATTGAAGAAGCCGTTCCTAAGTTAATAGGGACCTTGCTGATAGACAGACACACTGCACTTCGTCCCGTGATTGATCTCACAATCCTCATTTCTACTCATTTTTTCTTATTATATTGATGATGATGATACTTGTTGTTTTAAGGGGCCTAACATCTAGGTTATCCGTCCTTAAAGATCTGGGTGATAGCGAAAATGACAATGAATTGGAAACCAGAACGAAAATTAAGTGAGACTGAAAATACGTACAAAATGAAATTGAGGTTCAACATACTTACAAAATGCAATTGAAATTGAAAATACACAATGAAATTTAGGTTGAAAAACTCCCATTTCAGATCCAAAATACTCAGAAAGTGCAATTGAAATTCAAAATGCTTACAAAATGCAATTGAAATTGGAAATGCATACAAAATATATGGTAGATTCAAACAACTCATTTGGATGGACAATACTTACAAAATGCAATTTAGATTGAAAATACTTACAAAATGTAATTTAGATTCAAAATACCCACAAAATGCAATTGAGAATCAAAATACTTGCAAAATGCCCACCATACAAAATACAATTTAGATTGAAATTACTTGCAAAAAGCGGTTTAGGTTGAAAATACTTACAAAATGCAATTGAAATTCAAAATATTCACAAAAGTCCCAGGCCCTATATTGAAAGACTTACTAAAAGCAATTTAGATTGTCAATCCTTACAAAATGCAATTGAGGTTGAAAATACTCGCAAAATGCAATTTAGATCGAAAAGACTTACGAAATGCAACGTAGATTGAAAATACTTACAAAATGGAGTGTAGAGGCAAAAAATTCGCTAAAGGGAATTTAGATACTCCGGGAGCCAATTAACAAAAACAAAGCGGGAAACTTATAGAGAAAATAAGTAGGAGGGATCAGGAAAGATGAGACAAGGGCCAATTAAGGCGGGAAAGTGAAAGACTCCCTAGGCCTCGGATACCCTAATACCATCGGGGTCGGAAAAGAACAAGAGTTGACCAAGGGAGGTCGACAGGAAAGAAGACGGAGAGGTGCCTGGCACAAGTAAGTGGAAGCAACGCTGGACTCAGCTGGGGTCCCGTGGTCGCCAACCCACGCCCCACTAGATGTGAGGCCCTGGGGGGGGGGGGGTCATATTATGAAAGTAGGCTAATGAAGCAGGAATTTAAGCTTTCGTACAGAACCATGGTATACCTCAACAGAGGAGAACTCAATGAATAACTTATAGTTACCGAAATGACAAGTGTGCTTTCATAGTGTCTAAACCAAATATGCACTAAAAGCATAACTATCAAAAAAAAAAGTCAACCCCTGGCACTATCCAGCCCATGACGGGCTAAGGCCGACCAAGCGACCGCTGCCCAGCCATTTGGCCTGCAGATATTGGGGTGACGCGTGATCAGCGCATCGGGTCCCCTCGGCCGTTAATCTTGGTATTCGTGATCGGGGCGCTGTCTCACTGTCAGACAGCTACTCAATTGTCCTCACGAGGCTGAGTGCACCCCGTTCCAACCCTCACGTCAGTTTTAAAATCCCTAACGGAGCCGGGGATCGAACCCGGGGCCTCCGGGTGAGAGGCAGGCGCGCTACCCCAACACCACGGGGCCGGCTTAAAAGCATAACTATGCATAATAAAATCTTACTAAAAAGTTTATGGGAAATGCATTAACATATAATAAAGACGTCTATCCAAATTATATTTTAATATGGGAAATGCATTAATAGTACATTATGCAACGAGCCTATAATGGCTATAATTAAGACACGAGTATTTTTATAAAACCAGCGTATGCGAGTTTTATAATTTCCATACGAGTGTCTTAATTACCATTATAGGCGAGTTGTATACGACTGTTTATGTTCGACGATAATTATAACTTTATTATATGTTTTAACATAAATATTCATAAATATCTGTTCAGTCACTACAGTAGAATGTTGTGATCGGGTGCTGCGGTGGGTAGTATATCTCTCTTGTCCAAGCTCTCTGGACAACCGACGCATGCGCTCTGTGTGCTTCAATACCATATGCTCAGATTGCGCACCAGTATTCAGTAAAACGGTCACTGAAGTCGTGTCAAAACCACGCGCTGTGTAGAAAATGGTTTTGGGGATATTAAGGTACCGGTACAGTGCTATTTCTTGTCTCATATTCGCCAGTTTATTTACGCGAACATATGGACGGTGCGTATTCCATGTCGGTAATTTATTATAGTTCGATGTTGTGTTTATGTCCAACATGTTGGATTTTGAGTGCATGCGCGAAGGTATCGTTACCTAATTGGTCAATGAACGAGCTCTGATTGGCTGGAGAAACTGTATCATAATGAAAAACGGTGTTATAATGACCATCATTATGATACAGTTTTCTAACACATAATAGTGAGGGTCGAACATAAAATATTATATATAAATTAAGGTACAAAATATGGAAATATACCGAAAACATATACTGGTTTAAAGATAAATCCAACAATGTAGTAGGAGTAGATAACTTAGATGTTCCGCACATTAAAACAAGAATCACTACCACCATAACTAAAACCGTAGACCCAGTTGAATCTTCAAGGGTGTACAGCGGAGGATAACAACCTGGATTGTTATCCCTGATGAACTGCAAATAGGAGTACGTTGGGTTGCCTATCACTTAGGATGCACCGTCAACCGAAGTAGACTGGGTTACACTTGTTGCAGAATGCACTGGGAAGGGAGTGGGCTAAATGTAAATTTACCTGCCACGGTGAAACAAGGGTATAATATGTTCCCGGTATCACTGTTTCGAATTCCCTTCCGAGGCAGTCACACGTATCATACATGTCAGTGTGCAAACGATCTCTTGGTTGAAATTGGTGATACAAGACAACACTCAAGTTGAGCTACAAGTCACCCAGATAAAGTTATGCGAGTCGTCGGTAAGAGATCACTTCAAAAGATCGACAGCAGGTAATTGATGTATTACTATTATTATGACATAGCGACTTCGGTAGCGTAGTTGGTAGCATGCTGAGCGTCTATACCCAAGATCGCGGGTTCAAACCCGGCCCAAATCGTCGGATTTTTAAGAGCGTTAAAAACGTAAGTATGCCTTCCTTCGAAGGGGAAGTAAAGTCGGCGATCCCATGTTATAGATTAATGACATGTAAAAGAACCTTCCACGAATTAAATTTGTGTGAAGCTAAATGTGCAGGTTTGATTTCGTTGAAACACTCTATCAAAGTTCCAACGTTCACCACTAGGTGGCAGTGACATCTGGTAAAGAAAGTTGGAACTACTTGAAATTGGACGGAACTAGTAGCTCAACCCATGGGTGTCCGAATCGAAGCAGCTACAGCCTCTGGCGAGCCGAACATGCTATGAAGAAAAACACTACTCAGCAATAGATTTTCCAGCAATTATCTGTGACTGGATAAACGTAGTTACAAGCATCAATCAAACAAACATCGTCAAGATATTTATGACAAATTATAACCTAACCTGGTTGTAGTTATTACTAAGCAACCATGTATTATTATTATCTAATCCATATGAAGGGAGAGTAGTGTAGGGCGTGAATTTTCTGGAAAGAAGCCAAGTTGAAGGAGCCGAGGCATCAATAACATTACTATGTAAACATCCGTTTAGTCAAATGTGTGGTAATAGTGCGGTCACGTTATGGAAGCAAAGTGGAGTTTAACCCCCGTGGATTTAGTTTATACGGACAGCACTGCATGAAGACAGGATCGACATTTAAATAATCATCGTGCAACAGATATAGTATTACGGTAGTAATATTGTTAAGGCACCGAAAAATCTGTACCTGTACTTTGTCATTGTAGCACGAACATATGCATATGTTTGGGCTGTTTTCCTATACCATTTAGGTAGATTTCATTAGAAAGCTAACTATTGCAATGGGTACCATGTTTCGACTTCCGGAAAATTTCGACATATCTTCGCGTTTCACATCCCATAGACCCCAAAACCACCGTCAGTTCAAAAGTTTATATATAATTTATGTATATATGCATATATGTCTGTTAGGTAGTCAGCCCGAAGGCTGGTTGGATCCTCAAAAAGCACCGCCGTTACGTTATGTGAGTAGATACCCACAAAAACCCAAGACAGCGCTATATTGAGGCTTTCTAGGCAAGAAGAGGAGTGAGGTAGTTTGCCATCGCTTTCCTCAATATGTTATATATATATATACATATATCAGTTTCTTGTGGGCACGATAACTGCCGTAATTTTGTACCAATCAGTTTGAATTTTTTACATAATATGTATCCCTATAAAATCTCGGTCGAGTTCGTTAATGGGCACAATCGGTTGAAGGGGGTGAAAATAAGGGGCTTTTTTTTTCTTCGAAAAAGTGAAATATCGCTATAACTCTCTTAATATTTGAAATATAGAATCCATTCAAAGTTCATACCATGTGTCGGATAAGGACCAAAAAAATTATGTTTCAAAAGTTTTTTGACAGCACCAACCATTGACCAAAGAGGTGGGAAAAAGTGGGGTTTTCGGGAAACATTAATCATATCTCTCTTAATAGGCACAATATCAAAACCGTACAAAATGGACAATATTCCCTTAATAATTACCTAAAACTTTTGGCTGAAAGAATTTTTGATATGACCCACCATTATGCCAAGGGATGAACAAAATGATTTCGGAATTAGAAGAAAATGAAGAGCCATCAGAGGTTACTATGACAACGCTTCTAAATTGATGAGGGATGAGCTATCAGAGGTTGGCATGACAACGCCACTGCATGAGATCACATTCAGTTTTCTATCTGACTCTGTGGGAAGCGGCTTCGGTGACGTAACTGGTAGCATACTGAACTTCTATGCCCAAGTTCGCGGGTTCAAAGCCAGACGAAGTCATCGGATTTTCTAAGAGCGCCAAGAATCCCTCAGTATGCTTTCCTCAGGAGGGGAAGTTCCAACGTTCGTTGCGAGTTGATGGTTGTGGTGGCATCTAGTTGCCAAGTTCACAGCTAGGTGTCGTTGACGGTAGTATTTGGTACCAAAATTGGGAACTACTACTTGAAATTGACCGTCTGCAGTCCTTACCTGAATTACAGACTAATACAGCCATCACAATTAACACCGTTTATCAGACAGATTCTACACACACCCAAAGTACACGGGGTTACATGACCGCGTTGTCGCAGCCCCTAAACTCAGGAACCAACCAACATATCTGCGTAACCTTTATCCTGTTTATACTAATTAGTTTATCAATACGGAACCAGAATGAACCTTTTAAGTTCTAAAAGAAGTTAGAACGTTACACATCAGTGTCGGAACCCTGCATAAGAACAGCGTGACCACAAGTATAAAGATGGATCCCAAATGACAAGAAGGTTACCGTCCCCATAAGACAATAAAATGTTAAAAATATGCATAGAAAGACGAAAACAAAGTTAATTAAGCTCCAATTGTAAAATACTTTCTGGCAATAAATGAGGACTGATCCTTTTACGAAACCCTGCATATTTTGCCTATCATAGCCTATCCCCTAGTTTGCTCGGTGAAATCTACCTCCGCCTTCCGGCGTGCCAAGAGGATTTTTAAAATTCTTGGTACACACTGAATAGGAACTCTCCTGTCCCTGGGGTGGTTCGAAATATTTATACAAATCCTTTGTGGTTCGTCAGTACGCCAGTTTATTATTTTCCCCGGGCCGGCCCCGTGGTGTTAGGGTAGCGTGACTGCCTCTCACCCGGAGGCCCCGGGTTCGATTCCCGGCTCCGTCAGGAATTTTAGAAACTGACGTGAGGGCTGGAACGGGATGCACTCAGCCTCGTGAGGACAATTGAGTACCGGTAGCGTCTAACAGTGAGGCAGCGCGGTCACGAAAACCAAGATTAACGGCCGAGGGGACCCGACGCGCTGACCACGCTTCACCCCAATATCTGCTGGCCAAATGGCTGGGCAGCGGTTACTTGGTAGGCCTAGGCCCTTCATGGGCTGTAGTGCAAGGGGTTATTAGAATATTTTCCTCATATTCTGGAGCGGACGGGCACAATATACAGTATAATCCTTGAGAAGGGAAATAACGAATGTAATCTACGCTTAGGCCTAATAGGTTCATGCATAGGCTATGAAGTCAATGATCTTTTGACTCCTTATAAACTCTTTTAATACCTACACAAGTAATCTCAGAATTCAGCGAGACATGCTTTACTTCGCAAAAGGAGAATTGGCTAACAACGTGTAGAACGCGGATAAAATCTGCTAAAATGTATATATATATATATATATACAAACAATATACAGAGTGGACCACGGACGTTTGTACAATATCTCAAAAACTAAGCGTTGTATAAAGAACTGTCTGGAATAAAAATTGCGTGATATAAAGGGGGAAAGAACATCCTATATGTCGTAGTTTATTTGGAGAACGTTTGGAAAGGTAACGTGACGTTTCTTAAATGGGAACTAACAATTTTTATTGTGTTTCCTTATTCTATGCATAGTGTAGACAATGCAACATTGATGAAAAGATAGATACACAGCGTAATGCCAGTTATTGCATACGCATCAGACCTTAGCGTAATAAATGTTCAAAATGATGGCCTTCCCCCTCAATGCATTTTCCAACTCTGTGAATGAACGATTTATGTGTCCGTAAAACATGTCTCTGTCAATCATGGCACAATCATTTTGAATCCACGCCTTCATGTTGTCCGGAGTGTTTGTTTTTTCACAATACAATCGATCTTTCAGGTAACCCCGTAAGAGAAAGTCCGGGAGTGTCAGGTCAATTAACGGGACCTATCCAACGATCATGGTAATTAATATTTTAAACATCCTGAACAGAACATTCATGTAATTTGTTCATACTTGACGTTATTATGTACGTTGGTGTACGAACAAGTGCAAAGTGCTTTATACAAAAGTTGTTAAGGTTTGTATGAGGAATAAGGAAATAAGGAAACAAAATAACATAATGTTGGTTTCCATAAAATAAAATCAAAACGTAACGTGATCATCAAATTACCATCCAAACGTTCTCCAAATAAACCACGACATATAGCATGTTATATTCCCCTTAATATCTCGAAACTTTTAATGCCGGACAGTTCTTTATACAACACTTAGTTTTTGAGATATTGTACCGTCTTAAATTACGTGGTCCACCTTGTATACTCTTACTGTATATGAGTTCCCCCACCCACTCCATATTTCCAACACTCTATCATGAAGTGAAATCCATGTCAAGAAGAATTATATAGTAGCAAACTGTTGTTTTGTCATTAAAATTGCTATATTTAATCTTCTAACTACAATTTTAAGCCTTCTTTTCACATTTCACAAGTGTATGAAAAACGTAGACCCATTAGAGAAGTTATTAGGCACCTATTTAGATGCAAAACTTACATGGGAACCACACATCAATTTTACCTTCAAGAGGCTGTCCAGAATATTGTATCTGCTTAGAACAGCTCACTATCTTGTAAATCTCGATTGCTTACTATGTATTATTTTACAGTATCATGCAATATGGCATTTTACTCTGGGATAACAGTAGCAGAAAAATACTCACATTGCAAAGAAAGGCACTGCCTCTAATCGCCGGAACCTCAAATATGATGGCTTGAGATGTTTTAGCCTCTTAACTAAGCATTTAGAAGCAGCTGAATACCAACCAGGAGAAGTGGTAGTTTCAGAAGCCCACTGACAAGGGAACATTCCTTTCCCTACATAAAAATAAATTTAAAAAATCCTTCTGAATTGAGCAATTTTATTCAAAAGATTTTGTATGAATTCATTCTCCAAAACAAAATGTTCCTCCTTATCTCCTACAAATTGAGGAAATACGAGACTACCTGGTTTGATGGTCTGTCCTAACAAGACATAACATCGTAATCATACAGTAGCCAATATAAAAAGAGTCAAGTTTCTTTATCACAACATCAAAGAGATTGGGAAAAGAATACTGGGTTTAAGTGGGTGAATCTTTTCTACGGCTGCTTTTAAGCCGGAAGCAAGCAGACATCGGCAATTGATCAAACTGGCTATTTGTGAATACAATGAAGTGTAGCCACTTAAAGCAGTGAGAGACGACTTCAAAAGAAAGAATCCCGTCTCTTCTCTCTTCTATGTTCGTGTACGCCTGCCATTAATAGGCGCGCGATCGATTGGAGTTCTCGCTCTCGCCATTGTATTGGCTGTTACAGGTCGTTACGGGGCTGTTCACAGGGTTCACATCACCTTCTGACTTACTGTCAAGACACCTGTGAAGCACGTCGTGAACCTCATTAGTACGGGCTGCGCTTAACGTGCAGTTCCACGATTCTCAGCCATTTTCAATGATGATTATGATTATGATAATAGTGAATCATCCTTTACAGGCCTGGATGTCAAAAACCTGGAGATGGAGGGTTAATTTATAGAAAACAAACAGTATACATACATTTATGAAATGCATGCAAATTATTATGATATTAATGATAATAATAATAATAACACAACACTCTGTTCTGCCACTTAAAGCATCAATCATCATCATCATCATCATCATCTAACAATTTTCGTCTTTTGGTGCTCCTGTATTCATATTATTTATTGTTGTTATTATTATTATTCTATTTTCCTTATCTGAACTTTTTTTGTTTTGAGCCATTGTACTGTGCCGTCAATCAGACGTAGCTTATCTTTGAGATTAAGTTTCTAAACATTATTTAAATGTACAACGCGAGAGAGCCTTACTCATAAAAATGCACAAATTTGAGACTGATTTATGCTTTTAAAAATTGATAATTATGCTGAATTTAGTCAGACTGATCACAATGTAGCTTAGTTGACTGAGAGTATTTCTATTAACCTTTCTCAAATTGAAGTTTTGCTTCTTGAATTGGGAGATTTATTAATTTTGAGGTTAGTTACCTAAGTAATTTTGGTACTAAAACTTTCAATTCTTATTCCCCAAATGAATTAATTAACCTGGTTTCGTTAAGAGTGCTGTATGTATTATATGTATGATGTCTGAGAAGTAATGAGATCTTATACAAAACAACAATAGTAATAATAATAATGTGTATTCAAATGTAACGTAGACGGGGGTATGATACGTAACCCCAACCTTTTGTACAAGGGAGATAAAGTAACAGCAGCCAAATATAGTCACCCTCGTTGTTTACCACTCTGAAAGGTTAGGGAAACCCTCCAAAATACATTTAATTGAGTAGACTATTGTGTGAATCATTTCACCAACACGACCAGAATCTTGTGATTTATGGAAAAACAGTTTCTCTTTAGATAGATGGGCTCGAATTTGGGGCAGATGAACTCTCTGTTTCACCACGAAAAGCAACAATCATCATTATCATCATCATCATCAGATCAAATGTCAGGCATTCACATGGTGGTCGTCAAGACATCTCAGCAGCGAGTCTCAAGATTCAATCGGAACTTGGAAGTTTTGAACCAGAATGATACCATCAGAAGAAATTTCAGACCATCATTCGTAACATTATTACATAACAAGTAGTTCCGTGAAGAACTATACAGCCTATTTTCATATATCCTGCTAATGTTAATTGCCTCTATCAACATTCAAAATTTCAGTTTAATTGCTGTAACAGATTCGTAGATATAGAGAACCGTCTAAATATTTCAGATGGTCGCCAGGTTGGATTTTTATTTTTGTACTATTACATTAAGATTATTGTGTACGTGTGGTATTCAAACTTCAATCGCATGATTAGAACACAAGAAGTAAAAACGAGATTTTAAAATTACGCACAGCAGCCATCTTGTGATTATGCAAACAATTGAAATAAATTAGATGCCAGTGGATCAACATTTGTCTAAGCATTTAACGTGCAACGTTTCACGGCACTCGGATAATTAATTCGCGAGAAACGTCCATTTAAATATTTATACTTCGCGTCGCCGCCATGTTGGATTTGTGCTCACCAGGGTACTGAAAGTCCTTTAGGTGAACATATGTTCATAGTCTCTATGAACATAAAAAAAAACAGTTTGGTTGCTGTAAAAGATTCACAGATATTGAGAACCGTCTAAATATTTCGGAAGCTCGCCATTTAGGATTGTTATAAGTATAGGCCATAGAGTTATGTACTATTCAAGGACAATTATTGCCTAGGTTCATTATTCAAACTTTCACTTCGATCGCATGATTACGACACAAGAAATAAAAACTTAATTTTAAAATTTCGCACAGCCGCCATCTTGAGGTTATGTGAACAATTGAATTAAATTAGATGGCAGTGCATTACAATCTGCAAAATCATTTACTGTACCTCATTTCACTGCGCTCAGAGAGTTAAAACACGAGAAAAGTCTATTAAAACATTTCAAATTCGCTTGGTCGCCATGTCCGTTTTGTACTTTACAGGTTTATGAAATATACATAGGTAAACTTGTATCAGTACCCTTTATCACCGTACAAAATTGCAGGGTGATATCTGTAATAGTTTCGGAGATATAGAATGACAGTGACATATTTCGCACAGCCGCCATTTTGAGGTTATGTAAACAATTGAACTAAATTAGACTCCAGTGCATTACAATGTGTATAAACATTTGTTGTACTATGTTTCATTACGTTTGGATAGTTAAATCGCGAGAAAAGTCTATTTAAAAGTCTCAACTTCGCTTGACCGCCATGTTGGTTTTGTAGTCACCAGGTTTTTGAAAGTCTCACAGGTGAACTTCTAGTAGTGCCCTTTATCACCGTACACAATTTCAGGGCGATATCGGTAATAGTTTCGGAGATATTGAATGCTAGTGAAATATTTCGCACAGCCGCCATGTTGGATTGGTGAGACGTAACAAAATTTGAAGGGCACGGTCGAGGTCACCGGGAATATTGCTATGAACTTACCGAGTTTCATTGAAATCGCTCCAGCCGTTTAGATTTTATTAGGGACACACACACACACACACCTCACACACACACACACACACGCACGCACGCACACGCACACACGCACGGACAAAAGGTGATCTCATAAGCCTATTTTTTCAAAATTGAAAATAGGCTAAAAATTGTGTGACCACGCACTAAGTTACCTTGGACCACGGTCTACCAAAATCTTTGCAAGTGCGCCGACCCCTTGCTCCTGAACATAGATCTTTTAGTTAGCCGTACGCTTCAAATTCTTCCCATTCTTCTTATTATTATTATTATTCCCCCTCTCACCACATCACCTCAGCAGATACGAGGACCTCGGCCAAGCTCACTTGAGCTTGGTGAACTGGATGAACCCACTAACAAGTGACTTGTATCTCGCACGCGGGCAACACACTCCATCCGCGTGAATGCTTGCACAGTACGGCCATTTGTGGTTTAGACACGTCCATATTGAGGCGTCATGCAGCAGCCTTCATCAGCTACGTGCAGAATTCTTCTTGTGTATCGTGTTATTCATTCAGTTGAATTCCACCACTACAGTTACTATTCGTGGAAATATGGCTGTACCATTCGTTTCATGCCAACGTAACACACAGCAAGTATGTGCACTGTTGGAAGAGGGAGACACAGGGAGTGAAATTCGTCAAAAATAACCCTGACGATTTGACAGCAACAGAAATTCTCCGAAGTTCTGGTCAAGTGAAAGTAATAGTAGTTGTTTTAAGGCGGGGGGATCAAGATCATGCAAAATAATGTGAATGAAACATCTAGCCGCCAGACTGCATGAAACAGAAAGTTTTTCTGAACACATGTCACATTATGAGATTCTATTTCTCACAGCAGTACACTTGTTTTCATTTGTTAGATGCTATAACCTGCCAGCTGTATGGTGACTGAAGTATATTCTAGGGAGGATTTGTGTTGCGAGTCCTCACTCCGTCTTCTAAGACTGAGTGAAAGTCCCAGTGTGCGTATTCCTGTCACGTGTGCCCACTACATTCACCTATTTCCTTTAAGAACATTATAAAACATTGCATGGAGAAATACGGGCTCCCAATACGGTAAACGGCTATAAATTACACATAAATTGTCAGGGGAACGAGTTTTTTCTGACATAATTCCAGAAGTTATACAAGTAGACCTTCATTCATGTGTGCCATAGACGTTGGCAGAATATGGAAAATAAAAGTAACCCGACCTCTCCAAATCCACCTGGTCGACATTCAAAGGCTCAGAAAAGTAAGAAATTGAAAACATATACAGCTATAGGTAAGGATTAATGACCACATGAGCTGAGCGAGTAACATAGGGTGCAGGATTACGCCTATCAACCAGACTATTCAATAGCCCAATTAGCAAGAACCTCAAACTTTCGGCACACTATTCCTTTAAAACAGGTCTTCAAAACTGACTTAACGAATGTTATTTTTGAGTTAAGAATAAGAAAACTTCCTAAAATGTAGGAAATACAGGTGGTAAGTTACATGGATTTAATACGCTGGAAATTGCAATTGCAATATTTGGAGGTTCAAGCGCCTTGTAAACATCTCTTAGAATTGCCACTCCCGAGGCTTCCCTAGTAATATTACCGAATCATTTCTACAGTAACACTTCACAATAACACCCTAACCGGAAAATAACTTAATCATTTTTGTCTAGTATTTGTCCAGAATGGCAGTGTTCCGAAAGAGTTCGTCAAGGTGTAAAAAAAAACACACACACACACACCAGGAGTTGGACGATGTGAGTTAGTGCGAATTATGATGGAAGCAATGGCGGGGAGGGTACACAGGGCAAGAGAGGTTACGATGAGGCTACTCGCATGATCCAGCTCAAGATTACCTAGGACGATAATGAACTCAACTATAGAGGATAAGGGACACAGATATAGTAGATTCGGTGTTCAACGATTTCAAGGTGAGACTTGAAGAGGCAGATGTTAAAATGGTAGATGTAAACAGTTGAGATAGACATAATTTGACAAAACATGGTATGCACATGAATAACTCAGGGATATCTGTTCTATTATTGAAAGTTTCACTCTGCAGAAGACAGTAATTGCTCTTCCTTGTAATTTAAACTGATGGAAGGCACTAATACGATTTAAACAGAGCAGTGCCAACCAATTCTAGAAACCAGTAATAAATATGAGACTGCCAGGTAAAAATTATCCACCAAAACATACAGTATGCATTAAATAAGAGAAACCCAATTGAATCATATCTTAATAATAAGCAACCAGATATTTTTGTAGTGACAGAGCACGGGCTGAATCAACAGGAAATTCAGTCTATAAATTATTGTGGATACAAAGTAGTTGCTGAACTTTACAGAACAGAAACAAAATCAGGCGGTGTTGTAATTTTAACAAGAAACACTAAAAAAAATACAAAATTAGGATCAGTAAAATTTTTAGCAAAAACGAAAGACTGTGAAATAGCTGCAGTTAAGTTTAAATTTGAAGAAATTTTACTTACCATATTTGTAAACTACAGATCACCTAGTGGTGATATAAATAACTTTTTTTGAAATTTTCCCTCATATATTCAGAATTAACCAAAACTTTCAGAATATCATATGTGGTCATTTCAATATAGACCTTGATGAAAATGAAAAACATGTACAATATTTTAAACAATTAGTAAGTTCATTTAGCATGATACCACTTATTTACCAGCCTACTACAATTAGAGCACATTCAGCAACATGCAGTGATAATATTCTTACAGATTTTCCATTAGACAAGTATGTGGCAGAGAACTATGATGTTGGTATTTCTGACCACCATGGCCAAATGTTTATAGGTAATATTTGTCTAGCTGAGAAAATAACCCGAAGTGGCATGTGCAGATTTGTGAACAGAAGGAACATAACTAAAGTTAGAATTTTATCTTTCCTAAATGCTCTTAAATGTACAAATTGGGAAAGAGCTTATGAAGCAGAGCATGCTAACAACAAATGGGTACAATTTATGCTATTATTCATTCATCATTATAGTACGATTTAAAATAAAATACAATCTAAAAAGTAACAATAAGTAGTTAACTAAGGAAATTAAAGAGTTACAAACAAATATACATTCATTAATTCATCTAAACAGAATATACAAATCAATACAGCTCTCTACATTAATCACAGCCCAGAAAGCCAATTTCAAAATGCTAGTAGATAGGGAAAAGGAAGCATATAATGATCACAAAATCAAATCCTCCGACAACATTAGTAAAATTTAATGGAAAATAATTAACAACATCCGATATAAAAATTTAAATAACAATAAATGAAACATAAAACTTAAGCACGACAATACAACACTAAGCGATCCAGTAGATATTTGTGAAATGTTTAACTGCTATTTTGTTAACGTAGAGGACAAATTAATTAACATTGGAAAAAGAAATCAACCTGAAAATGTAATAGATCCAATGACTTCAAATACCCATACGTTATTCTTACTTCCAACAAATGAAAGTGAGGTGGAAAGGTTAATTGATTCCCTGAAAAACAAATTCTCAAGTGGAATGGATGGTATACCCAGCAGTATACTAAAATTAAGTAAACACTACATCCTTGCACATATGACGCACATAGTTGATTGGTTGGTTCCTTAGTTTAGGGGCTGTGACAACGCGGTCATGCAGCCCCGTGTACTTTGGGTGTATGTAGAATCTGTCTGATAACCGGTGTTAATTGTGATGTCCGTATTAGTATGTGTTATCTTTTTTAATTCAAGTAAGGACTGCAGACATTGAATTTCAAGTAGTTCCTACTTTTGCCACCAAACGCCACCTTCAACGACTACTAGTTCGGAACTTGGCTACTAGACGCCACCGCAGTCGGCTCCTAGCGACGAACGTAGGAACCTTAAGAGCGTTGTTTAACTTATAAGTTAATTTAGCTTCACACAGGTGTAATTAGTGGAATGTTCTTTAACATGCCGTAAATCTATGACATGGGACCACCGGCTTTACATCCCCTCCGAAGGAAGGCATACTGAGGGATTTTAACGCTCTTAAAAAATCCGACGACTTCGGCCGGATTTGAACCCGCAATCTTGGGTATAGAAGCTCAGCATACTACCAACGACGCCACCGAAGCCGCTATAACGCACATAATAAATAGATCTTTCTCTCAAGGAGAATTCCCATCAGATCTACAGTATAGAAATGTCAAGTGGTCCCAACACATAAATCAGGCTCATCAAGTGACATATCTAATTACAGACCAATTACCATTCCTTCAGAGTTTTCAAATATATTCGAAATTATTTATCTAGACAGACTAAGAACATTCATAACAAACCACCATCTGCTATCACAAGCTCAGAATGGATTTCAAAAAGACAAGTCCACTACTGATGCTGCCTCGAAGGTAACAAGTACCATAATAGATGCCATTAACAAAAATGAAGAATTTGTGGCTATATTCCTAGACCTATCAAAAGCGTTCGACTGTCTAAATACTAAATTGCCGCTAAAGAAACTGTACAGAAAAATGGCTAGATTCATACTAAAGCAGTCAGCGTGTTCACATTCGACATGAAAATTCTAGTAATGTGAAAGTATGTCACTATTCAAAACTCACAACAATAAAACACGGCATAACACATGGCTCTGTGTTAGGCCCATATCTCTTTCTACTGTATATTAATAACTTGCCTGACATTTTAGATAATGAATGTGTGAAGACTGTATTATATGCATATGATGAGGATGATTATGATATTGTTGTTTTAGGAGGCCTAACATCTGGGTTATCGACCCCTAAAGGTCTGGGTGATCACGAAAATGATAATGGAATGGAAACCGGAACGAAAATACTTAAAAAAGGCAACTCAGATTGAAACGACTGGTAATACTTACAAAATGGAATTTAGAAGGAAGAAACGCACAAAAGGAATAGATCAAAAAATGAGCACAAAATGCAGTTTACTTTCAAAATACAGTACGTAAAAAATGCAATGTAGAGTCGAAATACTTACAAAATGCAAATGAGCTTGAAAATACGTACAAAATGCAATTGAGGTTCAAAATACTTAAAAAATTCAATTGAAATTGAATATACAAAATGCAATTTAGATTGAAAAACTCCCATTTCAGATCCAAAATGCTCACAATGTGCAATTGAAATTCAAAATGCTTACAAAATGTAATTGAAAATGAAAATGCTTACAAAATGTATAGTCGATTCAAACTACTAATTTGGACGGACAATACTTACAAAATGCAATTTGGATTGAAAATACTTACAAAATGTAATTTAGATTCAAAATATCCACAAAATGCAATTGAGAATCACAATTGAGAATCAAAATACTTACAAAATGCCCACCATACAAATTGCAATTGGGATTGAAAATACTCGCAAAAAGCGAAAGGGAATTTAGATACACGGGGAGCCAATTAACAAAAACAGTGCGGGAATCTTAAAGAGAAAAGGAAATATAATGAAAAGAAAACAAGAGATCTGACCCTTCGAAGAAGGAGGGATCAGGAAAGATGAGACATGGGCCAATTAAGGCAGGAAAATGAAAGAATCCCTAGGCCTCGGATAACCTAATACCGTCGGGGTCGGAAAAGAACAAGAGTTGACCAAGGGAATCGACAGAAAAGAAGACGGAGAGGAGTCTGGCACAAGTAAGTGGAAGCAATGTTGGACTCAGCTGGGGTCCCGTGGTCGCCAACCCACGTCCCGCTAGATGTGAGCCCCTAGGAGTTATATGCAGATGACATTAAAATTAAAATTCGAGTTGAAAAATTACAAAACCTTACAAAAAATATTACATATGTAATGCATACACTAGAAACATACTTAGGAGCTCACTATTTCAAGCCAAACATTAAAAAAACTCACTATATTCATAGTAGGATGTATGCTCCAAAACTTACAGATATTAATCTAAGTAGTGTACTCAACCAACAACAAATAGACAGCACCGATGAACAAACCTTTCTTGGTATGACAATGGAAACAGATCTTAGTTGGATTGGTGAGACGTAATAAAATTTGAAGGGCACGGTCGGGGTTGGTCGAAATAGTACTATGACCTTACCGAGTTTCATTGAAATCGAACCAGCCATTGAGAAGTTATTAGGGGGGGAGACACACACACACACACACACACACACACACACACACACACACACACACACACACACACACACACACACACACACACACACACACACACACACACACACACACACACACACACACACACACACACACACACACACACACACACACACACACACACACACACACACACACACACACACACACACACACACACACACACACACACACACACACACACACACACACACACACACACACACACACACACACACACACACACACACACACACACACACACACACACACACACACACACACACACACACACACACACACACACACACACACACACACACACACACACACACACACACACACACACACACACACACACACACACACACACACACACACACACACACACACACACACACACACACACACACACACACACACACACACACACACACACACACACACACACACACACACACACACACACACACACACACACACACACACACACACACACACACACACACACACACACACACACACACACACACACACACACACACACACACACACACACACACACACACACACACACACACACACACACACACACACTTTTTTTCGCCCTGTAGTGATCTCATAAGTCTACTTTCATTTTTTGCAAAAATCGAAAGTAGGCTAATAATAATAATAATAATAATAATAATAATAATGAATGTCTACCCCTTATTATTCCCGTTTTCAACGGGGTCGGGGATGAGATGTGATGAAAGTGTGTGGCGGATGGTATTTACGGCCGGATGCCCTTCCTGACGCCAACTACATGAGAGATAAAATGAATGAAGATGAATGAAACTGGGCAGGGATGTGGAAGGAAGCGGGCGTGGCTGGTCAGTATGACCTCGTGGCGTAGCGCTGCGCTTTAGCGAGCGTAGCTACCACTATCAATAATAATAATAATAATGTTATATTCATGACAAACATAAAATCAGCGCCCAGGGAACTGGAGGTCGGACTAGGAAAAGTTCAGAAGGCAGAAAAGTTTAAATATCCCAGTGAATGGATAGAGCCTAACCTTTCAGAGAAGGAAGTCTTCATGTCACGCATTAATAAAATGGAAATGGCATACAACCTGACTAAAGACATCTACAATAAGAGATCGATATCCTTAAACGCAAAAATTAGACATTACTGCACTGTTATTCGACCAGAGGCTCTGTATGCAGCTGAGACTCTAATAATAAACAAGAAAGGTCTAATGGAAAAACTAGAGGCTAAAGAAAGGAAGATTTTGAGGAAAATCCTGTGTCCCATCAAAGAAAACAGCGAGTACAGAAGGCGTCATAACCACGAATTGTACAAGCACGTGGAGAAGATCAGTGACACGATTCGAAAAAGAAGGATTGCCTTTTATAGCCACGTGACACGAATGAGCCCAGGCAGGATATCAAAACGGATATTGACGTGCTTTCAAGATAAGAAAACCAAAGGGGCATGGTTTACGGAAGTTGAGAAAGATCTACGTGAAATGGAAATTTCCCCTAAAGATATCCAGGGGCGTGTTCCACTTCAGGAAACACTATGTACGCACAAAGGTTTCCAGGAAAAGCCGAAGTTGAAGACAGGGAAGGCGTGGTCCCAAGAGAGAAAAGAACAACACCGGAGACGGTGGGCGGTAGTTAGAACTCGGAAGAAGGGACAGTTGAACTGACGTGGTCCCTAGTTGGCCGAATCGAAGAAAGAAAGAAAGAAGAAGAAGAATGTTATAATAACATCAATAATAATCATAATGGGCTTTAGGTCCCTTTTTAAATACTGCTGTTCTTAAGAGACGCCGGGGTGCTGAAATTTTGCCCCATAGGTGATCTTATAATGTGCCAGTAAATCTATTAACACTGCTCTCTCACATTTAAGCACCCCCAAATGTGAACTGACTGCACCTGGATTCAATCCCGCAACCTTGGGTACAGCTGGAGAGTGTATCAGAGCTGTGCCACGCAGCCAGCGATGCTGAGAAGAGGGTAGGGGGTAAATAGGGATAGTTGATCACAGACAGTTCTATGAACGAAGTGTCGTTCGCTACCCCTGCCTGGCAATGCCATTGATATAACTACTGTACGTTTACAAGTTCACGTTTGTAAATCTTGTGAGGAAGTGAATTAATATACTCACACTCAGCTTCATCATGATTATACATGATCGACAATACGCTGGAGTGCCAGCAGTGAATGAGGGCTTCTCCACTCTCACTGGGCTGTATCCTGTCAATCTCTTCACGTATCCAATAACCTTCATCAATTGTGAGCTTTACGACAGATGGGATCTAAATATAACCTTCACATACGATAAACAATTTGAAGTCCGTTTTAACGACAGTAGACTTCATTACAACATGTGAATGAAAAATATTTATGGAACATAACATGTTGTCGTTATCCCCATGTTGTAAGTATAGAAATGGGGGAGTGGTATTCCTTCAGGAATCATACGGTGGTCTGACGTTCAAAATATTACAGCCCAGATTTGTAGGTGTACTAGGTTGACCAGTACATTTCACGAATTTCGTCCCTTAAAGCGAGAAAATAAGACACTTTAATTTCGTTGTTGTTGATTTATTTATTGAGGGGCTTGCGACAACGTGAGCATTTATCCCCGTATACTCTGGATATGTATGAATGGATGATTTGTCTGATAACCTGAGTCATGGTGGTATTTGTACTGCTCGGGTTCAGCTCTGTGTACTTGACAGGAATGTGGATAGCGGACGAAGACGTGCGTACTAACATAACGAAATACATTGGTCGGTCATTCTTAGCTATCGCCCCGAAATTCTGGGTTCAATTCCCAAAAATTTAATTCTGGTGTAAGGGTTAGAACCGTGCCTCGTGAGGCAAAACTGAGAAGACGTGGGTTCGATTCCCATCTCAGCCATCCTGAAAGAGATTTTTTCACTTTTACTTCAGGGGAGCTAACCAGAGAACTAAGTCCATTGCACACGAGAATGTTAGAGAAACAACTGTGTGATTACTCACTCACTCATTAGTAGTGTATGCATTTGTAATTGAGATGATGACTAAGAAGGAGACGTCTGTGGCCTTAAGTTAGCAACTATTCCAGCACCTGCCTGAAGTAGAAGTGGGAAAATCTTTTTCAGGATGGCTGTGATGAGAGTCTAACCCACGTCTTCTCAAGACTCAAGACAGTGTATCCCGTTCTAACACTTAGGCCAGAATTAAATTTCTTCGCGAATCGAACCAAGACTTTCGGGTGATAGCTAAGAATGCTTGCAGCTGCCCAAGAAAGTTTTGGTTTTGATGAAAGAAGGCAGGACAAACGGAACGTGGAAATCGGACAGTAGATAACATAAGTGGCTTCAACGTAAAAGATCTGTGCCAGGTAGCTTAAAGTATATGGCCATTATTGATATTATTATTATTATTGTTATTATTATTATAAATACTACGTGAGGGGGGAGGGGGTCACAGCCTATTGAGCTGCGCACATCTGCATTTGCTTTGTATTTTTCTGATGACGAGTATATTGCACCGACCTACTGACTGCACTTCACGAGACAGGTCAAATGATAAGAAGACGTCTAAGACCGACTACTATCAATAAGATCTTCACTTCTCATGGGCATAGCAGCTCCTATTATAAAGAGAACTATTGCAACTATTGCAACTCAGAGGAAAGAAACAAGAAATCTTCCTTCGACATCCGTTGTTTGGGCACGATTCCCAGGCTCTTAGACTGAAATCCAGGTATAGCCTTTTCTGTTTGTCAGTGCCTATTAAATATTCGCCAAAGCAAGCAAATCAGAATTATAGATGCAGAGATCCCCCGGGGAACACTTCAAGATCAAGAATGAACCCTCTGCTGGATACCACCTTCCATTCGGAACACAGAAAATCAACAGACAACTAGAGACCCAAGATGCAAGGAGATTTTGAAAAAAGAAGACTAATTTCAGTCAAATGAACATGTGTTTGAGGAGAGCGTAGAACCCTTAAAATGTATAGTAACTCGAAAGAACTCAGCAGCATGGAAGACCTGGCAATTGCAAATCAATATGCTATTCAGGTGGCAGAAAAATGAAAATCCACAGCCTGCTTCCAGTCTCCGACCGGGTCAGGAATGGAATGAATGAAGCCCACATCTAGCGGCGAGGGTATGAACTGTGCCGGCTGCCGAGGCCTGACGCACTCCTCTAGGGCAATGATTAAATGAATGACAGATGAAATGAAATGATAGTGGAGAGTGTTGCTGGAATGAAATTTTGACAGGGAAAACCGGAGTATCCGGAGGAAAACCTGTCTGCCTCCGTTTTGTCCAGCACAGATCTCACATGGAGTGACCGGGATTCGAACCACGGACCCAGCGGTGAGAGGCCGGCGTGCTGCCGCGTAAGCCACGGAGGCTCTCCGGTGGCAGACAGGGTATTAAATATACATTTTTAAATAGTTTGTATATATAATCTAATCAGCTGTACAAGAGTGCTTTGAACCAGGGTAAACAAACATACAAATAAATAAACATAATAAATAAATAATATTAATTAATGAGAGAGGAGCTTGAATACGTGCCCCTTGATTACAAAAGACGGAACATAAATTGAGTGGTTATCAATAGAGCTCACACACTGTAACAGCAAGTGGTGACGTAATGGTATGAGGGAGAATAGAGAGTGGTATCATTATCCCATCCCCCTGTTATTAGTGCTGTCAGATCACAGGCGATACGCGCCCTGTTCTCAGAAGCACAGTGACAACAACGCTAATGCTGACATCTATTATAAGGATGAACACAAGGTGTGTAATATACACTATGCGCCCAAAAGCCTTGGGACACCTATTGCTGTTCGTTCCAAAAACTCCTTTCAAGTAACCCATAGCTTGTAGGACCTCCTTTGACTACTATTGCAGCGTTTGATCTTCACGTAAGGCTTTCCATTAAGTTCTGATGCAATGAGGACAAAATTTGTTTCCATTATTCGTGAAGCAAGGTGAGCTGGGTTGTTCAGCTAAACTAATCTGGCACGCATCCGACGTTCTAGTTCATCCCAAAGATGTTCGATGGAGTTCAGTTCGGGGCTTTGTTTCAGTAGGCCAGTCCAGAAGATCCATCTCATCGAACCAGGGTGAAAGGGCCTACGATTTGGGTAAAGGAGCATTCTTATGCTGATACAGGAAATGTCGGATTCTTAACTGTTGCCACAGTTTGAGATGCATGCTATTGTTTAAAATGTTTTTATGAACACCAGCGTTTATTTTGCCATCGACCAAACCGAATTGTACGACACCACACGAGGAAAGGCAGCCCTAGAATTTGACACTAACTCCACCGTATTTTACTGTCTGTACAACATTTAGGTAACTACCACTTGCCAGACATCTGCTAGACCCATACACACCTACTGTATTCGAGTGTCACATCATATACTGTGACACATCACTCCATGAAACCTTCTTTCACTGCTTCATAGACCAATTATGGTGTTGTTTGCAACGTCACACATTCGTTCTTATAATCAGTGACTTATGGGCAGCAGCACAACCATCAAACGAGTCCTAGCGCTTCTCGATGGATCATTCTGTCATTGTACCTGGCATTCAACGGAAGGCAAGTACAATAGTAGACAAGGACGTCTGAAGATTAGTTCGTGCAGTACGCTTAAAAGTTCGTCGGTCCCTGTGTGCTAATTTCTTAGGCCTACCAGAGCGATGATTGAGTTCAGTGCTTTCCACTTCACATTAACATCACTAACAGTGGATCTGGGCACATACTGGTGGAATTGTAGAACTTGTGGGTCCCTACACTCCAGCCCAGTTTGAACATGCTCAATTCTCTCCGTTGATTCATTCTGGCAGAAAACATGTCTATGATATGCCTGCTTCTGGTGCATAGCCTGATGTCACACAGCGTACATTAAGTGGGGTGTCCGGAGACTTTTAGCGACATAATGCATATGTCTTATATTTAAGAAGACATGATATTCCTGTTATTTTTGTCGCGTGAAATGTGACAGCTGATTCAAATTATTCTAAAAAAAATACGTAGGCCGTTCTCTCCTTGAATATTGACAAGACTGGCAAGGATACTGGCTATTTTTCTAGAATAATGTATTTCAGTTTCCAAATTTTAAGACAGGGAAACCCTAAAAGAATCTCATGACTAGTGCCGTAAAAGCTTTTATAAACATAAAAGTATTCAATATTCTAACTGAATGAGATGTTATGCAATAAAGCTGCATGAAATGAAATAGTGAAATTATTCGTTATTTCATTCATTTTCATGATATTTCTTTAGTGGCCATCCCGGTCCTCTGATATTCCCATAATCAAGCATGTGTGGGATGATCTCGGTCGTAAAATCCGGCCCATTGTCAACCTGTTGGCACTCGGATGGACTTGCCACAGGAGAGAATAGACTCTCCTTCACACCAAATCGTTTCAATGTTTTCAAGCCCAATATGGTTTAAACCTAATGACGAAGGGCTAGCAGTGTGCCCGTAAGGCGAATTCCGTTGATAATTTATTGTAATCATTGATATTGACTTTCAACTCATTCAGTTTCATTCCTTATGAAACACTCCGTCTGAGTTACTTGCGATTTTGTCTTCACTGGGTGTACTTGCCGTGTTTCATATGCGTACATCTTCCTTAATATTCAGAAACATTTACCATGGGCTATGTATCGGCAAGAATCGATCGATGGTGCCGTTTGATGTTATTGTGTGAGACTACCGTATCTACAGAGGAGACCAGGCTTTGATAGATCTCTGAAGCCATGATGCTAGATAGCATACATAACAAGACGACACTGATAATAACCGCACGTGAGATTGTGTGGGAGCCCGCATGCCACGCAAATACCGTGCGGAACCATTTCCACATCTGTTGGCCCATGCGGTAATTCGCGCATGGATAACATTTTTCTCCGGAAGATTTTGTTTTTGATTTTGGGATATATACAAAAACAATTACAAGGGTTTATTAATGCCTCTTTCAACCACAGTAGTTTGCTCGGTAGGTCACATCCAGATCCTAAGATGGTAGAATCGATTCCCGTGGCGGGTTCGTGGCAAAGAGCCACGGCTAGTTAAAGATGATGATGATGATAATTGTTGTTTTAAGGGGCCTAACGTCTAGGTTATCGGCCCCTAATGATCTGGATGATAGCGAAAATGATAATGAAATGGAAACCAGAACAAAATTATCTGAGACGGAAAATACGTACAAAAAGGAACTCAGATGGAAACAACTCACAATATGGTCTTACAAAAGGGAATTTAGAACGAAAAGATGCACAAAAAGAATAGATAGAAAAAGACCCACAAAACGTAGGCTAGATTCAAATTACGTACAAAATGCAATGTAGCGTCGAAATACTTACAAAATGCAACTGAAATTCAAAATACTTACAAAATGCAAATGAGATCGAAAATACGTACAAAATGCAGTTGAGGTTCAAAATACTTACAAAATGCAATTGAAATTGAAAATGCTTACAAAATGTACGGTAGATTCAAAGGACTCATGTGGATTGACAATACTTACAAAAAGCAACTGAAGCCATGAATTCCAAAACAGCACAAGTCCACTTAGCAAAGTTTTGAGATAAACGATTTTTTTTTGTGTATCTTTAAACATACTGAAGCTATTACTTCGATTTTTTTTCTATACATACATATTACAAGGCTTTTGAGTCTTGCAAAATATTACATTAAAACTATGAACAGTTTCAGAGTAAAAAAAATATGAAAATGGTGTTTTTGTGCTGTTTTGGAAATCATTGGAATTCTTTTTAATATTACTTTTATTAACGTTTGTTTAATTGCACTCAAATACATGTCAAAACTTAAATTTTTGGTGAAATCGTATTCACAAAGATATCAGTGAATAGATGACCCTAAAAATTTTCAGTCTGAATCCCAGGCTTCACTTTCTGAGGCAGCAATGTCACTGTCTGAGTTTCCATAAGCAAGTAGACGCTCAAAGTATGGCTGATGCTGTACATCAATGGATAGTATATATTTCGAAATGTCTCTTGCTTTCGCAGGTTTCAAACTAATTTCACTGTTGTAGGCATTCTTTAAAGCTGTCAAATCAAAAACACGCTTTTCTTTAAATTGAAATGTCTGTGTCACTAGTCCACTAGCTGATGTGCTAGCAGTCACATCATTGATGCGATACTGAATGATCTTGTATGATGTGACTTTCCACTTTCCTTCATGTTTAGATAGAGGCACAGGTTCTTTCACTTTTGCAAAGAAGGTTTTGTAATCCTTAATCATGGATTGATTGACGTGAACAATGTGTATATTACTTGCACTCTTCTCCATTATGTTGATCCATTGTTGAGGAGTGTACACAGTGTCCTGCTTCCTCTTCTTCAACTCTATGCGAGCAAAATCTCTGTCGCAGGGCAGATAGGAGTGGCCTTTTGTCGGATAAACGTGTCTTATGTATTCAAAACGTCCACATTTCACTAAGTGATGTAGATATTTGACAACAGTGTTGTTTCGGTTTTGAGCTGTACATGCATCTGTGAAAATGTACAGGTTCCTCACACTCGGGCCAACGTGATGTTTGATGAAATGATCCAAAAAAGAAACAGTTTCATTTGGCGTTTTTCTTCCTGTAAGTTCTGTGTACGGAAACATGAAAGCTTGATTGTCCGACATACGATGGAATCCTATAACATATAACCAAAGCTTCCTTGCATAGAACATCTCAGTTATAGGCATGAATGGGAAGGGAATATTCTGCATGTAATCAAACACCACACATTCTGACTTGCCATATTCCTCTCCTCCCTCTTTGACTAAGAATTCACATTGTTTCATTTCAGTGTAAAAACTTTTAGCTTTACGTTTATGTAATTCAAGCTGTGTCTTTAAACCATCCCTCACTGCAGCAATATTTTCACACTGTATTTTGAGTTTTAACTGTTCGCACTGTGCACAGATGTCTGTCCTTGGACGTCCGAAAGGATAGTTAAAAGTCTCTTTATAGTAGCGGAAAAAATATTCATAATTTATTAGAGGCTTGAATTCTTTTGTATCAAAACACATATATGCCTCAGGTTCATATTTCTGTAGATACATCTTCCACATTGTTTTAACATTCAGGTCTGAAGCCAAGTACCTAGTTTTCTTGCCACTCTTGCCGTAATGTGCCACCCGGAAGGGATACGACATAATGTGTGTCTTCATTTGGTCTTTGCAACTTTCAGATTTGCACCAAGTTTCACGACGTCCTCCACGTTCGTCAACAGGAGAAAGTACTCCTTCACACACCAGGGATGTGATCCGTCTTAAACGTGATGCAGTGATCCCGTGTAATGAAATGAAGGCTTGCTTGCACATTATCTTCTGGAAATCGCCTATTTTCACCTAAAGAGAAGAGAGATTTATTACTACTTGAAAACATTGCTAAAATACCGAAAGGGGAATATATAGATAATGATCATTTGTAGGTAATATCTGATTATTAACCTTTGAGTAGGCTATATGTTATATTAAAATATATTGAAATCACTCACTCTGTAGTAAAAAACAGCTGAATGAGGCTTTGTAGCTTCATGAAGCCGATACCGTTTTCTTCCTGGCTGGGTTACACTTACTAGTCCAACCAGATACCTGTCTTGTGCATTTTTAGACTCCATGTTATTAAACTGTGTTATTATATTGTCCTTGGCAGCCTGTGAGAGGTCCGACATGCATTGTCTTCTACATCTAGAACAAATAAAGCAAATATTAGGAAATGTATATGTTTTAATATATTACGCCAGTTGCTACTGTGGTTTTGAAACCATGCTCTTTACTTACTTGCAATCCTTTCCTGTTTCCTGTCCAGACAATCTCTTCTTTTTTAGAATGTTTTTCTTCCAGTTTTGGGGATCACATTTCCGTTTAGGAACTGGTATACCATCTGAACCATCGTCATCCATTTTCCAACTCTTTTTCACAAAACACTACACAAAAACCAATAATATTTTCAGTATTAACACTCCACAGTTCACGCGGGAACACAACGTAACAGCTGATGCGAAAGCAGCTCTGCCTAGTGAGAGCGAGAGGAGATAAGGACTTGTGCTGTTCTGGAAGTCAGGCGCGCTCATTTAAAGTATTTGAGTTTAGAGTCAGAACAGCATTTGTTCATGCTCTTGTGATGTTTTGATTATCATTACTTGAAATACAGGTTCAAAAAGCAAATATTTTGTGCTGTTCTGATTACCAAGTGGTAGCTTACGACGAGACGATTCCAGTGATACCCATAACTCATATAGCGTCAAAATGTGGACTTGTGCTGTTTTGGAATTCATGGCTTCAATTTAGATTGAAAATACTTGACAAACTGTAATTTAGATTCAAAATACCCACAAAATGCAATTGAGAATCAAGATATGTGCAAAATGCCCGCCAAACAAAATGCAATTTAGATTCAAAATTCGTGCGAAATGCGGGTTTGGTTGAAAATACTTACAAAATGCAATTGAAATTCAAAATACTCACAAAGCTCCCTCCGCCACATTGAAAGACTTACTAAAAAGCAATTTAGATTGTCAATCTTTACAAAAAGCAATTGAAGTTAAAAACAATCGCGAGATGTAATTTAGATCGAAAAAACATACAAAAAGCAACGTAGATTAAAAATGTCTTAAAAAATCGCTAGAAGGGAATTTAGATACACTGTGAACCAAGTAACAAAATTAGTGCGGGAATCTTAAAGAGAAAAGTAAATATAATGAGAAGAGGAGAGGAGAGGAGAGGGGAGAGAGGAGGGGGCCCGCCCCAAAGGTAAGGGACAAAAGGGGAAAACGGACCCAGCTCAGGAATCCCTCGGGGTCGCCAACTCCCGAACTCACCAGCCGTGAGCCCCTGAGGGTGTAGCATTATCTACGGTGCACCATAAGTGGTGGGGATACATACACCCTGCCTCCTTAAGGGCCTTGAGTACAAGGCAGGAGGTAAAAGGAAAAGAAAAAGAAGGCTGACCCCTCACAGAAGGAGGGTATCAGGAAAGATGAGACAAGGGCCAATTAAGGCGGGAAAGTGAAAGACTCCCTAGGTCTCAGATAACCTAATACCGTAGGGGTCGGAAGAGAACAAGAGGTGACCAAGGGAGGTCGACAGGAAAGAAGACGGAGAGGAGCCCGACACAAGTAAGTGGAAGCAATGCCGGACTCAGCTGGGGTCCCGTGGTCGCCAACCCACGTCCCACTATATGTGAGCCCCTGGGGGTGCTAGTTAAAGACCTCTGGTATCACATTTGATGGTTACAAGGCAATGTTAATTAAATATCAGCCATAGGTCGCACAGTCAAGTTCTGGTCTTCATTGCCAGGTGGCGGTGTTAAACCGAGTGTTGGAATTGGGGAGTAGCCTAATTCGCCTCAATAGGTCCAACTGAAAGGTTCTACGTCACGATACCTGAGGTCATAGATTATTATTAATAACTGGAGTGGCTTGAAAGACCCAACGTCCAGAATCATTGCCAAGGAGGAGATCTTAAACATACCAGTAAATCAATTGAGCTAGTCGCATTTAAACACTCTTAAATGTCGACGTTCAAACCGGCAACCTTGAGCTTTGAAGGCCAATACTAAATCAACTGTTGCTACTAAGCCGAACAAAGACAATTGTAATTCGAAGTAAAAGGAAAAGGCTAATGACTAAGATGAATGATTATCAATTCATTCACTGGCTTTTGAAATTAGGAAGAACAAACTTATCCATCAAGACAATAATCAACGTAAGAGACATATAATGGCTGGTATAAAGCTACATTGAGTCCATACTGTGATGTTATGGGGTTAATGCCCCGCATGAATCACATCATACTTCTTGCTAGGGCAACAGACAGGCAAGATATTTCTGCTGATATTATTTAGAAACAAACACATTAAATTCATATTTCCTGCTCATAGCATTATTTTATTAGAAGAGGATGTTGTTGCAGAGCTCTCCATACTAGTAAATGCTTCATTTTAAACTTCAGAAACTCTGGCTACAAAACCTTAGAATACAAACCCTAATTTGGTAGTACATAAACACAAACCCTCGTAAAATTTACGACTATTTATTTCCATGATGAATAAAATGTAATTCCACACAAAATATAATATAAGAAGCACGTATTAACATGAAAGTTATTTTACAGAGTGTTAACTCCTAGGTTTTCAAGTCCCTGGTGCCTCATTTACAGTAGTTAGTGCAAATATTTGCTCTATGTTCCTTGCAATATGCGCGGTGACATTCGCTGCAGTATGTTGTCGTCGTTCGCCTTTTCTGAGTAGGACGGATGTGACAAACAGTTCTTACCAGTATGTATATGACAAATTCTGCGGTTCTAAATACTTATTTCATTCAGAATAGTGCTGTAATTTAACTTTGTTACAGAACTTACCTTGCTAAGTTTAGCATACGTAGTCAAAAATCGTCGTAAATTTTACGACGTAAGGGTCTTCAATTTGAAATCAATAGACTCACTCTAACAATGCACGCACACTGACGAAGCTCGCGGTATTGTAGGAAGCTACTGAGTAGGACAGCAACGTGGCGAGAAAAGCCTAGCAGATAGAGCCGTGTTGCCAAGTATACGTCGTAAAAATTACGAGAGTTTGTGTTCCCTGTATCACATTCTAGCAGACACAGTAATACGGAATTCTAGTTCTTGTACTGGAAACTAATTCGTGGACAACTCTCTTCTCCTTGTCTCCCCACCTTTAATCTACATGTGAAAGATATTTCAAGGCAGCAGGAAATTAGGGGAGTGGGAGACGTGACTACACCAGGATAGAAAGTTCTAAGTAGATCACGTAGCTCTATGCACACCGTTTACTCGCATATTCCGGAGCGATGTTATTATTAAGCCTTTTAAAGTTTAACTGCCAGCATTGTTTGAGCAGCGACAACACGGTCACTGTGCTCTTTATATTTATGTTTTATGTGTATGGTACTTCACAAAGTATTTTGGGCACAACAGCTAGACTGTCCTCACAAGTGCGTGGTGCTGTAGGCCTAACAGAGGCTTGTGCCAATCATCGCTGTCAACCAGCGAGCTGACGTTCAGGTACGAACATTTTGCTGCTAAATAGTTGTTGATTCTTTAGAGGCTTTGCAACATCGTGGTCATGCAGCCTCGTGTACTTGGGTGTGTGCTTGTAATCTAGTTAAGATTTGGGAAGGAAGCGGTCGAGGCATTAAGTTAGATAACATACCGGAATTTTCCTGGAGTAGATGTGGGAAACCACGGAAAACCACTTCCAGGATGTCTGAGGTAGGAATCGAACCCACCTCTTCTCAGTTGTGCGTCATGAGGGTGAGTGTACCCCGTTCCAGCCTTCACACCAGAATTAAATTTCTTGGCAGAGCCGGGAATCGAATTCGGGCCTCGGCGGTGACAACCAAGAATGCTAGCCATTACGGTAGGTAATAAGTTCCAATTATATCAATTGTATGATTAATAAATTAATATTTCCCATAATTTGTACGCTACGCTCTGCCCTTAACTTTGTGCGGATTATCTGCCCTGCTCGGCTTTGCCGGTATGTGAATTTATGGCAGTGCGTGCAATAAGGACATAGTGAAACAGTTGCTGGTTTTAATTACCACACAGAGTAGCTGATCGTTTTAATTAACTACTGATTATAATACTTGGTCTGTTATAGCCTGCAATAAATACGTTTATAAATTATACCTCAGTTCTTTCCTTTCTTTCTTTTTTTTACATCGAGAAAAGTAGTCTTTAATAAAATACACGTTGGCAGATTTCTTGGTGGTTACAGAACCTTGTTATTACTTTATTACAACCTGTGGTTATTGTTTTTCAAATCTCTTAAGGTTCAGCATCATGCAATTAAAGCTTCAAGGCACGAGGAATGAAATTACGTGAGTGGCTGGGTCAATCGATAGGCCGCCTAAGGATATATTCCAGCAATTAGTGTTCCTATCTTTGTAGATCTCACACATGCTTCAATGATGTCTTAATACGTTTATTTGGCTTATACACCTTTATTTGTATTTACCTCCACAACTCACAAATATGATCAGCTGTACTGCATATCGTAGTCGGTAAAGCTCTTCTTTACCATGTACAGGGCCATTATGTGTGTGCGCGCCACTAAACACGGCAAGCTCAGTCGGCTGCGACTAGTGCAGATCGCGGCCGCGCGCACCCGGTTCAGCCGGTGGTAGGCGCGCACTTTCACACTTTTACCAAACATGTTCAATAATGTGTACTTACAGTGCTCATAGGCGATGCTGAAAATGTCCTCCCTCTCTTGTAACACACACGTGACATCTTTTGATGAAAGAATGTCTGTCAACTCTGTTATTATTTACGGAGCCTGTTTTCTTGAATCGTTTAGCGAGCCACCTAATAGTACTGGCATTAGGCACAGGTCTTCCTGGAAACTTGATTCGAAATTTTCGTCTCGTTTAGAACAAGATTTTCTGCTTTTCATGTACAAATTATGGATATACACACGTTCGCGCAATGTGAAGTGGTGTCTAGGCATGACCAACAATCACAGTAATCACAACACTCACTAAACCTGCAACAATAACGTCTGAGCTTTGCAAATACACGTCCTTATGAATGACAAAACACGTGTACGTGTGAACTAACGATATGAGTCAGTGGAGCGCGGCATGCCGGCTGAACCGCGATCTGCGCTAGTCATAGCCGGCTTAGCTTGCCGTGTTTACTGGCGCGCGCGCACACATAATAACCCTGTATATGAAATTCATCATATTTCATGTAATTTGTCCAAATTGACATATACATTAATATGTATACCTAACAATAGGTAAATAAATGATAATACACCTTACAGTCATGCCGGCCCCGTGGTGTAGGGGTAGCGCGCCTGCCTCTCACCCGGAGGCCCCGGGTTCGATCCCCGGCTCCGTCAGGGATTTTAAAACTGACGTGAGGGTTGGAACGAGGTGCACTCAGCCTCGTGAGGACAATTGAGTAGCTGTCTGACAGTGAGACAGCGCCACGATCACGAATACCAAGATGAACGGCCGAGGGGACCCGACGCGCTGATCACGCTTAACCCCAATATCTGCAGGCCAAATGGCTGGGCAGCGGTCGCTTGGTCGGCCTTAGCCCGTCATGGGCTGGATAGTGCCAGGGGTTGACTTGACACCTTACAGTCAATAATATATTGAAACTAATAATAATATAGTATAATGACAGTTTCGGTTATTTTGTAAACTTCTTCAGCTATAGTAAAAATATGAAATTAAGGCCCGTTCTTACAATCTCCGGTTAAATCTTAACTGGCACTTTTACGGCAAGTACTGGATCTTGATTCTTACAATACCAGTTTATCGACAAACTGACAGTAAAATAAGCCTTAAACGGCAGTGCACTTTACCGGAAGATTCTCCTCCTGTAAACTGCTTTACACCCAGATATTCTATTATAATCTCAACGCCATACATCGTCAATATGCCTAGAATTATCCGTAATTTCATGGGTTTTGTAAATGCTGATGCTGTTCAAAGAAGCAGACGAAAAGTATATAAGAATCGAAATGATAATTACGATGAGTTAGATGATCAAGACATTTTTAGACGATTCCGTTTGACGAAGCTTTTCCTCTTAAGGCCTTTATTTGTCTCATTTGGAGATACTTGTCCTGCTATATCTAATATTTCTCTTTATAATCGTAAGGTAACAAACAGATTGCGCCAAGAACACAGATCAAGATCAAGGAATATAAAATATATATTTATTATTTACTCCCTGACGCAGATCCACTCATGCCAACTATTGAGAGGTATCAAGAAATCTGCAAATCGAACCAGAAATATGTACCAATTGTTGAAAATTATGCGCAGATCTGCTAATCTACCGTAAACATTAACCGGAACATGGTAAGAAGGATCGAATGTTTACAGAGACTTTACTCCGACTGTAAAGCCAACTGTCAGTTAGAGTTTACTGTCACTTTACTGGAGATTGTAAGAATGGCCCTAAGAGCATCAATCTAACAACAACATTCTATGAAACAAAGATGAGCAATAGAACATGAAGTGTTCACTTTAAAAAAGAAATGTCTTCAGTAACCGTAGACTAATCTTCCAAAAGGGGGCGTGGTGGCGCAGTGGTCAAGCTTTTGGCCTCTCACCAAGGTGGACTGGATTAGATTCCCGGTCAATGCATGTGAGATTTTTGAAGTGAAATGCCACGTCCTGTGGTTCGGATTCCACGTAAAAAGAAGGTCCCGTGGCTCACGATCGCTTGATGAACAGTCACGTAAAAATAAAAGTTTCCTCCCTTCAATCTTCCAAAATCTATCTATAAGACTTACATATAAAATACGTTAAGTTCGTCCGACAAAAAACACAAGTGAACCAGAAGTACTTAGAAGGTGCGGTTTGTACCAAAATCTTCCAAATCGTCTCAATAGTACAGGATAAATCATGCATTTCCTGAAAAGTCAACGAAAATATATTTATTTGTTTAAGATGTGTGTTTAAACAAATAAACAAGACGTTAGCCCCAGGCAGAACTGTGTCGCGTCCAGCCCGCATAGCACTAGGGCTGGGCGGGTAGTCTATACACATGGGGTCCACATAACCCATTGTGCATTGGACATAATATTCAAGCAGTATTATCCACAGCAGTGACGAATTGCACTCTGATTTCATAAATATCGACAATTTGTTTAAAAAGTGCCTTCAAACAAATAAATATATTCATATTAGCCTGCATAACAGTGAAGTCAGACAGCTGGTTAATGTATATGCGAGATTTCACGCACAAGTCCCCTAGTATTAAAAATTCTGTTAAAAATTATAATTGTGAATACTCTCTAATTTGAAAGAAATCGTTACAGATATGGAAAAAGTGGCTTCGGTGGCGTAGTTGGTAGCATGCTGAGCTTTTATGCCCAAGATCGCGGGTTCAAACCCGGCCGAAGTCGTCGGATTTTTAAGAGCGTTAAAATCCCTCAGTGTGCCTTCCTTCGGGGGGTAAGTAAAGCCAGCGGTCCCATGTCATAGATTTATGGCATGTTAAAAAAACTTCCACTAATTACACCTATGTGTGGCTAAATTAATTATAGGTTAAACAACGCTCTTAGGGTTCCTACGTTCGTCGCCAGGAGCTGACTGCGGTGGCGTCTAATAGCCAAGTTCCGAACTAGTAGTTGTTGACGGTGGAGTTTGGCGGCAAAAGTAGGAAATTCAATGTCTGCCGTCCTTACTTGAATTAAAAACATATTAGACACACTAATACAGACATCACAATTAACACCGGTTATCAGACAGATTCTACACACACCCAAAGTACACGGGGCTACATGACCGCGTTGTCGCATCCCCGAAACTAAGGAAACAGCCAAAAAAATATGGAAAAATATAATGCAAATTGTTTAAAAATTAGATCTATTACAATTGAAGTATTAATGAAAATTTAAGAAACATATAAACATATTGCTTATAAACATTTTGTGAGGTTCCAAAATAGAGCAATCTACCTCTAAGGGGTAGGGAGACAGTAGTGAAAAGACGTTCCTTATGTTTTCAAATGTTATTATCATCAAATAAATTGGTCGTTATGATTTGCAGCTTCTTTGGAAAAGATCAAATTGATGTGGCTGTGGATGTAGAATCTTATTGAAATGGTCCCTTCAATAAAAAGGTCGTTTAGCTATTGATGATTTGTACCTTCTTTTGAATTAAGATCAAATTAATGTCGCTGTGGATGTAGAAATGGTTTTGGAAACGTCTTCTGTGTTTTAAAAACGTTTTCTGCTTGTATTTTGCGTATATTTATTTGAATGTTCATGGAAAATAATAGTAATGGTCTCCTTTACTTAGTCATGGCCCCAGGTTTGA
The DNA here is from genome assembly GCA_946902985.2 of Meconema thalassinum. Classification (NCBI taxonomy): domain Eukaryota; kingdom Metazoa; phylum Arthropoda; class Insecta; order Orthoptera; family Tettigoniidae; genus Meconema; species Meconema thalassinum. Next base: position 490,882,691 of record OX336390.1, on the reverse strand, counting down.
ACTCCCGCATAGTATGTTGCAATTTTAGGGGGATTAAATGTCTCAATTATTATTACTGCTACAAAAACTGTCTGATAAACCATGCTATACTTATATTTAGTCATAGAAAAGGGCTCACAAGCATATAAAGAAAGTGCTGTTTTTATTAGTCTGTTGTATCTAACTAGAGCCATAGAGTTTACCTCCGAGGCGCTCCAATATTTGTCAACAAACAAAATAAATATTATTTTAAATATTCATTTGTGGTTTGCAGTGGAGATCGTTTATCTCACAACGTGCTGATAAACTTTATATCAGTGTTGGTCTATCGAATGGGAAACAAACTGAATGTTGGCACAGCCAGACAAAGAAACTAAATCAACTGCATTAACACTCCCCCTTCCTCCAAACCCACTCACACACTCATTACATGGCTTTGTTCCTGATGGAACTTCTATGCGACCGGGAAACCAAACACGACATGGGCCTAAATATTTCCCTCAAAACAGCGCAGCATTCACATTTACTATAGTACTGGCATGTTGCCATTCATGTAAGCTGCGCCAGGGGCGTGGTGGCGCAGCGGTCAAGCTGTATGCCTCTCACCAAGGCGGACCGGGTTCGATTCCCGGTCAATGCATGTGAGATTTTCGATGTGAAATGCCATGTCCTGTGGTTCGGATTCCACGTAAAATGGAGGTCCCGTGGCTTATGATCGCGAGATTGACGGTCACGTTAAACTACAAGCTTTTTGTAAGCTGCGCCAAAGATAAAATTGCAACAACTGCAATTATTGAAATGTGTATCTTCTTAATTTTTTTTTCTGAATGAAAAGCAAACGGATGAATCTCTTATATACAGCATGTCCCAAAATTCTTGCACGGACTGAAATTTTCGTGAAAATAGCTGTTATTATTATTATAATTATTATTATTATTATTATTATTATATTTTATTAAATTACTATAATTAATCTATTATTATTTATATTGAAATTGCGCTTACTCTCTCTCAGCATATTTGCTGGATTTGCATCAACATAATCCAAAATATTCAACATAGTCTATCATAAATATTACGTTCAATAGTTGATGTTATCGAGTTCCTTCAACCCATTGAACTACATTCAATTATAGGGATCCTTTCTATTTCTTCTGTTGTCTGATTCCCCGTGAACAGCCGAACAATTCTCAGCACACGGAAAGGATAACTAATTTTTGCATTAGTTTGTAAAGACCTTCGTCCAACTTCAGTTCTCAGGTACTATTCTGTAGCGAGGAATTGCACCGAAGCCGGAGATAATAATAGGCATTGCTCTTATTTGTCCCATGTACCATTGCTTCTGGGGCAATTATCCAAGTGTTGCATATTTTGTGATCTTCGAACGTGTTTTGTTTGCAGGTTACAATGGTTTGGAATTGCTACGTCTATGAAGGAGGTGTGTCTTAGGTGTTTGACAACAAGAACCAGATTAGGTCATATGTGCATAAATGTCTGATCTATCAGCACAGTGCGATACCAATTATGATGATGATGATTATCATTGAATGAAATAACCTTATGTGATAACTACGTTCATTAAGAGCAGCGCGAGGCCATGAGACCTGCCTTATCCGTTCTTGATATACAGATGGGTTTGAGCCCCACGTCACCCATCCCTGAAATCTCTTTTCCACGATTTACCGTTCTCAACTCCGGGAAATGCCGGGATTGGACTTAATAATGGGACCTGGTCGCTTCGTTCCAACTAGTTAGCAGTTTCATTGATTTGTGTCCATTTCATATCTCATTAACTCTTCTCACGAGGTTGGTGACAGGAAAGACATCAGACAGTGAAATCCACCCGCTAAATAGAAATTCATCGCATCTCACCCAAGACCTCATAGAAATTGGAGTAATAAGGGGTTGACATACAAACATCACTGAATAACATACTAACAAAAGTGTCTTTATGAACGTTGTAAAATCATTTATTGAAACACACGTATGCACTTGAGACCTTCGATACCGAACAAACGGAAATAATAAGGAGTGGACATACATACATACATACATACATACATACATACATACACACATACATTCACATTCATGAATACATTCTTGCGTTAATGCAGTTCTATTCTACATTTTAAGTCTTTTAGCATTCAGTTTGATCTGCAAGCCTCTGCGAGCAAATGAAGCACCTCTACAATCACCAATTACAGCAATGGGCATTGTTGTCTCAGCTTCTACACTGTTCACTGTGAAATAAACATCGACTTCTAGGTCTAACTCTTCTTCTATTACCCCCTATAGCCGAGTTCAATAGTTACTCAGATAGTTACATGTGAATAAAATTTCTTGCTGAATACAGAACATCGTAATTAAGAACTCGATGCATTGGCTTTATCTCTTTCTCTATGTAGCCACTAGTTTCCCCCAAGTACAGTATTTGAAATGGTCATGTGCACTAATATAACGCACCTATCCGGCATTCCATCTCTTTCAGCAATATCCCAGGCTGCATTTGCCTGTTGTGCCCAAGTTTGCGAGATCGAATTTCAGAGCAGTGAGTTAAAGAATTAATTTTTAGTTGGTCAACACGTTAATGTGTATAGTTAAATTGAGTGGGGAATACGACTTATCTAATCACACCCTCTGACCTGGAAAAGTTACGTGCATTAATTATACACTTCTCGAAAGCAGGGACGGGAGTAATTGGAGGACATGGTTCGCTCATCAGGCGACCATCATTGGATGCTGTTTGCTTCAGGCATTTATTAAGACATATGAACATATATACAATTATTTAGTTTAAAACAACTTTTTAACGAGTCCCTTTTTAAATTGTGTTTCGTTAGTTTTATAGCACTTTTTATAGCAGTTATCATTTGAATCTGCTTAAACGCGAGAGATGCGTGAAAGTGGATGTACAGGAAGGTTACACTTTCCTTCAGAGTAAAATGCTGCGCCCCCGGTGTGTCTAACATCGCAGTGGTTAAACAGTATGTAAAACTTATGACATATTGTTCTTTCAATCGACATTACCTTCGCTTTTTATATAAAGAGATTATTTTTCTTCTTTATGAGGAGGCAGGTTGGGGATCACGATACACGAGCTGCGACTCAGTAATTACAAATATCGCTTATCGATCCTCCATTTATTAACTTACTCTTCATAATCCTGACGACGCTAATTTTACATCCCAAGTTATTAGCGCTAATTACTGGGTGATGTTGGCAGGGACATGATCACCTGGTTTGAGCTATGTGCAGGAGAACATTACTCCAGGGTATCAATATTTTACAACTATAAGTAAAATGACTGAAATAAGGCCCATATCAACCATTAGTTTTGCTTCCCTACTTACGCAAACTGTCATAAATGTCATAAAATACGTGCAATCTACTTTACTAAAATATTAACAGGATGAAAATTACCACAAGTAATGTTACGAGATCTTTTGAAATTATCTAGAGAATTTAAAATCTGAATATATGTTTAACCGAATCATCAATTACGATCAATATTATCGTACATCAATGCATTCAGAAATATACAACTTATGCCAGTAAAAGAACAGTGAAATGTGTTACCAACGTAAGCTAATAAAGAAATCTATAATACGGAGCATAAAACCACTAATCCTTTGTTAGTGTTCTTTGTGAACAAAGGAACGACGGCAAGCACATAGGAAGAGTTCATTGATAACAGGCATGGAACTTTGTTATCAAAATAGAGCACTCGAACCGAATTCTTACCTTATTGATGCAGATCGTTGACTGGAATAGTCAAATCAGTATCATCAATACCATTATCAGAAACGAACCTGTAGACGTCGAAGCTGCCAAGGACGTTAGGCCAAAGTGATTTATTAATTAATTTACTTAATTACTTACTTACTAAAAGGCATATCGTTGGAAATTTAAGAGTAAAGCATTAACACGTTGGCATCAATTTTAACCTTTTCAAGCATAATCAAGATCTGCATTGAGCATTTAAGTTCGTCTTGGCATGAAGAATATATATTCAGACTGATAGTTTGTCTGGTTCAAAACCAATGTATTGAGTATATCTTTATATACAATGTATATAATTGTTCTGTACGTGTGTATGTCACTATCTATCTATCTATCTATCTATCGTATGGCTTTTAGAGCCGGGAGTGTCCGAGGACATGTTCGGCTCGCCTGAGTCTGTAGCTGCTTCCAGCGGACACCCTAAAGGGTCAGCTACACGTTCCGTTCAATTTCAAGTAGTTCCAACTTTCGCCACCAGATATCAATGATACCTAGTGGTGAACGTTGGAACTTTGATAGAGCGTTCTGACGAAATCTAACCTAACAAATTTTGCTTTACACAAGTTTAGTCTGTGAAAGGATCTTTTACATGCCATAAATCTATGACATGGGACCGCCGGCTTTACTTCCCCTCCGAAGGAAGGCATACTGAGGGATTTTTAACGCTCTTAAAAAATCCGACGACTTCGGCCGGGTTTGAACCCGCTATCTCGGGAACAGCAGTTCAGCATGCTACCGACTACGCCACCGAAGCCGCTTGTATGTCACTAAACTCCTACTAAACGGCTGGACTGATTTTGATGACATTTTTCATGTATGTTAGAGTGGATCCCTGTATGGTTTAGATTCACAATTGAACCCGTTAGGCTGAATGAACACAATTTTAGAACCACAATATACAGTCAAAAACTGTCGCCAAGGAAACCGCTAGCTTTAGTGAAAACTGAAGTCTTTGGACTCTTTGTATCTGCACGTTGATGCCAACTGGTTGCAAACTGTGTTACTGCCGCCACACCTTAGACTCTGCCCGTGGCGGTGTTTGGTGGCAAATTGTGTTACTGCCGCCACACCATCCCCCCCCTCGGAGTTTAGGTGGCTACGAATGAAAACAGTCCGGAAATTTCACACGTCGGTCGGAACGCGTTGTCGTTTCTGACCTGATTGAGTCCTTTTGCGTGCGACCAAAATGTTGGATGAACATGTACACAGAACAGATAGCCTAATACCCGTATGTGAACAAAACAAAAACAAAAACCACTAGCCATAGTGATTGTTTGTCTCTGAACATTGAAGGTGTCTGGTGGCAAACTGTTACTGCCGCCACACCAGCTCAACAGGGTCTTCTTTCACCACTAATTTAATTCTCCCAAGCCCATTCCTTTGGCAGTGGTTTCTTCTGAAAAGCTCATGAATAATCGACTTTCTGAGAATAATTCATTGGCATTGTTTTGACATATCAATGACGGCTCATCGAAAATAAACAAGATGTAATTTTTTTCTACAATTTATAACATCCATTCCTGTATTTATGTGTTGTGTGTTCATTACAGAATGCAAATCTGTAAGGTGCAGTGTTGAAGTGAATATCTTACATAACCTTCCAGGAATTTCAATTGTATGTGCATTGTGCATTCAATGACAATCAATCTAACCACCTCAAACTTACACTTGTGTGGTATATTGGCTTTCACGGCCGGTGTATTAAAACTCAGCAATTCTTCTAGGTCTATGCCGTGTCTTGTGTGGGGTTTCGCCTAGGACACCAAGCTGGCTCATCGGCGGGCTCTTTTGGAAGCCTTCATAGGGAGGTTGAGGCTGCTTGAGCTTTTAGTTCTCGCAGTCAAGTAGTGCAGTTCAGTCTATATAAAGGGAGATAGCGCGCAGTTCGTTACTCCCGTGGGGGTCCGGGCGGGGACACCCAAGATCCCGCCGATGAGTCAGCTTGGTGTTCTAGGCAAAACCCCACACAAGACACGGCACAAACCTAGAAGAATTGCTGAATTTTACACTTGTGTATTTATTAATCTTATGTAATTCTTTTTCAGCACTAGGGTATAATCGAATTCTTTTGGGTACATTCGTGTTGACCGACTGAAAAGCACCAAACTTTTGTTTACTAAGGCATCACTGAAAAATGGCTTCAAACACCATAATTATACTGTATTTATGTGTTGTGTGTTCATTAAAGAACAATGCCACGTCTTCGTGGACGAGGAGGAAATATTGGTCGACGTACATGTAATTCACAAATAGTCTACAACCGTCGGTTAAATAGAATGGCAGAAAATCAATTGACGGACAATGAAAATTTAAGAGACCAAGTTGCAAACACATGCGCGAATGAAAGTCAAGAGCAACGCAACGAACGCTTTCGAGTTAATGCATTGAGACAAAGACAGGCGTGTCAACGAGCCACAGACGCACACCGAGCACAAGAACGACAGCGCCTGCAAGTACATCTCGCATTGACACACCTTGCATTCGAATATGAGTCGGACATCGACTATTCGTCACATTCACACATTTTCATCGGCGCTATGGATAAAGAATGCCAACATTGCCATGCATTCACATACAAAGGTGAAACGGTCGGTTTCTTCTGCGCGTCTGGAAAAGTTGTACTGCCACCATTGAATTCGTCGCCAGAACCATTGAAAACTCTATTGGCTGGAGTCACACCTCAATAAAAATTGTTTTTGCGTAAAATTCGTTAATTCAATTATTGCTTCCAAAATCGTTCAAAATGATGATGGTCACAATTGAAATGATTTGAGTTTTTTTCTTTAAAAAGCTATGTAAAATGTCTCTTAGGATAGAGTTCATCGAAAATTATTCAAATATGTTCGCTGAACCCGCTGTAGCCTATCTGCCGGGTCCACTTGTTTTATATAATATACAGTACTTTCAGTTGAAATAAATGAAAATAAGTCCCGATATAGCCAAGCCCCAATGCCTTGTGCGTGAAAGCGCTGAGCTGCACCTGTAGGCTCTAAAATCTTACTAGTTCATTTAATTAGAAAGAACAAGAGATATTCTTCCTAGATTTGATTTACCTGTTGACTACATTAGGTAGCCTCCTACTTGGACGGACCGAGTTTGATTCCCGGGACATACTGTGTAAAATGTCACGTTCGGTTGTTCGAATTCCATGAAAAATGGAGATACCGAGGCTGATGAACCTGAAATTGAAGATCACGTAGAATTACACGCATTGCTATTTCTTTCTTTCTTTCTTTCTTTCTTTCTTTCTTTCTTGCTTCTTTATTTCCTTTTCCATCCTTGTATCCTCATTTATTACATTAGGCGGATGATTAGTTGTAAAACATTGAGTGGTCTGGAATTGTGATCAAGATTCTTCAATAAACCGCTACACTGTGATATGAAGTGTAGCATCTGGAGTTGACAGAACAAGCACATCGTCAGTCTAACTCCATCACGCTCTCTATTAGTTAACAGCAGTATATTCGTTTCACAGACTACTTCCAGTATAGTGTTGGTCTTTAAATGACCCTTGGAACAGAGTTGGAGAGATGAGTGGTACCAAAGGTTCTGCAGTAACTGTTCAATTACAATAACTTTGTGGCTCAGATGGATATTGTACATGCAAACTGGGAGTCTGTTTAGTATGGAGATGAAACTTGGTCACATGACTCGTCCTTGAATACCGTTAGCCCAGAGGGTTCCCATAGCACCTACCTGTACAATCTTTCCCCATCGTTATTATTGTTGTTTCTTCATTGATGGGCTTGTAACAGCTTGATCATGGCCCTTTCTACAAAACGGAAACGATTAAGGATTGATTTGACACCAAATTTTCTAAAGGTTTTTCCTAATAACAGCAAAATATAATTCGAAATCCAAAACACAAATTGGTTTTATTTGAATATCAAAGAGGTGTACATATAAAATCTGCTCGAAATTCATGAGGGAAAGAAGGGAAGTCAACCATAAACCAAATCAAAGAGTAGTATTTATTTTATACATAACTTTTTGTATTTGTTGAAAAGATGTCACCCATAGTTTGAGGCAAGCATCCCATTGCTTGGGTAGGTGGCAAATGTCGTCCGAGAAACATTTTCCTCGTTGCTGCTGGAACAAATCCATAACTGGAACCTGTACCACCGCGTGGAAATGAAATACTTGTCCCAAACAGGTAAAAGTCGCAATACGCAGCAAAATTCGTTGTTTTCTCGCCGCCATTGCAGAACATTCGTGACCAGACTGTACCAGTTTTCTTTGATACTCACTTTACACTGTATACAGCAAAGATTCTCTGGTGAATCTCAACTGGCGTGCAACCCTTTACCGTTAAAACTGGATTATTGCTCTTTGATATTGCTTGGACGGGTACTGAATCACACCAGCCATCTTGACCGAATGCCACGTGTCTACAAACAAAGTAAACCACAAGTATCCGATCACATCACATGCGTATTTCCAACCTCCAGCAACAACACATCACGTAGCTTGTTTTGAACGGGCTTCAATTGAACACACTTCGTATAGGACATATTCACTAAGGAATTATAATACACACTAGTTTTTCCGATTTTGAGATTACGGCTGATTTGACAAGTCCTAAATGCCCTCGTACATGTGGGAAGAGATAGGTATTCAAAACAGGACACATCATGCTATTTTTAGCCTATTTTCAATTTTGAAAAAATAAACTTATGAGATCACCTTTTGTCCGTGTGTGTGTGTGTGTGTGTGTGTGTGTGTGAGTGTGTGTGTGTGTGTGAGAGGTGTGTGTGTGTGTCCCCCTAATAAAATCTAAACGGCTGGAGCGATTTCAATGAAACTCGGTAAGTTCATAGCACTATTCCCGGCGACCTCGACCGTGCCCTTCAAATTTTGTTACGTCTCACCAATCCAACATGGCGGCTGTGCGAAATATTTCACTAGCATTCAATATCTCCGAAACTATTACCGATATCGCCCTGAAATTGTGTACGGTGATAAAGGGCACTACTAGAAGTTCACCTATGAGACTTTCAAAAACCTGGTGACTACAAAACCAACATGGCGGTCAAGCGAAGTTGAGCTTTTTAAATAGACTTTTCTCGCGATTTAACTATCCAAACGTAATGAAACTTGGTACAGCAAATGTTTATACAAATTGTAATGCACTGGAGTCTAATTTAGTTCAATTGTTTACATAACCTCAAAATGGCGGCTGTGCGAAATATTTCACTGACATTCTATATCTCCGAAACTGAAACTATTACAGATATCACCCTGTAATTTTGTACGGTGATAGAGAGTACTGATACAAGTTAACCTATGTATACTTCATAAACCTGTAAAGCACAAAACGAACATGGCGACCAAGCGAATTTGAAATATTTTAATAGACTTTTCTCGTGATTTAACTCTTTGAGTGCAGTGAAATGCGGTACAGTAAATGATTTTGCAGATTGTAATGCACTGCCATCTAATTTAATTCAATTGTTTACATAACCTCAAGATGGCGGCTGTGCGAAATTTTAAAATTAAGTTTTTATTTCTTGTGTCGTAATCATGCGATCGAAGTGAAAGTTTGAATAATGAACCTAGGCAATAATTTTCCTTTAATGGTACATAACTCTATGGCCTATACATTTAACAATCCTAAATGGCGAGCTTCCGAAATATTTAGACGGTTCTCAATATCTATGAATCTTTTACAGCAACCAAACTGATTTTTTTATGTTCATAGAGACTATGAACATATGTTCACCTATAGGACTTCAGTAACCTGGTGAGCACAAATCCAACATGGCGGCGAAGCGAAGTATAAATATTTAAATGGACGTTTCTCGCGAATTATCTATCCGAGTGCCGTGAAACGTTGCACGTTAAATGCTTATACAAATGTTGATCCACTGGCATCTAATTTATTTCAATTGTTTGCATAATCACAAGATGGCTGCTGTGCGTAATTTTAAAATCTCGTTTTTACTTCTTGTGTTCTAATCATGCGATTGAAGTTTGAATACCACACGTACACAATAATATTAATGTAATAGTACAAAAATAAAAATCCAACCTGGCGACAATCTGAAATATTTAGACGGTTTTCAATATCTACGAATCTGTTACAGCAATTAAACTGAAATTTTGTATGTTGATAGTGGCAATTAACATGAGAAGGATATATGAAAATAGGCTGTATAGTTCTTCACGGAACTACTTGTTAAATGTTAAAGTAGTCGGTTTGTTTCAAAATAAGACAAGTAGATGAATGACCAACAAAACAAAACCCACTTTGGCAGGGTCTATTGCGCATCGATCAGCGCATCAGCTGAAAGGGCGCTCTCTGTGTGCTGCTTATGCAAATCTTTCGTGTTATGTTAGTGCCGGTGTGTTTACATTTGTAATGGTGTGTTAAACTGACTTAATACTTGTGAAGAGTGGTTATTTTATTTCCAAAATAAGATACATCCGATTACTGAGTTGTAAAACAAGATATATCAGCTAGTTTTAAAACAAAATAAGGCACATCAAATATTAAAACGCTTATAAGACGTAAAATAAAACTTTTGGGAAATATTTGTCTATATCACTTACAACTTTCACACAAGAGGCATATTTATATATCGGTAAACAAAGGACTTATTCAGTTTTCTGTGTCTCCTGAAAAAAAAAATGTTGAAGTGATGTGTCTTGTTTTGATACCAGACGCCTCAATTGTAGATATCTGGATATTATATGTTAGCACATGTATGAAAACGTGGCCTAGATTTGGCTTCTATTTAAGGAGATGTACCAATATAAACCGGAAGCTGGCAAATCTTTTTCATGTACAGTATATTGCGACCTTCTAACTCAAACCTGAACGCAAGACTAGAACAGAAGGTTAAAGTGTCAGGATACAAAACTAAGTAGCCGCTCCGACTGGGGCTGAATTCATTTATATGTAATTGAAGTAGTTATGTTGAATTTACTAGCATAGATATTTCAATCCTTAGATATAGAAATTGTGTCAGCTAACTACTCGACAATTGGGCTCTTTCTATATACGCATACACATCTCAAGTTTGCTAGCATTAACTTCCTGTTATCCGTTGGTGTGTAATCGACACTAGCCAGAAGGCAGTGAGTGTTTCTAGGCCCACAGAAGAATGATGCGAAGCCTCTACAAAACCTCGAATTTTAGTTTGAACTACCACTAATTCTATCATAGCCTATTTGAATAATACGTTCAACTGTTCGGTTTTTACTGTGACAGGGAGGAGTCTTTTTATATTTTCTATAATGTTGCCATCAATTTTAATAGGATACAGCTACAGTATAGCAAACCTCAGCATTGTGTTTTAGAGGTGACATCAAAGTGCGAATGTGTGTCGGCACGTCCATCAATTAGAGCGCTGCCAAAACAGAGTTATTGGAGAGAATTTCAATGTTAAAATTCCATCAACTCCTCTCTGTACCTGCCGCGTAAAACTTTAAGGTCTTTCAAATGTAAGCAACATGTAATATGCAAATTATTTTGATAAATATAATTATTTGAATTAAATGCTCCAGAAATTATGAAGTCCATTTTCAAATATGATCAGATAAAATAAATAAAAAATGAACAATATTAATGAAATACTACTGTAGAATTCGATAATTCTATTAAAACGTTAGCGTGCTAAACCATAGCACAGTCCAGAGACTGGAACTCTGCCGATTATCACTAGGATGCCGAATAATAGGATACGCACTTAAAACCAGGATGTATGCACCAAACTAACAAAATATGCACGAGACATCTTGTGAACTTGTGGATTTAAGCTGAGTGGTTACATTAAATGCAAGATGTTCGGTAGAGATCTAAACAGTCTACTATTCAAGTATGTAAGGAGTTACTCACGGGTCGCCATTACGTTGGAAGGAGTTATTACTTACGCGTAACAGTACTGAATCGATTGGTTGCTAATAGAATCATAGGAAATCTTGGTCATCAGCCTATTGTTGAGTTTATCTGATAACCTGTGTTTGTGAGTGACTGTACTAGTGTGTCTAACTGTATTATACTCGGGAATGAGGTAGGTGCCTGAGACTTGAAATAAGGTACTATCCCGGCATTTGTCAGGAGGGAATATGGCAAAACCACACTCAGGATGGCCGCTATCAGCATCGGGATTCGAACCTCCGATCTCCGCATATGCTGCAACTCCTCATCGCGGTCATGGTGAGTGCAACGCTCACGGCTAAGCTGAGGGCTCAGCTCTGAGTCCTGCTAAACATAATCAATTATGTGTTGCTAGTGTTTGCTTTGTTCTTTTAGAAACCGTTCAGTTCGTAGCTCAGCGGTGTGTTTTAGTGCTTACTGTTGATAACACTGAAGCCACCTCAAGCTTCAAGAATCGAGTGCATAACTCCATTGTACAATGATTAATTGAGTCGGCCTCTTGCAACATTAACCAGGATAACTGTTTAGTTTATACCAGTGTTTCCCAAACGTTTGTGCCTGTGTATCACTTTAAGAGATGTGAATCTCTCGCGTACCACCTAATGGTTGGGAGATATAGTAACTATAACCCCCATCACCACTACGTAGCAGACCAAAAGATGGATTATAAATTGTGTTTGTTAGAGTTAGACTGTTGGAGTTCAAGTTCAAATAATAGAAAGTGTGTCCAGTTGTTTTATTACTTACTACAATAAGTATTCAATTCAAGCATTCAGAAATGACACTGTACAAATAATATTAATAAAAAATCTCCTAATAATTAAACATAAAAACCAAAGTTCAAGTAACAACTTCAGTGTGAAGGATGAGCTAGAAGCCAACTTAGGAATGTCTGGTTTAAGATTGCTGAGTCTCAAACGAAGATCGTTTTCCACTGTAAGGAGCCTATTCCGGTATTTATTCTTGAGATAAACAAGTACTTCACACAAATATGAAGTAGTGAACGGCAGTAAAAATCTAACTGCTTTGTCAGCTAAGTCTGCATAGTCTGCACGCCTCTCAACCTAAAAGTTCATAGGAGCCATTTTTTAAAAGTTTGCCTTAATTCTGAATCACAATTCAATTCATAAAACTGCTCCTTATCTTTGCCTTAAAGTCCTCCGGCAACATACAATGTTTTTATATTTTTAAATTTTAGATTTTATATTTTTTTCGTAACATCACCGCGTACCACTGCAGAAGTACGAGCGTACCGCCAGTGGTACGCGTACCACAGTTTGGGAAACGCTGGTTTATACCATACTAGCAACCCGACCCGGCTTCGCCCGGAAACAGTTATGAATGCAATACGTGATAAGCGCTTTTTTTTTCCAATGTCAATGAACAACGACCAATATCCGTTTTACGTCTTGGCATGATGGGTTAAAATCACTGACTGGACTATTAATTATATTATCATGGAGATGCATGTGCAACAAATTCTTGTCAGACATAATTTAAGAATGGCGAGGTGCATGAAACACAAATCCCCCTTCCGTCCAATCTTAACTTGACTGTGAATTTTGCGGAACGAAAGGTTCACAGGCGAAATGGAGAAATGCGAGTTGCACTTCCAGGGAAACTCCAAACACAACCACTCTTCTCTAAAGTTTTTAACTCAACACGACTCGACAGTTTGCTGCTGGCTGTATATGGGCAATACGCTCGTCCACTAGCTATGCTGAACTGGGGTGATAGACTCGCCTCTACCTAGCTCGTAAACTGTCGCCTCAGTAACTGAATGGAGATTGTTGGAAGAAATGAAAACGTAAAAACACTTAAAGTAGGCGATGTATTGAAGATAGAGATATGCTCTCCCGGGCTTTTTTTTTAGAACTTTTCATGCTGAACAATTCTTACACCCATAGTATATAGATATTTTTAACGGTTTGCCCAGCGCAAGCTTAAAAAGCTCACGAACGCCAGTTTTTTTTCGACCTTTTCACTGAAATCGTTAGTGCTTGACTTCCTTTGGTCATAAATAAATTATTTTCTACAGAAACCTTCCTCGAGATATCCTTTTCTGAATAGTGAAAACCGCATCAAAATCCATTCAGTGGTTCTCGAGATTACCTGTGATATCCAAGAATCGGGGACTTTGTTTTATACTAAGTAGAGATTATACGCCAATCAGTATAATTTAATATAATATAATCCCCCTTCCATCCAATCTTAAATTGACTGTGAATTTTGCGGATCGAAAAGTTCACAGGCGAAATGAGAGTTGCACTTCCAGGGAATGGCGAGGTGAATGACCCTCAAATCCTCCTTCCGTCCAATCTTAACTTGACTGTGTTTCACAGGCGAAATGAAGAATACCTGAGTTGCACTTCCAGGGAAATTCCAAAACACAACCACCCTTCTCAGAAGTCTTACAAGGGGACCCTACGGCAATCGGATGTTTGTATTTTTTCTCGCTTCGGATACGTAAAGTTCAGACCTCGAACAATAATTTCCCAAAGCCGTTCGATGCCATATTCATAAATTCTCGAGAAAATCGACTTCCAAGTTTTCCGAGCGCTTCATATCCAGTAAGGATGTTACCTAGTTTGAGCAGGACGCGTAGCTCACCCTTTAACGTTCGGGCCCAGTAATCATCGGGACGATAGTTCGAGTCTCACTTCGGGTGCTATATTTTCTTTCAATTCATATACTGTACTACTAATGTGATTGAAATATAAAAATCATCAAGTCTGTGGTAACTCACAGATATGTAATTATAGTTTCAAATGAAAAAATGCACGTCTCATTTCTAATTATCTCCTATTTGAAAATAAGACTCTACATTATGTTTATCAATTTTTAACTATAAACAATTACAATTATTTTGTAAATTTATAACAAACAAAATTGTTGGGATGGAACTGGAAAATGTGGGATAGGAAATTGAATGCTTCATTATTCGAGCTGTATTCGTTTATTCTATACATCGGGTGTAATTGAACACGAGCCACAGTGATAAGCATCATAAAAAAAACAGGGAAAACAGTAATTTTCGTGGCATCTCGCACACCGTAAAAACATTCGCAATGAGAATGCATTGCATTCGCAATTATTTTTCAATACATCCATTGGAAAACAAACTTCATTCACGTTCATGAAGATTTCTCTTTCATCGCAACGATTCGAAGCAAACTACCGCTTATTCGCAATTTCAAATGGAGATAATTAGAAATGAGACTTGAGTTTCTTCATTGGAAATTATAATTACATATCTGTGAATTACTTCAGACTTGATGATTTTTATATTTCATTCACATTAATAGAATATGAATTGATTAAAAAAATAGCACCCGAAGTGAGACTCGAACTGGCATCCCAGCAATTACTGGGCCCGAACGTTACCGGGTGAGCCACGCATTCTACTCTAACTCGGTAACATCTTTACTGGATATGAAGCGCTCGGAAAACTTGTAAGTCAATTTTCTCGAGAATTTATGAATATGGCAACGAATGGCTTTGGGAAATTATTGTTGGAGGTCTGAACTTGACGTACCCGAAGCGGAAAAAATACAAAAATCTGATTGCCGTGGGGTCCCCTTGTTAACTTAACACGACTCAACGGTTTGCTGCTGGCTGTATCTGGGGCAATAGGTTCGCCCGCTACTTAGGCTGTTACAGGGATGATAGACTCGCCCTTAGCTAGCTCGTAATCTGTCGCCTCAGTAGTTGAATGGACATGATGATGATAATTGTTGTTTTAAGGGGCCTAACATCTAGGTTATCGGCCAGGGTTGGAAGAAATTAAAACGTAAAAACACTTATAGTGGGCGATGTATTGAAGATATACATATGCTCTCGCTGACTTTTCTGTAGAACTTTTCATGCTGAACAATTCGTACACTCATCGTATTTAGATATCTTTAACGGTTTGCCCAGCGTAAGCTTACAAAGCACTCGGACGCCAGATTCGTTTTCGACTTTTCCACTGAAATCGTTACTGCTTGGCTTCCTTTGATCATAAATAAAGTTTTTTTTTCTACAGAAATCATCCTCGAGCTATCCTTTACAGAATGGTGAAAACCGCATCAAAATGCATCCAGTGGTTCTCGAGTTTACCCGTAACATCCGAGAATCGGGGACTTTGTTTTATACTAAGTAGAGATAGAGATATTACTAATAGTTGGTACCACTGGATCCACTTGAATTTATACAAATCATATATTGGGTGTGCTTAATTTGCTCGTTCAAAATTTGGTTCAAATTGGGTTAGTATTTTGGTGGTTCTTATAACAGTATTTACGATTGGCAATAGAGGAACGATCAAAACGTTTATAAATGTGTATTATGTTCGTATACATTTTTGTCAAAGAGAGTCTGATGTTTGCGAGTTTTTGAAAGGTAACTGCATGGTTAATATTACAGTTGGCCCCATGGCAATATTTTTTCAACAAAGAATTAATTGTAATTGAAGAAGCCGTTCCTAAGTTAATAGGGACCTTGCTGATAGACAGACACACTGCACTTCGTCCCGTGATTGATCTCACAATCCTCATTTCTACTCATTTTTTCTTATTATATTGATGATGATGATACTTGTTGTTTTAAGGGGCCTAACATCTAGGTTATCCGTCCTTAAAGATCTGGGTGATAGCGAAAATGACAATGAATTGGAAACCAGAACGAAAATTAAGTGAGACTGAAAATACGTACAAAATGAAATTGAGGTTCAACATACTTACAAAATGCAATTGAAATTGAAAATACACAATGAAATTTAGGTTGAAAAACTCCCATTTCAGATCCAAAATACTCAGAAAGTGCAATTGAAATTCAAAATGCTTACAAAATGCAATTGAAATTGGAAATGCATACAAAATATATGGTAGATTCAAACAACTCATTTGGATGGACAATACTTACAAAATGCAATTTAGATTGAAAATACTTACAAAATGTAATTTAGATTCAAAATACCCACAAAATGCAATTGAGAATCAAAATACTTGCAAAATGCCCACCATACAAAATACAATTTAGATTGAAATTACTTGCAAAAAGCGGTTTAGGTTGAAAATACTTACAAAATGCAATTGAAATTCAAAATATTCACAAAAGTCCCAGGCCCTATATTGAAAGACTTACTAAAAGCAATTTAGATTGTCAATCCTTACAAAATGCAATTGAGGTTGAAAATACTCGCAAAATGCAATTTAGATCGAAAAGACTTACGAAATGCAACGTAGATTGAAAATACTTACAAAATGGAGTGTAGAGGCAAAAAATTCGCTAAAGGGAATTTAGATACTCCGGGAGCCAATTAACAAAAACAAAGCGGGAAACTTATAGAGAAAATAAGTAGGAGGGATCAGGAAAGATGAGACAAGGGCCAATTAAGGCGGGAAAGTGAAAGACTCCCTAGGCCTCGGATACCCTAATACCATCGGGGTCGGAAAAGAACAAGAGTTGACCAAGGGAGGTCGACAGGAAAGAAGACGGAGAGGTGCCTGGCACAAGTAAGTGGAAGCAACGCTGGACTCAGCTGGGGTCCCGTGGTCGCCAACCCACGCCCCACTAGATGTGAGGCCCTGGGGGGGGGGGGGGGTCATATTATGAAAGTAGGCTAATGAAGCAGGAATTTAAGCTTTCGTACAGAACCATGGTATACCTCAACAGAGGAGAACTCAATGAATAACTTATAGTTACCGAAATGACAAGTGTGCTTTCATAGTGTCTAAACCAAATATGCACTAAAAGCATAACTATCAAAAAAAAAAGTCAACCCCTGGCACTATCCAGCCCATGACGGGCTAAGGCCGACCAAGCGACCGCTGCCCAGCCATTTGGCCTGCAGATATTGGGGTGACGCGTGATCAGCGCATCGGGTCCCCTCGGCCGTTAATCTTGGTATTCGTGATCGGGGCGCTGTCTCACTGTCAGACAGCTACTCAATTGTCCTCACGAGGCTGAGTGCACCCCGTTCCAACCCTCACGTCAGTTTTAAAATCCCTAACGGAGCCGGGGATCGAACCCGGGGCCTCCGGGTGAGAGGCAGGCGCGCTACCCCAACACCACGGGGCCGGCTTAAAAGCATAACTATGCATAATAAAATCTTACTAAAAAGTTTATGGGAAATGCATTAACATATAATAAAGACGTCTATCCAAATTATATTTTAATATGGGAAATGCATTAATAGTACATTATGCAACGAGCCTATAATGGCTATAATTAAGACACGAGTATTTTTATAAAACCAGCGTATGCGAGTTTTATAATTTCCATACGAGTGTCTTAATTACCATTATAGGCGAGTTGTATACGACTGTTTATGTTCGACGATAATTATAACTTTATTATATGTTTTAACATAAATATTCATAAATATCTGTTCAGTCACTACAGTAGAATGTTGTGATCGGGTGCTGCGGTGGGTAGTATATCTCTCTTGTCCAAGCTCTCTGGACAACCGACGCATGCGCTCTGTGTGCTTCAATACCATATGCTCAGATTGCGCACCAGTATTCAGTAAAACGGTCACTGAAGTCGTGTCAAAACCACGCGCTGTGTAGAAAATGGTTTTGGGGATATTAAGGTACCGGTACAGTGCTATTTCTTGTCTCATATTCGCCAGTTTATTTACGCGAACATATGGACGGTGCGTATTCCATGTCGGTAATTTATTATAGTTCGATGTTGTGTTTATGTCCAACATGTTGGATTTTGAGTGCATGCGCGAAGGTATCGTTACCTAATTGGTCAATGAACGAGCTCTGATTGGCTGGAGAAACTGTATCATAATGAAAAACGGTGTTATAATGACCATCATTATGATACAGTTTTCTAACACATAATAGTGAGGGTCGAACATAAAATATTATATATAAATTAAGGTACAAAATATGGAAATATACCGAAAACATATACTGGTTTAAAGATAAATCCAACAATGTAGTAGGAGTAGATAACTTAGATGTTCCGCACATTAAAACAAGAATCACTACCACCATAACTAAAACCGTAGACCCAGTTGAATCTTCAAGGGTGTACAGCGGAGGATAACAACCTGGATTGTTATCCCTGATGAACTGCAAATAGGAGTACGTTGGGTTGCCTATCACTTAGGATGCACCGTCAACCGAAGTAGACTGGGTTACACTTGTTGCAGAATGCACTGGGAAGGGAGTGGGCTAAATGTAAATTTACCTGCCACGGTGAAACAAGGGTATAATATGTTCCCGGTATCACTGTTTCGAATTCCCTTCCGAGGCAGTCACACGTATCATACATGTCAGTGTGCAAACGATCTCTTGGTTGAAATTGGTGATACAAGACAACACTCAAGTTGAGCTACAAGTCACCCAGATAAAGTTATGCGAGTCGTCGGTAAGAGATCACTTCAAAAGATCGACAGCAGGTAATTGATGTATTACTATTATTATGACATAGCGACTTCGGTAGCGTAGTTGGTAGCATGCTGAGCGTCTATACCCAAGATCGCGGGTTCAAACCCGGTCCAAATCGTCGGATTTTTAAGAGCGTTAAAAACGTAAGTATGCCTTCCTTCGAAGGGGAAGTAAAGTCGGCGATCCCATGTTATAGATTAATGACATGTAAAAGAACCTTCCACGAATTAAATTTGTGTGAAGCTAAATGTGCAGGTTTGATTTCGTTGAAACACTCTATCAAAGTTCCAACGTTCACCACTAGGTGGCAGTGACATCTGGTAAAGAAAGTTGGAACTACTTGAAATTGGACGGAACTAGTAGCTCAACCCATGGGTGTCCGAATCGAAGCAGCTACAGCCTCTGGCGAGCCGAACATGCTATGAAGAAAAACACTACTCAGCAATAGATTTTCCAGCAATTATCTGTGACTGGATAAACGTAGTTACAAGCATCAATCAAACAAACATCGTCAAGATATTTATGACAAATTATAACCTAACCTGGTTGTAGTTATTACTAAGCAACCATGTATTATTATTATCTAATCCATATGAAGGGAGAGTAGTGTAGGGCGTGAATTTTCTGGAAAGAAGCCAAGTTGAAGGAGCCGAGGCATCAATAACATTACTATGTAAACATCCGTTTAGTCAAATGTGTGGTAATAGTGCGGTCACGTTATGGAAGCAAAGTGGAGTTTAACCCCCGTGGATTTAGTTTATACGGACAGCACTGCATGAAGACAGGATCGACATTTAAATAATCATCGTGCAACAGATATAGTATTACGGTAGTAATATTGTTAAGGCACCGAAAAATCTGTACCTGTACTTTGTCATTGTAGCACGAACATATGCATATGTTTGGGCTGTTTTCCTATACCATTTAGGTAGATTTCATTAGAAAGCTAACTATTGCAATGGGTACCATGTTTCGACTTCCGGAAAATTTCGACATATCTTCGCGTTTCACATCCCATAGACCCCAAAACCACCGTCAGTTCAAAAGTTTATATATAATTTATGTATATATGCATATATGTCTGTTAGGTAGTCAGCCCGAAGGCTGGTTGGATCCTCAAAAAGCACCGCCGTTACGTTATGTGAGTAGATACCCACAAAAACCCAAGACAGCGCTATATTGAGGCTTTCTAGGCAAGAAGAGGAGTGAGGTAGTTTGCCATCGCTTTCCTCAATATGTTATATATATATATACATATATCAGTTTCTTGTGGGCACGATAACTGCCGTAATTTTGTACCAATCAGTTTGAATTTTTTACATAATATGTATCCCTATAAAATCTCGGTCGAGTTCGTTAATGGGCACAATCGGTTGAAGGGGGTGAAAATAAGGGGCTTTTTTTTTCTTCGAAAAAGTGAAATATCGCTATAACTCTCTTAATATTTGAAATATAGAATCCATTCAAAGTTCATACCATGTGTCGGATAAGGACCAAAAAAATTATGTTTCAAAAGTTTTTTGACAGCACCAACCATTGACCAAAGAGGTGGGAAAAAGTGGGGTTTTCGGGAAACATTAATCATATCTCTCTTAATAGGCACAATATCAAAACCGTACAAAATGGACAATATTCCCTTAATAATTACCTAAAACTTTTGGCTGAAAGAATTTTTGATATGACCCACCATTATGCCAAGGGATGAACAAAATGATTTCGGAATTAGAAGAAAATGAAGAGCCATCAGAGGTTACTATGACAACGCTTCTAAATTGATGAGGGATGAGCTATCAGAGGTTGGCATGACAACGCCACTGCATGAGATCACATTCAGTTTTCTATCTGACTCTGTGGGAAGCGGCTTCGGTGACGTAACTGGTAGCATACTGAACTTCTATGCCCAAGTTCGCGGGTTCAAAGCCAGACGAAGTCATCGGATTTTCTAAGAGCGCCAAGAATCCCTCAGTATGCTTTCCTCAGGAGGGGAAGTTCCAACGTTCGTTGCGAGTTGATGGTTGTGGTGGCATCTAGTTGCCAAGTTCACAGCTAGGTGTCGTTGACGGTAGTATTTGGTACCAAAATTGGGAACTACTACTTGAAATTGACCGTCTGCAGTCCTTACCTGAATTACAGACTAATACAGCCATCACAATTAACACCGTTTATCAGACAGATTCTACACACACCCAAAGTACACGGGGTTACATGACCGCGTTGTCGCAGCCCCTAAACTCAGGAACCAACCAACATATCTGCGTAACCTTTATCCTGTTTATACTAATTAGTTTATCAATACGGAACCAGAATGAACCTTTTAAGTTCTAAAAGAAGTTAGAACGTTACACATCAGTGTCGGAACCCTGCATAAGAACAGCGTGACCACAAGTATAAAGATGGATCCCAAATGACAAGAAGGTTACCGTCCCCATAAGACAATAAAATGTTAAAAATATGCATAGAAAGACGAAAACAAAGTTAATTAAGCTCCAATTGTAAAATACTTTCTGGCAATAAATGAGGACTGATCCTTTTACGAAACCCTGCATATTTTGCCTATCATAGCCTATCCCCTAGTTTGCTCGGTGAAATCTACCTCCGCCTTCCGGCGTGCCAAGAGGATTTTTAAAATTCTTGGTACACACTGAATAGGAACTCTCCTGTCCCTGGGGTGGTTCGAAATATTTATACAAATCCTTTGTGGTTCGTCAGTACGCCAGTTTATTATTTTCCCCGGGCCGGCCCCGTGGTGTTAGGGTAGCGTGACTGCCTCTCACCCGGAGGCCCCGGGTTCGATTCCCGGCTCCGTCAGGAATTTTAGAAACTGACGTGAGGGCTGGAACGGGATGCACTCAGCCTCGTGAGGACAATTGAGTACCGGTAGCGTCTAACAGTGAGGCAGCGCGGTCACGAAAACCAAGATTAACGGCCGAGGGGACCCGACGCGCTGACCACGCTTCACCCCAATATCTGCTGGCCAAATGGCTGGGCAGCGGTTACTTGGTAGGCCTAGGCCCTTCATGGGCTGTAGTGCAAGGGGTTATTAGAATATTTTCCTCATATTCTGGAGCGGACGGGCACAATATACAGTATAATCCTTGAGAAGGGAAATAACGAATGTAATCTACGCTTAGGCCTAATAGGTTCATGCATAGGCTATGAAGTCAATGATCTTTTGACTCCTTATAAACTCTTTTAATACCTACACAAGTAATCTCAGAATTCAGCGAGACATGCTTTACTTCGCAAAAGGAGAATTGGCTAACAACGTGTAGAACGCGGATAAAATCTGCTAAAATGTATATATATATATATATACAAACAATATACAGAGTGGACCACGGACGTTTGTACAATATCTCAAAAACTAAGCGTTGTATAAAGAACTGTCTGGAATAAAAATTGCGTGATATAAAGGGGGAAAGAACATCCTATATGTCGTAGTTTATTTGGAGAACGTTTGGAAAGGTAACGTGACGTTTCTTAAATGGGAACTAACAATTTTTATTGTGTTTCCTTATTCTATGCATAGTGTAGACAATGCAACATTGATGAAAAGATAGATACACAGCGTAATGCCAGTTATTGCATACGCATCAGACCTTAGCGTAATAAATGTTCAAAATGATGGCCTTCCCCCTCAATGCATTTTCCAACTCTGTGAATGAACGATTTATGTGTCCGTAAAACATGTCTCTGTCAATCATGGCACAATCATTTTGAATCCACGCCTTCATGTTGTCCGGAGTGTTTGTTTTTTCACAATACAATCGATCTTTCAGGTAACCCCGTAAGAGAAAGTCCGGGAGTGTCAGGTCAATTAACGGGACCTATCCAACGATCATGGTAATTAATATTTTAAACATCCTGAACAGAACATTCATGTAATTTGTTCATACTTGACGTTATTATGTACGTTGGTGTACGAACAAGTGCAAAGTGCTTTATACAAAAGTTGTTAAGGTTTGTATGAGGAATAAGGAAATAAGGAAACAAAATAACATAATGTTGGTTTCCATAAAATAAAATCAAAACGTAACGTGATCATCAAATTACCATCCAAACGTTCTCCAAATAAACCACGACATATAGCATGTTATATTCCCCTTAATATCTCGAAACTTTTAATGCCGGACAGTTCTTTATACAACACTTAGTTTTTGAGATATTGTACCGTCTTAAATTACGTGGTCCACCTTGTATACTCTTACTGTATATGAGTTCCCCCACCCACTCCATATTTCCAACACTCTATCATGAAGTGAAATCCATGTCAAGAAGAATTATATAGTAGCAAACTGTTGTTTTGTCATTAAAATTGCTATATTTAATCTTCTAACTACAATTTTAAGCCTTCTTTTCACATTTCACAAGTGTATGAAAAACGTAGACCCATTAGAGAAGTTATTAGGCACCTATTTAGATGCAAAACTTACATGGGAACCACACATCAATTTTACCTTCAAGAGGCTGTCCAGAATATTGTATCTGCTTAGAACAGCTCACTATCTTGTAAATCTCGATTGCTTACTATGTATTATTTTACAGTATCATGCAATATGGCATTTTACTCTGGGATAACAGTAGCAGAAAAATACTCACATTGCAAAGAAAGGCACTGCCTCTAATCGCCGGAACCTCAAATATGATGGCTTGAGATGTTTTAGCCTCTTAACTAAGCATTTAGAAGCAGCTGAATACCAACCAGGAGAAGTGGTAGTTTCAGAAGCCCACTGACAAGGGAACATTCCTTTCCCTACATAAAAATAAATTTAAAAAATCCTTCTGAATTGAGCAATTTTATTCAAAAGATTTTGTATGAATTCATTCTCCAAAACAAAATGTTCCTCCTTATCTCCTACAAATTGAGGAAATACGAGACTACCTGGTTTGATGGTCTGTC
Organism: Meconema thalassinum; assembly: GCA_946902985.2. Lineage (NCBI taxonomy): Eukaryota > Metazoa > Arthropoda > Insecta > Orthoptera > Tettigoniidae > Meconema > Meconema thalassinum. The sequence goes on along the minus strand of OX336390.1, from coordinate 490,858,765 downwards.
CTAACAAGACATAACATCGTAATCATACAGTAGCCAATATAAAAAGAGTCAAGTTTCTTTATCACAACATCAAAGAGATTGGGAAAAGAATACTGGGTTTAAGTGGGTGAATCTTTTCTACGGCTGCTTTTAAGCCGGAAGCAAGCAGACATCGGCAATTGATCAAACTGGCTATTTGTGAATACAATGAAGTGTAGCCACTTAAAGCAGTGAGAGACGACTTCAAAAGAAAGAATCCCGTCTCTTCTCTCTTCTATGTTCGTGTACGCCTGCCATTAATAGGCGCGCGATCGATTGGAGTTCTCGCTCTCGCCATTGTATTGGCTGTTACAGGTCGTTACGGGGCTGTTCACAGGGTTCACATCACCTTCTGACTTACTGTCAAGACACCTGTGAAGCACGTCGTGAACCTCATTAGTACGGGCTGCGCTTAACGTGCAGTTCCACGATTCTCAGCCATTTTCAATGATGATTATGATTATGATAATAGTGAATCATCCTTTACAGGCCTGGATGTCAAAAACCTGGAGATGGAGGGTTAATTTATAGAAAACAAACAGTATACATACATTTATGAAATACATGCAAATTATTATGATATTAATGATAATAATAATAATAACACAACACTCTGTTCTGCCACTTAAAGCATCAATCATCATCATCATCATCATCATCTAACAATTTTCGTCTTTTGGTGCTCCTGTATTCATATTATTTATTGTTGTTATTATTATTATTCTATTTTCCTTATCTGAACTTTTTTTGTTTTGAGCCATTGTACTGTGCCGTCAATCAGACGTAGCTTATCTTTGAGATTAAGTTTCTAAACATTATTTAAATGTACAACGCGAGAGAGCCTTACTCATAAAAATGCACAAATTTGAGACTGATTTATGCTTTTAAAAATTGATAATTATGCTGAATTTAGTCAGACTGATCACAATGTAGCTTAGTTGACTGAGAGTATTTCTATTAACCTTTCTCAAATTGAAGTTTTGCTTCTTGAATTGGGAGATTTATTAATTTTGAGGTTAGTTACCTAAGTAATTTTGGTACTAAAACTTTCAATTCTTATTCCCCAAATGAATTAATTAACCTGGTTTCGTTAAGAGTGCTGTATGTATTATATGTATGATGTCTGAGAAGTAATGAGATCTTATACAAAACAACAATAGTAATAATAATAATGTGTATTCAAATGTAACGTAGACGGGGGTATGATACGTAACCCCAACCTTTTGTACAAGGGAGATAAAGTAACAGCAGCCAAATATAGTCACCCTCGTTGTTTACCACTCTGAAAGGTTAGGGAAACCCTCCAAAATACATTTAATTGAGTAGACTATTGTGTGAATCATTTCACCAACACGACCAGAATCTTGTGATTTATGGAAAAACAGTTTCTCTTTAGATAGATGGGCTCGAATTTGGGGCAGATGAACTCTCTGTTTCACCACGAAAAGCAACAATCATCATTATCATCATCATCATCAGATCAAATGTCAGGCATTCACATGGTGGTCGTCAAGACATCTCAGCAGCGAGTCTCAAGATTCAATCGGAACTTGGAAGTTTTGAACCAGAATGATACCATCAGAAGAAATTTCAGACCATCATTCGTAACATTATTACATAACAAGTAGTTCCGTGAAGAACTATACAGCCTATTTTCATATATCCTGCTAATGTTAATTGCCTCTATCAACATTCAAAATTTCAGTTTAATTGCTGTAACAGATTCGTAGATATAGAGAACCGTCTAAATATTTCAGATGGTCGCCAGGTTGGATTTTTATTTTTGTACTATTACATTAAGATTATTGTGTACGTGTGGTATTCAAACTTCAATCGCATGATTAGAACACAAGAAGTAAAAACGAGATTTTAAAATTACGCACAGCAGCCATCTTGTGATTATGCAAACAATTGAAATAAATTAGATGCCAGTGGATCAACATTTGTCTAAGCATTTAACGTGCAACGTTTCACGGCACTCGGATAATTAATTCGCGAGAAACGTCCATTTAAATATTTATACTTCGCGTCGCCGCCATGTTGGATTTGTGCTCACCAGGGTACTGAAAGTCCTTTAGGTGAACATATGTTCATAGTCTCTATGAACATAAAAAAAAACAGTTTGGTTGCTGTAAAAGATTCACAGATATTGAGAACCGTCTAAATATTTCGGAAGCTCGCCATTTAGGATTGTTATAAGTATAGGCCATAGAGTTATGTACTATTCAAGGACAATTATTGCCTAGGTTCATTATTCAAACTTTCACTTCGATCGCATGATTACGACACAAGAAATAAAAACTTAATTTTAAAATTTCGCACAGCCGCCATCTTGAGGTTATGTGAACAATTGAATTAAATTAGATGGCAGTGCATTACAATCTGCAAAATCATTTACTGTACCTCATTTCACTGCGCTCAGAGAGTTAAAACACGAGAAAAGTCTATTAAAACATTTCAAATTCGCTTGGTCGCCATGTCCGTTTTGTACTTTACAGGTTTATGAAATATACATAGGTAAACTTGTATCAGTACCCTTTATCACCGTACAAAATTGCAGGGTGATATCTGTAATAGTTTCGGAGATATAGAATGACAGTGACATATTTCGCACAGCCGCCATTTTGAGGTTATGTAAACAATTGAACTAAATTAGACTCCAGTGCATTACAATGTGTATAAACATTTGTTGTACTATGTTTCATTACGTTTGGATAGTTAAATCGCGAGAAAAGTCTATTTAAAAGTCTCAACTTCGCTTGACCGCCATGTTGGTTTTGTAGTCACCAGGTTTTTGAAAGTCTCACAGGTGAACTTCTAGTAGTGCCCTTTATCACCGTACACAATTTCAGGGCGATATCGGTAATAGTTTCGGAGATATTGAATGCTAGTGAAATATTTCGCACAGCCGCCATGTTGGATTGGTGAGACGTAACAAAATTTGAAGGGCACGGTCGAGGTCACCGGGAATATTGCTATGAACTTACCGAGTTTCATTGAAATCGCTCCAGCCGTTTAGATTTTATTAGGGACACACACACACACACACCTCACACACACACACACACACACACACGCACGCACGCACACGCACACACGCACGGACAAAAGGTGATCTCATAAGCCTATTTTTTCAAAATTGAAAATAGGCTAAAAATTGTGTGACCACGCACTAAGTTACCTTGGACCACGGTCTACCAAAATCTTTGCAAGTGCGCCGACCCCTTGCTCCTGAACATAGATCTTTTAGTTAGCCGTACGCTTCAAATTCTTCCCATTCTTCTTATTATTATTATTATTCCCCCTCTCACCACATCACCTCAGCAGATACGAGGACCTCGGCCAAGCTCACTTGAGCTTGGTGAACTGGATGAACCCACTAACAAGTGACTTGTATCTCGCACGCGGGCAACACACTCCATCCGCGTGAATGCTTGCACAGTACGGCCATTTGTGGTTTAGACACGTCCATATTGAGGCGTCATGCAGCAGCCTTCATCAGCTACGTGCAGAATTCTTCTTGTGTATCGTGTTATTCATTCAGTTGAATTCAACCACTACAGTTACTATTCGTGGAAATATGGCTGTACCATTCGTTTCATGCCAACGTAACACACAGCAAGTATGTGCACTGTTGGAAGAGGGAGACACAGGGAGTGAAATTCGTCAAAAATAACCCTGACGATTTGACAGCAACAGAAATTCTCCGAAGTTCTGGTCAAGTGAAAGTAATAGTAGTTGTTTTAAGGCGGGGGGATCAAGATCATGCAAAATAATGTGAATGAAACATCTAGCCGCCAGACTGCATGAAACAGAAAGTTTTTCTGAACACATGTCACATTATGAGATTCTATTTCTCACAGCAGTACACTTGTTTTCATTTGTTAGATGCTATAACCTGCCAGCTGTATGGTGACTGAAGTATATTCTAGGGAGGATTTGTGTTGCGAGTCCTCACTCCGTCTTCTAAGACTGAGTGAAAGTCCCAGTGTGCGTATTCCTGTCACGTGTGCCCACTACATTCACCTATTTCCTTTAAGAACATTATAAAACATTGCATGGAGAAATACGGGCTCCCAATACGGTAAACGGCTATAAATTACACATAAATTGTCAGGGGAACGAGTTTTTTCTGACATAATTCCAGAAGTTATACAAGTAGACCTTCATTCATGTGTGCCATAGACGTTGGCAGAATATGGAAAATAAAAGTAACCCGACCTCTCCAAATCCACCTGGTCGACATTCAAAGGCTCAGAAAAGTAAGAAATTGAAAACATATACAGCTATAGGTAAGGATTAATGACCACATGAGCTGAGCGAGTAACATAGGGTGCAGGATTACGCCTATCAACCAGACTATTCAATAGCCCAATTAGCAAGAACCTCAAACTTTCGGCACACTATTCCTTTAAAACAGGTCTTCAAAACTGACTTAACGAATGTTATTTTTGAGTTAAGAATAAGAAAACTTCCTAAAATGTAGGAAATACAGGTGGTAAGTTACATGGATTTAATACGCTGGAAATTGCAATTGCAATATTTGGAGGTTCAAGCGCCTTGTAAACATCTCTTAGAATTGCCACTCCCGAGGCTTCCCTAGTAATATTACCGAATCATTTCTACAGTAACACTTCACAATAACACCCTAACCGGAAAATAACTTAATCATTTTTGTCTAGTATTTGTCCAGAATGGCAGTGTTCCGAAAGAGTTCGTCAAGGTGTAAAAAAAAACACACACACACACACCAGGAGTTGGACGATGTGAGTTAGTGCGAATTATGATGGAAGCAATGGCGGGGAGGGTACACAGGGCAAGAGAGGTTACGATGAGGCTACTCGCATGATCCAGCTCAAGATTACCTAGGACGATAATGAACTCAACTATAGAGGATAAGGGACACAGATATAGTAGATTCGGTGTTCAACGATTTCAAGGTGAGACTTGAAGAGGCAGATGTTAAAATGGTAGATGTAAACAGTTGAGATAGACATAATTTGACAAAACATGGTATGCACATGAATAACTCAGGGATATCTGTTCTATTATTGAAAGTTTCACTCTGCAGAAGACAGTAATTGCTCTTCCTTGTAATTTAAACTGATGGAAGGCACTAATACGATTTAAACAGAGCAGTGCCAACCAATTCTAGAAACCAGTAATAAATATGAGACTGCCAGGTAAAAATTATCCACCAAAACATACAGTATGCATTAAATAAGAGAAACCCAATTGAATCATATCTTAATAATAAGCAACCAGATATTTTTGTAGTGACAGAGCACGGGCTGAATCAACAGGAAATTCAGTCTATAAATTATTGTGGATACAAAGTAGTTGCTGAACTTTACAGAACAGAAACAAAATCAGGCGGTGTTGTAATTTTAACAAGAAACACTAAAAAAAATACAAAATTAGGATCAGTAAAATTTTTAGCAAAAACGAAAGACTGTGAAATAGCTGCAGTTAAGTTTAAATTTGAAGAAATTTTACTTACCATATTTGTAAACTACAGATCACCTAGTGGTGATATAAATAACTTTTTTTGAAATTTTCCCTCATATATTCAGAATTAACCAAAACTTTCAGAATATCATATGTGGTCATTTCAATATAGACCTTGATGAAAATGAAAAACATGTACAATATTTTAAACAATTAGTAAGTTCATTTAGCATGATACCACTTATTTACCAGCCTACTACAATTAGAGCACATTCAGCAACATGCAGTGATAATATTCTTACAGATTTTCCATTAGACAAGTATGTGGCAGAGAACTATGATGTTGGTATTTCTGACCACCATGGCCAAATGTTTATAGGTAATATTTGTCTAGCTGAGAAAATAACCCGAAGTGGCATGTGCAGATTTGTGAACAGAAGGAACATAACTAAAGTTAGAATTTTATCTTTCCTAAATGCTCTTAAATGTACAAATTGGGAAAGAGCTTATGAAGCAGAGCATGCTAACAACAAATGGGTACAATTTATGCTATTATTCATTCATCATTATAGTACGATTTAAAATAAAATACAATCTAAAAAGTAACAATAAGTAGTTAACTAAGGAAATTAAAGAGTTACAAACAAATATACATTCATTAATTCATCTAAACAGAATATACAAATCAATACAGCTCTCTACATTAATCACAGCCCAGAAAGCCAATTTCAAAATGCTAGTAGATAGGGAAAAGGAAGCATATAATGATCACAAAATCAAATCCTCCGACAACATTAGTAAAATTTAATGGAAAATAATTAACAACATCCGATATAAAAATTTAAATAACAATAAATGAAACATAAAACTTAAGCACGACAATACAACACTAAGCGATCCAGTAGATATTTGTGAAATGTTTAACTGCTATTTTGTTAACGTAGAGGACAAATTAATTAACATTGGAAAAAGAAATCAACCTGAAAATGTAATAGATCCAATGACTTCAAATACCCATACGTTATTCTTACTTCCAACAAATGAAAGTGAGGTGGAAAGGTTAATTGATTCCCTGAAAAACAAATTCTCAAGTGGAATGGATGGTATACCCAGCAGTATACTAAAATTAAGTAAACACTACATCCTTGCACATATGACGCACATAGTTGATTGGTTGGTTCCTTAGTTTAGGGGCTGTGACAACGCGGTCATGCAGCCCCGTGTACTTTGGGTGTATGTAGAATCTGTCTGATAACCGGTGTTAATTGTGATGTCCGTATTAGTATGTGTTATCTTTTTTAATTCAAGTAAGGACTGCAGACATTGAATTTCAAGTAGTTCCTACTTTTGCCACCAAACGCCACCTTCAACGACTACTAGTTCGGAACTTGGCTACTAGACGCCACCGCAGTCGGCTCCTAGCGACGAACGTAGGAACCTTAAGAGCGTTGTTTAACTTATAAGTTAATTTAGCTTCACACAGGTGTAATTAGTGGAATGTTCTTTAACATGCCGTAAATCTATGACATGGGACCACCGGCTTTACATCCCCTCCGAAGGAAGGCATACTGAGGGATTTTAACGCTCTTAAAAAATCCGACGACTTCGGCCGGATTTGAACCCGCAATCTTGGGTATAGAAGCTCAGCATACTACCAACGACGCCACCGAAGCCGCTATAACGCACATAATAAATAGATCTTTCTCTCAAGGAGAATTCCCATCAGATCTACAGTATAGAAATGTCAAGTGGTCCCAACACATAAATCAGGCTCATCAAGTGACATATCTAATTACAGACCAATTACCATTCCTTCAGAGTTTTCAAATATATTCGAAATTATTTATCTAGACAGACTAAGAACATTCATAACAAACCACCATCTGCTATCACAAGCTCAGAATGGATTTCAAAAAGACAAGTCCACTACTGATGCTGCCTCGAAGGTAACAAGTACCATAATAGATGCCATTAACAAAAATGAAGAATTTGTGGCTATATTCCTAGACCTATCAAAAGCGTTCGACTGTCTAAATACTAAATTGCCGCTAAAGAAACTGTACAGAAAAATGGCTAGATTCATACTAAAGCAGTCAGCGTGTTCACATTCGACATGAAAATTCTAGTAATGTGAAAGTATGTCACTATTCAAAACTCACAACAATAAAACACGGCATAACACATGGCTCTGTGTTAGGCCCATATCTCTTTCTACTGTATATTAATAACTTGCCTGACATTTTAGATAATGAATGTGTGAAGACTGTATTATATGCATATGATGAGGATGATTATGATATTGTTGTTTTAGGAGGCCTAACATCTGGGTTATCGACCCCTAAAGGTCTGGGTGATCACGAAAATGATAATGGAATGGAAACCGGAACGAAAATACTTAAAAAAGGCAACTCAGATTGAAACGACTGGTAATACTTACAAAATGGAATTTAGAAGGAAGAAACGCACAAAAGGAATAGATCAAAAAATGAGCACAAAATGCAGTTTACTTTCAAAATACAGTACGTAAAAAATGCAATGTAGAGTCGAAATACTTACAAAATGCAAATGAGCTTGAAAATACGTACAAAATGCAATTGAGGTTCAAAATACTTAAAAAATTCAATTGAAATTGAATATACAAAATGCAATTTAGATTGAAAAACTCCCATTTCAGATCCAAAATGCTCACAATGTGCAATTGAAATTCAAAATGCTTACAAAATGTAATTGAAAATGAAAATGCTTACAAAATGTATAGTCGATTCAAACTACTAATTTGGACGGACAATACTTACAAAATGCAATTTGGATTGAAAATACTTACAAAATGTAATTTAGATTCAAAATATCCACAAAATGCAATTGAGAATCACAATTGAGAATCAAAATACTTACAAAATGCCCACCATACAAATTGCAATTGGGATTGAAAATACTCGCAAAAAGCGAAAGGGAATTTAGATACACGGGGAGCCAATTAACAAAAACAGTGCGGGAATCTTAAAGAGAAAAGGAAATATAATGAAAAGAAAACAAGAGATCTGACCCTTCGAAGAAGGAGGGATCAGGAAAGATGAGACATGGGCCAATTAAGGCAGGAAAATGAAAGAATCCCTAGGCCTCGGATAACCTAATACCGTCGGGGTCGGAAAAGAACAAGAGTTGACCAAGGGAATCGACAGAAAAGAAGACGGAGAGGAGTCTGGCACAAGTAAGTGGAAGCAATGTTGGACTCAGCTGGGGTCCCGTGGTCGCCAACCCACGTCCCGCTAGATGTGAGCCCCTAGGAGTTATATGCAGATGACATTAAAATTAAAATTCGAGTTGAAAAATTACAAAACCTTACAAAAAATATTACATATGTAATGCATACACTAGAAACATACTTAGGAGCTCACTATTTCAAGCCAAACATTAAAAAAACTCACTATATTCATAGTAGGATGTATGCTCCAAAACTTACAGATATTAATCTAAGTAGTGTACTCAACCAACAACAAATAGACAGCACCGATGAACAAACCTTTCTTGGTATGACAATGGAAACAGATCTTAGTTGGATTGGTGAGACGTAATAAAATTTGAAGGGCACGGTCGGGGTTGGTCGAAATAGTACTATGACCTTACCGAGTTTCATTGAAATCGCTCCAGCCATTGAGAAGTTATTAGGGGGACACACACACACACACACACACACACACACACACACACACACACACACACACACACACACACACACACACACACACACACACACACACACACACACACACACACACACACACACACACACACACACACACACACACACACACACACACACACACACACACACACACACACACACACACACACACACACACACACACACACACACACACACACACACACACACACACACACACACACACACACACACACACACACACACACACACACACACACACACACACACACACACACACACACACACACACACACACACACACACACACACACACACACACACACACACACACACACACACACACACACACACACACACACACACACACACACACACACACACACACACACACACACACACACACACACACACACACACACACACACACACACACACACACACACACACACACACACACACACACACACACACACACACACACACACACACACACACACACACACACACACACACACACACACACACACACACACGCGGACAAAATAGGCTAAAATACAACATGGCGACCATCCGAAAAATGTAGACGGTTCTCAATATCTACTAATCTATGACGGAAATCAAACTGAAATTTTGTATGTTGATAAAGGCTACAAACATAAGTTCGCCAATGGGACTTTCAATAACCTGTCGAGCACAAATTCAACATGGCGACGACGCAGTCATATTCATGTAATAGTACATAGCTGTATGGCCTACATACATAGTCTGTTAGGTAGTCAGCCCGAAGGCTGGTTGGATCCTCAAAAGCACCGCCGTTACGTTATGTGAGTATATACCCACAAAAACCCAAGGCAGTGCTATATTGAGGCGTTCTAGGCAAGAAGAGGAGTGAAGTAGTTTGCCATTGCTAAATCTAACATAATGACCATCCGAAATATTAACATAATTAACATAAATAGGATATATGAAAATAGGCTATATAGTTCTACATGGAACTACTTGTTATATTATATAGGCCTTGAGTTATGTACTGTTACATGCAGATTATTGTGTAGGTGTCTTATTCAAACTTCAATCGCATGATTAGGACACAAGAAATAAAAACGAGATTAAAAAATTTCGCTCATCCTCCATCTTGTGGTTATGTAAACAATTGAACAAAATTAGATGTCAGAGCATTGCAATTTGTACAGTCATTTGCTGTACCAAGTTGCACTGCGTTCGGATGGTTAATGTAGAGAAAAGCCTATTTAAATGTTTCAACCTCGCTTGGTCGCCATGTTCGTTTTGTAGTCAACAGGTTTTTGAAAAAGGAAGCTTGTAGTTTAACGTGACCGTTAATCTTGAGATCATGAGCCACGGGACCTCCTTTTTACGTGGAATCCGAACCACAGGACATGGCAGGTTTTTGAAAGTCACATAATATGTGTCCTTTATGTGTCCTTTATCACCGTACAAAATTTCAGGGTGATATGAGCAATAGTTTCGGAGATATAAAATGCCGGTGAAATATTTCGCACAGTCACCATGTTGGATTGGTGAGACGTAATAAAATTTGAAGGGCACGGTCGAGGCTGGCCGAAATTGTACTATGACCTAACCGAGTTTCTCTGAAATTGGTCCAGCCGTTTAAAAATTATTAGGCGGGGACACACCGACGCACACACACATAAGCAAACACACATACACACACACACAAGGTGATCTCTAAAAATGGCTCACAGACAAGGTAATGTATTCCGTAGAAGAATTCGACACAATGTGCACAGAGATATGAGTGTTTGTTTATGTATATGGATCATTGTATTTACCTGTACACTTGTAATTATGTATTTTATGATTTGACGACTCCCATAATATTAACATGTTACCATGGAGAAATGAATGAATGAATGAATGAAAGAGTAGGCCGCTGGGCTATTTGTTATTAGGGTTCATGGAGGCGCCTCGTTTGATCAGACACAGTCTAGAAATCACGCTGAATAGCATGAGAAAATGAAAGAATGTTTATATTTATATAAGTTTTAGAAGTAACTTCTTCAGTGTTGCATGTTGTTGTTGTTGTTGCTGTTGCTTATTTTAGGACCTACGATATCGTGGTCATATAGCCCCGTGTATTGAGGTGTGTGTGGAATTAGTGCGATACCCTTTGTTATTGTGATAGCTGTACTGTACTATTGTAAACTTGGGATAGTATTGGGAAGGAAGCGGCCCTGGCCTTCAGTTAAGAACCATCCCTGCATTTGCCTGGAGTGGAAGTGGGAAACCACGGGAAACCACTTTCAAGACGATTGAGATGGGAATCGAAAACTCTTCTTCTCAATTTTTCCCCACGAGACTGAGTGTACCCCGTCTAAACCCTCAGACCAGAATTAATTTGCTTGGCAGAGCTAGGAATCGAACCTAGATCTCTGGGACGACAGTTAAATATGCTAGCTGCTACACCACTAGGTGGTCCATCTACATACAATGTTGACAACTTTTAACTTGTAGTAATAGTAACCTACAGCTTTGACAATGCTGAATGCGTGCACTCCAGAAGGATGCTAGTATGCACAAACAGAAGCATAACCCACAGGAAACAATACACCAAGTGTTGTCCACCCTCATTACAAAAGCAGACATGATGTCACAATCTAAGACAGGAGACCAAAATGGGAGACTTGGCCGGACCATTTACCATTGGACAAACAACCTTCAAAGAGCCCTAAACTGCTATATAGGTGCAAATAACAAAAAATGCTAGAAGCGTTGCGTTTTGAAACACAGCTGCGCCTTAAAGAAGCGAAGTCAGATTCAACTTGTAAACACACACAGGTCCTCAAGAGTCTTTTGTTCTACTCTGACGAGCAACTGTTTACGCAGAGAAGTGGCGAAGCTACACTCTTGGCTCAGGGTTGGGTTACCACGCTGCTTGTCAGCTGCCACACCGGATATTGAAGTGGGGATTTACTGGGTAGGATGACAAACTGTAAGACGCTGGAATATCGAATGAAACCCTTTCATCCTAGGTCGTACTCACATTTCAGTTACCTGTAGTCTATTGGAGTAAGCAGCGTAAAAGGAATCAGTTGAACCAGTTCCACAACTAAAATCAAGAGACTATCAAGATGATAATATTTGTAATGTCTCGTGAATTACAAATAACTTCGAGAGACACCGAGGTGATGGAATTAAGTTCTGTAGTAGTTTACGTTATGTGTACTTAAATCTATCGACATAAGATTGCCCAAGTTAATCAATCGCCATTAAATTCTATCGACTACAGCTGGTGAAATAATTTGTGATAGCGAGACAAGACTGTAACTTCATGTGCCACACAGGATTACGTTTAGGGACATACAAATTCGGACATACAAATTCGGACATTCAATTTTATGTAACACTTATTTCAGGATCTACAACACAGACATACTGCCAGTTTCGTCCTATGGCATTGAAACTTGGTTATTGTTGTTTGAGTCTTGAGTCTTTTGACTGGTTTGATGCAACTCTCCATCCTCCCTGTCCTGAGCTAATCGTTTCATCTCTACATAGCTACCACACCCTACATCCAAGGCAATCTGTTTAACATACTCTAACCTTGGTCTACCCCTACAGTTCTTGTCCTTGACCCTTCCTTCCGTAACTAAGTTTGCTATTCCTGGGTGTCTTAGTATGTGTCCTACCAACCTATCTCTTCTTTTCATTAGCAGTCGCCAGAAACATCTTTCCTCTCCCACTAGTCTTAATACCTCTTCGTTTGTAACCCTATCTACCCATCTGATCTTCATCATTCTCCTGTAACACCACATTTCAAATGCTTCAATTCTCCTCTTTTCTGCTGGACCAATAGTCCAAGTTTCACTTCCATAGAGTGCCACGCTCCAGACAAAGGTTTTCAAATATGTCTTCCTAATACCTAAATCTATATTCGATGTCAACAGATTCCTTTTCTGTAGAAATGCTATTCTTGCCTGAGCCAATCTACTTTTTATATCCTCTTTGCTTCGTCCAACACTGGTTATTTTGCTTCCTAAGTAACAGAAGTCTCCTACTTCCTTTAGTTTCTCCCTTGCCAATTTGATGTCCATAGAGGTTTCTGATTTATTGCGACTGCATTCCAATATATTTGTTTTACATTTATTAATTTTCATCATGAATTCTTTCCTCAAGACGGAGTCCATACCATTCAAAAACTCATTCAAATCCTCAGGCGTGTCGGCCAAGATGACGATGTCATCAGCAAATCTCAGAGTTGAAATTATTTCTCCTTGAATCTTCACACCCACTTTAAATTTCTCTCTAATTTCCTTCATTGCTTGTTCAATGTAACGATTGAAAAGTATGGGTGATAAGTTGCAGCCTTGCCTCACACCTTTCTGAATACCAGCTTCTCTCTCATGTCCATCAGCTCGAATGACTGCCGTCTGGTTTCTGTATAGATTGTAGATCACCCTCCAATCCCTGTACTTTATTCCAATCATTTTAAAAATGTCAAACAATTAAGTCCAATCAACGATATCAAAAGCCTTTTCTAAGTTTACAAATGCCATGAACGTTCTCTTATCTTTTCTTATTCTTCCTTCCAAAATCAGCCTAAGACTTAGTACAGGTTCCCTTGTTCCTACATTTCTCCTGAAACCAAACTGGTCTTCACCCAATTCCGCTTCTATCTGGCTTTCCATCCTCTTGTAAATTATTCTAGACGGATCTTTGAAGCATGAGTAATCAATGTAAAAATAATTCGAAAACCAAATCTTTATTAAGTTTCAATAGTTTGGAAGAAATAACATTTCGCAACAATAGAGAACACGAGAACAGGTTATAATAAAGTTGATTGGCCGATAACCTCGATGTTAGGCTCCTTAAAACAACAATTATTATCATCATATAATTAAGTTGATACACATTATTATTACTCGTAGCAGACGTGTGAGGTGCTACGGGCACATCTTGCAAAATTACACCCAGTTCCTTGAGGTCTGAATGGTCAGGCCGATAAATCTACTGACACGGGTCCATTGCATTTACACACATTTAATTGACAACCGAAACAGTCAGGATTTGACTCAGAAACGTACGGGACAGGGCACGGCTACCAACATTCATCATCATCATCATCATCATCATCATCATCATCATCATCATCATTGTATTATTAGTATTAGTATTACTATTCATCATCATCATATTATTATTATTATTATTTTTGTTGCAAAACTTGGCAAATAATATTAAGAATCAGCTTTTCTTCAATTTGAGATTCAAATTAGAGGAGCTTCTTTATTGATCATGCAAGTTCCATGAATAAATAGCGTTCTTCAGGAAATTATTATGTAATTTATGATATACATTACACTCCTTACAGTTCATTACACAACGCTGCGTGGTTCATTGTATTACAGGTCATTAATTCCCGGTGCTTTCTTCGAGAGGTATAAAGTACTGTAGAGAAATATTGAAGCTCTTGCGTCTTGAATTAATTATCCATGAGGTTTACAGTAGTTGGTCGCGATAAAGTAGCCTGTTAGTGTGTAACAGATGTTTCGAGGTCAGAACGAGGCTAATGCCTTTAAAAGGTTCAACTCCATATAATACCGAGCGTTTGTATTAAGATTCAATCTCCTTAAATCTCTTAAACGGTTTGCAGCAAGAGCATTTACCTCTCTCTCGAAGTCGCTCGTGCATACAAAGGAATTGTACGGATAGGCAGCCACGCCGAGAAGGGGCTAGGTTTGAGCATAAACCACGGCGAACAACACAGCCTTCCCTCTCTCACAAATCTTACCAGATGTGACGTCACAATCTCAGTCTCAAGTGATACATTGGCCTCGCTAAGGAGTATACACTAGAAACGGAATCCAATCTTCTGTGTTGAAATTTATTCGCGTCTTTTTTCTGACTTCAACTATTCGGACCTGAGTTGAAACCAATCTAAATAGAAGTTGGCTGACATTTCATCACAAAAGATTTATATAGCGCTTCAAAGATTGAGCATCGATACCTCACTTGTACTCACAAATCTTACATTTCAGATATTGAGGCATCAGTGTTAGACTTGTATTAAACAGTTAATTTATTTAAATTATTAGGATTAATGTGTGTACAGTAAATGTTCTACAGCAGCTGTTCTAAGAATGAAAATATTATTATGGAGGAGACTAGTCCAAACTCAAGGACTTATTTAAAGGCTGAATTTGTATGTATTTCATATTATGTGAAATACGAGGTACCGTTCAAAAATGTTGTCAAAATGACACAGCACGAAATTTTAAAATTTACAATGTTATATGGTTTATCCTACTGCTACAACTACAATGAACAACAAGAAATATTGATGATGTCAGTGTACAAAACATAATTTTAATTCAGTGTTATTTCTAGCCTATTTTCATTATATGAAACAAGTAGTTCCGTGAAGAACTAAATAGCCTATTTTCTTATATCCTACAAATATTAATTGCCCCTATCAACAAACAAATTGTCAGTTTGATTGATGTAATAGATTGGTAAATATTGAGAACCGACTAAATATTTTGGATGGTCGATATGTTGGATTTTATATTATAGGCCTTAGATTTAAGTACTATTACATGAAGATTATTGTGTAGGAGTTTTATTCAATCTTCAATCGCATGATTAGGATACAAGAAATAAAAGCGGGATTTTAAAATTTCGCTCAGCCGCCATCTTGTGGTTATGAAAATAATTTAAATGAATTAGATGCCAGTCGATTATAATTTGGATAAGCATATACCGTATCAAGTTTCACTGCGCTCGGATGGTTAAATTGCAAGAACCGACCATTTGAATATTTAAATTTCGCATCGCCGCCATGTTGGATTTATGTTCGCCAGGTTATTGAACATCCCATAGGTGAACTTAGGCTAATAGCCTCTATACACTTACAAAATTTCAGTTTGATTGCTGTAGTAGATTAATAGATATTGAGAACCGTGTAAATATTTCGGATGGTCGGCATGTTGGATTGTAATATATGTAGGCCTTAGAGTTATGTACTATTAGATGATGATTATTGTGTACGTTCATTATGCAAATGTTGATTTCGATCCCATTATTAGAACACAAGAAATGAAAACTTAATTTTCGAAATTCGCACAGCCGCCATCTTGAGGTTACGTAAACAATTGAATTAAATTAGATACCAGTGCATTACAATGTGTATAAACATTTCCTGTACGAAGTTTCATTGCGTTTGAATAATTAAATCGCGAGAAAAGTCTATTAAATCTTTCAACTTCGCTTGGCCGCCATGCTAGTATTGTAGTTAACCGGTTTTTGAAAGCTTCTTAGATTAACTTCTAGTAGTGCCCTTTATCTAAGTACAAAATTTCATGGTGATACCGGTAATAGTTTCAGAGATATAGAATGCCAGTGAAATACTTCGCACATCCGCCATCTTGAGGTTATGTAAACAATTGAACGAAGTTAGTTGTCGGTGCATTACAATGTGTATAAACATATACAGTACCAAGTTTCATTGCGTTTGGTTGGTTAAATCGCGAAAAACGTCTATTTAAAAGTCACAAATACGCTTTGCCGCCATGTTGGTTTTGTAGTTACCAGATTTTCAAAAGTCACATAGGGGAACTTCTAGTAGTTCCCTTTATCACCATACAGAATTCCAGGGTGATATCGGTAATAGTTTCGGAGATATTGAATGCTGGTGAAATACTTCGCACAGACGCCATGTTGGATTGGTGCGAGGTAACAAAATTTGAATGCAACGGTCGGGGTTGCCCGGATTAGTGCTATGAACTTACCGAGTTTCATTGAAATCGCTCCAGCCGTTTAGAAGTTATTAGGGGGGGACACACCATCACTCACACACACACACAGACACACACGGACAAAAGGTGATCTCATAAGCCTATTTTTTTTCATAAATGAAAATAGGCTACAAATAGGCTTATGAGATCACCTTTTATCCGTGTCCGAACTTGACCGGGCCCTCCAAATTTTCATGTGATTCATATTGGCCACGCGAAATATTCCACTGGCATTCTATATCTCCGTAACCATTAGAGACATCACCCTGTATGGCGATAGAGAATACTAAAATACAGTAAGTTCAGTAATGTGCTGCTTAGAAACCTGTTGGGTATAAAACTAACATGGCGGCCAAGCGAAGTTAAAATATTTAAATAAGATTATCTCGAGATTTAATGAACGTAGTGCAATGAATCCTAATAACCTACGTTTCTATACAAGATTTAGTCTACTGGCATCGGGCTTATTTCAATTGTTCTCATAAATTCAAGATGGCGGCTGTGCGAAATTTTGAAATTAAATTATTATTATTATTATTATTATTATTATTATTATTATGTCTCAATCATGCGATCAAAGTGAACGTTTGAATAATGAACTTACGCAATAATCTTCATCTAATGGAACATGGTGACCATCCGAACTATTTAGACGGTTCTCAATATCTACGAATATATTACAGCAATCAAACTCAAATGTTGCGTGTTGATATAGGCTATGGGACTTTCAATAACCTAATGAGCACAAAACCGACATGGCGATGACGCAAAATGTTTATGGATTTTTCTCCCAATTTAATAGTCCGAGCGCAATAACACGTAGCACGGTAAATCTTCACAAAATTCACACATATTGCCGTCTAATTTAATGTAGTGATTATGAGAAGTTAAACATGGCGGCTGTGCAAAACTTTAAAAATAACGTTTTTATCTCTCGTGTAAACAAGTGATAGAAATGAGGTTGGTATAATGAGCTACGATTATAACATTCATCTAATGGCATATAATTCTATAGCATATACAGTATATAAAACAATCCTACATGGCATCTATGCCATATATTTCACCGGTTGTGAATATCTAAATAACTACTTAGGCAATCAAACTGAGATTTTGTATGGTGTTAGGGGAATGTTAAGCAAGGAGAAATATGCGAGTTTCATAATCCTGAGAAAAACAACATGGCGGCCAAGTGATTTTCAAATATTTAAAATAGCATTACCGGTGTTCTAATCACCAGAGTGCAATGAATCTGAGCACAGCGAATCTTCATTCAGGGCTTAGTATAGAGACATCTAGTGATGTTCAATTGTTTCCAAAACTTCATGATGGCATCAGTTCGAAATTTTTAAACCTTATGTTCTATTTCTCGTATCTTCTTTAGGTGATTGAAGAGAAGATTTGTATGATGGGCTATGGTAATAATCATTATGTAATGGCACTAAATTATGTAGCTTAGTTTTCGTAAATCATAGAACTCGTATTTCTAAATATTAACTCCCGTGATTCATTACAGAAAGATGCCATGACGCGGAAGGACTCATAATTACCGACACTGAAGTTATATATATATTGGTGGAGATTCTTCAAAGAGGTGAAACACCAAGTTCATATACCCCAATTTTATATTATTCAGGCGATTGAAGAGAAGATTTGTATGATAGGTAGGCTAAGATAATAATCATTAATTAATGGCACTAAATTCTGTAGCTTACTTTTCGTAAATCGGAGACATTGCCAGATAAATCTCCATTTACATTTAGCAAGTTTTCAAAGCATTCCTGCCGTCTTCTTAGGGCTTCCTTGACATCTACAATGAGGTTTCCTAAAAGATCCAAAACACTACTTATTCTCCATTTTCTTCCATATCTAAGATTCTTTATAACACTCCAAAATGGGCTTCCTGCCACTTGATATAAAGTTTCTAATTTATCTCCAAATTCCTCTCATGATTTCCTTTTCGATTCTACTACTATTTGTTTGGTTCTGTTCCTTTCCAATACATAAAGATTTCTGTCTGCCAGATTCCTTGTTTGTAGTCATTTATTGTAAACTTTCTTTTTACTTTTGCAAGCCGACTTTACTGTCATTCCTCCAGGATGTGTGCTATTTCATGTCTTTTGTCTTTACACACTGTTGTATTTAAAAAGGTGGAGGAAAATTATACCTCATGGAAAAGCATAAAGAGGAGGAGGACTATACTGATAGGACATATTTTGCGACACGATAGCCTGCTGAAATCGGTATTGGAGGGAATTGTTGAAGGCAAAGCTTGTCGAGGAAGACCACGCCTACAATATTTACAGTAAATCATGTCTGATGTAGGATGCAGAAACTATGAATAGATGAAGAGGAAAGCTCTAAATAGAGCCGACTGGAGAACTGCCGCAGACCAATCCATGTATTGAATATTTAAAAGAAGTCCAAAGACATGCCTTGCTACTTCTACTACTACATCCTTATATCCTGACCACTCCGATTTATTGTAAGTGAAACAGCAAAATTTCGTGTCATTTACTGCATGCAAACAGTAGAAATTCTGACGAACACGAGATTGGAAATATATTATTATTGCTTAATGAAGTGGGTAACCACATTTCGAGAATCCGTCATTCGAGTATCTCTAGACATTTATGTGGAAAAGGAAGTTCTGAACTACATTTATCTCGTTGTTCAGTCTCGTTTAATGTGTCCCTTGTGTTTGTATACACGTTGTTTAGCTCAGTTTGTTGTGACTGCGGAATTCCTGGCAAATGAAATTTCACACAATGTGCCCACCGCTACATGCATCCACCTATCGGTCCGTCCCGTCCGCCAGTCAACCAATGAGCGTGACCACTATACCGGAACTGACGTGGCGGAAAAACAACTGCCAGCCTGCACAACACCAATCAAGATGCCATCTGGTGGGCAATGGCATAAACAAATTGGTATGGGCTCTGCACGCTAATACAGGCCTTGTTTCAAATTGCTTTTTGGAACAGCTACACGAGGGAGAGAGATGGAGAACAAACTCAATAGAAATGAAATTGAATCTTCCAGATGAGTAGAATTGAAGGTGATTTCAATACATTGACGAGGGAAAAAATCGTTTGCTTTTGTCAGCTTATCTGTTCTTCAAAGGGTTCTAAACAATTAAAATATTTTTCTGATACAGCTCACGATCGGTAGAACTAGTTTTACGGAAGGAATGAAGGAAGGAAGGAAGCTAGGAATGAAGGAAGGAAGGTACTAAGTAAGAACATTTTTAGTTTTACGTGAGCGTCTATCTTGCGATCATTAGCCACGAGACTTTATTATTTTTATATATTAGAATCACATTTTACTTCAAAGATCCCTCATGCATTAAACTGGAAGCGAACTTGGCCTGCTTTGGAGGGAAGCAAGCAACTACTGTAGATCGTCATCACGCCCTCGCCCGGTGAGAAGCTAACTGTTGTTGGGAAATGTTGATCATCAGCTCCATGTACTTGGGTGTACATTCAATTTTTCTGGTAAGCTGTGTTTCTATGGTGACTGTAGTAGAGTGTGTGTGGCTGTAATTATTTGGGTTGAAAATGGGAATTAAATCCTGACTTTTGCCTGGAGGCAGAGTGGGTGAGGTGGCGAGAGAATAAATGGATAGGCTACACCGAATTGTCACATTGAAAATTGAGGAATGCTGTTTGTATTACTACGTCACTTAGTGACTAGAGGCATCGTGGCCATCAGTCCTGTATACCTACTGAGTGCGTAAGTGCTCAATGATGGCCTGTGTTATATAGTATAGGCCTACAGTACTGAAGTGTATACAACCTCTGACCGAAAAGTTCAGTGAATGGGTCTATATTACGAACGGATTGTTGGCTTACCTGTAACAGCAGTTACTGACCTTCGAAGTAATCCCCGTGGATGGTTATGCACTTCTGAGAATGTCTGTACAAGTCCTGGAAAATCTTTAGGGATAGCTTTCAGTCGGGTCGTCACATTACGTTGGATGTGCGAAATGTCCGAAAACCTCTGGCCCTTCAGGGTTTTTCGGTGACCCTGGACCTGGACCCCGCCACTCCATACTTGACGCTTGACTTCGGGGTCATACCTCATACACCACGTCTCGTCGCCCTGTGACGATGGTTTTCAGAGCCATTCCATTCCACAGAACATTCAACCTTCACACTGCCACCCGCCGAACAGGTGTGCATGGTAGGTTGCATAAATTGATCCTTCTAAACACGCACTGTGTTAAACAGGTCTTACACGTTGCGTTGTGTGCCGCCAATGTTGCCAGGTCGTCCGTTCGGACTTTATTCACAGAACGCAATGTGACGGGGCTTTTGAACACCATCCCAAAGGACGCTTTCATGCAAAGTTTCCAGGACATGTATCGCCGATCTCAGCATTGCATAGTTACGGGAGGGGACTATTTCGAAGGACATAGTGTGTGTCGTGCATTGTTCATCTACACTGGTCAAAACAATTAGGGGATCAGCTGAGATATCATACACAAGTTACATATGGTAACGTCTTTTATTCAGAGTTCGGTTACAATTGTAATTTGTGTGTGCTACAGTACGATATTGTGCTGTCTCAACTTTTTAATGGAGGTTTACATGGTGTTTACTTGGAGCTAGGCACCATGGGGCTGCCATAATAGTGAAAAAGTCATTCTCGTTGCCCTCCAATATGGTGTGTGATCACCTCGGACGGGCAGGACAGTTGCACACCTGCGTGGCATGGACAGTATGAGGTTATCAATCAGCTCTTGAGGGATATTTGGCCATTCTTTCATGAGTGCAATATCCAGCTCGGCAACCGTTGTGGGAGGTGCTGGTCTGGCTGCAATGCGTCTGCCAAGTGAATCTCAGACATGCTCAATCGGGTTTAAGTCCGGTGGACAAGCTGGCCACTCCATTCATTCAATGCCCTCGTCGTGAAGCATGTTGTCCACCAGTGCAGCTCTGCGGGGACGTGCGTTATCGTCCACCAGAAGGAATCCATCGCCCATGGCACCAGCGTAGGGCTCAACAAACGGCCGAAGGATCTCGTCTCGATACCTCTCAGCAGTCAAAGCGTCACTCTGAACGACATAGAGGTCCGTACGTCCGCCAATACTGAATCCTGTCCACACCATTCGTTGGTGCTGTTTCCTGCACATAAGCGGGATTGTTCCAAGTTCCACGTTATCTCTAGATGAGGGAACGACGATTTTCCGGCTGAACACAAAATCTTGAATCATCTGTGAACAGAACCAGGTGCCGTTCGTCACGACGCCACTCCTGATGTTCCTCCAACCAGTTTCCGCGGGCTAAACGGTGTCGTAGTTTTAATGGGACACACGCCATAGGCCTCCGTACGTAGAGGCCAATTTCCCGAAGGCGATTTCGGACTGTTTGTGTTGATATTGCGCGTCCTGTTGCCGCCTGGAGGGTGCGTTGCAGCTGAGTTGCATTCAGGCTCCTGTCTCGACGGGCTGTTAACCGGAGATAACGGTCATCTCTTGCTGATGTTACCCGTGGACGACCTTGGCCTGGCCTTCTTTTAACGGTTCCTGTTGTCTGAAATCGCATCCAGGTCCTGGAAATTACACTTTGGGACACTTCAATAGCTGCAGCCACCTCCCTCTGTGTCGGTCCCGCTTCCAACCTTCCTATGGCTCTTCATGCCATACCTTCGGGTAAGTTACGTTGTTGTTGCATTGCATTACCTGCTCACTACACCATCTGAACCTAACTGCTTGTGTCATTCGTTTGTTAGAATAAACACACGCCCACACGAACCCCCTCTGAAGCAACTTTCAGTTATTACCACTATCTCGGGTGCCGTAATATTGTTGTCTCCACTCCGTAGAACCGACAAAGAGACGTCGAACCATTTTAGGTCATTCTGCCGATGACAATCCGTCGGAACCTAGATATCTCAACTGATCCCCTAATTGTTTTGACCAGTGTATGTTGGTAGTACAGGACTATTCACCGAACTTTATTGTCACAATAAACGGAAGACAGGATTGAATAGAGCATCTGGGACTTTAAATAAGATGCTACCCAGGCATTTAAGTTACATGTGGCATGAAAGAAAAATCCTGACTGAAAGTTATAATCAGGATAGTCAGGAATGATTGGCTACTTAGATTTAATATACTCGCAGTAGCTTTCAATCGGCCAACACACATAAGTAAGTAAGTACGTAAGTAAGTAAGTAAGTTAAGTAGGTAAGTAAGTAAGTAAGTAAGTAGGTTAGTAGGTAAGTAAGTTAAGTTAAATAAGTTAAGTAGGTAAGTAGGTAAGTAAGTAAGTAAGTTAAGTACCGGTAAGTTAAGTAAGTTAAATAGGTAAGCTGGTAAGTAAGTAAGTAAGTTAAGTAGGTAAGTAAGTAAGTAAGTAAGTAGGTTAGTAGGTAAGTAAGTTAAGTTAAATAAGTTAAGTAGGTAAGTAGGTAAGTAAGTAAGTAAGTTAAGTACCGGTAAGTTAAGTAAGTTAAATAGGTAAGCTGGTAAGTAAGTAAGTATGTAGGTAGGCAAGTAAGTTAAGTAGGTAAGTAAGCAAGTAAGTAAGTATGTAAGTAAGTAGGTAAGTAAGCAAGTAAGTAAGTAGGCAAGTAAGTTAAGTAGGTAAGTAAGTAAGTAAGTAAGTAGGCAAGTAAGTTAAGTAGGTAAGTAAGCAAGTAAGTAAGTAGGCAAGTAAGTTAAGTAGGTAAGTAAGTAAGTAAGTAAGTATGTAAGTAAGTATGTAAGTAAGTAGGTAAGTAAGTAAAGTAAGTTAAGTAGGTAAGTAGGTAAGTAAGTAAGTAGGTAAGTTAAGTAGGTAAGTAGGTAAGTAAGTAAGTTAAGTAAGTTAAGTAGGTTAGTAGGTAAGTAAGTAGGTAAGTTAAGTAGGTAAGTAGGTAAGTAAGTAAGTTAAGTAAGTTAAGTAGGTTAGTAGGTAAGTAAGTAGGTAAGTAGGTTAGTAGGTAAGTAGGTAAGTAAGTTCAGTAGGTAAGTAAGTAAGTAAGTAAGTAAGTAAAGGAAGGAAGGAAGGAAGCTTGTAGTTTAACGTGACCGTTAATCTCGCGATCATAAGCCACGGGACCTCCGTTTTACGTGGAATCCGAACCACAGGACATGGCATTTCACATCGAAAATCTCACATGCATTAAGTAAGTAAGTAAGTAAGTAAGTAAGTAAGTAAGTAAGTAAGTAAGTAAGTAAGTAGGTAAGTAAGTAGGTAAGTACCGTAAGTTAAGTAGGTAAGTAAGTAAGTAAGTAGGTAAGTTAAGTAAGTTAAGTAGGTAAGTAGGTAAGTTAAGTAGGTAAGTAAGTAAGTAAGTAGGTAAGTTAAGTAAGTTAAGTAGGTAAGTAGGTAAGTTAAGTAGGTAAGTAAGTAAGTAAGTAGGTAAGTTAAGTAGGTAAGTAGGTAAGTTAAGTAGGTAAGTAGGTAAGTAAGTAAGTAAGCAGGTAAGTAGGTTAGTAGGTAAGTAAGTTAAGAAGTTAAGTAAGTTAAGTAGGTAAGTAGGTAGGTAAATAAGTAAGTAGGTAAGTAAGTAAGTTTGTAGTTTTACATGAGCGTCAATCTTGCGATCATTAGCCACGGGATATTCTTCTTGCGTAGTATCAGAACCACATTTTACTCTGAACGACTGAAAGCTACAATTATTTATTTATTTTTATGGATTTTTGTGCCGGGAGTGTCCGAGGACATGTTCGGCTCGCCAGAGTTTGTAGCTGCTTCTATGGGGACACCCATGGGGTGAGCTACAAGTACCGTGGATGAGATGAATGAAACTGGGCAAGTTTAATTACAAGTAGTTCCAGACGTCACTGACACCAGCGGTGAACGTTGAAACTTGATAGAGCGTTTCTAGCCAAATAACCTGGAAATTTAGCTATACACTACCAATTGTAGAGGTAGGTTCTTTTTCATGCCAGAAATCTATGATATGGGCTTTACTTGCCCTCCGAAGGAAGACATATTGAAGGATTCTAACGCTCATATAATATCCGACGATTTCTCCCGGGGTTGAACCCGCGATCTTGGGCATTGCAGTTCATCATGCTATTGACTACGCCACCGAAAGCTACAATATGAATTGTTAATAAGGCAAATTGAATAAATGGTTTCAAAGCTATCTTCACTTAGATTTTCCTTGATATCTATGTTAGTACACAAGGCTATTGAGGTAGAATGCAGGCTTACGTACTAAAACAAATGCGAATGCGTATTCAGTTTTAAAATGGCCAATTAAAAAGTCAGAAGCTTGGATATCCCAACTGCCCCGTATCGACATTATTCACGCTAAAACGTTCTGTAATGCAGTTAAAATTGAACTATTGATACGACAAATCAAATTATTGCACGGGTAATAGAACACCAGTAGCCCGAATGTGTAGGGTCTATTTAAATCAATACGAGTTACGAAACTGAAAACATATCCTAGCTTTTGACAGGACCACATCATGGTGCAGTGACTAACATTCTTGGCTGTAATTTGTTAGGTCTGGGATCGTTTTCTGGCTCTGACAAGAATTACATTTTGTTGGAAATTAGTTCACTAGACGTAGCCATCCTAATTTTCCATGGTTTCTCTATTTGTGCTCAAGGCAAATGCAGGGATGGTTTCTACATCAAGGCCTTGCACACCTGCCTCATTCCCAATCCCATTACTACAGACACAAACAAATTATAGATCACCAACGTACAAGATGCTGATGACCACGATGCCCAAACCCTCAAATGAAAGAACAGTAAGAACTAGGTAACTTACTCCTGAATGCTACCGGGTTCGATTCCTGGTCAATGTATGTGAGATTTTCGAAATGATATGCCATGTCATGTGGTTCCGATGCCTCGTGAATGTGGAGATCCCGTGGCTCATGACCACGAGAAGGCGTGACATATTAACAGTAATAACTAGGGATCGGATTCGTGCATATTTGCATATTTTTTCCCTGAATAGTACACATTGAAAGAAGCCTTTTGGTGGTATTTTCACCTCTCTGGGACCAACAGAATTGAAATTTATCGAGCATATAAATGCATAAAACCACGGTTTTCAGAATAGAAGCATATAAATGCATATTCTTTTGATATTCGTCTAAATAGTTTGTTTTTCTTCGAATTCCCCCCTGAATTCGGGCCCTGACCATCCTTAAGGTTCTAAAACAGAAATAACTATTGAAAAGCCTGTCTGGAGCGAATAATAGAACAGCAGTTTTTTAACCTTTAGTGAGGTCGTTCTCGATATTGAAACTTTTATTGACTGATTTAAGAAAATCATTCTAAACTGAAAACATAGAAAAAATCTTTTTGTACAGACCAATGCAGATCTACTTCATTGACTCGCCTAGTTCTGAATATTTTGTAATTTAAATTTAAAACTGTAACTTTTATAAGAAAGCTTCTCTTATGTGTACTTGAAAAACTTGAATGCGAGTACATTGCAGTGTATCATACATATAATTAGAAAATAAAGATCTATGTAAAGGTATGTTATTGTTTTTTGTTTCATTTCGAGCATATTCTGCATATTTTCGAGCACATATATCGAGCATATAATGGTTTTTCTAGCATATCTATCGAGCATAAAACACATGGTTTTCGAGCATATCTGGAGATTTTATCGAGCATATCGATCCGAGCCCTAGTAATAACACTAGTATCGGGTGTAGATCTTTGAGTTGGAGCCATTGGGCGATCTACTCTTCAACGTCAAAGTTGCATTTGCCCTGCCCTGTGGTAGAGGACTCGGAGCTCTGTGGCTGAGCATTAATTAATTTCCTCTTGTAATCACCAAATGTCATACGAGAGATCTTTTACGATCCAGCATCGTGCGACTCGGAGTGTCCACCCATCAAGAACCGCTATTCCTCGACCGCGGATCGAACTTGTGATGAGGTGAATACTTTACCACTGATCCTCTGAGGAGGCTATATGTGGTAATTAAAGCGTTGCATTCATTAAACAGAAGACACCAGTGTGAGCAAAGGATCATGGGTAATTTAAGAGAATCTCTGGATTGTCCAGCAAATCTTCGAGTACAACACTGAAAATTGGCTTCAAAACTGGCTGTAGTGTGATTTGTTGAATTATTTTAGAATTGGCTGTGCATCTCCTCACGAAACTGTGGGGAATGTTTCATATAATGGGAGGTGACGAAAAGACAGCACAGTTCCTGTCCTCTAAACAGTAGACAGGAGACAAATACAGGCGTTAATGGATTGGAGAATTATGGAGCAAATGCAAGATGAACATGGAATTAATAGAGGAAACATAGCGAAAGGTATGTCGCAAAAACAATTCTCAATGCTGTCAAATAAAATAATTAATGCGCGTACACGATGTGAGGTTCGCAGGTGAAGTGGAGACGTGAAACAGATCACCTGCGCTGCTTGTCATGCAGGGCGGTGTGCTCCAGCTTAGTGAACCGTCATGACTGGATTACGAGCCGCAGACGGAACTGCCCGAGTGCCACATCTCAGACAGCCGTTCAGTTCGTACTTGAGCTCTGAAGTAGTAGCATTAATAACTTCTTTCTGTTAAGTGCGTACAGTACAGTTATAACCAGACATAGGGCTTTTAGGTGACTAAAATAAGCTGTAAATACGGTTTATGTTCGACCCTAACTATTATGTGTCAGAAAACTGTATCATAATGAGGCTCATTATAACACTATTTTTCATTATGAAACAGTTTCTCCCACCAATCAGAGCTCAAGAAACAGTTGTGTGACCAATTAGATAAGGATACCTTCGCGCATGCGCTCAAAATCCAACATGTCTATATAAATTACCGAAAGTGCACCGTCCATATGTTCGCGTAAATAAACTGGTGAATATGAGACAAGAAATAGCAAAACCAATTTCTACACAGCACGTGGTTTTGAAACGACTTCGGTGACAGTTTTACTGAATACTGGTGCAAAATCTGCACATATGGCATTAAGCACACATAGCGCATGCGTCGGTTGTCCAGAGAGCTTGGAAAACAGAGATATACTACCCACTGCAGCACCCGATCACAACTTTCTAGTGACTGAACAGATATTTATGAATATTTATGTTAAAGCATATAATAAAGTTATAATTATCGTCGAACATAAACAGTCGTATGCAACTCGCCTATAATGGTAATTACGGCACTCGTATGGAAATTATAAAACTCGTTTCGCTCGTTTTATAAACATACACGTGTCTTAATTATTGCCATTATAGGCTCGTTGCATAATGTACTATTATGTTCGACGATGTCGAAATGTAAATGTTATATGTCAGAAAACTGTATCATACTGAGGGTCATTATAAGCAATCTTTCAATATGAAACAGTTTCTCCCACCAATCAGAGCTCATAAACAGTTGTGTGACCAATTAGGTAAGGATAGCATCGCATCTGCGCTGACTTCCACGGCCTCATATTTTAAATTTCACTGCGTGGCTAGTGTCATAGTGGGGTATTTGAATTAGGCCATGGTCAAAAACAAGGTATTCTCTGCGTCCCATGCGCTCTGTTCAGTACATAAAACTGGCGAAATCTCGACAGATATTTATGAATATTTATGTTCGAACATAAAATAGTTATAATAATTTTCGTCGAACATAAACAGTCGTATGCAACTCGCCTATAATGGTAATTAAGACACTCGTATGGAAATTATAAAACTCGCATAGGCCTACGCTCGTTTTATAAACATATTCGTGTCTTAATTATTGCCATTATAGGCTCGTTGCATAATGTACTATATAATTATCGTCGAACATAAACAGTAGTATGCAACTCGTCTATAATGATAATTAAGACACTCGTATGGAAATTACATACTCCTGTCTTAATTACTGCCATTATAGGCTCGAAAATAAGATTTTAATAGTATATTATGCAACGAGCCTATAATGGCTATAATTAAGACACGAGTATTTTTTATAAAACGAGCGTATGCGAGTTTTATAATTTCCATACGAGTGTCTTAATTACCATTATAGGCGAGTTGCATACGACTGTTTATGTTCGACGATAATTATAACTTTATTATATGTTTTAACATAAATATTCATAAATATCTGTTGAGAGTCAGCTACTGGAATTTTGTGATCGCAGAGCGAGCGTTGGGTGTTATATCTTTGTCTTTCAAGAGCTTTGAACGACCGACGCATGCGCTCTGTGGGCTTGCAATGCCATATGCAGCCATATGTTTACATCAGCTGTCCCTCAGTAATATTGTCACCGCAGTCATTTGAAGACAATGCGCTGTGTAGAAATTAGTGTTGGTGATTTTAAGGTACAGTGCTATTTCTTGTCTCATATTCGCCAGTTTATTTACGCGAACATATGGACGGTGGGTATTCCATGTCGGTAATTTATTATAGTTCGATGTTGTGTTTATGTCCGACATGTTGGATTTTGAGGGCATGCGCGAAGTTATCGTTACCTAATTGGTCAATGAACGAGCTCTGATTGGCTGGAGAAACTGTATCATAATGGAAAACAGTGTTATAATGACCATCATTATGATACAGTTATCTGACACATAATAGTGAGGGTCGAACATAAAATATACTATAGCGCAAAGTTTAAACTGCAAACAGTTTGTTTATGCCAGTCCCCGTATACTGTATGAGCGGTTTCTCAAGGTACGGAGACTTGCATTATGTTGCTATGTCACTTTCACATCGTAGGCCTCGTGGTGTTGTGGTTATCACTGTTGGGCTACCACCACGGAGGCCAGAGTTTGAATTCCGGCTCTTCCAAGAAAAATAATTCTGGTTTGACGTAACAGTTCTAGAATATTATCGTTGACATCTCAAGTCACCTGAATGGAGGTATTTTTGAATATTTGCATCTGGCCTGTCAGCTACACGTGTTTACTTTCACATTGAGTACTTCTCGTGAAGCACAAGTAAAACAAGACTTTATTGTTAGTACGCGTGTCATGAGCCGAGATGGAATCGGTTTCCTTCGGTTAACCGAAACTTCCAGCCTGTCGGATGGAAAATAATAATAATATCCTCCGTGGTGTAGTGGTCAGCGTGCTTATCTGCCACCCCGGAGGTCCGAGGTTCGATTCCCGGCTCTGCCACGAAATTTGAAAAGTGGAATGAGAACTGGAACATGGTCTACTTAGCCCCGGGTGGTCCAAATGAGTAGATGGGTTCGATTCCCACCTCAGCCATCCTTGAAGTGATTTTCCCACTTCGTCTTCGGGCAAATGCCGGTATGGTACCTACCGTCAGGCCATGGCCGCCTCCTTCCCTCTTCCTCTCCCATTCTTCCCATCCTATCCCTCATGAGGCCCTCTGTTCGCTTTGCAGGTGAGGCCACCTGTGCGAGGCTCTAGTCCAGCCTCCCAAGTTGTTACCCCCGACCCGATGTCAAGCTCCAGGACACTGCCCGTAGAGGCGGTAAAGGTTGAATCCCTCGCTGAGTCCGTGGGGAAAGACTACCTGGAGGGTAAACTGACTACGAAAGAAAAACCAATGATAGACTATTAATAGCAATAATGATAATACTAACGTTATTAATGTTATGTCAATTTTAACTACAGTGGCCTTTAGAGACGCGTGCCGGGGTTTTAGAAGTTTGCCATGAATTGGCTCTTCAACGTGCCAGGAATTCTACTGGCACGGCTTCCACGTATTTAAACACCCTCAAATGCAAATTGACTGCGCCAGGATAGGATCCTTCAACCTTGGGCACAAAAGGCCACTGCACCACGCAGCTGGCTAAGAGAGGAATACGGCTTGCGGGGAAACTGTTACGACACGGGTAAGGGCAGGTAGAAGGGTTAAATGGTCCTAGCACTCACTGCAGCGTGCCGTGACGCGACGGTTCCAGCACATCGAGCCCTCTGTTTGAAGCTAAAATATGCAGCTCGTCTGCACGTCACAATTGGCTTTACTTCGGTAACGCGACATTAAAATTTCACAGCTCCCTCTACTTTGGCTGGCTTAAAATAAAACCGCCTTGCGTTCCCATTCCCGCGAGATAGCCTGTCAATATTTCAGAGGGCATTATACTGTGCCATGCCTGGGAATTGTGAGCCTCGCCTCACAGTGTCCAGATTACTGAACTGAATGCCATTAGGAAACATTGTACACAATGTGTAGTAATATCTTGCTAGAATAGGTAGGTCATGTGAAATTTCCTTTCAAAGACACTATGCCCACATACAGACCAAGAGCTTTAATTTAGCACTGATCTGAGTCTGACAGGTGTAATCGTTCGTCACGAATAACTGTAAATAAAAACTGGTCCTTAGTAGGCCTATTAAAAACTAACCCCGTGGCACTACAGCCCTTGAAGGGCCTAGGACTACCAAGCGACCGCTGCCCAGCCAATTGGCCGGCAGATTTTGGGGTGACGCGTGGTCAGCGCGTCGGTTAGTAGGCCTAATAAACTGTATACAAAAGAAAAAGAAAAACGCACCGGGAAGGCGTTGCCCGACTGTAAGGAAATTACGTATGCAAAGACATTCGGACCGAACATGCAACTCAGTAAAGCTTCGTGTCCAATGAATGGATAGTGGGAGCTCCCGCGCATCCGAACTGCGCATGCATCAGGTGTATATAAGGCGCGATTCTGAAGCGTATGCTCGGTTGCATTTGACTGCGATATCTGAACGTCGGCTGTAAGAATGCCACGCCGAAGGATTCGTGCTCATTACGAGCAGATGTCAGTTTGAAAGAGGTCGTGCGATCGGATTGAAAGAAGCTGGTTGGTCGAATCGAGCTGTCGCTGGACATTTGGGTCGAAGTGATGTGGCGATCAGACGATGCTGGCACGCGTGGGTCAGCAACGGCAGGCATCAGCGTCAGGACGGCAGTGGTCGACCGAGGGCCACATGCGAACGAGCTTCCTTCCTTATTTTTTTTTCACCACTAGGTGTCATTGACATCTAGTAGCGAAAGTTGGAACTACTTGAAATTGAACGGAACTTGTAGCTCACCCTATAGGTGTCCGCTTGAAGCAGCTACAGCCTCTGGCGAGCTGAACATGTCCTGGGACACTCCCGGCACTAAAAGCCATACGATAAATAAATAAATAAATAAATAAATAAATAAATAAATAAGGGCGTGGTGGCACAGCAGTCAAACTGTTTGCCTCTCACCGTGGACTGAGTTCGATTCCAGGTCAATGCAAGTGAGATTTTCGTAGTGAAATGCCATGTTCTGTGGTTCGGATTTCACGTAAAAAGGAGGTCTCGTGGCTCATGATCGTAAAATTAAGAGTCACGTAAAACTACAAGCTTCCTTCCTTCCCTAACACATAATACTAATTATGTGTTCAGAGGTCTGATAAGGCAACACTGACGAATGGCTTGAGAAACTCTCTAAATCACTTCTTTGCAGAGCTCCACGTTAAGAGCTTAAAGTGCTAGTCTCTACGTCACAATACGACTTGTGCTCTGATGATGATGATGATAATAATAATATCGTATGGCCTCGGGTTCCGGATGGAAGCTTTGTTATTTGGACCCAGAGGGCAGCTTGCATGTCGAATTTTGTTGTTCCTTGAAGCACTATGAAAGTCAAGGAGTTTAGATATCTAAGCTCCTTCACACTATGGCGCTTTCTAGTAGAGAAATGAGGAAATTTGTGTTGGCGGAAAATCCCGAGATTAATTTTGCCATTATGAACAATAATTCAAATGGGAGTAATAAGAGTGTAACAGTGAGGTCATATGCCCTTGACTTGTAAATCAATTTTTGTAACTGCTTCGTGTCTTGCATACGGAGGTATTTTTCTGTTAGGTCGAGTATTGAACAAAAGGTATTGATGATAATTGTTGTTTTAAGGGGCCGAACATCTAGGTTATCGGCCCCTGATGGCTTGGGTGATCGTGAAGATGAAAATGAAATGGAAACTTAAAACTACTAACCTACATACTAGAAGAAGAAATGGAATACTAAAGAAGAATAAGGCAAATAAAGGACAGGAGGAAAAGAAATGCCCTCAACCCTCGAAGAATGCGGATTGAGGGACTTGGAAGGAAGGAGAGCCATGAAAGGCAGATAGGAAAATGAAAGAGGAGAGGGTCCGCCCCAAAGGTAAGGGACAAAAGGGGAAAACGGACCCAGCTCAGGAATCCCTCGGGGTCGCCAACTCCCGAACTCACGAGCCGTGAGCCCCTGAGGGTGTAGCATTATCTAGGGTGCACCAAAAGTGGTGGGGCTACATGCACCCGGCCTCCTTGAGGGCCTTGAGCAGAAGGCAGGAGATAACATGAAATAAAAAAAGAAGGCTGAACCCTCGCAGAAGGAGGGAATCAGAAAAGATGAGACAAGGGCCAATGAAGGCGGGAAAGGAAGAGACTCCCTAGGCCTCGGATACCCTAATACCGTCGGGGTAGGAAGAGAACAAGAGTTGACCAAGTGAGGTTGACAGGAAAGAAGACGGAGAGGAGTCGGCACAAGTAAGTGGAAGCAATGCCGGACTCAGCTGGGGTCCCGTGGTCGCCAACCCACGTCCCACTAGATGTGAGCCCCCCTGGGGGAACAAAAGGCACAAGCCATTTAGAAGAAGGTAGAAAATTACAATAAAAATAAATAAAAAAAGTAGGGTAGTATTCAGAAAATCTGCATACAAAGTTGGAGATCATGGGTTCTAGTCCGGAATGTGTCAAGACATTTTAATTCTTTGCATTCCATACAAACGGCTAATAATGTTTGTAGACTGCAGTACACGACCTAATAGCCGAATACCTTCATTTGTCGTGGAAATTCGATTCTGGAGTGCGATATATATCATGCCCCTCGTAGAGAATTCACCAACATGACACGATGACGTACATTGTGGAGAACTTCTCCATGCGAACAAAGGCCTAGACTCCTACACATGGATTGGAGTTTGATCACGGTGGTGTCTGAGGCTCCATATATCATGGCAAGGCACTTCTCATTACCATGCGCCATTAATAATGGCTAAGACACGAGAGGCGACAGGAAGTGAGTCGGCTGGCGCCAGAGGTCGTACTAATTGTCCAGGAAGTGCGGAACAGTGAACAAGTGAGGTGTCATCTGCATATCGCAGCGACAGGATTCGAACAGGTTACTCGTGCTCAGTGTTGCGGTGAGAGGTACAATATGCATGGTGCTGCAAGCTATAAGATGAACCCAGCGTTCACGTATCATTAGTTTATTATTATTATTATTATTGACATAGTGAACTATTTGTGTTTTTAATTATTTACATTAATATTTTTCTCGTTATCAGTGCGGTTATCACCATTCTGTAAAGGATATCTCGAGGAAGGTTTCTGTAGAAAATAATTTATTTATGATCAAAGGAAGCCAGGCAGTAACGATTTCAGTGAAAAAGTCGAAAAAAGAAACCTGGCGTCCGTGCGCTTTTTAAGCTTATGATGGGCAAACCGTTAAATATATCAATAAACTGTGAGTGTAAGAATTGTTCAGCTTGAAAAGTTCTACAAAGAAGTCCGTGAGAGCATTCTCTATCTTCAATACATCGCCCACTATAAGTGTTTTTACGTTTTCATTTCTTCCAACAATCTCAATTCAATTACTGAGGAGACAGTTTACGAGCTATAGCACGTAATGGATTCATAACTGCTCCGGGGCGAAGCCGGGGCAGGTTGATAGTGTTAAGTAAATTATATATCTAGGTATAGGCTATTAAAAAAGAAATGATAAAAAATTAAAAATTTAACATCTCTTTTGCATGCACTCTTGTATTAAAACACAATATATATATATATATATATATATATATATATGTTGTAAATGATAATTCATATGTTTCACAGATAATCTGCACTGTATTTCCATTAGATCCGTAAGACATATCACAAAATCTAAAATCAACAGTTTTTAATAAATTGAAATTGGAAATTATGTTAAATTTATAACAATGCTCTTACAGGAGAAAATATGGATAAACTTCTGATTTTAAGGTAGATACCTGGAAGAAAGCCATGAGTAAGAGCGTCGGTCAAATCTAATTAATTGTGTGGTTTGTTTTTCAGTCATCATTGCATCCTGGAAAGCTCAACACATTCTATAGCAGTGCGGAGGTCCTTCGCCAAGGTTAT
The DNA here is from genome assembly GCA_946902985.2 of Meconema thalassinum. Classification (NCBI taxonomy): domain Eukaryota; kingdom Metazoa; phylum Arthropoda; class Insecta; order Orthoptera; family Tettigoniidae; genus Meconema; species Meconema thalassinum. Next base: position 490,823,848 of record OX336390.1, on the reverse strand, counting down.
CGTGCTACTCAGTAATCACGAAACGACCCTTAGAAATTATTATTATTATTATTATTATTATTATTATTATTATTATTATTATTATTATTATTATTACATATAATACTCAAACTAACATTTTGGAATGCATACACTAACACCAGAAATACATTTGCAATATCTACTTTGATGACTAGGTGAGTATATTGATTTGATTGTTGTGGTTTTAAGGGGCGGAACATCAACATTATCTGTTCCCGGGAGAAGTATATACAATTATAGGCTAGATTAGAACTTCATCTGGACATATTAACCGAGAAAATATTCATGGCTGTATTTTTTTCACATTACGTTGGATTACGAAACCTGTGCTGATTGCAAATACAAAAGATGTGTGAGAAACAAAAGAAGATGTATCCCCAATCATTTCAAACCTCCTTTTCAAATCGCAGTATTACCAATAAATTTACTTTGATAATTATTATTATAAATTAGAATATTTTACTTACGCTACAATGTATACTGCGTAATTAATTCCATAAATGTTTGCATACAAAACATCAAGTACCAAAGTTTTCCTATCGTGAAATAAAGCTAAGAACTATATTTTCTTTGCAAAATTATCTACAAGACACTGTATTCTACCCGAATTCTATTCAACTCGTGACCGGTGAGAGCTCACTGTTCGGTTTTGAGCTGTCCCCACTACTTGACTGCTGGGAAAAGGTTTCTTTGTTGGTGAGTGCTGTGAGAGCCAGTGTCGCGCAATGTCTATCTCGCACCAGGAAGTAGTTCAGCTTTCTCGTAGCTTAGCAGGTCCTAGGCCAGGCTGTTCAAGCCGAGCAGCTCGCCCGTGAGCAGCTGAGTACTCGCCGCCTAGTGTGAGTAAACCTGCAATATGCAATACAGCTGTGCTGTAGGGGTGGCCGTTACTAAGTGGTGGATACATCAAGACTGACAGGAAGCGCATGGACTTGTACTATGACCTTCGCCCAGTGACGTATTGGCTATCACCCCCAGTCCTCTCCAACCGTGCTCCGAGCATCACTGCTGGGTACTCGCGTGGTCGCATACTCAAACTCGTGGATTTGGAACAGCCTGTCCTAGGCGAACAGGGAGAGCAGGTAAGCTATGTAATGAGCCATTTTCTAATCTATAGTACTTACTATGAAATCCAAATTACTAGTTTGACCGGAAAACAATTCAATTGTAACATCACCAGAATTTAATTTAGCATGTATTATATCTAACAAGAGATCTATTGAGCTATATTGCAAGGCCGAAATTATATTTATTCAATCTCTATGCATTAATATATGGCGGAAACACTCCTACAAAGTGATTATATGTAAACTAATTAAGAACACTTAGAAACTGCTGCTCATCAATTTGAAATGTGACAAAAATTTAAGTGGTGTTATAAAATAGACACAAGGTAATATTTAACATAACTAGGCAAAACCTACAAGAATTTTAAAGTAACGGTATCTTATGATAACACTGATCCATATGAACATAAAATTTAAATCAGCGGTAAGTGCATCAGCTCTTTGTGGATATTGTTGTATGTATATTAATTTTCCTAACACTGTCCTGTGTCCCTGTATGTTTCAATCTTTAAATCAACACAATCGTCACCTGTTTTGTGTTGCTTCTGAAAACTCATGTGGTAGGTAAACGTTATACATAAGTTATTCTCGTCGGTTATCAAAACTAACCAATGAAAACAAATCCACATAGAAATATTTAGGAAAATTAAAAAGAGAAATGGAAATCTCAAACAAGAGCTTCATTTGGTCATATCTGTATATCAGGTCTATTGAAGAGTACTTCATAATAACCATCACTTACTGATCCTGGTCAGTTTAGTTGGTAATGGCTCTGGGTAAAATGAAAATGACAATAATATTACTAAATGAATGAATGAACAGAATTGCTTCCTTAGTGCAAAATAGGTAATGTGGACAACCGACTACATGATGCTCGGACGCTGCGGTGGACAGACTTGCACCCACACGACTCGCGACGTGACGTGCGGGTTTTCCAGCTGAGATGACGAAGCAGTGGGCTACTCTGTTCCGGTGCACCACCTTGCGTTGAGTGAAGGGCTCTCCAGTCATTCCAATTCGCTACGTCTGTAAATGAAGCGCCCTAGCGCACACGAGAGCTCTTCAGACCTACTGCTCGCCTCTGTCAACCCCATTTCTAAAGACTGCAGCTAACATGCACGCACATGGAGGGGTATGGCACTAAAAGTTAAATGAGGACTCTTACCAGCCAGTCGGAAAGTTCCATTTGAGACTGTCTCTACTGGAAATGATATGTACAGTATGTATTTATGAACGTTAACTGTAACCTTCAGTCTCGCCATTATTCTCCAGTTTTAAGAGCGAAACGGAAATTGTAACTCATTCATAATATATTACAGTTCTCAACTCGGGAAGTTAATGCTATGAGATCAGAAGATGCATGGGTAAACAATGCAAGAATTAACTGAAAAGCAGAGAGTAATCTATTTAATAATAATAATAATAATGTTATTGGTTTTACGTCCCTTTTAACTACCCTGGCTTTTAGAGACGCCGGGGTGCCGGAATTTTGCCCCGAAGGGGATCTTTAACGTGCCAGTAAATGTACTGACACGGCTCCCTCGCATTTGCGCACCCTCAAATGCCAGCTGACTGCGCCAGGTTTCGAACCTGCAACCTTGGGTTCAGCAAGCGAGAACGTTACCCCTGAGCCACGCAGCCAGACAGTAATCTATTTGCAGCCATTCGTATTTTACAGTAAACAAAATGAACATCTGTGCCTATCTGAACCCTAAAGGGAATACTCGCAAGTAACGACGAAATTTGAAGACTCGAACACGATTTCGTCTTGGGATTTATTCATTAATGAGAGTTTCTTTTCTCTCTTCAACGTTGATGCACCGATTGCTATTAGGGATTATCAGAAATGTACTTACGGTTTCAAACGACTCTGTAGAATCTTGCGTGCCCAATTTGACTCCGTTCACCTTCTTAAATAGTAATATACCTTGACAATATATTTTCCTTGCTATAGTTTCAGTGACATCAGGATTCTGGAATTTTGGCAAGATGACAGGAATGAGAAATCGATTTGTCTGTGCATGAAAGTTCTTGCCACCTAGGGCTGCATGAGGGTGTCAGTGATTCCTTTCATCATTATTTGGCCAGCTTAAATACATCTCTGGAGAAGTCATTGAATTCACAAAATTTCTCAAAAATTCATCTTCGGCAGCAGACAGAGTCCACACTGAGTACTATAAATAGTGGTGAAAATGGAAATTCACCTACTGTATCAATATCAGCTTCGACTACGAACGAGTATGAAACAATATGTTGAAGAAGGTGTGTTATGAAATTAGCAATACAAAAACGTGGACAAGTCATGCAACGATCGATTTCCCCCGATTGGGTGAGCAACCTGCTTGACATCCGAGGCAGAAAATGTGCTTTTACTCCCCTTGCTTTGTTTTGCTTGGGACTGTATTGAACTGCACTTGAGAATTTATTGTTCAGTCTCATGGTGCGATGGTAAGGTGGAAGGGAACACGACAAGCGTAATTTAATAGTTCAAATGGCACTCGAAAGATGGATGGCGAAAGCAAGAAACAAGATCTTGGGACAATGGAATTGAGCTGTACTTACCGAATACTGTCAGCAGAGCCGGCTCGGAGACACGCCGTGCTGCCACGTTCTCGGCGACGCACGTGTAGTTGGCCGTGTCTTGCAGTCGCGCCTGCCCAACGAGGAGGTGGCCCTCACTGGACACGATGAGGTTCGTGTCCGGTTCCAAGGGAACACCGTTCCTCAACCAGTACACCCTTGGCGGGGGGACTCCAGGGGGCGGGTGGCACCGAATTTCTACCTGACGTTCCAACTCGACCTGCTGAGCGTACGGCGGCGAGTCGAACTGTTTCTTAAGGTCTGGAACAACAGAGAATACTGCGTGTGAGCAACAATATAATCCGATCAGACTCGCAAAGCCACTTCCAACCCACATATAAATCACTATTAATAAAGTAAGCTTTCTGTCCAAACAATTGGGCACAAGCGTTGTATTTATCATGGAATCATCTCTAGTTAAATTTAGTATCTTTTGCATTTGTCAGTTGGCACAGGCGAGGAATTAACAGTGACAAACTACTTACGTCACCAAACAAAAATAAATAAATACGGTAATAATAATAATAATAAAAATAAATAAAAAAATACGAGCCTTACAGTAGTCGCAGTAGTGTAACATCTGACATGTTATTCGAATGATTCCATATTACTTACTCGCATTTTTTAAAGAATGAACTCATAGTGCTACCTTGTGCCAGCAAACATGAAGGATTCCTTCGTGCTATTACCATCCGTATGTTCTCGTTACTATTATTTCTGCAATAACTAACTACTTGTACAACTCAAGTGACAAATCCTTTCAGCAAATATGATATAATAGTGCTGTATTTGGGCCGACAGTACCTCGAGTGCTTACATTAAATAAGAATACAGCAAAAGTAGTAAGATTTAATAAATCATTATTGTTTTCAGCAAATATGATATAATGAATATTTTCACACCATAGAACGACAATTTGAAGATGATTTATTGTAGGAATATCTTTAATGGGGCCTCCAAACCTTGAAGTAAACCATATGCGATTCACAATCCACATAGCCACATGGCCGACAGTACGTCGTTGTACCAATCTCCGCCACCGCGCACTCATTGATTCCGTCCCATTTCCATCCCACTTCCGTCCCTTTTTACAAAATCACCCCCACAAAAAAATATACAGCAACCGAGTGGAAAGATGTCACACATTAAAAATATCCAGCAACCGAGCGGAAAGATGTTACACATCAATAATACTGTTACGGCTGTGAGTTTGTGTCATCGCTCGCCGCATGAGTCCTAACTGCCCCAGGGCTGGGCTGTTGCCTGCCTCCTGTATTGCGTGCGCCTTATGCAACAGGGCTACTAGGACAAAGGGATAGTCCAGAATATTCGTGACTGGACCAGCGATGGAAACCTCGAGAAGCCGTGAACCCTGGATGGATCTAGAAGCATTTATTGAGTCACCGGCCTGCTATATAAGTGCGACCTGTCAAGCAGTGGTTGTTGTTGTGTTTTACGAGCTAGTGTGAGCGATTATCCTGAGCGGCAGAAGTGTGGTGACTTGCGAAATCCCTAGTGCAGCTGATTCTCTTGACAGCGAGGAAGTGATTGTGGTGCTTGTGAAACAGTGTATAGTACAGTGACAGACCTAGTGCAGCTATTTCCAGCTAGCGTACGGGACCGGACTCATTAGCGAAGAGGATTAACTGTGGTCTGTTGACAAGTGAAAAGGAAAGTATTCTCGACGTGAGGAAACTGGAGTAAGGTAATAATTGCTGTTGAGTAGTGTATTTTTCTGGCTGCAATGAAATTAATTATTTCTTTAAGCAGTAATTGGTGTTGTGCTTTATACCCACCGTAATCCAGTTAACAAAGGTGCCACTAGGGGGTGGCACGTAACAACTGGTGTCAGAAGCCGGATTACGAACTCAAGCACAACACCTGACGGTCCTGGTTTCAAAACCCGAGCAGGTCATTTTCTCTAATTTTCCTGTGAGTGCATGCCCTTTACAAGACAAACAACTAAAATGGAGGAGAAATTGGCAGCATTGCTAGAAAAGTTAAATGGCATGGAAACCAAGTTGGAGGACGGCCAGAAGAATTTAACCAAGGACCTAACTGCCAAACTAGAAGACGGCCAGAAGAAGTTAGCCGAGGACCTAACTGCCAAACTAGAAGACGGCCAGAAGAAGTTAGCCGAGGACCTAACTGCCAAACTAGAAGACGGCCAGAAGAAGATGGAAGACGGTCAAAATAAGCTAGCGGAGGACCTGAAGAGGATAGAGGACGGCCAGAAGAAGATGGAAGACGGTCAGAATAAGTTGACACAGGACCTGAAGAAATTAGAACTGGGTCTGCGTGAGGAAGTCACGCCAGTGGAAAAGAAGTTCGACGCCTTACAAGTGGAAGTTGCCGAGCTGCGCCAACGCCCGCTGATGGGGGTGGAGGAGAAATTCAACGCCTTGCAAGTGGAAGTTGCCGAGCTGTGCCAACGACCGCTGATGGGGGTGGAGGAGAAATTCAACGCCTTACAAGTGGAAGTTGCCGAGCTGTGCCAACGCCCGCTGATGGGGGTGGAGGAGAAATTCAACGCCTTACAAAAGGAAGTTGCCGAGCTGCGCCAACGCCCACTGACGGGGGTGGAAGAGAAATTCAACGCTCTACGAGAGGAAGTTGCCGAGCTGCGCCAACGCCCGCTGATGGGGGTGGAGGAGAAATTCAACGCCTTGCAAGTGGAAGTTGCCGAGCTGTGCCAACGACCGCTGATGGGGGTGGAGGAGAAATTCAACGCCTTATAAGTGGAAGTTGCCGAGCTGTGCCAACGCCCGCTGATGGGGGTGGAGGAGAAATGCAACGCCTTACAAAAGGAAGTTGCCAAGCTGCGCCAACGCCCACTGACGGGGGTGGAAGAGAAATTCAACGCTCTACGAGAGGAAGTTGCCGAGCTGCGCCAACGCCCGCCCACCGTTACACCGGGAATATCAGGAACGGGACATAGCAGAGTGACGCCCCCAACCTTCGACGGAAAGGTCCCGTGGAGCACCTACTTACGTCAGTTCGAGGCGGCCTGTTCCATAAATAACTGGAACAACACAGAAAAGGCTACATCTCTCATTGTAGCGCCGAGAGGTGACGCCCTTAACGTCCTTCAGGCCATCCCGACTGGATCCCAGGACTACGCTTCCCTGATCGCCCATATGGAGTCCCGATATGGAGATAGCCATCTTCAGCAGGCCTATCAGATGCAGCTCCGGACCGGGTACAGAAGAACGCGGAAACCCTGCAGGAGTTCGAGATGGACATCGCACGCCTCGTAAGGCTCGCCTACCCAACAGCGCCGGCCGACTTTCTGGAGCAGATAGCGACGCAGACTTTCACCGACGGGCTACGGGACTCGGACACTCAACAGGCGCTGCGTCTCGCGTGCAATAAGACCCTGGCAGATGCGCTGAGCCACGCACTTGAGTTCGAGACGGCAAAACAGGCATCCAGAATGCACGCGCGGGTGCGTCAAGTGGACGTCGACGAACCAGTAAAAACCAACGAGACCAAGCCCCTGGCCGACGAATTAATGGAGGCGCTAAGCCGTTTCTTCGATAGTCGCGGCACCACCAGCAACGACACAGCCGGAAGGCAACCGGAGAGGCGGCCCGGAAGAGGACTACCGACCTGCTGGACCTGCGGTAAGAAAGGCCACCTGAGCAAGGACTGCGGTGATCGCCACCGCCGAGGGTATCCGACGGGAAATCAGTCGTCTGAAAACCGCGCGACCCAGGGAAACGAGTATTAGCCAGCCTTGGGGGGCAAAGGTTGGCTTGTGACAGTCGTCAAGCCCCGGCAGTCCAGGTTCGTGTGACGAAGTTACGGAGGGACAATAGCAGCCTGATGGTCGACGGAGTCGTCAACGGAGAGAGCTGGCCCATGCTAATAGACACGGGAGCATCGAGGACCATCGTCAGTCCCACCGTGATCCCGAAGTGGAGAGTTCAACCCACACAAAGGAACCTCCAGCTAATAACCGCGACAGGAGAGACCGCACCGGTACATGGCGAAGCATCACTGGAGTTCGTCATTGGTCGACGGGCGATAAAGCATCCAGTGCTTGTGGCTGACGTATCAAATGAAGTGATCATCGGACTGGACTTCCTGGACCAGAACAACATCATCTTGGATCTGAGTACCAACACTCTGCACTTCGGAGGTGAGGAACTTGCTTTGCAACCTGCGCACGAGTCCATCACCGCACGACGAGTAAGGCTGAGAGAAGACGTCATCGTTCCCGCCAGGACGGAGGTCAGCGCTGCCGTAATTGTCGACGGAACTGCTGAGGGAGTGGCGGCTGTCATCGAGCCAAAATATGAGGACATCCAGACAAAAGGATTGCTAGTTGCCAAGACTCTCATCAACACGACGACTCGGCCGTACGTCCGCCTGTCCAACCTGAACGACTACGACATTACGATTCACCAGGACACCAACCTAGGAGTCTGCGAGCCCGTTACCTGGATTGCCCGCATCACAGATACGACAGACGGACACCTGCAGACGGACAACCGAAGAAGACGCACACTGCCAGAAGAACTACAGAAGCTGTACCAAGGATCCCAGGACCATTTAGACGAGGAACAATCACGCCAACTTCAGGACCTGCTACGCGAATTCCAGGATGTCTTCTCCGTGGGGAGCAAAGACTTCGGCAGGACAAGCTTGGTCCAGCACAGTATCGACGTTGGGGACAGCGCACCGATTAGGGCCCCATTCCGACGTGTCCCGCTCGCCAAGCAAGCCGAAGTCGACCGGATGGTAGAAGAGATGAAGGAGCAAGGGGTGATCGAGCCATCACATAGTCCTTGGAGTTCTCCGGTCGTGCTTGTGAAGAAGAAGGACGGTTCCACCAGGTTCTGCGTGGACTACAGGCGGGTGTACGACGTCACGAAGAAGGACAGCTACCCTCTACCCCGGATCGACGACACGCTGGATACCATATCAGGGTCAAGGTGGTTCTCCACCTTGGATTTGGAGAGTGGCTACTGGCAGGTGGAGGTCCACCCTAAGGACCGCGAGAAAACGGCGTTCTCTGTGGGCAGCGGGCTCTGGCAGTTCACCGTCATGCCATTCGGTCTGTGCAACGCCCCTGCGACCTTCGAAAGGCTAATGGAGTCCATTCTGAGGTGACTACACTGGAAGACCTGCCTGGTCTACCTAGACGACGTCATCGTTCTGGGGAGAAGCTTCGAGGAGCACTACAGCAACCTGAAGGAGATCTTGTTGAAGCTACGGGCTGCCCAGCTGAAGTTGAGCCCCAAGAAGTGTCAGCTCTTCCAGAAGCGGGTCCAGTACCTTGGGCATATCGTCTCCGAGGAAGGGGTGCGCACCGACCCAGAGAAGACCGCAGCTGTGAGGGAGTGGCCAGTTCCGAAGGACAAGTCCCAACTACGAAGCTTCCTGGGACTCTGCACTTATTACCGTCGCTTCGTGTGGGGATTCGCCGACATCGCCAAACCTTTACTTCGACTGACTGAGAAGGACCAACTCTTCACGTGGTCAGCAGAATGCCACAGTGCCTTCGAACAACTCAAGCAGGCTCTGTGCACCGCGCCTATTCTGGCCTACCCCAGACCTGGAACAAGGTTCATCGTCGATACCGATGCCAGTGACTTTGGCATAGGGGGAATCCTGTCGCAGGTAGTGGACGGCGAGGAGAGAGTAGTGGCCTACTTCAGCAAGGCCTTGTCAAAGCCAGAAAGGAACTACTGCGTCACCAGGAAGGAGCTGCTCCCCATCGTGAAGACCATTGAACACTTCCACAAGTGCCTGTACGGGCAAGAATTTCTCATCAGGACCGACCATGCATCCCTGCGCTGGCTCCTGAACTTCAAGCAGCCCGAGGGTCAACTCGCGCGGTGGTTAGAGAGGCTTCAACAGTACAACTTTGAGATTCAGCACAGGAAAGGCCAACTGCATTCTAACGCCGACGCCCTGTCACGAAGACCGTGCCCCGAAGACTGCACCTTCTGTGCCCGAAGGGAGGAGAACACCGGGATACTGTGCCGACGGACTACTGTGGAACTTCAAGGGAACTGGAGCCGCGAATCTTTCACGCGGGCACAAGCAGAAGATTATGACCTGGGACTGATAGCCGAATGGAAGAGGGCCTGTGTCCCCAGACCCGGGTGGAACATTGTGAGTGACTGCAGCCCGAAGTTTAAGTCCTACTGGGCTCAGTGGGACTCGCTGAATGTAAGGGATGGCCTCATCTGCCGTACCTGGGAGGGCACCGACGGGAAGACATCTCGGGAACAAGTCGTCGTTCCAAAGGCTATGACGGAGGAAGTCCTGAAGGAAGTTCATGGAGGATCATCTGGTGGACACCTAGGGATAATGAAGACCCTGGAGAAGCTGTGAGAGCGGTTCTACTGGATCGGATGCCGAACAGACGTGGAGAACTACTGCGCGAGGTGCCACGATTGCGCAGCCAGCAAGGGCCCAGGACGAAGACGACGGGGTCCACTGAAGACCTACAACGTGGGCGGCCCCATGGAGAGAGTGGCCATCGATGTTGCTGGGCCATTCCCGTTAAGCGAGGCAGGGAACCGCTACATATTAGTCGTCAGCGACTACTTTACCAAATGGCCGGAGGCGTATGCGCTCCCTAACCAAGAAGCCGCGACGATTGCAGAGACCCTAGTGAAGGAATTCGTCAGCCGGTACGGAGTACCCCTGGAGCTGCACTCCGACCAAGGGAGGAACTTCGAGTCGCAGCTGTTCCAGAACCTATGCCAGCTGCTGGGAATCCGGAAGACAAGGACAACGCCGCTACACCCTCAGTCCGACGGGATGGTAGAGCGATTCAATCGCACCATCGAGAACCGTCTCCGAATAGTCGTCAGCGAGCACCAGCGGGATTGGGACAAGCATCTTCCACTATTTCTCCTGGCCTACCGCGCCGCCGTGCATGAAGCCACCGGGTGCACACCAGCCCGGGCCATGTTTGGGAGGGAGCTTCGTCTACCTGTCGATCTTGCCTTCGGCCGACCTGGGAATGATCCGATCCCGGTAAGCCAGTATTGTTAAGAACTGGTCGACCAACTGGAGGACGTACACGCGTTCGCGAGGAGGAAACTGCGGATCGAGACCGACCGAATGAAGACCCGATACGACCAGCAGACGGATGCCGGCGGATTCCACGAGGACGACCTGGTCTGGCTCTTCAACCCATTACGGAAGAAAGGCCTGTCACCCAAACTGCAGAAGTCCTGGGAGGGCCCGTACCGAGTCGTGAAACGGATCAACCATGTCGTCTACAGGATCCAGCGGAGCCCGAGGGCGAAGATGAAGATCGTGCACCGAGATCGCCTGGCAGTCTACGGAGGGACACAGACGGACCAATGATTGATCGGGACGATCAGCCTTTTTAGGAAAGGGGTGGTGTTACGGCTGTGAGTTTGTGTCATCGCTCGCCGCATGAGTCACAACTGCCCCAGGGCTGGGCTGTGGCCTGTCTCCTGTATTGCGTGCGCCTTATACAACAGGGCTACTAGGACAAAGGGATAGTCCAGAATATTCGTGACTGGACCAGCGATGGAAACCTCGAGAAGCCGTGAACCCTGGATGGATCTAGAAGCATTTATTGAGTCACCGGCCTGTTATATAAGTGCGACCTGTCAAGCAGTGGTTGTTGTTGTGTTTTACGAGCTAGTGTGAGCGATTATCCTGAGCGACAGAAGTGTGGTGACTTGCGAAACCCCTAGTGCAGCTGATTCTCTTGACAGCGAGGAAGTGATTGTGGTGCTTGTGAAACAGTGTATAATACAGTGACAGACCTAGTGCAGCTATTTCCAGCCAGCGTACGGGACCGGACTCATTAGCGAAGAGGATTAACTGTGGTCTGTTGACAAGTGAAAAGGAAAGTATTCTCAACGTGAGGAAACTGGAGTAAGGTAATAATTGCTGTTGAGTAGTGTATTTTTCTGGCTGCAATGAAATTAATTATTTCTTTAAGCAGTAATTGGTGTTGTGCTTTATACCCACCGTAATCCAGTTAACAAAGGTGCCACTAGGGGGTGGCACGTAACAATACACTGCTGTGCAAAACTTGGGATAGACGAAGCCATATAACATGTCAACGCCTCGGTGGAAATGACTGAAAGTTCGGTAACGTGGTCGCCCACACGTGTATAGAACCCGGGCGTGTCCTTTGACTCCCGCACATCGGCGGCACCGTTTGCGATGGTGCCAAGAGCATCAATTCTGGACCAACGAGGAGTGGGGTCGCTTGCACTTCTCATATGAGATCAAATTCAGTCTGCGTAGTGATTCGAGACGTACCCTCATCTGGCGAGAGGTGGGAACACGCATTTGCCTGGTGGTGAGAATGGGAAACCACGAAACCCATTTTCAGGATGACTGAGGTGGGAATCGAACCCACGCTCTTTCGATGCCAGCGGAACGACCTAGCGCTTTAGCACTCTCGGTTACCGTGATCGTTACCAAATTAACTGTTGAATTTGCCTGTTTGTCGTTTATTAAGGGTTGGCGTCAATACTACACGAGTGATTGGAATGAAAGTCTGTATTTAAGGAAGCCTCCCCCCCCCCCTTCCCAGCAGCTTCGGTGGCGTAGTTGGTACCATGCTGAGCTTCTATGCCTAAGATCGCGGGTTCAAACCCGGCCGAAGTCGTCGGATTTTTTGAGAGCGTTAAAATCCCTCAGTATACCATCCTTCGGAGGTGAGGTAAAGCCGGCGGGCCTATGTCATAGATTTATGGCAAGTAAAAGAACCTTCCACTAAATACAATTATGTGAAGCTAAATTTGTAGGTTAGATTTGATTAACGCTCTATTACGTTCCAACGTTCGCCACCAGGTGCCGGTTGCAGTGGCATCTAGTAGCCAAGTTCACAGCTAGGTGTCATTGACAGTATCATTTGGTAGCAAAAGTAGGAACTACTTGAAATTGATCGTCTACAGTCCTACCTGAATTACAGATAACACACACTAATACAGCCATCACAATAAAAAGACCGGTTATCAAACAGATTCTGCACACACCCAAAGTACACGGGGCTACACGATTTCGTTGTCGCAGCCCCTAAACTGTGGAACCAATCAACCGACCAAGGAAGGTACCCCTAAATAAAATAATCTATTAATTGTTTATGTAACACAGATGGGTGAGAGGGTCAAGAGAAAACGTCAATTCCCAGCAGTAAGGCAATTGCGCAATCTGTATCCATCGCTTGACATGATATGACCAGATGTGAGATGGCTTGGCAACGCAATGGCTACCACTAATCTGACAATATCCTGAGGTGAGGACATGTCATAACAAACTTTTAATGAATTTGTCTCAAGAGAATAGGTTGTTGTTAATTCATCGAGGGTCTTTGCGACATCTTGATCATGTAGCCTCGTGTACTTGGTTGTGTGTGGAATATGTCTGATAGCCTGTGTTATTGTGATGGCTGGATTAGCAAGTGAATAGGAACTCCCAATATATCTTAATATTTACCTTACATGGATTGTGGAGTAGGTCCATAGGCACGCTACTTAATCTTTGCCTCCGGCCAGAGAAAAGGACAATGAATTCTTTTCAGAACTAGTTTATATTTATCGGTGAAGAACTCCATTGGCATTTTCTTGAATGGGCTAATATTTATTTTTTGTTATAGATTCCAATGTCAGTAAGCACTTCATTCTTCGTGAAACATCGACTTACTGTTTGTTGTTGTTGTTGTATTTGAGGGGCTTCATCGGGGTTATTTAGCTCTGTGTATTTGTTAGTCAGGCGAGGATAAAGAAGGAGGTGGCCGTGGCTTTAAGTTAGGAACCATTGCAGCCTGGAGTAGAAGTGCGAAACCACGGAATGCCACTTCCATGATGGCTGAGGTGGGAATCAATCCACCTCTTCTCAGTTTTTCCTCACGAGACTGAGTGTACCCCGTTTCAACCCTCAGAATAGATCTAAATTTCTTGGCAGAGCTGGGAATCGACCCCAGACTGACAGCCAAGAATGCTAGCTGCTACACTAAGAAGTGGACTGGAATTAGTGTAATTCGCAATTTAGTGGGCAAGGCTGTCATCCAAAGGGCTCTTATACATTTTTCTAGGCCACCTCCAGGTGTAGTGGCTAGCAGTCTTAGCTGTCATCACGGAGTCCATGTTCCATCTTCTCAGTTTTTCCTCACGAGGCGAGTGCACCCCGTTCCAGACGTCTGACCAGAAATAAAATACTTGGCAGAGTCAGAAATCGATCCCGGGCCTTCGCGGTAACAGCTAATTATACTAGCCATTATTGTAGAAATGAGAGTGAATTTCCCCTCAGAATGCTACCTTAGAAAAAGCGACTAATTAAAATGTCAGTTCGGGCAACCTCTGGCAAATCCTCTTCACAACAGTGGTTGCTTAGGCTTTTCTAATGTTATTTCATTTCAGAGGCTTGGGTCACCTTGGTCATCAGTCCCGTGTGGTTAGGTGTGTGCTAAACTTGTCTGATGACCTGTATTTATGTGATAATTGTAGTAGTGCGCGTAAATGTATTCGGGACAAGGATGAGGAAGGCGCTCCGTGATTTGAAGTAAGGTACTATCCCGGCATTTGCTTCGAGGGAGTGTGGAAAAACCACACACAGGTTAGCCGCTGTCAAGGCCGAGTTCCAAACCTGTGACGTCCAGATTTTCTGCAGAGGCCCTCGCGGTCGTGGTGCACGATTTAATGAGCATGGCTCTTATGTTGTGTGCCACGATTAATGAGAGAAAGAAATACGATTAGACCTTATTAGTACACTACTCGTCAACTCTGATGAACCCTGGAAGAGAATTCGACTGCTTCAATGAAGGGTCAAAATGAAAGAATCTGTTTAACATTGGCAGAGAATCAAATTATGATGATGATGAAGATGATTATTGTTGTTTTAAGGGGCCTAACATTTAGGTTATCGGCCCCTCGGTAATAGTGAAAATGATAATGAAATGGAAACTAGAATGAAAACTAACTGAGATTGAAAATACTTACAAAACGTAATTTAGACTGAAAATACTCACAAAATGTTTAGAGTAGAAATACTTACAAAATGTAATTTAGATTGAAAATACTCTCAAAATGTAATTTAGAGGGAAAATATTTAAAAAATGTAATTTAGATTGAAAATACGCACAAAATGTAATTTAGAGGGAAAATATTTAAAAAATGTAATTTAGATTGAAAATACGCACAAAATGTAATTTAGAGGGAAAATATTTTAAAAATGTAATTTAGATTGAAAATACGCACAAAATGTAATTTAGAGGGAAAATATTTAAAAAATGTAATTTAGATTGAAAATACGCACAAAATGTAATTTAGAGGGAAAATATTTAAAAAATGTAATTTAGATTGAAAATACGCACAACATGTAATTTAGATTCAAATTACTTACAAGTGATAATTTACATTCGAAATACGCACAAAAAGCAATTTAGATTCAAAATACTTTTAAAATGTAATTTAGATTGAAAATACTCACAAAATGTAATTTTGAGGGGAAATACTTAAAAAATGTAATTTAGATTGAAAATACGCACAAAATGTAATTTAGATTGAAAATACGCACAAAATGTAATTCAGATTGAATTACTTACAAATTGTAATTTACATTCAAAATACGCACAAAATGCAATTTAGATTCAAAATACTTAAAAAATGCAATTGAGATTGAAAATACTTACAAAATGTAATTTAGATTGAAAATACTTACACAATGCAATTTAGATTGAAAATGCTTTTAAAATGTAATTTAGAATTAAAATACTCACAAAATGCAATTTAGATTGAAAATACTTACACAATACAATTTAGATCGAAAATACTTTTAAAATGTAATTTAGATTGAAAATACTCACAAAATGTAATTTTGAGGGGAAATACTTAAAAAATGTAATTTAGATTGAAAATACGCACAAAATGTAATTTAGATTGAAAATACGCACAAAATGTAATTTAGATTGAATTACTTACAAATTGTAATTTACATTCAAAATACGCACAAAATGCAATTTAGATTCAAAATACTTAAAAAATGCAATTGAGATTGAAAATACTTACAAAATGTAATTTAGATTGAAAATACTTACACAATACAATTTAGATCGAAAATACTTTTAAAATGTAATTTAGATTTAAAGTAGGCCTACCCACAAAATGTAATTTAGATTGAAAATACTCACAAAATGTATCTGAGATTCAAACTACTTACAAAATGCAATTTAGATTGAAAATAGTTACAAAATGTAGTTGAGATTCAAAATACTCACAAACTGTAACTTAGAGACACGGGGGAGCAACTTCACAAACCAGTGCGGGAATCTTAAAGGATAGTCACCTCATACGCCAGGCAGCGGAGACCGTGGGTGCATTCTAAACCCCCCACCCTTAGGGGCAAGAGTCAAATTAACCTGTTAGTTAATTACCTTATTATATTATCATTGAGTACCGACAGTAGTGGCTACGCTGGCTAAAGCGCAGCATTAGGTCATGGCACCAAGCTCTCTGCTGACTCGGTAGACGCGTGGGTTCGAGCCCCACCGTCGGCCGTCCTTGAAATGGTTTTCCGTGGTTTCCCCATTTTCAACACCAGGCAAATGCTGGAACGGTACCTTCTGACAGGCCACGGCCGCTTCCTTCCACATCCTTGCACAGTTTCATTCACCATCATTCATTTCATCTCTCCTTAACTCCTCTCATGAGGTTGGCGTCAGGAAGGGCATCCGGCCGTAAAAACCATCGCCACAAATACTTCCATCGCATCTCATCCCCGACCCCGTTGGAGAAACGGGAATAATAAGGGGTAGACATACATACATACATATTACCATTGAGTATGGAAATATTAGCCAGTTTGGAGTTAATGTTTATGCAACCAAATGATTATGTAGGTACATCTTACTTCCTGTGTGGTCAGCGCGCACACTAATGGCGCCTCTCTGCGTGCTTACTACATGTAGTATGAAGGTTATTGTTGTGTGTAGGGAGGACAAACGTCCCTCCCACGCCACCCTGCCTTTATAGAGTCTGGTCTCGACGCGACTACCAAATGAACCATTACAGCACAACACTGCTTACACGAGTCTCATCTGGGTCTACAGGGTGTTTTAACATGTATGCCTAAAAATATGCATTATACAGGCTGTTAGGGAAATATTAGGGTCCGAGAGGACACCAAATATGACAATGTTTCTACAAATACCAGCAATTGTTCTAGGCTTTGCCGTGTAGTGTATGTTGCGGGGTTGCATCCTGGTGTGCAAATTGGACTCATCAGCAAAGGTTTGGTTCACCCTGCCTGGGCTCCACTAGAATAGCAAACCTTAGGCTACATCTCTTAATTAAATACATAGTAGCGCTTCTTATTGTGATTGCTAAGAACTCCCACGGCTTTATCTCCACCATGTACGTAAAAAAAAAAAAAAAAAAACACAATATGTTCAGTAAAGAACATATAGCCTACTTTCTCCTGAACGCATGGGTATAGTTATAACTCTTTGTCCTTTTCAAGGAGTTTAATTGAATGTTGGTTTTAGTAGCTTGTTGAAATACAACGGGTATTTTATGCTGATTGATTGAATCCTCACCTGAATTATACAGTATATTACACACACTAATACATACATCACAATAACACAGATTGTCAGACAAATTTCAACACTCACCCAAGTACACGGGGCTAAATGACCATGATGTCCATGCATCTCAAATGAAACAACAGCAACAACAACAGCTTCCTATCCAAATACTTCCTCGTATAAATGTACACACACTAGTATATCTACAGACATCTCAGTGACACAGGTTATCAGATAAGTTCTACACACACCCAAGTTCACGGGGCTACACGACCATGATGCCACAAAACCCCTAAAGAATCAACAACAAAAACAACAACAACAACAACAACAACAACAACAACAACAACAATAGACTCTACCGCGGATCAAGGACATGGAATTTTAATCG
The DNA here is from genome assembly GCA_946902985.2 of Meconema thalassinum. Taxonomy (NCBI): domain Eukaryota; kingdom Metazoa; phylum Arthropoda; class Insecta; order Orthoptera; family Tettigoniidae; genus Meconema; species Meconema thalassinum. The sequence goes on along the minus strand of OX336390.1, from coordinate 490,806,252 downwards.
CTGTAGTCGAGTCTTGAAATATGTGGTGTTATAAGTATATATAAATATTTCCGATAGCAAATACACACTATGTATGCTTAAGATTAAAACGTGTGAGTAGTTATAAATCTATAAGTAGACTACAAAAAAAAACGAAGTAGAAATATTTGACCCTGCTGGGAATAGAACCACAAACCTCCAAGCTATGAGTCAGAGACGCTATACACGCGCAATGCTAACATTGCGTTATAACAGCTTTAGTATAACTGCCTAGGATATTTTGTCTTGCAATAAACGCTTTCATTAGCGTTTTCTGCCTGTTTGTAAACCATTTGGTGCTAAATATGTAGCCTATTATTTTGTTCAGTACATTCCTAAAAGGATATACACTTACGAAGTTACGGAAATATATAAATTTACGAGCTAACAATATCGGCTATTTTGACCCAACAGGACGGCATGGACAAGCACGATATGGCACGGTCAGCCTGAACAGATAGTTACATATTCTATTTTAAAATGCTAATATCCTACTGGTCACCTCCTTGAGGACAGTTTGAACCTCTCTATGTACGATGAGAGTATTTGGTAAGGCCAGACCTTGTTGAATCGTAAGTTACGGTTAGGCTATAATACTTGCATGATTCAGACATCCACCTCTGGAAACGATTTGGCTGATGACCTTGTAGGTTGGTCATTCATTTCATTTCCGTGTCCGGGAGACACTAAATTCTTCCCTTGCAGAACTCTGCAGCTCTTATCCCTCGATCTGTGGCCAACATACGGTCTTCCTGGCTGCAGGTGTCAATAAGATCATTGCATATGAGCAGGTGCTGTGGAGTCTGGATTTTTCCACAGGGACATCGTGGATCTTCTGCATAACCCCATTTCACAAGGATGTAGTTTGGTAAAAAATATGCTTCCCACATCAAGGTATATTGTTGCAAAATTTGGTAGAGATCGGATGATAAGGTTAGTCGTAATTTAGGCTCAGAACATTTGGGTAGGCGCCATTTCTTTTTTGTTATGATGGTGGCGATATACAACATGACACTGAGTTGTACCTTGCTAGTGCTGCCTCTGTACCAAAGGTGGTTCGATTTGGTTTCGTTGTGTTTGAATTGATAGGGGAGGTAGATTTGCACGCATACAAGGCCGCCATCTTCAAACTATAAGGATGATGACCTTGTAGTGTGATCAAAAGGCGCTTCCTACATGAAGGTATGTTGTTGCAAAATTTGGTAGAGATCAGATGATTAAGTTAGTCGTAATTTGATTTAAGCTTTGAAAATTTGGGTGGCCACCATTACGTTTCCGTCAAGATGTCGGCAATATAAAACATGACACTCCGATGCCTTTTGCTAGTGCTACCTCTGTATCAAATTTTGTTCAATTCGGTTTCACCGTGTTTGAATTGATAGGAGGGCTGACATATCAAATCACACACACTCACAGACACACAGACAGACACACAATATTTTGGCCCTGTGTAGATCTCATAAGTCTACTTTCAGCTTTTGCAAAGATCTAAAGTAGGCTAAAAAGGAGTTTCCATGTGATCTATTAAATATATTTTATTACATGACCAATGTCTCTACCAACACCATTGTATTGAATATATACCTTTCAGTATCGATGATTAAGACTCCTCCTGCGTGATGGTAAATTTCTGAAGCGAGTCACGGGAGTTTATTTATAGAAAAGTCAAATGCACGACTTATATGATTTACGAAAAGAAAGCTACAGTATTTAGTGACATTAGATTATAATATTATAATAAGCTCACATACGAATCCTCTGTACAATCGCTTGATTAGGGTAAACTCCCGTGATGCGTTACAGAAAGTTGTCATTTCGCGGGATGAATCTTATTCACCGATACTGAAAGTTACATATTCAAGCACATACTTTCTCAATGCAGTGGTATTGATGGTGACATAGGTCGTGTATCGATAGCTATTCAGTATGCATCACATGGGAAATCCATTTAGTAGCCGGGGGAGTTATTAATCGAATAGACCAGTAGGATATTTGAAGACAGGCTGTTTAGTTCAGGGAACTACTTGTCTATACTGTGCCCATTTAGCAAGAAATATGCCAATCACAGTATACCAGCGTAGCTCAATTCGGGATTTCGGGGCAGCGGTAAGTTCCCCCACTCTGTGACTCACATATTTTGGATTAATTAGAGGATACACTTGCAAAAATAACAACAAAATCAACTCCTATTTAAACACATTTAATTAATAAAATTAATGGCGCTACAAACATTTTTACAATTTAATTACTGACCCAAATAATCAACTGCTTGTTCCAAATGAACAAGGAATCAGAAATATAAACAAATATTGTATTCAAAACCTGTGGTCTCCACTTAAACCAACAATTCTTACTTAGTCTCACTTCCATAAAGCACTAACATTAAGTTTACATAAATCCGAGCTCTTCGGCTCCATGCATTTACATTATTATGGTGTCATTCTTGTACACCTCAAACACTATCCTTTATATTTTCTTATTTCTCAAAAACAAATATATAATTATATTTAAAATCTATGTTAATTATCTAACTCAATATTTTGGGCATGTCCACACATTCAGTTGTTATCATCTCTCTTTATTTCACAAATACATTAAGGTAATCAGAAAATCAATTGTGTACTCCAGAGCGTGAAGGTACTTGACACAGTCAAAAAACTATAGTTACTCCCGAACCCAGTTGCCTTCAATCAACTCGTGGAATCCCACGTCCTTACATCATTACAATAGGGATTGTTATTTATCTCTTATGTCTTAATAGACCATTATCATATAAGAAACTACGATCTGAACCGGCAAACGAAAATATCCATCTACTAGGACCTCGGTTCATCGCCCGGGTCGTTAACAATTTTAAACACTCCTGGTGTATTCATTCTCTTTACAACAGCTTACGAGACGGTCTCTGTTCCCTCTCGCTTTAAGAGAGCTAGACTCTACTACTTGGGGTGCGATTTATGACCACGTAGGGTGACGGCGACTCCCTGTCTGACCCAACGTTAGTAGCTTATTTCCAAGGCTTTCAAAACAAACCCTCCCATTATATCCAGTTCTGGGGAGACCGGGCTTTACTGTACCGTATACATTCACACAACTATTCTTTGGTTCAAAGACCATTTTCGTATCCTTGGCATTTATTAATTATGAGAGGGTCCTCATTGATTGGGAAGATTAATACACATACGACGACGGAGAATTTAAGGGGCTTTTATCATAAGAAGATCCTGCATTCGAATCTCTTCAGGTGCCTCGGGAACCAATCCCTTACAGAGGACTTATACAAAATGCGATTTAGAGTCGGCCGTGGCCCATATGACATACGCTCAATAATACCATATATTAGCTCCCTTTTTAAATACATACACAATGCCTCGTGATACTATGTCACAAATAGAGGACTTATACAATTATCAATTCACTGCAACCAACTACCCTCCATAAGCAATGTACCAAGTATTTTAACCACTACGCGTTCCTAGCGTGACACTTTAATATTATATTTGCGCTCATTATGCGCTATGCACTATTTTAAGCCGAAAATGTCTTCCCAAGAACTGATAAAATCTCTTTAGTAACAAATCATATTATTTTAATTCACATATTAATCTTTCCGTTGTCGATAAATCACTCCCTGTTTTAAAATATTCCATTGAACAACATATCTTACACATACGTTAAGGCTTAACGTTCTTATGTTCATATCAATTTATTTGATTTTTATTTAACATTTCCATATTTAATTATTATTATTATCTTTATTCTTTATCCAAGCTCAAAAGCTATTTCTTTCATATCTCAACTTTACTTTATTTCAATATCTTTCATTATAATTAATGATATTTCGCTTGCTCTTATGACATTTGTTAAATACATTAACCCTTTATTCACATATTTCCTCTACGGGATTTATTCTTTACATAATTATTTATAATTTCTCAATTTTATTTATATTATCGTTCAGACCGTGTTCTTGATTATTCAGTATTTATTTATTAAAACACATCCCTTTTACTCAAAAACTCCGGTGGGTTTGTACACAATCAATTTCTGACACCAAAATAGACTGAATTTAGTACTCACATGTTTCCAGATCATCCCATGATCTTTAATCTGGTGCGGTGCTTCATTTTTGGGCCCACTTTGAACTTTTTACTCCATATTAAAGGTATTCATCTTACGTAAAAACACTTTTTGACATATATTTAAAACACTTAACATTGACGACATTTTTATATACTGATGTGTCCCTTTTGAACACATAATAAACACTAAAAATATTAATTTAACACACAATCTTGATTATTTTACACTTCACAATTCTCGATCACTAGGCCGTATTTCTGAGCCTATCACACGTGATCTTCTTAAATTCCCGTTTCCAAGGGTGAAATTATTCGATGTCGGCTTCCTATCCTGCAGAATGCGAAAGTCCCGAAACATCTACTGTTCCCTGGAGTCCAATTCTGCTACTCCTATCCTGGATAACCGGCTATTTATCTAGCTTGAACGGCTTCTTTGTAGATCTGTCTATCGATCCTAACGAAAGTCTATACGGATCGAGGTCTCCTCTAAGACCTATAGATTTAGTTTATAGCAGTTAGCACTTCTCGATTCTAGTATTTTTAGAATAGTTCGCTTGCTTTCTGGAGATAATGTTTATAGTCTCCTATCTTCTTTATTTGAACTGTTTTAACACTCCTACGTTTCGAACCTTATTCTGTTCTTCCCTTTTAGGTTTCTTCAATTTAAATAACAGTTTATCTGTCTGGTACGATACTTCCGTACGTTATGATCTATTCATTCGTACACTTAACGACCTATCGCCTTTAAGTCCGACGTTCGCAGCCTGCTCTGACTATATCTTACGAATTTTCACTTTAACTTGTATACAGTCGGGCCTAAATCCTATAATTAGGATTTTCCTAATATTTCACTACGGCGATACTTTAAAATTTCGTCTTGACCACTCCTTATGGAGGCAAGCAAGTCGTTAATACTGCGACGCCTGTGGCTATCGGATCTTACTTCTGCGGTGTAACACAGCGTTTCTCCCCTCAAGGAGTACTGGTAGCTGTTTTTTCGATGTAACGCAGAGTTACGTCCCTCACGGACTGTCGGAATGACTACTTCTACGTCGTGGAGCAGCACTTCCCCTCACGGATTGCTCGTAGGACTGCATGATTGGCTTGGAAACGCTCGAAGCTTTATACTGTTTTACTACAAAAAAATAAGACTCTAGCCTTTTCTGTGGTCAACTTCTAAAATAATGGTGCCACAAATATAAAAATTATACCTTCCGAAAGCTCGTCTTCTCAATGTCAAATGATCTTATTGCACCTAAGAATCGATCATGCAATTCGGAGATATTAATTAATTTCTCGTCCTCTATTGTGTGGGTGTTGCATTCCTTTTGCTCTCTCCCCTCCACAGAGGCTTAGGTACTTCCCCAATGACGTCGTCTTACGTCGGCAGTTTTTTTCTGCGCAATTATTAAATGGTTTCTCTTTACTGAAAAATCTCTCATTCAAAATGATTCACTGTACTGTACTTGTTTACTCATTATTATGCTCGTAAACGTGTTAATTTTAATTATTCCTCTTCTGGCGCATACGCGGCGTTGTCAATTTCCAGCAACGTCAGCTCGAATTCCGATTCAGGCTTCCTTGTCTATCACGGTGGAAATTTCCATTCAGTTATTAATACTCGTGACCAGCCCTCTCTTGAATGTCGAGTGGGGTGATCTCATCTAAGGAACATCTGTCCCTAGTCGCTTGCACAATGTTAAGCTATAATCCTGGCTTAAAATCCCTCTCCGTTCCTTTAGGAAACTGTACGTTTCTTTCATTTCTTCCTTGAGGACATGGGTTCGACCTTCATGGACCCTATGGCCCATGGGTTCATCTCTCCCCTCCTTAGGTAAATAAATTTTCGAAAATTCTTGAGGAAATTTATTTCAATTTAATTTGTATTTCTTTATTCGTCGAAGCCATCATAACGTCATCCGTATTTACTGTTGTTTTTACTTCTTTTAAGTCGTATCCGGTAATTGTGTATGTCGGGTATGCTCTGTCCCTACCCTTTCTTTCTTTCTTTATTTGTCTGGACTTTAGGTTCCCAGAACCTCATTCTCCCTTACGGGTTTGGTCTATCCCTACCCGTTTCCTTATTTCATCATTTTCTTTTCTTAAATTGGAATTTTCTTCTTCAATAAATTCAATTATTTCTTTAATTTCCCAATATACTTTCTCCAATTCGCATTCGCACTCGAATGCTTGAGCTCTATTTTCTATTTCTTCCTTATTCTTGTTTATGTCAAAAGCGGATTCATCTATAAATGTTTCCATGACCAGGGCTTGTTCATTTTCTTCATCAAAATCTTCGGGAGGGTAATATAATTTCAAATTTGCTGAATTCATAGTCACTTCGTGATCCGTTTCACAGTGCCGAATTCTATATGCGTTATTCCTCAAATCTCTGATTATTTGATATGGTCCGTGGTACATTTTCTGGAACTTCTTGTTCACACGGTTCCCTGGATCCGAAATGGCTGGTCTTTTCACTAACACCATTTCTCCTGCTAATAATGGTCGATGATACCTCTTATGCCTATTTCTTCTCTGCCTCCTGTCGGCTTGAGCTTTTAGATGCTCAAAGGCTCTCCTAATTCGTACATCTCTTCCCGGCTGAGCGTCTGCTGGCCTAGGAATTACCAGATTCCAAGGTCTTTCTGGTTGCTCATTCCGATGTAACGTTATGGGTATCTCTCCTGTGGATTCATGGATTGTATTATTTATACAAAATTCAATAATATCCAAAATATCTATCCACTTCCAATTTTCTTCGGCACAGTATATTCTACAATACTTGGCCGTTTCTCTCATAACTCTCTCTACAGGGTTTGCCTCAGGATGGCGAATACTTGACAAAATTTGACGTATTCCAAGTCTTTCTAATTCTCGTCTGAACTCTACACTGGTGAAACAACTGCCGTGATCCGACAACAAATTCTCAGGTTTCCCCAGAATCGGTATCACTTTTTCTTTAAGTCGTTTTAACACCTGTTTGGTACTAGTCTTCTGTATGGGAGCAAGGACAACCATTTTAGTGAAGACATCCATAGCCACCATTATGTGTCGATTTCCTCTTCTTGCCTTTGGCAAAGGTCCAAAATTATCAATAGATATGATTTGGCCGGGCCTTTCGGGCAACAATGGTATAGGCTTCTGTCTCATCAGAAATGCATTAGGTTTAATCCTTTGACATAGATCACATGTCTTTAGCGTGTCCCTTACAGTTTCTCTCAGTCTCGGCCATATAAATGCTTCTTTCAGCATCGAGACTGTTTTGTCGACTCCCATATGTCCGAACGATCTATGGGCTAACCATACTATTTTCCTCTGCAAAATTGCAGGTACAACAATCCTTAATTTCGTATGGTCAGAGTCCACAAACTTATATAATAACCCATTATAAAACGTGTAATCTTGTGCTATCTTCTCAGCTTCCGTGTACGCTGGTGTTCCTCTTATCAAGCTTCCCTCAAGGAATGATATGAGCATGTTCATCCATGGATCCTCCCGTTGTCTTTGACTCATGCTTCTTAACTCATTAAGAGTACGCTGATCCCTGTCTTCCAAATCTATAGCCATTACTTCCTCTTCTATGGACTCTGGCTGTCTACTTAAGTAGTCTGGAACTATGTTTTCCTTTCCTGGGCAGTACTCTATCTTGACATCAAATTGTTGAATATATAAAGCCCAACGCATCAACCTTTGACTGGATAAATCAGTCTTCATCAGAAAGGTTAAGGCTTTATGATCCGTCCTTAGAATGACCTGAAACCCATATACGATCTTCCGCCAATATTGCAACGCGTGCAATATCGCTAACAGCTCGATCTCGCTGATCGTATAATTTTTCTCGTGTGGTTTCAGTCTCCTACTTGTGAAAGCTAGATAGTTCTTCTTATCAGGGTTTTCCGGGTTCTCCTGATATAGCATTGCCCCTATTCCAATCTGGGATGCGTCTGTCTGAATGATAAATCTCTGATTAAAATCAGGATATCCTAGCTTCACGTTATTTAAGAGCATTTCCTTGGCTTCCACGAATGCTTTTTCTGCTTCCTCCGTCCATTTCCACTTGCCCCCCTTCTTCAGAAGGTCCTGTAGTGGTGCAACAGTTTTGGTGTATGATGGACAATGTCCTGAGAAGAACCCAATCAATCCCAAAAACTGGCGAACGTTCTTCACTTTCAAAGGCCTTGGAAAATCCCTTATCGATTCCAATTTGCATGGATTTGGTTTAACACCATCCTTGTCAATCACATGCCCTAAAAATGTCACTTGCCTTTGACAAAAGTTCGATTTCTTTAAATTTATCTTAAAATTTGCCCTTTTTAGGTCTTCTAATAATTTCTTCAAATTTTCTAAATGTTCCTCAATATTCTCCGAGGTAAGCAAAATGTCATCTACGTATCGGATAGTGCAATCTTTCACTTCCTCTGACAGGTTTCGATCAAGCGCTCTTATTAATGCCGATCCTGCAGTCTTTAATCCAAACGGACATCTTCTAAAGCAGTATGTTTGTTGATCGAACTGAAATCCAGTCAACAAGCTGGTTTTCTCTTCCAGTTCGAGATGATGATACGAAGAAGTCATGTCAATATTTGTAAAAATCTTCTTGCCTTTAAACTTCCTCAGTATTTCTTTTATGGGTGGTGCCGAATCATTTTCTGGTATAATTTTTGCATTTAAATTTCTGGCATCTAAACACACCCTTACTGAGCCATCCGGTTTACTCACAATCACTAATGGACTAACATATGGTGTCGCCATCTTTTCTATAACACCTGCATTCATCATCTCCTGCAGTGTTCTCTTGGTTTGTGGGTAATGTTTTTCCGCAACCGGGTATGGTTTTTGTTTGAACGGTGCCCAATCGTTGACTTGGAACGCGTATTTAAAATTTTCAATCTTCCCTGGCTTGGAATCAAATACGTCCCTATAATCCAATAATAATTTCTTTAACTGTTCCTTAATTTCGAGGCTGACTTTAGCTTCCTCCACTTTTCCTGACAGGTTGGTCTCGAACTCATTTTCCACATTATCTTCGAGTTCTATGTTGAGGACTTCAAATATCCTTTCTATGTCCTTATAATCTTCCTCAATCACTTCTTCCATATGCCATACCTGTTCTGCTATTTTCGCCTCCTGATCCTGTAGGTTAATGTTTTGCTCATCCACATCCTCTCTTTGAATTCTAATGCAATTTTGCGCTAGGTCTATAATGACCTTGTTCTCACAGATAAAATCAATACCTAATATGACATTATACGGTAATTGATTTACCAGCAAAAAGCACTGCGAAATTTCAGCGTTACCCATGATTAAATCAATGTATACCTGAAATTTACATGTCAAAGATTTTTCAGGGATAATTCCCTTAATCTTTACACTTGATGTGGGAATCTTTAGTACTCGGCCCCTTGTTTCCAATTCATTTAAAAGGATTTGTGTAATTAAACTTATTGTGGATCCAGTATCAATCAATGCTCTGACCAGTAATCCTTCTATCCTAAGCATAATTATAGGTAGTTCTCTTTTAACAGGTGGGATTCCTTCCACATCCTCGTTAATTAGTTCATCTGGTCTAGCTATCCAATTTACAATTTCTACTTCCTCCCAGCTCCTGGTATATTTCCACTTTTGACCATTTAAATTTGGAGTTTTTTTATCCTGAGGGCTCCCTTTTCCCTCACTCTTTAACTGGGCTTGTAGTTCCAAGCTTTGAGCTCCGTCTAGTCGGTCGGGTGATTTCCGATTCTTGATTGCCTCACTCCAACGGACTTTTTGCCTATCAGGTTCATCTGGTCTTTCGTTCATATAACGAAGACTCTCCTGATATCTTTCTTCTATTTCGGCCCGATATTCATCATCCCTATCGTCTGGCCTTACATTTCTCCTGGGATAATTCTCCCATTTCTTTCTATTGTCCGGCCTTTGCTGGTTATTGTTATAGGGTCGGCTTTCCTGTTGCCTATAACCCGTCGTTCTAGGATTTCTTCCTCGATATCCTCCCCTGTAATATGGCTGTATCCTTCTAGGCTCCTGGTGCCCATACTCTCGATCTCGTCCTTGAGTATCCGTACTGGTGGACTGATTCCTGGTCACTGGTTTTTCTCCAGTTTCCTGACTGCTGGCCATGTGTACTTGCTCAGTTTGTCTTTGATGCCGAGGAGTTACGTGCGAAGTCGTCATATCTAACTGACGTAATACGCTTTCCACTTCCACAGCACTTCTGGCTTTGGATGAGATTAGCAGCCTCTGAATCTCATATGGAAGCTGTCTTGCAATGGCGGCACACAGGTCGTTTTCTGCCGGAGCAATATCCAGTTCGCGGAATTTACACAGCTGAGCGGTGAAAAATTCCGAATATTTAGTAGGTGCATTGGTGCTGTACTTCCTAGAGTACAGATCTAGCCTTAAGTTTTCTTGGACATCTGCTGCCCAATATCGCTTTAAAAATGCTTCCCTAAAGCCTTCCACCGTATCAAAAGTGTATCTAAAGCTTCTGAACCAGGTGAGACAATCACCTGCCAACAGTTTTTCAATAGCTCTCAGTCTCCGATCCTGAGGAACCTTCATTTCGTTGAGATACTCTGCCACTTCTTTTAGCCAGTATTTTGGAGTAATAGACATGTTATTACCCGTAAACTTTACTGGTCTATCCTCATTGGATTTAATAATGTTTATTATTTGGCCATTTGTCTGATTCGTGTACGGGGTTGACATCGCCATCGGATATCCTGGGTTCTTATAAGGGCTCTCCCCTCCTAAGTCCCTCTCCGTATCTGTGCCTTGTTCACGAGAATCTACCCATCCTGTCTTTGGGAACTCCTCCTGATTTTCGAATTCTAACTTCCTTTCTCTTCGGGCACTTTCTTCATTTGCCATGAGTTGGATTTCCATTTGACTATTCTTAAGTTCCATCCTCTCCAATCGGGATCTTAATTCATTCTGAATTCTTTCTTGATTCCTTTTAATATCTTCCTCTGCTTTTTTGGATTGGAATTTCTCATCATTGAAGCTATCCCTGAATTCATTTAGTTGTTCTTCTACTTCTTTCTTAAAGATCATGACCCTTTGGTCTATAATTTCTGACTTAACGTCACCTATGGTATCCAGGCCCCCTCGTATCTCCTTTATTTGCTTCTCCACTTCCTTTCGTTCCTTGACCATATCTAATTCAATTCCTTTCAACTTTTCCTCAGTTTTCTTAGATCCTTCCTCTAAGTCATCTTTAATCAGTTTTACTTCATTATTAGTTTTTCCTACTTGCCGCTCTAAAGTTTCCACGTTTTCCTTAACCTCATTTATACCCTTACTTATTTCCTCTATCTTCTGGGTATTTTCCTTATTTTCTTTATTTCGTTGTTCTCTTTCTTTCTGGATATGCTTCTCGTATCTACCAAATCTTTTATCTATTTCCCCCTCGTACTTCTTCAGGTTCTCATCTACCTGCCCGGAAAAAAGATCAATCTGTTCTTTCATACCCTGAATATCCTTTTGATTTTGATTTTTCATCTCAGTTACTTCATTCTGAACTCCCTCAACCTTTCCCTCGAGTTCTCCTACTTTGTCCTTTACCCCTTTAAATTCTTCTCCTAGCTTATTCACGCTTTGTTTTATTTCATCCCGGGAGGCCTCACAAATATCGCTGTTAGATTTTATCTGAGCTTCTAATTTTTCCCGCACACCTTGGATCTGGGTTACAAGTTCGTTTTTACAATCGTCTACATTCTTTTGACATGTTGTTTCCATCTTATTTAACTTAGTTTCTATAGCCTCAAAATTACCTTTTAAATTTTCAAAGTTTACTTTGCATTGAGTTTGGGAATCCACCATACTGTCCTTCAATTCCTTTATTTGGCCTTGCAATTCAGACTTAAGTGTCCCATTTTCATTTTCAATTTTAATTGTGATTTCCCCTTTTAACTCAGTTAACGTGTCCACAAACTTAGTGTCAAAACCTTGGAACTTGTTATTTATTTTATCTATCTCAGCCTTTACTTCATTGTTCATTGTTACACAGTTAGCCTCGATAGCTTCTAACTTAGTTTCCATGGTATTACTTTTAACTCCGATAGCTTCTAATTTAATCCCCATGTTAGCACTATCAGTTTTTATTGACTCCAAACTTTCATTTATGGATTCGAACACTTTGTTATTTTCATTCTTTTGGAGACTCAATATATTGTTTATAGCTCCTAACCCTTCTTTATTTTCAATCTGTTGGCTATCCAACTTATTCAAACTCTCATTTATGGATTCGAACACTTTGTTATTTTCATCCTTTTGGAGGCCCAATGTCTTGTTTATAGCCTCTAACTTCTCATTACTATCGGCTTTTATCGCCTCCAAAAGCCCCTGCAATTCCTCACTCAATGCCATCTTATGAGAATACAGTGGGCCACAAATGCCACCACACTAGTACATGCTTGAGAGATGATACTCTGAATCCGTGTGTCCCAATTTCTTCAAAACTTTACTTTGGTGCGGGTATTCACCTACAACGTACCCTTTTGATACTTTTATTCAATTTCATAAAACCTTTATGGAAGTATTTAAAATTCAAAATTTCGAAAAACCATTTTTTTTTCAAAAAATGAAAATTTTGATTTTTCGAGAAAAACTCGGGTTTTCCCTAGGAAAACTCATCCCTGCGTACTGGGCGCCAAAAAGAAGTTTATGCTAGGGGGTTTGATAATATATTATATTCAGGGCTGCTCGGTATGAGTTTCCAGGGACCCATGCGGTCAGTTAATATTTTACGTTGTAGCTATTCCTATCATTACTTTAGTTTTACATGATATGACCGACTTAAGTGTTCCTCTAGTTATTAATCCAGCACATTATTTATATATCCCCATGTGCCCATTTAGCAAGAAATATGCCAATCACAGTATACCAGCGTAGCTCAATTCGGGATTTCGGGGCAGCGGTAAGTTCCCCCACTCTGTGACTCACATATTTTGGATTAATTAGAGGATACACTTGCAAAAATAACAACAAAATCAACTCCTATTTAAACACATTTAATTAATAAAATTAATGGCGCTACAAACATTTTTACAATTTAATTACTGACCCAAATAATCAACTGCTTGTTCCAAATGAACAAGGAATCAGAAATATAAACAAATATTGTATTCAAAACCTGTGGTCTCCACTTAAACCAACAATTCTTACTTAGTCTCACTTCCATAAAGCACTAACATTAAGTTTACATAAATCCGAGCTCTTCGGCTCCATGCATTTACATTATTATGGTGTCATTCTTGTACACCTCAAACACTATCCTTTATATTTTCTTATTTCTCAAAAACAAATATATAATTATATTTAAAATCTATGTTAATTATCTAACTCAATATTTTGGGCATGTCCACACATTCAGTTGTTATCATCTCTCTTTATTTCACAAATACATTAAGGTAATCAGAAAATCAATTGTGTACTCCAGAGCGTGAAGGTACTTGACACAGTCAAAAAACTATAGTTACTCCCGAACCCAGTTGCCTTCAATCAACTCGTGGAATCCCACGTCCTTACATCATTACAATAGGGATTGTTATTTATCTCTTATGTCTTAATAGACCATTATCATATAAGAAACTACGATCTGAACCGGCAAACGAAAATATCCATCTACTAGGACCTCGGTTCATCGCCCGGGTCGTTAACAATTTTAAACACTCCTGGTGTATTCATTCTCTTTACAACAGCTTACGAGACGGTCTCTGTTCCCTCTCGCTTTAAGAGAGCTAGACTCTACTACTTGGGGTGCGATTTATGACCACGTAGGGTGACGGCGACTCCCTGTCTGACCCAACGTTAGTAGCTTATTTCCAAGGCTTTCAAAACAAACCCTCCCATTATATCCAGTTCTGGGGAGACCGGGCTTTACTGTACCGTATACATTCACACAACTATTCTTTGGTTCAAAGACCATTTTCGTATCCTTGGCATTTATTAATTATGAGAGGGTCCTCATTGATTGGGAAGATTAATACACATACGACGACGGAGAATTTAAGGGGCTTTTATCATAAGAAGATCCTGCATTCGAATCTCTTCAGGTGCCTCGGGAACCAATCCCTTACAGAGGACTTATACAAAATGCGATTTAGAGTCGGCCGTGGCCCATATGACATACGCTCAATAATACCATATATTAGCTCCCTTTTTAAATACATACACAATGCCTCGTGATACTATGTCACAAATAGAGGACTTATACAATTATCAATTCACTGCAACCAACTACCCTCCATAAGCAATGTACCAAGTATTTTAACCACTACGCGTTCCTAGCGTGACACTTTAATATTATATTTGCGCTCATTATGCGCTATGCACTATTTTAAGCCGAAAATGTCTTCCCAAGAACTGATAAAATCTCTTTAGTAACAAATCATATTATTTTAATTCACATATTAATCTTTCCGTTGTCGATAAATCGCTCCCTGTTTTAAAATATTCCATTGAACAACATATCTTACACATACGTTAAGGCTTAACGTTCTTATGTTCATATCAATTTATTTGATTTTTATTTAACATTTCCATATTTAATTATTATTATTATCTTTATTCTTTATCCAAGCTCAAAAGCTATTTCTTTCATATCTCAACTTTACTTTATTTCAATATCTTTCATTATAATTAATGATATTTCGCTTGCTCTTATGACATTTGTTAAATACATTAACCCTTTATTCACATATTTCCTCTACGGGATTTATTCTTTACATAATTATTTATAATTTCTCAATTTTATTTATATTATCGTTCAGACCGTGTTCTTGATTATTCAGTATTTATTTATTAAAACACATCCCTTTTACTCAAAAACTCCGGTGGGTTTGTACACAATCAATTTCTGACACCAAAATAGACTGAATTTAGTACTCACATGTTTCCAGATCATCCCATGATCTTTAATCTGGTGCGGTGCTTCATTTTTGGGCCCACTTTGAACTTTTTACTCCATATTAAAGGTATTCATCTTACGTAAAAACACTTTTTGACATATATTTAAAACACTTAACATTGACGACATTTTTATATACTGATGTGTCCCTTTTGAACACATAATAAACACTAAAAATATTAATTTAACACACAATCTTGATTATTTTACACTTCACAATTCTCGATCACTAGGCCGTATTTCTGAGCCTATCACACGTGATCTTCTTAAATTCCCGTTTCCAAGGGTGAAATTATTCGATGTCGGCTTCCTATCCTGCAGAATGCGAAAGTCCCGAAACATCTACTGTTCCCTGGAGTCCAATTCTGCTACTCCTATCCTGGATAACCGGCTATTTATCTAGCTTGAACGGCTTCTTTGTAGATCTGTCTATCGATCCTAACGAAAGTCTATACGGATCGAGGTCTCCTCTAAGACCTATAGATTTAGTTTATAGCAGTTAGCACTTCTCGATTCTAGTATTTTTAGAATAGTTCGCTTGCTTTCTGGAGATAATGTTTATAGTCTCCTATCTTCTTTATTTGAACTGTTTTAACACTCCTACGTTTCGAACCTTATTCTGTTCTTCCCTTTTAGGTTTCTTCAATTTAAATAACAGTTTATCTGTCTGGTACGATACTTCCGTACGTTATGATCTATTCATTCGTACACTTAACGACCTATCGCCTTTAAGTCCGACGTTCGCAGCCTGCTCTGACTATATCTTACGAATTTTCACTTTAACTTGTATACAGTCGGGCCTAAATCCTATAATTAGGATTTTCCTAATATTTCACTACGGCGATACTTTAAAATTTCGTCTTGACCACTCCTTATGGAGGCAAGCAAGTCGTTAATACTGCGACGCCTGTGGCTATCGGATCTTACTTCTGCGGTGTAACACAGCGTTTCTCCCCTCAAGGAGTACTGGTAGCTGTTTTTTCGATGTAACGCAGAGTTACGTCCCTCACGGACTGTCGGAATGACTACTTCTACGTCGTGGAGCAGCACTTCCCCTCACGGATTGCTCGTAGGACTGCATGATTGGCTTGGAAACGCTCGAAGCTTTATACTGTTTTACTACAAAAAAATAAGACTCTAGCCTTTTCTGTGGTCAACTTCTAAAATAATGGTGCCACAAATATAAAAATTATACCTTCCGAAAGCTCGTCTTCTCAATGTCAAATGATCTTATTGCACCTAAGAATCGATCGTGCAATTCGGAGATATTAATTAATTTCTCGTCCTCAATTGTGTGGGTGTTGCATTCCTTTTGCTCTCTCCCCTCCACAGAGGCTTAGGTACTTCCCCAATGACGTCGTCTTACGTCGGCAGTTTTTTTCTGCGCAATTATTAAATGGTTTCTCTTTACTGAAAAATCTCTCATTCAAAATGATTCACTGTACTGTACTTGTTTACTCATTATTATGCTCGTAAACGTGTTAATTTTAATTATTCCTCTTCTGGCGCATAAGCGGCGTTGTCAATTTCCAGCAACGTCAGCTCGAATTCCGATTCAGGCTTCCTTGTCTATCACGGTGGAAATTTCCATTCAGTTATTAATACTCGTGACCAGCCCTCTCTTGAATGTCGAGTGGGGTGATCTCATCTAAGGAACATCTGTCCCTAGTCGCTTGCACAATGTTAAGCTATAATCCTGGCTTAAAATCCCTCTCCGTTCCTTTAGGAAACTGTACGTTTCTTTCATTTCTTCCTTGAGGACATGGGTTCGACCTTCATGGACCCTATGGCCCATGGGTTCAATACACACGTTCACTTCGATCGCATGATTAAGACACAATTCTGTACACATAATAATTAATTTTTAATCTTCGCAGAGCTACCAACTTGAGTTTATGAAAACAATTTAATTACATTAGATACCAGTAGAATAAAGCTTGTATGAACATATAGCCTACCGTATCACTGCCCTCGGATCATTAAATCGCCAGAAAGTTCCATTTAAGTATTTTGACTTTATATGGCCGCCATATTGTTTTTAAACTTACTATGAATTAAGAACTTACATAGGTGAACGTATTGTAGCATTCACTATCACCATACAAAATTTCAGAGTGATGTCCGCAACATTTTTGGAGATAAAGATTGCCGGTAAAATATTTCGCGCGGTCTCCATGTTGGATTGGTGAAGCGTATTAAAATAGTTTGGAAGGCACGGTCCAGGTCAGACAGGTAGTATGTTCTTTCTGAGTTTGATGGAAATCGCGCCAGCCGTTTAGATTTTATTAGGACAGACAGACAGACATACACACAAACACACACACACGGTGATCTCATAAGCATATACACTGTTCAACAAAAGTTTGGACTAACACCATCAATTGTATGCTGACGCTGCCATATAGGAGTGGGACCTCTTACCCCAAGATAAACTTGATGGTCTAATTCAGAACATGCCTCCTCCGTGTGCGGGGAGGACGACTTAAGACTGATACTGATCATCATGAGATGCATATTTTCAATGTTTTTTTGTTTTCAAAAGGGACACTTAGAAGCGAGTTCGCTTTGTTTTTATACCGTTTCATTGTTATCTTACCACGATTGTTTTTGATTTCAGAAGGACTGATATTTAGTTTGGTAATAAGCTATTGTATGAACCCCAAGGGTTTTCTATTAGAAGTCATATACCAAACTTTTGTTGAGCAGTGTATTTAATATGTTGTAAATAGGCTGAAATTACAGCTATAAGTTACTGACGTTTGCTAGGCTACTTATTACACTGTAGGTTAGTTCGTCCAACTCAATTACAAGGAACTTGGAAACACTATTCTGGTATTTAACTAGAGGGAATGTGGACAACCCCAAGAAATAAACACTTAACATAGCTACTGTAAGAGCCGTGATTCGAACCTTAGTCTCTGGACTTACTGCAGCTCCACATCGCGGTCGTGGTGAGTGATTTAACACGCACGGGTATGCCGCGTGGTCTGAGTAGTAGTGGAATCCACTCCGTTATTTTCTTCAGGTGTCTCGCGTTTGACAAACAACGTACTTAATAGTGATTTAGGGAGTAGCATTGGCTGTGGAAGAACCACGGACACCATCAACATCGAAATCATAGGAGGTGTATTTAATTATGCAAGACAAAAAAAATCCAGACTCCAAAATAAATACAAAATATCCTCTCCATTCCAGCTGATAACATAGACATATCCCGTAAACGATCCAACATAGGACGTATGTTCTGTGTTATTGTGAGGTGTGATTACGTCTCACATTTGGAGAACACCCTGTACTGTAGTCAACCCCCACAACTCTGGATCCCACAGTACGAACTAAGAGACGTTACCAAGTATTTCCGCGCGATTAGTTCAAGATTATGGTGCAGGGAGAAGAATGTAAACTCCCAACTTACTCCACAAGTTTACTCATTAAGAAAATATCGAGGACGAAAACTCTCAGCGGGATAATTTTAGGATCATGAATTATAATGTAAGTAAGAGGATAGCGATGTAACTCATACTAAACGATACTTTAAGTTAGAGGATAGCGATGCAATTCATTCTAAACGATACTTTAAGTTACAGGATAGCGATGTAATCTATACTTAACGATAGTCGTGATTCATACTAAACGATACTTTAAATTAGAGGGTAGCGATGTAGTTCAATCCACACGATACTTTAAGAAAATTATACGAAGCAATTTATACGAAACGACACTTGTAATTCATATTAAACGATGGGCTGCTTTATGTTAGAGGATAGTGATGATGATGATGATGATCGTTGTTTTAAGGGGCCTAACATCTAGGTTATCGGCCCCTGATGGTTTGGGTGATCGTGAAGATGAAAATGAAATGCAAACTTAAAAACTAAAACTAACTACTAACCTACATACTAGAAGAAATGGAAAAACTAAAGGAGAATAAGGCAAATCAAGGACAGGAGGAAAGGAAATGCCCTCAACCCTCGAAGAATGCGGATTGAGGGACTTGGAAGGAAGGAGAGCTATGAAAGGCAGATAGGAAAGTGAAAGAGGAGAGGGTCCTCCCGTAAGGTAAGGGACAAAAGGGGAAAACGGACCCAGCTCAGGAATCCCTCGGGGTCGCCAACTCCTGAACTCACCAGCCGTAAGCTCCTGAGGGTGTAGCATTATCTAGGGTGCACCAAACGTGGTGGGGCTACATTCACCCGGCCTCCTTGAGGGCCTTGAGCAGAAGGCAGGAGATAACATGAAAAGAAAAAGAAGGCTGACCCCTCGCAGAAGGAGGGAATCAGAAGAGATGAGACAAGGGCCAATTAAGGCGGGAAAGGAAGAGACTCCCTAGGCCTTGGATACCCTAATACCGTCGGGGTCGGAAGAGGACAAGAGTTGACCAAGTGAGGTCGACAGGAAAGAAGACAGAGAGGAGCCCGGCACAAGTAAGTGGAAGCAATGCCGGACTCAGCTGGGGCCCCGTGGTCGCCAACCCACGTCCCACAAGATGTGAGCCCCTGAGGGATAGAGAATAGTGATGCAATTCATACCAAACAATGCATACGTATGTATTTGCTACTAAACGATACGTTAAGTTACAGGATACCGATATAGTTCATACTATAAAATAATTTAAAACAATGGAGCATAGCATCAATTTGTTGCTGTTAACTCCCATCACAGTGTACTTATTTTTGTCATAAAATGTTTGTGACAGCCATAATGGGGAGACAAATTCGGATAAAAATGAAATATCACTTGTGACATTTATGTTATAACTCGATTAGTGAGTTGTCATTTTTCGAACCCATTATTGTAGGTCTGTTTCGTGTGCAACATGCAGTAGGGTCACACAACTCACTGTAGTCTTCACATATTTATGTACTGAGTCTCTTATAACGAAAGAAACATGTTATACGCAGTTCGATGGTTCGTTTAATTAGCTACCAACCTGGGAGTCAGAAGCTTGATTCCTAGCTCTGCCAAGACATATAATTCCGGTGTGGGATCCTGGACGGTATTGTTGACACGTGCGATCCTCAAGTGGTTTCAATTTCGAGTACTTTCATCGGGCTTTTGAACCACATGAGTTTACTTTACAAGGTATATTTAGCATCTAGCATTCACAAGTGTTGCATTAGAAAGGATCAAACTAGTCAATTCGTGACTGGTGCGATATAATCTACAAATTTGTGAAGATCATTAACATTGACAGTAGAAGTTGTTGTTTGATTGATTTAGGGGCTTGGCAACATCGTAGTCATGTAGCCCCGTGTACTTGGGTGTGTGTGGGTGTGAGTGAGCGTGGGGGGATTTGTCTGATAGCCTGTGCTATTGCGATGGCTGTATTAGTGGTGTATTTGTAATTCAGGTGAGCACTGGGAAGGAGGTGGCCGTGGCCTTAAGTTAGGAACTATCCCGGCATTTGGCTGGAGTAGAAGTGGGAAACCATGGAAAACCATTTCCTAGATGGCTGAGATGGGAATCGAAAACTCCTTATAAATAGATAAATATATAAATGAATGAATAATTTTGACTCAAAACGTAATGGGGTATATATTACTTAGTTCCGGTATTGGATTTTCTTTTTTCTAGACTACGACAAGTCGTACTTTAAATAGATGTCCGTGGTTTCCCATTTTCAACCGCAGGTACATGGGCCACAACCCCTTCCTTCTGACTCCTTGCCCAATTTCATTCATCGTTATTAATTTTTGTCATGATATCAAGAAGAGCATCCAGCAGTAAAAACTATTCGTCATGTTGAGACTCGATCCCCAAGAAATAAGGGGCTGAGATACAATGTCAGATGTGAAGCTTGGCAGGCTAAAGAAACATCGCGCTGAGAAGGAATGTGAAAGGGAAAGGAAGGCTGTGTGAGTGATAGGACATTACCTAGGGCTTACCGTCCACAAGAGCGGCCGAAATGAGCTGTCGACAAGCCGACGGGCACGTGGGCGAGGTGAGAACCACGCCCACTGGCTTCACCGCGGTAAGTACACTTTATATATGTCACTGCTAAGGGAGCCTGCTGCTGAGACACCAACAGCGATTTGCATTGTTCTGGGCTTCAATTATCTCGCTGTGTATTGGCTAGCATTGTTGCTATCATGCCATATGCTTGGTTTTGAGCCCAGAATCTCTTCAGTAATTTAATTCTGGTATAAGGGATGGAATAAGGTGCACTCTGCCTCCTGGGGATAACTCAGAAGAGCGTAGGTTCGATTCCCACCTCGGTCATCCTGTATTGGTTTTCTGTGGTTTCCCACTTCTGGTTTAGACAATCGCCTGGATGTATTCTAACTTAAAATCACAGCCACCTCCTTGCACACACACACACACACACACACATATATATTATGTTTATAACCCTCCCCTCCCCCCCCCCCCTTCCGAAGCACACGAGACGGGGCTGATGACTACGATATACAACAACACTTACGACTCCGTTGGCGGCAGTGCCGAAAGCATACCATTGATGATAAATTTCTTATTTTGGAACAGTGCTAAAATGCCATTCTACGATTGATTCGGATCCATTTGCAGGACGGTGGAAATGTTGTTTTACATACGATTTGAATGATGGAAATGTGGAGTTGGAAGGGGATATATAATATTGCGTTAATTCGGAGCATTTTTTGAATTATTATTAATAATAGTACTGTATTTGCCACGCGGTGTTTAAGTCTGCACATTAAATTTTTAACTAGGTCGTATTCTACTTAGGTATTGCTGGTATCAATAATAATAATAAACCCCTTTAGTCAAATCTTAAAGCTACGTCACTTATTTGTCGTAGGCTCAAATTCACGTATGATGTTCGCCCTTATCCCCAAGACAACGTATCCTCATATTGAGCTGTATTGGTCACGTCTAGCAAGTCACTAGTATCTCGCTCACAGGCAACATACTCCGTCCACGTGAGCATCTCTGTTATATAGCAAGAATATTCCAATGCAAGGATGAGAGCTTCAAGGCTCGATTTAGATTTTCACTACAGGTCCGAGTACTGCTGCCAACGGAGTCGTCTTGTTATTCATCGTGGTCATCAGCCCAATGCAGTGTACCCCGGGGGGTGTTACCTGGCCCAGTTATCATACCCACTTCGTCTGGACAGGCAGTGAGGTAGATACCACTGAGGCCCTCACGAGTTCTCTCTTCCTGCTTTAGCGGGAACGACTCTTCTGTGCAAGCTAGGTCTACTGTACCCGCCGAGCGCGCAGTTAAGCACTGGGAATTTGAGATTATCTCAATGACGAGTCGATAGCAATCGATCAAAAATGATGGCCTTATTGGCGTGTTGGACAAGTTTGTACTAATGGTGCATTGGTACGTCGTACTTGAGTGCTGGTCGCTGACAAAGAGCGGCCCAAGACTTATTAGAAATGTACGCTAGCAGGAATGTTGAACATTCAAGTCATTAATACCGCATTCCTCGCTCAATTACTAATTATTTGCGGTATTCCCCTAGCCTATACTTTCGATATTAGCTTGATTTTCACCCCACATGTGGAGTACTTGCCACGGTAGCCCGACAGCCTGGCATACCGAACGATCCAGGGAGCACAACGTGCACCAGAATTCCGTTCTCCCAAGATAGCTCCCGGCTCTGAATTCTGCTCTACCTTAATACGCAGCCTCTGCAATGCGATCCAGGTGATCAGAGGGTATAAAATACTATAGTGACGCAACTGAACTCGCTACAAATAAATAGAACTGTAATGAAGACATCTACTTTAGCTCAGCGCTCTATTCCTGAACTAACAGGCGTAATACCTGTCATATATTAATTAATTCTCTTTGTTTTTGATAAGTTGTCTCTTATGGAGTTGCTCTCCGGTTAGCAACGGAGTACTCGCCGCCTTGCGTGAGTAAACCTGCAACATGCATTACAGCTCTGCTGTGGGGGCTGCCGTCACTGCGCGGTGGATATATCAAGACTGGCAGGAAGCGCATGGACTTGTGTTATGACCTTCGCCCAGTGACGTATTGGCTATCACCACCAGTACCTCTCCAACCGTGCTCCGAGCATCACTGCTGAGTACTCGCGTGTACGCATACTCAAACACGTGGATTTGGAACAGCCTGGAGTACGTTATGCCACCCGATTGTCCGTATGATTCTCTGCTTTTGTAACTGCACAACCTATAGATCAACTCTGCGCGGATTCGCCTTGCGGATATAGTTTGCATGACTATGTGCATAGCGAATAAGATGCGAATAACGTTTGGAGTAAATTTGTGGACAGTTTTTAGAATACAATGTTGAACTGGATTTTTAGCCTACTTCCGATTTTTGCAAAAAATGAAAGTAGACTTATGAGATCACTACAGGGCCAAAAATTGTGTGTCTGTCTGTGTGTGTGTATGTGTGTGTGTGAGTGTGTGTACTCTGAATGTCTGTCCCCCACTATCAATTCGAACACGGTGAAACCGAATTGAACGAAATTTGGTACAGAGGTAGAACAAGCAAAGGTCACCTCAGTGTCATGTTTTATATCGCCGCCATCTTTACCAAAACTGAATGGCGGCCACTCAAACGTTCAAAACGTAAAATCAAATAGCGACTAACCAAATTATCCGATCTCTACCAAATTTGGTAATAACATACCTTCATAAAGGACGCGTCTTGTGACCAAACTACAAGGTCATCCGCCGTACCATTTCAGGATGGCGGCCGTGCGAATTATGCAAACTTTATAATCCATATCATGGGACCCACCAGTTCCGATTATCGAGCCGAGACTCGATTTAACTGTTCTAAAGGAAGAGGCACGTTCGAAATTAAAAGTTTATTTTGTAATACTTTAGTGCAGAAGTGATTTTAAAAAGCTGAGCCGTCTCGGTAAGAAGACAAGATGGCAGCGGATATCTTGTGCCTGACTTATATTTCACTTGAGTATTGCATGCAATATAGCGTACTGATACAAAATAAATAAACTTTGTATGAAATGCTTTATAAATAAATAATATACTCCACTGATGAAATCGTTTAGTCTAAATCATTATTTGCTAACAAGTTATATGTAAGTCATTTTATATAGAACGATGTTCGTCGGCACAAATGGCTCCGTGGTAAAGCGTTGGCCAATCACTCATATGCCCATGGTTCAAACCCCATCAGAGTTATTTTTTGCTTGAAATTTTATATATTTATTGTTTTGTAATGAGTTGTTGTTTTAAGGGGCCTAACATCTAGGTTATCGGCGTTTTGTAATGATTCAGACGTTTTAAAATTAAGCGTTATATTTTGCATATTACGGTGGAAAATATATATTTAATTAAAACATAATTCACCAGCAGATTTGCTCGAGACATCTAGCAGCCCAAAAGGTAACTGCACGTCGGCCTACTTATTAACTTCAAGATTTTATTGAAAAGTTTCTTCTTATGGCCACTAGAACGCACTCGCCCAGTTAGGGTTATATTGTTCGATACTTCTCCACTAGATGTCACGACTGGTCTACGTGGGACTCCATTGGTTAGTACCGTATTCCATTGGCATTCTATGCCCATCGAACTTGAAGAAGGGCTAGTTGATACTACGATAAGTTTTTACTTTTTATTTTAAAGGGTTTGTAACAGCCTATTGTGCGTTATTTGAAAATGTTATTTGAAGTAAAGAACGAAACGATTTCACATAGTAACTGAATTCTAGCCGTTGGTGCTAGTTCAGGTTATTAATTAATACTTTTATTTCAGGCAAATAGCAATCGAAAATATCCACATAGTTTGTATACACACGTCTCTGTAGGGTCATGGAAAGATTTGTTAATTCAATTAGGGTTCTGAAAGCCATGCACAACCAGACGTGTAAAGACATGCCTCAACTCAAAGTTGGATGTTGCCCACGGCAGGTCGATTATGTAATAATAACAATAATAATAATGTTATTTGTTTTACGTCCCTTTTAACTACTGCTGCTTTTAGATACGCCGGGGTGCCGGAATTTTGGCCCGAAGGGGATCTTTAACGTGCCAGTAAATCTACTGACACGGCTCCCTCGCATTTGTGCACCCTCAAATGACAGCTGACTGCGCCAGGATACGAACCTGCAACCTAGGGCCCAGCAAGCGAGAACGTTACCGCTGAGCCACGCAGCCAGTCCGGTCGATTATGTCTCCAGATCCATAACATTCTTGAGATACTTCTTATCTATCTTTCTTCAATGATGGTAGTAGTTTTTTTTTCTAGGTTGTGGCGTTTGGTAGAGGTAAATAGTTTCTAAGGTCTTCAATCAAGAAATGATTCTATTATACTCTTTGATAATAACAACGAGTTATAACTATACTCATACATTTAGGAGAAAGTAGGCTATATGTTCTTTACTGAACATCTTGTTTTTAAATAACCTTAGCTCTCGCTAAGATCTGCGTCTTTCGCGTTTCTTATTTCCTATTTGCTTTCGCTTGGATTGTAAGAGAATAATAGAGAAGTGAGAGAAGTCAACCATGATATACCCTCAATTAGTATTGACTTTTGCCAAAATAAATTCCTCTATACCAGCGCTTGCCTGCGTAGGTACATACAACAACTAAATAAGTGCTATAATTAGCCCCCCACTGTTTCACTTGTCGTTACTCAGAGGTACGAAACTCAGTCAGTAGATAGCCACTAGGGTTTTAAAATAGTACACTTTCTTTCTTTCTTTCTTTCTTTCTTTCTTTCGACTGTACATCCTCACGTATGTAATATATCCGATATCTCACGAAACAATCATTGGAGAGGGTAGTGTCCGGTGTCTAATTCCTCGGGATAAAGCCCCCTTTCCTATGGACTACTTATTTATAATTTTATTAATGCAGCCAATGGCCATGTACTTTTCTTTTCAGGACGGGTCAGGGAGGGGATATTGGAAGGAAATCGGCCGTGGACCTATTGAAAGGAACCGTCCCGGCATTTGCCTGGTGGTGAAAATTGGAAACCACGAAAACCATTTTCAAGACGGCCGAGGTGGGATTCGAACCCACGCTCTCCCGATGCCAGCGAGGCACGAGGTAGCGCGTTAGCGCTCTCGACCACCGCGGCCGGTATGGACTACAAAGAGATCACTATTTCACCCCCGGATAAGGGTAGTTTTTATATTGGGGTGGAAATGGACTACTTATTTCCACCTCGATATAAAAACTACCCTTATCCGGGGGTGAAATAGTGATCTCTTTGTACGCATGCACACTTGCGGCTTTGTAAGATGGCGGGCCTTTTAAAAGATTATTATTATTATTATTATTATTAAGTGAGTCAAGATGAATTTTTACCCAACGAGCATGACGCCGGCCACGGCTATCGTGCCTGACTTCTATTTATATTCCTCGAACCCGTAATTGGAGGGGGTCATGTAAGGTGTTAAATTACTCAGGACGAAGCCCTCTTTTCCGTGGATTATGAATGGATTGGACCTCCCAAGAAAACTATGGTGTCGCCTCAACAGACTGAGAACTGGGCAAGGACGCTGTAATTTCTTGCGCTCTAAGTGGGGCTGGATGGATTCTCCAATGTGTGAATGCAGTGAAGAGGAGCAGACCATGGACCATGTTATCCTGCGCTGCCCTCTTCATGCCTACTCCGGAAGGCCCAGGGACCAGTTTCTTCTTTCAGAAAGTGCTGTTGTGTGGTTGAAGAACTTGGACCTGGACTTATGATTTTCTTGTTGTAGTCACCATACGATTAAATAAATAAATTTATTTTTTACAATTTGCCCAAAGGGCATTAATTTATTTGTACTCGACTATACCTTACTGGTTGGTTTGTGTTGATATCTCGCGAGCCAATGATAGGATGAAGTCGTGTAAGGGGTCCTATTAAATGTCGTGACAGCCCCTTTTCTACGGTCCATTGATTTTCTCAAATTTAGCCGAAGGACCCAAAACTACAGTAGTAGGTAATTATTGTTATTATTATTTGATAATTATTTATTTGGTTGTCTTGTATAGCTAGCTAGCCCACAGAAAGTAGCCTGAGTGGGAGAGGGGGAATATTGTTAATGACTAGATTCAGGATGATCACCCGCTAATTATTATTATTATCATTATTTAACTTGCACATACGCTTAACACACATAGCCATACAGGCAACTGTTTTGCATTAACGTTTAAACAAGAAACATCTTGTTGCGTGACGTAAGAGTTGATCTCTAGAGGTGCGCTATACCACATGGATTATTGACTATTTATTGCGCACGGCAATGCATGTAGGAAGATGATTACACTATAGGTTAAGACTAAACAATATTTTTTAGGCCTTGAGTGACCTTGCGATAAGAATTTGCTGACCAGACACGAGTTAGCTGTGAGGTAACACTTCGGTGACTATGCTTGTTTTTGACCAGTGGGTAGGGTTCTAGAGAGCGGCTGCCATTTTGGTTCATGTGGAATAGATGCTTATATAGAAACCACTGATCTTGTATAGAGATCAGTGATAGAAACCGAGCGACCATGTTGGTTCTTAAAAAAACGCGACATTATACCAGAGACGGTCAGGATCTGATCTAAGACACAGTTATTTTATTTATTAATTATTTAATATTAATTTTATTTAAAATTATTATTTAATTGCATTATTATTTAATTTTATTATTATTATTATTTCCTGTTGGGGAAACTAAGGACCAGGTTATTTAATTGTTTTATTTGAGCTTTTAAAATTAGTTAAGCATTTATTTATTCGTAAACGATGTTGTTCTATTCTCTCTTTATGTACGCTTTATTAGTTTACAACTTACGCTTAAGTTGGAAACTCAGATATTTGAAGAAAAAATATAACAAGATTTATCCGGAACACAAGAATTAACAAGTAGTTCCGTGAAGAACTAAACAGCCTATTTTCATATATTCTAAAGGTCATTTCCATTAAAAATCCTACTATCTATTAATAGGATTTTGCATGTGATGTATAGCAAGAGCCTCCGTGGCTTAGGCGGCAGCACGCCGGCCTCTCACCGCTGAGTCCGTGGTTCAAATCCCGGTCACTCCATGTGAGATCTGTGCTGGACAGAACGGAGGCAGACAGGTTTTTCTCCGGGTACTCTGGTTTTCCCTGTCAAAATTTCATTCCAGCAACACTCTCCACTATCATTTCATTTCATCTGTCATTCATTTAATCATTGCCCCAGAGGAGTGCGTCAGGCCTCGGCAGCCGGCACATTTCATATCCTCGCCGCTAGATAGGGGCTTCATTCATTCCATTCCTGACCCGGTCGGAGACTGGAAGCAGGCTGTGGATTTTCATTTTCATGTGATGTATAGCGTTTGGTACATGGCCTATGTTGTGATGAAGAACTTCAAACTCAAAACTCCATGTCCATAAGTTGTAGTCACTTCAGATAATGAACATGGCACTACAGTAAGTTCGAGACGTGGTATTTGTTCAAATATTATAAAGCAATGCAGAAATGTAACTGTTGTTATTCAGTTCATCACCAGTGGAATTCAAAACACGACAAGGTATTTGAGAATATACAATTAAACTTGAAAGCACTCTTCCTAATATCATTAATTTGCCTACTTCCATGTGGGCAATAAAAGGTCGGATGCAGATAATGTCAAAGTCAAACATGAATTGTTCTGCAATTGATGTACTCTACACCAATGGAGATACGCTTTTAGCTTAAAACATCCATAAAAAAGCTTTGTCTCCTCTCACGTTTGTTGGCTCTAAAATGTCATTATGTTGTGTTGATTGACTTACCACAGGAGCACATTTATTTTAAAGACCACTCAGTACATTTCACTCCCTTTGTTTTCGTAAATGTGATCACGTTCGCTGGTCATGTTACACTAGCCTATGTGTATAGTAATCAGTTCCCAAAAAGCACCATCGTACATTATGTGGGGTGCTATAATTACATGTAGGTACGCTAGGCGAGGCGTGGAACATCGAGGTCCTAAGAAAGGAGGTAGTTTGCTATTACTTTCCTCACCAAGCCAGTGATCAACAGTAACCCTATGAACAGAACCGTTTACAGCATCCACAGGCAATAACTCTTATAAGAATGCGATTACTTGGCATTACCCATACCTTAGTACAGTCTGATTCACAAAAGATGGTCGGTGAAAGCTGTCATCCGCTTGAAGGGTGAGGTAAGGAGTGGAGACGAGAGGGGTAACGGTCTCCATAGCAACCGCAAGCAATGTTGCAATGTATGCCGACACAGCAGTAAGCACATAGTTTGACTCAGTGTGTCTTCACTCGTCATAGTCATTAGAGCGCCAGGCATGGGGGCTAACTTCCCCAGTTTTTGTGTCTTCCTGCAAGCCCCTTGGAATGTTTTGAATCATGATCTGCCTCAGTGGCAACGCAGCATTTGCCCACGTGCTAGCTTTGACAGCTGTCAGCGATCATTATTGGTAATTCAGAGTATAGCTTTCATATTATCACTGCCATAAATTAGCCTGAGACATCAGTCCACTTTCATAGACCATGATAAAATAGCTGCCCTCACTACTACATTCACCACAATAACCCAAAGGCCGGCTATCATATAAAATTCACACCCAAGTTCACGGGGATGATGCACAGGCCCTACTTTCTCAGTCGAAAATCGAACCTGGTATCATGTCGTAGAACTGGGCTATTGACCACCCAAGAAGTTCATACAAACAACACACATAGGCTATGTGGTGAAAGTTAGAATAAACCTCAGTCGCACATGGGGTTTAATGTTTTGTGGTGGTAACACATAGAGGTCATCTGCCCAGAGACAAGTATTTTTTTTATAAAACAACTAATGTTTTAATTATAATTTAATAGCATTTTTACAGACCTCGTCAAATCAATACTTCAATTCTTGCTGTCTTCTTCTTCTTCTTCTTCTTCCTCCTCCTCCTCCTCCTCCTCTCTGTGCACATTTGTTTCATCCTCTTTGATCTCTGCTTCTTGAGTTGTTAGATGTTACGTGACTGCTTTCTTTTTCTTTCTCGTTCACCCATGAATATTACTTTCTGAAGTTTGCCCCTAAATAAATTCCTATACTGTGTATCCTTAATGTCAATGTTGGCTTCCTTTAGGTCATTCAATGTCTGTGTAAACTATGCTGGCTGTACTTTTGTTGGCCTGCCGATGTTCATTCTATTTAAATTCCCCCCCACACACACAACCAAAAACAACAATATTCTTTGCGCATCATGTGTATTATATTCTCTACATTAGTGTTTATTTCTTTGTTAGGTCATGGCGCTTTGAATTTTGTTTCAGTTGTCCTTGGGCCAAGTATAATGTTTTTAATAATAATAATAATAATAATAATAATAAATCAATTGATTACTTCATTTTGATACGTATAAAAACATACATAATTTACTAGGGTTGAGTATCAGTGACAAATGAAGCGCTAGAATTACAGCTTGTTGATGTCTACCATAAATGGTGTGCTAGGAACACTTTATTACTTAACAGAAATACCGACAGCGTATCTAAATTACGCTTCATAGTGTCAATACGGATCAGGGTGTAGGGTCTACAATGGGGCGTTCTCAACCTTTTTGAAACCATGTACACGACGACCATTAAATTGATAGGAGGATAAAATCAAAGACAGGAATAGTTTCAGAAGGATGGTGAAAAGCTATCAGGGTTTTATGGTGGAGGCAGAACCCAGAAGACGAAGAGGCCCTTTGACAGAGGAGCGGAAGAACAAACTGATAGATGGGCTCAAGAGATACTGGCAAGATGTCAAAGCCGGCAAACGAACAAGACGCTGACACTGAAATGAGAGTGGTTGTTAACACGCAGTCTATAGAGGCTCAAGTCGACAGTAAAAAAAAAAAAGATAATAATAATAATAATAATATCGTATGGCCTCGGGTGCCTGGTGCAAGCTTTGCTATTTGACACCCAGAGGGTAGCTTGCATGTCGAATTTCGTAGTTCCTTGACTATGAAAGTCAAGGAGGTTAGATGTTAGATATCTAATCTCCTTGAACACAATAGCGCTTTCTAGTAGAGAAATGAGGAACTTTGGGCTGGCGGAAACTCCCGAGATTAATTTTGCCATTATGAACTCGGCCTACTGAATTCTAATGGGTTCTTTGACATGCCAACATCGTATGACATGCGTATCGTATTTTTGCCGCCTTTCAAAAATCACTTACCACGGTCAGGGGCGAACCTGCAATCTTGGGGTTAGTAGACCGACACGCTATCCACTCACCCACCGTGGCAAGTCGACAGTAAAAAAAAAAAAGATAATAATAATCATGTCACAAGCATGTATCTCTCTTTCGTTTTCCATTCTCTCTCTCTGAAGTGCTGAAATAGCTAGGGATTCACCGCTCATCAGACATGCTGCAACTGCTTGCAAGACTCATACAGATAAGTTACATTTACGTGTGGACAGTCGAGTTGAATCAGCCTCTTTCGTGTTACTCATAAAACAGGAATGTTCCAATTGTTTTTACTGTTGAATAAAAGAGAAATCTATTTCACAAAGTGATAAAATTTCTGTTTAAACTTTTAATAAAAAAAAACACTATTATACCGACTCGTGCAACACATCTGAATTGAAGAAAGGATCTCAGGGGAGCTGGTGCTCGTGAGAACTTTTTGGTTCGTATGACGAGAGCATGTGGTTGAGTACGCTTGCTCTGTAAGTGGTTGTTGCTGTTTTTGTCTCATTTAAGGGCTCGTGATGTCTTGGTTACAAGAACTGTGTACATAGGTGTGCGTGCTTTTTTTTTTTTTGGGGGGGGGGGAGGTGGGGGGTTTGGCACCATTAGTACAGACTTGTCCAACACGCCAATAAGGCCATCATTTTTGGCAACGGAATATATGGTAACCTCTGCTATTGTTGTGTCTGTACAAGCGTTTGTATTTGCAATTGGAGGAAGCATGGCCATAGCCTTCAGTTACGTTCCATCCCGGCATTAGGCTTGTAGAAGAAGTAGGAAATCATAGGAAATCACTTCTAGAATGGTTGAGGTGAGAATCGAGCCCATCATTCTTCAGTCATCTTCACGAGGGTGAACGTATGCGTTCCAGCTATTAAATGTATTGGAAGAACCGGGAATCAAACCCGGGAACTCAGTGATGACACTCAATAACGCTAGCAACAACAGTTCGAGACACCTACACTATGGCAGGCGTCACGTTCAAACTAAGTTCTAGTGTGATCCCCTAAAATAAACATAGACGATTGGGGATTCTCTATTATGAGGGAAGGGGAGACTGTATTTAAATACTCATGATCCATTCAGAATCTAAAATTTTATAACTTCATATTTTTACACTTATTCTCAAGAAGATGAACAATTAGTTCCGTGAAGAACTAAATAGAATATTTTCATATATCCTACTGGTCTTTTCCACAAAGAGCTCTCGCGCCTATTAGAAGGATTTTCCATGTGATGTACTAAAGGGCTTTAGGTAGACGGCCTATGTCTCCACCAACACCATTACATTGAGAAATTATGTGCTAGAATAAATACGAGTGACTTTCAGCATCCCGTGAGATGCCATCTTCCGATAACGAGTCACGGGAGTTTATTTTAAGAAAAGTCAAATGTAAGGCTTCTATGATTTAGGCTTACTAAAAGTAAGCTACAGAATTTTAGTGTCATTCCATTAGATAATAATTACTATAATAGTCCATCATACGAACCTTCTCCTCAATCGCTTGAATAGGATACAAGAAATAAACAATACGGTTTTAAAATATTGAACTGATGCCATTTGATTTTTTTAAATAATTGGCATGATCTGTCTCTATAGTGAGCCCTGAATAAAGATTCACTGTGCTGAGATGCATTGCTCTTGGGTGATTAGATCGCCAGAAAAATCATTTGAAATATTTGAAAATCACTTGGCCACCATGTCTTTCGTGTTCCTCAGGATTTTAAAAAGACACATGTAAATACTTAATAGTCGTCCATCACCATACAAAATTTCAGGTTAGTTAATTATTGTAGATTTTAGGTGCTGAACAGCGAGGTAATCTGCCCCTAATTTCAGTTTGATTGCTTAAATAGAGAGATATTGTGAACCATTGAAGTATATTGCATGGACGTCATCTTGGATAGTTTTATATATGAGCTATAGAATTATATACCAGCAGATTAATATTATAATTATGACTCATTATACCAGTCTACACTTCTATCACTTGTTTAAGAAAGAGAAACATAATTTTGCACAGCCATCATTATTAAGTTCTTATAAAGGTTTGAATTAAGTTAGGTGCCAATATATCAGGCCTTGTATGAAGATATACCGTCCCAAGTTTCACAGTGCTCGGATGATTAAGGCACGAGAAGAGAACGTTTAAAATTTTTAATTCCAGTTTGGTTGCTGTAGTAGATTCGTAGATATTGAGAACCAGTGAATAATATCGGATTTTTCTACAGTAGGTCTATTTGTAGGCCATAGAGTAATGTACCAGCAGATAAAGATTATTGCGTTGGTTCATTATACAAACGTTCACTTCGGTCGTATGATTAGGACACAAAAAACAATAACTTAATTTTAAAATTAAAATGTTAAAATTTCGCACAGCCGCCATTTTGAGTCTATGAAAACAATTGATTTAAATTAGATGTCAGTAGGTTAAATCTTGTGTAGATATATAAGAATCAAGACAGTCGTACTGTCCAAACACTAAAACTTTTTTTTTTTTCATAAATGAAAATAGGCTTAAAATATTCTTGTAATGTCAGCACATTTGGATAACAAACGTGCGGATACGGATAAAAGTCGTGCGGTTGCGGGGCGGATGCGGACAACAGTCGCGTGGATGCGGGGTGGATGCTGGACGGATGCGGATAACGTTCTGTTTATCCGCGCAGGGCTCTACCTATAGACTTGAAATTTTGCATAGTTGTTTATTCCTAGGAGCCAATATTTATTGCTAATCATTAAAAATGCCTGAGTGGTAGCATTGTTATCATCAAAAGAACTCAATGACGTAATAAACAATTGAAAATAATTCAAAATTACGATGCGATTGAATAGCTCTATCTTGTTCTCCATTTAGGACTTAGAAATGACAGCTACAGACATTAGAAAACACCGTGAGAGGGGGAAATCGCTCATCTGAGGTAATGTTCAAAGAGTTTTGTCCTGCTAAGGTCGAAATTTGTTCTGCAAATGGTTCATAACAGCTCCCTTATTACTGAGAGTCGCAGTCGATTAACCCGAGATAGAGAGTTCGATCCTGGCTAGGTCAGATTGTATTTAAGGGAGTTTAAACGCTTTAACCTCACATCAGTATATTTACTGGGGCATTAGCGATCCCCACCAAGACCAAAATTCCGACACGCCAGCGTAGCGTCTTTAAGGCCACATCAGTTTCAAGTGACGCTAAACCCATAACATTAACAGCTCTCAATCTACTCAACTGTGACAGCGCATTGAGAAAAGAAAAAAAAAAAAGATCACTGAAGTAAGCATGTTTCATTGAAACGAAGTGACTGTGAAATAGTTTAATTCCACACATCGACAGTAGTAAATCATTTAGTTAATCAGGGAATGGAAAGGAAGACAAATGAGGCGTGTGTTTGTGTGTCTGACGTGTGATTAGCGATCAATGACGGAACATCTCCTAGGGGTCGCTACCCCTCCCCCTCCTCCAGGGCAGCTAATTTGCCAACTCACCCTCGCTGAATCTAAACCACCCCTCTTTTTAAAATAATCGTCTTGTCCTTGTTCCCCTGGTAGAACCATTCTTCTTGTTTATATAGTCCATTTACTCGGCACCGTCAATGGTTTGCTCTTGGCTAGCAGCCAATCAAGTTGTCAATTAGACACACACCCACGACAGTGTCATCTCAATGCCAGTCAATCACATGCTAATTGACGGGGTTAAATGGATTTTCTGAAAGGCATTTGACCTTGAGGCAAATGTAATTTATCTTTTCATCGGAAAAGAACCGGATAGAAAGCAAATACCAAATACATAAAAAGGACCGAAAATAAGCACAGAGCTGTTTACATTTAGCGTTCTGCTGTGCTGTGAATTCAATCACGTGTGCTTCCAATATCGAAGCTTCATAGATGCTGAAGGGAGTAGGGATTCCAGCTTGGAAGGAAATAACCAGTCTATAAAAATAAGACTATCCTGAGTGTCGTTTCTCCCCGGGGTTTTCCACACTCCCTCCAGTCAAATATCGCGATATTCTTTCTTTCTTTCTTTCTTTCTTTCTTTCTTTATTAACCGCTGAAGAAGTTAATTCATTTTCATTGATTAATTATTTGAGTGGGTAGATCGGTTGGTCTGTCGGCACTACGTCCTCTACCTATCCTGACTCTGTCCCTAATAAAGTTACACACACTACTACAGCCATCACAGTTCAGACTAAGTCAACTCTGTTTAGTTGTGTTAGCCCTTTTTTCAGATATTTGAAATGATGGATTTGTTGAAGGGCTCCTAGAACTTTCCAGAGATTATGTGTTCAGTTGTTGGGAAACCTATGAATTAAGTTAACAGACTTCACAGGGCCATCGTGGTGCTAATAAAAAAATAATGTGTTTATTGGATATCGATACAGTTTATACATTATATTTTCGATTTAGTTGAGTTAATGAATACTAGTATTTACGGTCGTGAAAGCTTTGAACACATTTATCAATGTCATTCCTTTCATATCCTCCAACGGCAAAGCTAATGACAACGATGGTATAAATAAAACAAAGCGCAACTTGACTGCCCTGGTGTGGGGAGCGGCAGAGGACGTAGTGCCGGCAGACCAACCGACCTATCCACACTAATAATTAATCAATGAAAAATAATTAAGTTCTTCAGCGGTTAAGAAAGAAAGAAAGAAAGAAAGAAAGAAAGAACGAGGTAAATAAACAAATAACTAATAATAAATAAATTAATAATTAATTAATTAATTAAATTACTTAATAAATTTAATTAATTTGTTTATTAATTAATACATGAATTGATTAATATAAGAAATAATTAATAATTAAATAATTAGATAGTCTATAGGTTATACTGTGGATAAAATAAGGTATTGCCTTTGTTAGTACATCTTTCTTTTATCGTTCATGTGATTAACTTCATCAGCGGTTGGGGAACGTCACAATTTACACCGTATTTATTTAGTACCCGTACAATGTGCGAGGTTCTTCCCCTCCCCCACCAGCTTGTCTCGTGGTGTCAGTAGCATTTCGTGAGGTTATCCTATGTAGCCCCAATAAGTACTGTGCTTTACCTTCCCACAGCACCTTTTGATCTGCGTGCTCTTCACCTCGTTAGTGTAGTAGGCGGAACCGGCATGTCATGTACCCGATTATTCGCCTAATTGTAGCAACTCAAAGAAACTAACCATGCCTTAACTAACCGCCATATGAGGGGCGTGAATGGCAGATTGGTCTGGCTGCTCGCTTCTCACCAAGACAAGCACGGGTTCTATTCCCGGTCAATACGGGGGAAGTTTTCAAAATGAAGACTCTTCCAGCGGTTCAGATTTCACGTAAAGGGATCTTCCATTCCTTACGAACTTGAGACTTAAAAAGACTCAATAAATACACAACGGCTCTAAATTACACACGTGAAAACAATGCATAGCGCATGTGAAACAAAGAACTGCACTATACTGCGCTGAATTATTCAGAAATGCACTGACATCAAATTGGAATTGTCAGTCATTAGGTTGTATTCAGGTCATAAAGATATTAACTGAAGAGTTGAGACTTAAAATGAATTGTCATGACTCCGAAATGATGCTCTGACCTTTCAGCTATCGTGATCACTTGTTTCTTCTTTGCTTGACTATGGTACATCAGCAGTGTGGGAAGTAAGACTGAATGTCTCGGTACGATTGCTATGGAGAATAGAATAAAGTAAAATAAAGTAATATATAAGAATAGAATAAAATTAAATAGACAAAAGTAGACTGAAATAGATTAAAATGAAATAAAAAAGACCAAAATAAAATTAAGGTCAAGTAATATAAAGCAAAATAAAATAGTATTAAGGCCAAGTAAAGCAAAAGTAAAGTAAACTAAAGTAAAGCAAAATAAAATAAAATAAAATTAACGTAAAGTAAAACAAAAGTAAAGTAGAGTAAAGCAAAAAAAGTTAATTAAGGTAAAGTAAAATAAAGTAAAAGAAAAAAAAAGAATACAATTTAAAAGAGTAAATAGAAAAGTGTAATGAGAAGCAAAGTAATGCAAAATAAAATAAAAGTAAATCAAAGCAAATTAAACCAAAGGAAAGTAAAGTAAAAATAAAGTAAATTAAAGCAAAAGAAAATAAAAGTAAAGTAATGTTAAGTAAAGCAAAGTAAGGAAGAGCAAAGTAAAATATAAATAAAGTAAAGCAAAATAAAATATAAGTAAAATTAAGCAAAGCAAAATAAAAGTAAACTAAAGTAAAGGAAGGCAAAATAAAATAAAATAAAATAAATTAAGGTAAAGTAAAGCAAAATAAATGCAAGGCAATGTTAAGTAAAGTAAAATTAAAGTAAAGTTAAATAAAGCAAAGCATAATAAAAGTAAACTAAAGTAAGGCAAATTAAAATTAAAATAAATAAAGGTCAAGTAAAGCAAAAGTAAAGTAAAGAAAAGTAATGCAAAATAAAATAATAGTAAAGCAAAGTGAACTAAAATAAAATAAAAATGAGATATAAAATAAGAATTATGTAGTGTGTTGATGGAGTGAACAAAAACGAATGTAATATCAATTTAGCACTTTAGGAGCAGATGACCTCCTAGTTCCGACCCATTTGCTTTGTCGTGTGGCTTCCTGAGAGGCCTAGTGAAGGTCTATCAAGTCGACGCTCGTGGGT
Organism: Meconema thalassinum; assembly: GCA_946902985.2. Lineage (NCBI taxonomy): Eukaryota > Metazoa > Arthropoda > Insecta > Orthoptera > Tettigoniidae > Meconema > Meconema thalassinum. The sequence continues at coordinate 490,768,542 of OX336390.1, read as the reverse complement.
GATCTGCGCGTCGGAATGCGAGGTGAGATGAATGGATGAAAGTAGGCAAGGATGTGGGAGGAAGCGGCCGTGGCCTGTCAGAAGGTACCGTCCCAGCCTTTGAATAGAGTTGAAAATGGGGAAACCACGTTCCGCCCCTTAAAACCTCAATAACTAACTATCAATTTGGCACTTTACACCTCGGTATGACTTTGTCGTGGAATCATTCAAATTGAGCAGTATCGGAACTGTATTAGAGCTGCAGTGTGGTGTTATAATTCGACTTTCCACATGTGATGAGGGATGCTATCTGTGTCCCTGAACAATGAACCAGTTTAATTGAAATGCTAGTACCTGTTAATCAGCCGTAACTAATTAATGTTTCGTGCGCTTGACATTACTACAATAACGATAACACCAGCTATCGCTCAAAATGCCCCGGTCACCCTGTGTCCTGACACACTGTGGTCACAGCATGAGAACTATCAGTGGCGGATCGTCCAAGAGCAACAAGGGGTTCAGGAAATATAATATGTTACACCATGTAGGCCTAAGCCAAATATCCTGGTCTGTGTTTGAGCTCTGGGAGGCAAATGGAGTACCATCGTAAGAAACTGTCTCGTTGAACCTCTAATCCCATTTGGATGGGTCACAGCTGCTACTCAAGTGAAGATATTATACTGTACTGTAATATTATTATTGTTGCTGATTCGTTGAGAGTCTTTGCGACATCGTGATCATCAGGCCTCTCGGTCAGAACCCACTTTCCATCAAAAGACTCGTGCCATTGGGAAGGGATGGGACACTAATAATAATAGACTAATAACAATAATAACGGACTAATAGTAATAATAATATACCGATAGTAACAATCCATATTGATGATGAAGATTAAGATGATGATGATGATGTAAAACGGAAGCTTGTAGTTTAACGTGACCGTTATTAATCTCGATCATGTGCCATGGGACGTACATTTTACGTGGAATGCGAATCACAGGATGTGATATTTCACTTCGAAAATCTCAAATGTATTGACGGGAAATCGAACCCGGGTCCGCCTTGGTGAGAGGCAAGTAGCTTGACCACTGCACCACCATGTCCACTAATGTTGATGTACTAATGTGTAAACCTTAGAAACAAGACACTAAGAGGTAACCCAGAACAGCGAGTGAAGAATATGATTTACACTTCACATTCTGCATACGATATCAACAACTTGTGGTGACCAATCTGTCCTTTCCATGCCACGAAACCATGAGGAACCCTACAGACCACTGCACTCTTGTAATCCGTTTCCTCACTTTGTCTTATGAGCATCAGAAAGCAAACAAAACCGTAGGCGCGAATCAGAAGGCAATGTTAATTCCACAGGGACGTTGCAATCAGTTCAACAGAATTAGAAAACGTGTTTGGAGTTGCTAACAGCGCAGTTTCCATTACTGTGCGAGATTTAGCGGCTTGGTTAGTGCCATTCCTTCCACTTTGGTGGACAGTTAGTGGGCAATTCATATCGGAACTGCGCGAACCACAATGTTCTGGAACAGAACCTACCTTCTACTATTCATGCGTTTTCATATTTCATAGATAGCAGTTTGAACACATTATTCACTGTTGGGGATATATTATACACTATATAGATATACAGTATATACTGTAACATTGAATTGACAGAACATCAAATAACTGTAGAGTCCCGGTGCAATGACTTACTTTCGTTTAATGACGCAGTGACGTAGGCAGGGTAGGGGTTCAGGGGGTCTGGCCTAATGACTAATAATGAAATGTCTTTGCTGCTTTTCTGTCGCTCAACACGATTGTGCGCAATGAATTGGGCAGGGTACACAATTAAAAGTATGTTAACACACTCATGGAAAATATTACATGTATTAGTTAGTTATCAAACTTAAATGGGCAACACTTAATTGTTGAGGTAGCGCGCCCCGGGTTTTATTCCTGGCCCCGTCTGGGATTTTAGAATCTGACCAGTGGCGTATACTGGTCTGAAGATCTGGGCTACCGCTGAGTTTAATATTACACAAAACATGCTTTTGAACTGCCGTGCGAAAAGAGTTCATATTTGAAAACCCTTCCTTTCACGACTAAATAACAAACACGGCCAGCAATACAATTGAGACAGTTTAGAACTGCCAGATAACCTATTCCGCCTAGCATATAGCCTATGATGTGAAATGACGTGTATACATTGGCACACAATAATTATTGCAGTTCAGGTGTAGGCCTTGTCATATGTATAATATGAACTTTCTCACTGTATAGACGACGGCTGAAAGGAACTTCTAACAAACTCTCTATTATACAGTCACTGGCATTTAAAGCCCCCGCATGTGTTTGTTCCGTAATTTTCTCACAAAATCACAACTGGCACAGTTAAAACAAAACACTACATAAAGATTCTTCAGCATACCCACATTTAAATAAATCACACATCGAAAATACTACAACTTCTAAAACATATTCACATATATGAGCGCGATAATGTATATTTATTGTAGGCTATTTGTTCCATTAAACGCTTTTAACTTCAAAGAAACCGCTGGTACTCAATTAAATTAGCCTCTGGCTGCGCGAGCCAGCGGCGTGTGGGCCAGGTATGCGGTGCGACTAAGCGCTCCTTAGCCTGGGATTTAACTTGAATCGGGGTTAAAAATTGGCGGTTTCTTGCGTGGTTTCAAGTTGTTAAGCGAATAATTTTTATTTGATGTTGTGTATGGAATCATTTAAATATTTGGTAGTTTGATGATATTTTGCGTGGTATACATGTGTTAGTACCTATTTCCCTCCGTGTTACTCAGACCATCGCCGCTCCAAGCTGTGTTTATTCTTGTTAGGCGCTGTCCAGTATGGTAAGAAACCGCTGGCCGTAGCGGCAACTCAGTCGCTATGACCGCTGGGCCTGCACGGAACAAGGGTGGGTGCGGAGAGATGGGGAAGGCGGCGTGAGGCTGCCGATTTCTCGAACGGTTTCTGCTGCGTTGCCGCGTTGATTACTCACTAACCATTATTTATTTCGATAAAGAAGAATGTGCATGAAAGTCACGATTGTTTGAATGCTTTGTTGAACCTGTAATAAAGTGTTATTTATTTTTAATGTAATTTTCTTGGGCTACCGCCGGTAGCCCCGGTAGCCCTAAGAATACGCCCCTGGATCTGACGATCACACTTAAGTGTGATAACTAAATAATACATGTAATTTTTTCCAGGAGTATGTTTACATATTTATAATTCTGTACCCCGGCCAATTCATTGCGCACAATCGTGTTGACCGACTAAAAAGCAGCAAATACAATTTATATAGGCAACACTGAAAAAGGAATGACTTCAAATTTCCACACTAATAATTAAGGTGAATGAATACCACAATAATTACACTTGCTAGAAATAAAAGCTTAATGTATATGGAAGAATATCTCTAGTTGCAGTTACGTGCTAGATTATGTTTCATCATCAGCGTGAACCACACCCATTCTAGCTCCAGTAAAATGAAATGAGTCTGTCAGATGCAAGTCCAGCGTTGACAGCCTCGTAGGTTGACTTCACTGTACAATTGACTAGAAAAGATCGTATTTTGTATCATAATTAAATTTAAATTTAACAGGCCACTCTCCCCCCACCCCTCTATTGATTTGCGTTAGTTTTAGTACCCAGTAGAGTAAACATTTCCCATGAATACAGTTGTATGTTAATTAAAATAGTAATTAGTATTAACCCACGACATAGTGATCCCGTTATCATTTCACCAACAAGTATTACGATGTTCTTATTGTTATCTCTCTTCTATGATTTAAAAATCAATTTCCAACTAAAACTTTAAGGGGAGTATTGTAACGGTCTTTCCAAAAATCTACATTAGTTACTATTTCACTTGTTTCAATCAATTACAAACCGACATATGCACATACAAATTATAAAACCGTGGCACCACATCCCATGAAGAGGCTACGCCTACCAAGCGACCGCTGCCGAGCCATTTGGCCTGAAGATTGTGGGGTGACAAGCGGTCCGAGTGTCGGATCCCCTCGACTATTAATCTTAGTTTTCATGACCGAGGCGCTGCCTCAGTGTAAGACAGCTCCTCAGTTGTCCTCACGAGGCTGAGTGCATCCCGTTCTAGCCATCACGTCAGATTCTAAAATCCCCGACGGAGCCGGGAATGAAACCCGGGGCGTGCTACCTCACACCACGGAGCTGGCCGATATATGCCTACTCATATTTGTGTTTCTCTAGATTTGACGTATTTAGCAGTTTGGCACTTTAAAGTACACTTAAATAGCGGTGAAGCCTGTTATTTCAATTTCTGAACTCCAGTTGTTTTTGTGTGTTTTCATTTCAATAAAGGCATGTTTGGCATTTTTCTTTCGCATATCAGTTTGATAAAACTGCATAACCACAATTTAATTTAGCCTACATTAGCCCCCGCTCCCAAAATGAAATCCTGGCTCGAACCCACCCGCTTCTTGACCATGGAGAGAGTCTGATCCCATGCCTTTGCGTGTTAACGTACCGAGCTAACTCAGTTGGTTCAGTATTATCGGACATTAAAATAAAACAGAAAATAACAGAATCTTCGCAATGCCAGGTAAATGTGCATTTGCACGTTAAACTACAAGCATTTCGTGAACACAAGTATTTGTCAATTTATTTTAGGGTCATGGGACATCTTAGTCATCGGTCCCTAGTAGGCTACTTGAGTGTGTTTGACAATCTATGATGAGTAATACTGTTGTCATTAGGGTCTAGGATTGGAGTAGATTTCTCGAGAGTTGAAATATGACTCATTCGAAGTTTGCCTGGCGAGAGTGTGGAGTACCTCGAAAGAAAATCACACTAAAGAAACCGGGATTCAAACCTTCGATCTAAGAACTTCCAGCTACCCCAGTTTGTAACTTAATGAGCATGGCTACGCAGCGAATCCCTCTGGAAAGAGAATGTCCTTGCTAGTAAATTGTGGCTCACGTTCGGGTTGTTGAAGAGCTCATTAGCGGAATATCTGTTGAGTTGGTTGATACCGCCCGAGTGTAGAGCGTGATTATTATTAATTGTCAGTAGCCAAGTGTGACTGCCTGGAGGAACCGCCAGCTTCCAATTACCTGTCCATCTCACCCTGCTTTCACCTGCTAGGGCTACGCATACATCATCCATAACTACTCCCGCCGTGCTGTCGCGTTTACGTTTCAGGGTTACTTAAAAGATGACTGGAGAACTTCTCATTCCACCAGCCTCGTGTTCATCGTTCTGTACTCGAGATCATAGGCTAAGTTTAAATATTTAAGAGTCACATCACACCGTTTCCTTAATATTAATGCGAATATCCTGAGTTCTAAGATAACTCAAGCTGCTGCCGAGGAAGGTCGTCGTCGTTGTTGTCAATTCATATGCAACATCGTGGTCATGTAGCCTCGTGTATATTACGTGAGTGATAACCTGTGTCATTCTATTGACACTACTTGTGCGCGTATTTATAATTGTAGCTAGGATTTTGAAGCAAGGGATCCTGACCTTAAGGGGTCGTCCACATTCTACCCAAGAACTTTTTGTGACCCCTCCCTCCATGTAATAACGCGAAATTATTGCAGCCCCCCCCCCCCCCCCACTTCTCTAATATTTCTGATTTTGTCACAATTTATCCGCATAAATAAATGAAACAAGAAACCCAGGTACATCAACTACTGTAAAACTGAGGAGCATCGGGGGCAGAAAAGCACAATAAATGTACAAACAATTGACGAATGACCTACTTATTTTACAACGAATTTTTTTGAACCTCTTTATGATCTGAATAGATTATATTTTGAACAAGGTGAGGATTCTACTAAATTTATTAAAACACAAATGACCTGATAAACTTATTTTTGTTAAATGAATACGTAATCATAAGAACTTATTTTTAGCCTATTTTCAATTTAAAAAAAATAGTCTAATGAGATCACCTTTTGTCCGTGTGTGTGTGTGTGTGTGTGTCCCCTAATAAAATCTAAACGGCTGGAGCGATTTCAATGAAACTCGGTAAGTTCATAGCGCTATTCCCGGCGACCTCGACCGTGCCCTTCAAATTTTGTTACGTCTCACCAATCCAACATGGCGGCTGTGCGAAATATTTCACTAGCATTCAATATCTCCGAAACTATTACCGATATCGCCCAGAAATTGTGTATGGTGATAAAGGGCACTACTAGAAGTTCACCTATGAGACTTTCAAAAACCTGGTGGCTACAAAACCAACATGGCGGCCAAGCGAAGTTGAGACATTTAAATAGACTTTTCTCGCGATTTAACTATCCAAACGTAATGAAACATGGTACAGCAATTGTTTATACACATTGTAATGCACTGGAGTCTAATTTAGTTCAATTGTTTACATAACCTCAAAATGGCGGCTGTGCGAAATATTTCACTGACATTCTTTATCTCCGAAACTATTACAGGTATCAGCCTGCAATTTTGTACGGTGATAAAGGGTACTGATACAAGTTTACCTATGTTTATTTCATAAACCTGCGAAGTACGTAACGAACATGGCGACCAAGCGAATTTGAAATATTTTAATAGACTTTTCTCGTGATTTAACTCTCTGAGCGCAGTGAAATGTGGTACGGTAAATGATTTTGCAGATTGTAATGCACTGCCATCTAATTTAATTCAATTGTTTACATAACCTCAAGATGGCGGCTGTGCGAAATTTTAAAATTAAGTTTTCATTTCTTGTGTCGTAATCATGCGATCGAAGTGATAGTTTGAATAATGAACCTAGGCAATAAATTGCCCTTCAATGGTACATTACTCTATGTCCTATACATATAACAATCCTAAATGGCGAGCTTCCGAAATATTTAGACGGTTCTCAATATCTATGAATCTTTTACAGCAACCAAACTGAAATTTTTATGTTCATAGAGACTATGAACATATGTTCACCTAAAGGACTTTCAGTAACCTGGTGAGCACAAATCCAACATGGCGGTGATGCGAAGTATAAATATTTAAATGGACGTTTCTCGCGAATTAACTATCCGAGTGCCGTGAAACGATGTACGTTAAATGCTTATACAAATGTTGATCCACTGGCATCTAATTTATTTCAATTGTTTGCATAATCACAAGATGGCTGCTGTGAGAAATTTTAAAATCTCGTTTTTACTTCTTGTGTTCTAATCATGCGATTGAAGTTTGAATACCACACGTACACAATAATCTTAATGTAATAGTACAAAAATAAAAATCCAACCTGGCGACCATCTGAAATATTTAGACGGTTCTCAATATCTACGAATCCGTTACAGCAATTAAACTGAAATTTTGTATGTTGATAGAGGCAATTAACATGAGCAGGATATATGAAAATAGGCTGTATAGTTCTTCACGGAACTACTTGTTGTTAAAAGAATACGTAATCATTTCGTTTACAACCACTCATCTACCCCACCGCACGTCGTCAACGTAATCATAAGCTTTGCCCCCCCCCCTCCCCCACTTTGTGATTACATAATATGTGGACGCCCCCTAAGTTAGGAACCTGGAATAGAAATGGGAATCCATGCAAAACAATTTCTAGATCAGCTGAGGAGGAAATCGAACTCATCTCCTCTGAGATTTACATCACGAGGCTCAGTGTACCCCATTGCAAAACCCTCATACCAGAATTTAATTTATTGACAGAGCCGGGAATTGAACGCAGTTCCTCTGGAACTCGAGACCACAGAAGGCGGCTCTCAAAGAAGAATACTCCTCCTTGTTTCAGTCTGGTTCTGTGCTTTCTCGTAAATACATGTACTTTGGTATATGCAAATAGTGGATTGAACGTTATGAGTATACCGTCCGATTTACCTGCGGTGTTTTTAGGGACACTGGATTGCTGAAAGCCAACCCTGCCTTTTTACGAATCATCAATTCTACTATAATATGGTATCTAACAAGGAAACAGTGAAAACGTGAACCTACCGATCTTGCAGAGACATTGCTTACTTGTGTGGTGGTATTTCAGACTCGACGTCATTTAGGCAGTTCCTAGGGAGCGTGAAATCTTACAAGTTTGAATACGGACGCGAGGTTTGGAGTGGGCCAGGGGGATGGATGCAAGCGCCGATTTCACATACCCTCTCGCACTACTATATCCTCTTCACTCAGAAGCCTGTCTACAGTGGTACATACTAGGAGGTGTGGTTGTAGTAGTGTAATTGGTCAGAGAGTATTCAACGCGTACATCCTCCTGGACCGCTCCAAGTCACGAGTGCGATCAGGAGGTTCAACTTCGCAACGCTTACTTTGAAAAGACCTTCAACTGCTACCCGAATCCACTTGGATTTGATCCCTTAGACACAGTAGTCGACTTTTGCAAAATCTGTTCTACTATGTATAGGCTACGTGTAATCGAGGATACGGTTAGGAAAGCAGAACCATGTACGATGCAGTCAGATCGGTTTCCAACAGTTGTAGCTCTCAGGTATCCCAGACCCAAGATATACAGTACTGTATACTGGTCTGTTGAATACAATACTGGATTACCTGACTCACATTCAATTTAAGGGTAACAGAGCATTAACGTTCGATATTTCCTTAACCATCAACGCTTTATTTCACTGTTTACTGAGAAGTACAGCGTCAACCGGAAGCAGCGTACGTAAGTAAGTTGTCTACGAGGTATGTTTTGGATCCAGTACAGTTGTACTACTTAATGGCCCAGTCTTCAACGCTTCTAGGGGCGTGGTGACGCAGCGGTCAAGCTGTTGGCCTCTAACCAAGGTGGATCGGGTTCGATTCCAGTTCAATGCTTGTGAGATTTTCGATGTGAAATGCCGTGTCCTGCGGTTGGGATTCCACGTAAAAAGGAGGTCCCGTGGCTCATGATCGCGAGATTGGCGGTCACGTGAAACTAAAAGCTTCCTTCCTTCCTTCCTTCAACGCTTCTGTGTTGTAATAGAAGTTTCTCCACTTCAGGAGACAAGACAAGAATATTCATTTTATTCTAATTTGTTAGTGAAGATGGTGTGATACTGTATAATTCGATAAGAAATTCAACGAAAATCTCAATTGAGGTAAAAGCGCCTCAATGTGATGATTGCAATTTAGTGCTCTGCTTCATACCACACTTCTCAGCTGCCAGCCGTTTACTGAATAAGTCGGTCTTTGAAGACCCATAATTTACTATAGAATACAGTGACTTCTTCTTGAATATATTTTTAGACCACTCTAAAGACTAGGCAAATATACAGAAGATGGGGCATTCCAAAATGCACACTAACTTACAAATACATAAATGTCCACCCCTTATTATTCCCGTTTTCAACGGATACGAAGGACGTCTATGTGACGGGTGGTTTTAATAGCTCGACGTATTTTAAAGAAAAGTGTTTTAAACAAAAAATGTAGTAGTCAAGGCTACTATTGTTACTGCGGAGAGAGCAGTGGGCATAATTTAGACAGGGATCGGTGTCGGACAGCTGCCTAAGGCTCGGTCAAACAGGACGCGGGCTGTGTTTGTTAATTAGCTCAAACAATCATATCTATTTCACAACGTATCAATCATAACTGTACACATATTAACCTTTGTGCCATCTGAATAGTACAATTTTCACACTTCGGCAGACTATAACATTGGAACGTTAAGGCGGAGGGAAAAAATGTTTCAATAAATGTTGTAGACAATTTTGAGAGGAACAAATTTCTGATTCGCTCTTTTGTGAACAAAACATTTTTCTCGGACAAAAAGTGAAAAAACCCTTTTTTTGGAAACTTTGGCGCCACCTAGCTTCTGCATTTCAAAACGTATGACATGACCTCAGTGAGACGAATTGTAAGTGACAATGTCCTCTACATTTTTTGTTGAAAAAATTTTTCTTTAAAATACGTCGATACAGAGAAAAACGCTTTTCAATGTTTTTTTGAGTTTTCCGACAAAATCATAGTGCAAATTATTCTAAAATTCAGAGTTAAGCATTTTTTGTGCTTTTCTAACGATTTACAAAAAGCCAACCATAGCACAGTTTTTGGAAAAAAAAAGTTTTTTTTCTGTGCAGCTGCCCTGTACTAGTGCCATTGTTTTTACTCTGTAGTTGAATATCTTAGTGTATAGAAACGATGAAATCTATAATTATATTTATGTTCGACCCTCACTATTATGTGTCAGAAAACTGTATCATAATGATGGTCATTATACTGTAACACTGTTTTTCATTATGATACAGTTTCTCCAGCCAATCAGAGCTCGTTCATTGACCAATTAGGTAACGATACCTTCACGCATGCGCTCAAAATCCAACATGTCGGACATAAACACAACATCGACCTATAATAAATTACCGACATGGAATACGCACCGTCCATATGTTCACGCAAATAAACTGGCGAATATGAGACAAGAAATAGCACTGTACCTTAATATCACCAACACTAATTTTTACACAGCGCATTGCCTTCAAACGACTCCGGTGACAATATTACTGAGGGACGGCAGATGTAAACATATGGCCTGCATATGGCATTGCAAGCACACAGAGCGCATGCGTCGGTCGTTCAGAGATCTTGAAAGACAGAGATATACCCTGCACTCGCTCTTCAATCACAAAATTCAAGTGGCTGACTCTCAACAGATATTTATGAATATATGTTAAAACATATAATAAAGTTATAATTATCGTCGAACATAAATAGTCGTATGCAACTCGCATTTAATGGTAATTAAGACACTCGTATGGAAATTATAAAACTCGCATACGCTCGTTTTATAAAAATACTCGTGTGTTAATTATAGCCATTATAGGCTCGTTGCATAATGTACTATTTACTTTTCTATTTTAATTGTAATACCTAGCTGTAAGTTGTTCTATTTATAGAATTAAGTTTTCATATTGTAACAATAGAGTAAGGTGTAAATACAGTAGTTGTCCAATAAGATTGTATCTCTTATGACCTGTTAGTATAATAAGTTATAAATAGCTATTGTATTTGTAATATGTACCTGTATGTTCTTTTATTTTATAGATGTAATTACTGACGTATCCTATATCAAAAATGTATTGTATACATGTAATTGATCAAATGGATTAATAAAAATCTAATCTAATCTAAGAACCGACGAGTTCTGCCTCGTGAGACTGAGTGTATAACGTTCCAGCCCTCAGATAAGATTTAAATTTCTTGGCAGAGCCAGGATTCAAACCCGAACCTCAGGAATGTCAACAGAGAATACTAGCCACTGAACCACCTTTTTAAAAGCAAATTTACATATATATAGCAGAATTTAAGAAAGGAGAAAGCACTCGCATATACTGTGAAAATATTTTCATAAGAAAATACCATGCTAGGATTTCATAAATGTAATGCTTTTAATATTCATATTATTATTATTATTATTATTATTATTATTATTATTATTATTATTATTATTATTATTATTATTATTATTATCATTCACGTGCACCTGGTGTAGGGATAGTTAACCAATGACAGGCCTTGCATGGAACTCTGACGTAAAAATAATAATAGCATTGTCCATTGTGTGGTTTTCATTTGTACCTTTGCCGTTAACTCCTGTACTCGAGCCCTATTTTCTGTTGGCATTGAGATATCACACGGCCTTAACGGTTCAATGCACATCGTGGATTTCCCATGCTGTAGCATTATCGAAAGATATAACATAGTTACCATGACTTTTGGAATGACCCTCGTATCTACTGTAGATCTCGGATGGTATTTTAATTCACTCACAGGAATCTCTTTCATTTAAGCACCTTCAAATGTCAAGCGACAGAGTCGAGATTCAATCCCACCACCTAGGGCATGGTAGCTAAGAGCCTTCTGACAGGGTCACTCAGCTGGTCGAGAATGAACGAATGAATGGATGAATGACTGGATGCTGGTTGGTTCCATAGTTTAGGGGCTGCGACAACGCGGCCATGTATCCCCGTGTACTTTGGGTGTGTGTAGAATCTGACTGATAACCGGCGTTAATTGTGATGACTGTATTAGTGTGTGTATCTGTTTTAATTCAAGTAAGGACTGCAGACATTGAATTTTTCCAAGTAGTTCCTACTTTTGCCGCCAAACGCCACCATCAACGACCAACTAGTTCAGAACTTAGTTACCAGATGCCACCGCAGTCGGCCCTTGACAACGAACGTAGGAACCTAAGAATGTTAGTCAAATGTTTAACCTATATACTGTACAATTTAGCTTCACACAGGTGTAATTAGTGGAAGGTTCTTTAACATGCCATAAATCTATCACATGGGACCGCCGCGCCTGCTTTACTTCCCCTCCGAAGGAAGGCATACTGAGGGATTTTTAACGTTCTTAAAAAATCCGACGACTTCGGCCGGGTTTGAACCCGCTATCTTGGGCATAGAAGCTCAGCATGCTACCAACTACGCCACCAAAGTCGCTGAATGGATGGATGGATGGATGATGGGGAGGGTGGAGATACTCTGGTATGGTTCACTGTGTCCCTCAATGCTTCCTGTCAGGTACACATCTCTAACCTTGTTATTTATGTGCTCCGACTTTCCAGCCAATGGATTCTCTGTCGTTTTGTCACCGATCCCTCATGCATGCGTGCATATCCCAACTACTGTCAATACGGCAAAAATATTGCACCCATTAAATTATATGCGCCATGAAACGTGGCGGCCACGCTGCAGCGAAGGCCGATATACAGTAATTGACATTTAATAATAGATCACTTTTCCATTACCACCCGCGCCGCGCCGTACCGTGCAGCCGTAAAATACACATTCTATCAATAAAACCCGGAACCTGCCTTGAATTATAATGAAGGAATGATTGAACCATACAAATTGAGTCAAGTAATTTGGAGGACAGACAGCAGGCATGCTCAATTCACACGTGTGGAATTACGTCAAAAGTGCAGGTTTTACGCCCTCACTTTTCAATATTTATGATGAGGTGTTTGTGATTACCACATCATTATCACTGCCACGAATTGTATTCCATAAAGAGCGTTCAAAAAGTAACGAGCCGGAGGCTGTAATGCGCAAACCGGTGACGTCATGGGCTAATCGTGGCGTGTGTAACGAGGTGTGGTCCCAACCAGAGCGTGGAAGGTCACAGCCCGTCGCTAGAGGGCACGCGTGCACGTCACGTGACGATACAAAGCGAGCAGCAGCATGCATCAATCGTCAAACGCTGCCAGTCACATTGCAAACAGTGACATGGAGGCGTCAAACGAAGAGCAAAGAGGTGTTGTTTGGTTTCTGACAGCGAAAGGAGTAGGGGGAACGGACATTCATCGCCGAATGTCACAAGTGTACGGCGAACACTGCATGTCCCTTGCAAGGGTCAAGGCGTAGCACAAGCGCTTCAGGGAAGGACGGGTGTCGTTAGCCGATGATGCCAGGTCTGGGGCACCCCCCCGCCCCCTGCATTACCGATGACAAACTCATTACACAGGACCGCCGAGTGACAGTGAACGCCATAGCCGCCGTGGTCGGATTGATCGTCGGAAGTGTGCACACTATCATGAAGGAACGACTGCACTTGCGCAAAGTGTGTGCCCAATGGGCGCCCCATAGTCTTCAACCACACCAGGAAGCATGTCGAATGGCCTACTGTCTTGGTCTTGGTTGGACGATTGATGCATGCTGCTGCTCGCTTTGTATCGTCACGTGACGTGCACACGTGCCCTCTAGCGACAGGCTGTGACCTTCCACGCTCAGGTCGGAACCACACCTCGTTACACACGCCACGATTAGCCCATGTCGTCACTGGTTTGCGCATTCCAGCCTCCGGCTCGTTACTTTTTGAACGCACCTTATATTTAAACAGAGTCAGACACTGTTTCCAATGATATGTGTTTATCTTCAGCGCTCAAACTTCTAATGTTATGTGGACGAGGGCTTTGTAATCACCTTACATACAAAGACAAAATCAAAATATTAATAAGTATATGAATCAAAATTTGTCTACTAGCGATCCACAGGCTCCATCCAACAGACTGGTGAGTAGATTTCTGGTGTCGAATTAGTCTGTTAACCTATACGTTTACCTTCTTAATAGGCTACGTATTTATTCCTACGTATACACTGGAGGCTTTTATATATACAAGTTGCATTCATCTTCTTCCAAGGATGGATCCATGACTGTTTACCGAGGCAACAATATCGAGCTCTCGGGAATATCGCACCAGTGCAGTGTGGGGGTTTCCATTTACCGCAGCGTAATGAGATATCGTCTCGAACCGTCCCGAACTGCATATCGCCCCGGTTTGCGGGAGCCTTTATTATTATTATTATTATTATTATTATTATTTATTTATTTATTTATTTACCACAAATCGTACAAGAAGTATAGAAGAGGTTTAGTGAAAAGGGCAAGCCCCACATACATATTTCACGCTTCACAGGCACAGTTCACATCTACATTTGTTTTTACATGTAAAATCGGAGGTTCAAATCCCCGCGCTGACAGCGGCTATCTTTAGTGTGGGTTTCCCTGTCTTTTCCACGCTCCCTCCATGAAAATGCCTGGATAGTACCTTATTTCAAGTTCCGGGACACCTACCTCATCGCAGTCCCTAATAACGAAAAGGAAAGGTTTTTGTTTTAGTTACCCTTTACTTAAACTGGTTTCGCTTCCGTTCCTTTAGTGACATTCGTCACATTTTCATTACTTCAATATACCAGTGGTGAAATTAAGTTACAATTTTGTTAAAGTACATAAATCAATACTTTTCGCAATGGATATCCGTCGGTTTTATTAGTTACGTTTTCGACGCTTTAACTAACCAGCTATTAAGTGAGTTACTCATTTGTTATATTTATTACGCTACCTATTAATGCAATTAATTGTATTTTCGTTACTTCAGTAATGTTAGGATTTGGGTCTAAGGGTCTTGGTTTCAAATTCCGCCCGACCTGACGGGATTTTAATCTTGAGTGGTTAATTTTCCTGGCTTGGGAACTGGATGTTAGTCACATCATCATAATTCATCTCATCCCCATCATGACATGCAGGTCACTCACGTGCGTCAATTCGAAAGACCTGCACCTGGCCTCTCCTGAGACCACATGCCATTATTATTATTATTATTATTATTATTATTATTATTATTAACTAGTTAACTATTTGTTCGTTCATTGCTTCAGTTAGCTTTGATTACCAGCAGACATCTTGGGAATGCAATATGATGCAACCTTGTAACAATGCTGCTGGTCACTACTCTGCTTTACGGCAGGAGACTGTTAAATGTAATCCCACACCACTCCTTGTGTAGTTTTGTTGGTGATAGTGAACATCTTCCGCCCAAACATTACCAAGAGTTCAGAAATAAAAATTAATGACATTCATTTTATTACATTCAAATAAAATACTAGTATAACAGCACAAGTTCTAAATTGGTCGTAAGCGGTGGCTTTAACGACAGAACTGATTCGAATTAAGCTCAAGTTTATTGCCCCATTCCTGCAGCAATAAAATCTCCGTTGTTTAACTGGAACCAAGTTTTCTTTGATATTTTGTTTCCTTCCTATGTGGAGCTCATCTGCAGCTATTTTAAAATTAGTCTGAACTTGGCCAAAAGTCCGTTACGCCATATAGAGTAGCAGCATTTTGTACATCCTCCACGCAGAAAATCATTCGGTAAGTGGGATGCCTTCACACCGATCTATAAAAATAAAATGAGATAAAGGTAACTACTGGACGTCGGAATACCAAGAGACACAAACACCCAGATACATTGGCACTTTGAACTGACTTCCTCCGGTGAAAGGCAACCATCCACTCAAAATTGTCAACGTTTCTAGTATGGGTCAACTTTGACGTAAAACACTCATCACACAACATATTTCCAATTTTATTACCAGGTGGCAGTGTAAGCTGAATGTCGAAATTGGAGATTAGATCGCCATCAAAATATCTAGCCGATACCAGATTTTTGAGGTCATGTTGTTATGACTATTATTCTGGAAAGAGTTGTTCAATCATTGAGAGAACTTAGTTATCAACCCGTGTACTTTGGTGCATATTGCAATTTTATGATAGCCCTTGTTCTGCCGCATCTCCACAGTAGTGCTATTGTAATTACCAGGGCCAAGGATCTGGTAAGGTGTCCCAGGACTTAAAATAGGAAAACACAATAAAATAATCTATACATAGTATAAGTCCCCAATTATTGGCTTTAACGGGTAATCTCGAGGACCATTGGATGGATTTTAATGCAGTTTTCACCAATCGGTCAAGGATTTCTCGACGAAGGTTTCTGTAGAATAACATTTATATATTACCAGAGGAAGCAGAACAGTAACGATTTCAGTGAACCGAGTCAAAGAAAACTCTACCGTTCGTGCGCCTTTGAAGTTTACGCTGGGTAAACCATTAAACATATCTAAATACTATGAGGGTAAGAAGTGTTCACCATGCAAAGTTCTACAAAAAAGTCTATCTTTAATACATCGCCCACTATGAGTTTTTTTTTACGTTTTCATTTCTTCCAACAATCTCCATTCAGTGGAAATTTAAATAACTAGCTTTGTAGCGAGTTTACGAGGTAGCTAGTTGACCCATAACCCCAGCTTCGGCCAGCATCAAACTGCCAAGTCGTGTCGAGTTAAGACATCAGAGAGGAGTATAATTAATTATGTGTTAGAAGTTTCGCTGTTCACCTCGGCTTTTCCGATTTGCGTCTGGGACCTGCCGTACGTGCGCCTTTTAAGCGTACGCTGGATAAACCGTTAAAGATACCGGGCGAAGCCGGGGCGGGTTGCTTATCATAAAATAATATACTTGAGGGTGTCTGGGTAAAAACGGGGAGATACTACACAAAGTATGGTCGCTGTCGGTGCTGAGATTCGAGTCTAGGATCTTCGAACGTGTAGTCACGTAGCGAGACTTGCCGCGCTAGGCTACACTGCTAGGCACTTTGCTAATTTGTTAGTTTGTACCAAGATTATGTTGGGTTGAGGTTTAAACTGCAGAAGCCAATGAATCTTCAATCTATTGTAGTGAAAGTTGCTACGTTTGTTTTGTTAAGGGTTTAGGAACAGTATCTAAAGTGTACGCTGGTAACGAGGCTTTGTTTACTGTCGTGCACTTCTGTTCTAGAAGCATTACTGAAGCCTCAGACTTGAGGTGACCAAACATTCTTCGTGACTGGCTGTGACGGGAGAACACGAACACGGAGACTAAATATTACAGTACTGCTTTCTATTTTTGACTTCTCTATAGTGAATACCATGGTTTCATAATAACTCATACACAATTACATATGGTAGTGTGTGTCTTGTGATTGATATTTTCATTCTCTTGACGTCATTTTCTCATATTTATCGTCGTGTATCATGATGTTAAATGTGAAAGTTAGTTACCAATAATAATGTTACGGCTGTGAGTTTGTGTCATCACTCGCCGCATGAGTCACAACTGCCCCAGGGCTGGGCTGTGGCCTGCCTCCTGTATTGCGTGTGCCTTATGCAACAGGGCTACTAGGACAAAGGGGTAGTCCAGAATATTCGTGACTGGACCAGCGATGGAAACCTCGAGAAGCCGTGAACTCTGGATGGATCTAGAAGCATTTATTGAGTCACCGGCCTGCTATATAAGAGTGACCCGTCAAGCAGTGGTTGTTGTTGTGTTTTACGAGCTAGAGCGAGCGATTATCTTGTGCGACAGAAGTGTGGTGACGAAGTGCTGTGCGAGTTACGAAATCCAGTAACATTGTTTCTCCAGCTTGTGGACAGCGAAATAGCCTGCAGCAAGTGATCGTAAGTAATTGTGGTCGGAGAACATAAAGGAGAGGAGCAGGTAGTTTCTGTCAAGGCCACCGTACTCATTAGGACGGATTAACTTCTGTGATCTGTTGACAAGTGGAAGGGCCAAGAGCGCTCAAGGAAGAGACTTGAGGAAACTGGAATAAGGCTCCTAATTGCTTGTATTTGCTGACTAGTGTAATTTTCTGGCCACAATAAAGTTAATTATTTCTTTAAGCAGTAATTGGTGTTGTGCTTTGTACCCCCACCGTAATCCAGTTAACAAAAGTGCCACTAGGGGGTGGCACGTAACAACTGGTGTCAGAAGCCGGATTACGAACTCAAGCACAACACCTGACGGTCCTGGTTTCAAAACCCGAGCAGGTCAATTTTTTAAAAATTTTCCTGTGAGCGCATGCCCTTTACAAGACAAACAGCTAAAATGGAAGAGCAATTCGCAGCATTGCTAGAGAAGTTAAATGGCATGGAAACCAAGATGGAAGACGGCCAGAAGAAATTAGCCAAGGACCTGAAGGATGACCTGAAGAAGATGGAAGACGGCCAGAAGAAGATGGAGGACGGCCAGAAGAAGATGGAGGACGGCCAGAAGAAGTTAGCCGAGTACCTAACTGCCAAACTAGAAGACGGCCAGAAGAAGTTAGCCGAGGACCTAACTGCCAAACTAGAAGACGGCCAGAAGAAGATGGAAGACGGTCAAAATAAGCTAGCGGAGGACCTGAAGCGGATAGAGGACGGCCAGAAGAAGATGGAAGACGGTCAGAATAAGTTGACACAGGACCTGAAGAAATTAGAACTGGGTCTGCATGAGGAAGTCACGGCAGTGGAAAAGAAGTTCGACGCCTTACAAAAGGAAGTTGCCGAGCTACGCCGACGCCCGCTGACGGGGGTGGAAGAGAGATTCAACGCTCTACAAAAGGAATTTGCTGAGCTGCGCCGACACCCGCCGACAGGGATGGAAGATAGATTCAAAGCCCTACAAGAGGAAGTCGCCGAGCTGCGCCGACGCCCGCCGACCGGGGTGGATGAGAGAGTCAAAGCCCTACAAGAGGAAGTTGCCGAACTGCGCCAACGCCCACTCACGGGGGTGGAAGAGAAATTCAACGCTCTTCAAGAGGAAGTTGCCGAGCTGCGCCGACGCCCGCCCACAGGTACACCGGGGACATCAGGAACGGGACAGATCAGAGTGACGCCCCCAACCTTCGACGGAAAGGTCCCGTGGAGCACCTACTTACGTCAGTTCGAGGCGGCTTGTTCCATAAATAACTGGAACAACACAGAAAAGGCTACAGCTCTCATTGTAGCGCTGAGAGGCGACGCCCTTAACGTCCTTCAGGCCATCCCTAATGGATCCCAGGACTACGCTGCACTGATCGCCCATATGGAGTCCCGATATGGAGATAGCCATCTTCAGCAGGCCAATCGATGCAGCTCCGGACCCGGGTACAGAAGAACGCGGAAACCCTGCAGGAGTTCGAGATGGACATCGCACGCCTCGTAAGTCTCGCCTACCCAACAGCGCCGGCCGACTTTCTGGAGCAGATAGCGACGCAGACTTTCACCGACGGGCTACGGGACCCAGACACTCAACAGGCGCTGCGACTCGCGCGCAATAAGACCCTGGCAGATGCGCTGAGCCACGCACTTGAATTCGAGACGGCAAAACAGGCATCCAGAATGCACGCGCGGGTGCGTCAAGTGGACGTCGACGAACCAGCAAAAACCAACGAGACCAAGCCCCTGGCCGACGAATTGATGAAGGCGCTAAGCCGTTTCTTCGATAGTCGCGGCACCACCAGCAACGACACAGCCGGAAGACAACCGGAGAGGCGGCCCGGAAGAGGACTACCGACCTGCTGGACCTGCTGTAAGAGAGGCCACCTGAGCAAGGACTGCGGTGATCGCCGCCGCCAAGGGTTTCCGTCGGGACAGTCAATCGTAGGGAAACCGCGCGGCCCAGGAAAGCGAGTATTAGCCAGCCTTGGGGGGCAAAGGTTGGCTTGTGACAGTCGTCAAGCCCCGGCAGTCCAAGTGCGTGTGACGAGGTTACGGAGGGACAATAGCAGCCTGATGGTCGACGGAGTCGTCAACGGAGAGAGCTGGCCCATGCTGATCGACACGGGAGCATCGAGGACCATCGTCAATCCCACTGTGATCCCGAAGTGGAGAGTGCAACCCACACAAAGGAACCTCCAGCTAATAACCGCGACCGGAGAGACCGCACCGGTACATGGCGAAGCATCACTGGAGTTCGTCATTGGTCGACGGGTGATAAAGCATCCAGTGCTTGTGGCTGACGTATCAAACGAAGTGATCATCGGACTGGACTTCCTGGACCAGAACAACATCATCTTGGACCTGAGTACCAATACTCTGCACTTCGGAAGTGAGGAACTCGCTTTGCAACCAGCACACGAGACCGTCGCCGCACGACGAGTAAGGCTGAGAGAAGACGTCATCGTTCCCGCCAAGACGGAGGTCAGCGCTGCCGTAATTGTCGACGGAACTGCTGAGGGAGTGGCGGCTGTCATTGAACCAAAATATGAGGACATCCAGACAAAAGGATTGCTAGTTGCCAAGACTCTCATCAACACGACGTCTCGGCCGTACGTCCGCCTGTCCAACCTGAACGACTACGACTTTACGGTTCACCGGGACACCAACCTAGGGGTCTGCGAGCCCGTTACCTGGATTTCCCGCATCACAGATACGACAGACAGACACCTGCAGACGGACAACCGAAGAAGACGCACACTGCCAGAAGAACTACAGAAGCTGTACCAAGGATCCCAGGACCATTTAGACGAGGAACAATCACGCCAACTTCAGGACCTGCTGCGCGAATTCCAGGATGTATTCTCCGTGGGGAGCAAAGACTTCGGCAGGACAAGCTTGGTCCAGCACAGAATCGACGTTGGGGACAGCGCACCGATTAGGGCCCCATTCCGACGTGTCCCGCTCGCCAAGCAAGCCGAAGTCGACCGGATGGTAGAAGAGATGAAGGAGCAAGGGGTGATCGAGCCATCACATAGTCCTTGGAGTTCTCCGGTCATGCTTGTGAGGAAGAAGGACGGTTCCACCAGGTTCTGCGTGGACTACAGGCGGGTGAACGACGTCACGAAGAAGGACAGCTACCCTCTACCCCGGATCGACGACACGCTGGATACCATATCAGGGTCAAGGTGGTTCTCCACCTTGGATTTGAAGAGTGGCTACTGGCAGGTGGAGGTCCACCCTAAGGACCGCGAGAAAACGGCGTTCTCTGTGGGCAGCGGGCTCTGGCAGTTCACCGCCATGCCATTCGGTCTGTGCAACGCCCCTGCGACCTTCGAAAGGCTAATGGAGTCCATTCTGAGGGGACTACACTGAAGACCTGCCTGGTCTACCTAGACGACGTCATCGTTCTGGGGAGAAGCTTCGAGGAGCACTACAGCAACCTGAAGGAGATTTTGTTGAAGCTACGGGCTGCCCAGCTGAAGTTGAGCCCCAAGAAGTGTCAGCTCTTCCAGAAGCGGGTCCAGTACCTTGGGCATATCGTCTCCGAGGAAGGGGTGCGCACCGACCCAGAGAAGACCGCAGCTGTGAGGGAGTGGCCAGTTCCGAAGGACAAGTCCCAACTACGAAGCTTCCTGGGACTCTGCACTTATTACCGTCGCTTCGTGAGGGGATTCGCCGACATCGCCAAACCTTTACATCGACTGACTGAGAAGGACCAACTCTTCACGTGGACAGCAGAATGCCACAGTGCCTTCGAACAACTCAAGCAGGCTCTGTGCACCGCGCCTATTCTGGCCTACCCCAGACCTGGAACAAGGTTTATCGTCGATACCGATGCCAGCGACTTTGGCATAGGGGGAATCCTGTCGCAGGTAGTGGACGTCGAGGGGAGAGTAGTGGCCTACTTCAGCAAGGCCTTGTCAAAGCCAGAAAGGAACTACTGCGTCACCAGGAAGGAGCTGCTCGCCATCGTGAAGACCATTGAACACTTCCACAAGTACCTGTACGGGCAAGAATTTATCATCAGGACCGACCATGCATCCCTGCGGTGGCTCCTGAACTTCAAGCAGCCCGAGGGTCAACTCGCGCGGTGGTTAGAGAGGCTTCAACAGTACAACTTTGAGATTCAGCACAGGAAAGGCCAACTGCATTCTAACGCCGACGCCCTGTCACGAAGACCGTGCCCCGAAGACTGCACCTTCTGTGCCCGAAGGGAGGAGAACACCGGGATACTGTGCCGACGGACTACTGTGGAACTTCAAGGAAACTGGAGCCGCGAATCTTTCACGCGGGCACAAGCAGAAGATGATGACCTGGGACTGATAGCCGAATGGAAGAGGGCCTGTGTCCCCAGACCCAGGTGGAACATTGTGAGTGACTGCAGCCCAAAGTTTAAGTCCTACTGGGCACAGTGGGACTCGCTGATTGTAAGGGATGGCCTCATCTGCCGTACCTGGGAGAGCACCGACGGGAAGACGTCTCGGGAACAAGTCGTCGTTCCAAAGGCTATGACGGAGGAAGTCCTGGAGGAAGTTCATGGAGGATCATCTGGTGGACACCTAGGGATAAAGAAGACCCTGGAGAAGCTGAGAGAGCGGTTCTACTGGATTGGATGCCGAACAGACGTGGAGAACCACTGCGCGAGGTGCCACGATTGCGCAGCCAGCAAGGGCCCAGGACGAAGACGACGGGGTCCACTGAAGACCTACAACGTGGGCGGCCCCATGGAGAGAGTGGCCATCGATGTTGCTGGGCCATTCCCGTTAAGCGAGGCAGGGAACCGCTACATATTAGTCGTCAGCGACTACTTTACCAAATGGCCGGAGGCGTATGCGCTCCCTAACCAAGAAGCCGCTACGATTGCAGAGACCCTGGTGAAGGAATTCGTCAGCCGGTACGGAGTACCCCTAGAGCTGCACTCCGACCAAGGGAGGAACTTCGAGTCACAGGTGTTCCAGAACCTATGCCAGCTGATGGGAATCCGGAAGACAAGGACAACGCCGCTACACCCTCAGTCCGACGGGATGGTAGCGCGATTCAATCGCACCATCGAGAACCATCTCCGAATAGTCGTCAGCGAGCACCAGAGGGATTGGGACAAGCATCTTCCACTATTTCTCCCGGCCTACCGCGCCGCCGTGCATGAAGCCACCGGGTGCACACCAGCCCGGGCCATGTTTGGGAGGGAGCTCCGTCTACCTGTCGATCTTGCCTTCGGCCGACCTGGGAATGATCCGATCCCGGTAAGCCAGTATTGTCAAGAACTGGTCGACCAACTGGAGGACGTACACGCGTTCACGAGGAGGAAACTACGGATCGAGACCGACCGAATGAAGACCCGATACGACCAGCAGACGGATGCCGGCGGATTCCACGAGGATGACCTGGTCTGGCTCTTCAACCCATTACGGAAGAAAGGCCTGTCACCCAAACTGTAGAAGTCCTGGGAGGGCCCGTACCGAGTCGTGAAACGGATCAACGATGTCGTCTACAGGATCCAGCGGAGCCCGAGGGCAAAGATGAAGATCGTGCACCGAGATCGCCTGGCAGCCTACGGAGGGACACAGACGGACCAATGATTGATCGGGACGATCAGCCTTTTTAGGAAGGGGGTGGTGTTACGGCTGTGAGTTTGTGTCATCACTCGCCGCATGAGTCACAACTGCCCCAGGGCTGGGCTGTGGCCTGCCTCCTGTATTGCGTGTGCCTTATGCAACAGGGCTACTAGGACAAAGGGGTAGTCCAGAATATTCGTGACTGGACCAGCGATGGAAACCTCGAGAAGCCGTGAACTCTGGATGGATCTAGAAGCATTTATTGAGTCACCGGCCTGCTATATAAGAGTGACCCGTCAAGCAGTGGTTGTTGTTGTGTTTTACGAGCTAGTGCGAGCGATTATCTTGTGCGACAGAAGTGTGGTGACGAAGTGCTGTGCGAGTTACGAAATCCAGTGACATTGTTTCTCCAGCTTGTGGACAGCGAAATAGCCTGCAGCAAGTGATCGTAAGTAATTATGGTCGGTGAACATAAAGGAGAGGAGCAGGTAGTTTTCTGTCAAGGCCACCGTACTCATTAGGACGGATTAACTTCTGTGATCTGTTGACAAGTGGAAGGGCCAAGAGCGCTCAAGGAAGAGACTTGAGGAAACTGGAATAAGGCTCCTAATTGCTTGTATTTGCTGACTAGTGTAATTTTCTGGCCACAATAAAGTTAATTATTTCTTTAAGCAGTAATTGGTGTTGTGCTTTGTACCCCCACCGTAATCCAGTTAACAAAAGTGCCACTAGGGGGTGGCACGTAACAATAATTAGCCTTCGGACTTAAGATTTGTAGAGAGTGACGTTTGTAATGAACTGTGAAAGTAGCATGGCAATCACACTTGCTCAAATAATAATAATAATAATAATAATAATAATAATAATAATAATAATAATAATAATAATAATAATAATAATAATAATAATAATAAATTTATTATATTAAAAATGTTTTTCGGATTGTTCCTGAGATTCTTCAGGCTAGTGCCTCCTTGTATACAACATTGATGGTCTTTCTCTGTGTTTAAATCAAACCAGTGAAGCTGGGATGTCACCAATAATAATAATAATAATAATAATAATAAATAGCTATCCAGGCATCTATCACCCAGTGGTGTAGCTATGTGCTTCTCATCAGCAAGTGGAACCTGGATGGTAGGAGATAAAGCATACTGTATCTGCATGCAAGAAGGCTCATGCCCTCAGACCATAATTACTTTTTGACAGAGCCGAGAATCGAACCTTGACCTCCAGGTCGACAGCAAAGAACGCTACACCTCGAGGTAGTCTTGTTATATTTTATATGTACCTGTGCCTGCTACTTACATGCAAATTTCCATGCCGTTCACTCCAGTAGTTTAGCATGCAAATCAATAACAAACGACATACGGACAAAAGTTAAATTAAGTGGGCGATTGATACGAAGTTTCAGTTGAAAGTTCAAAACGATCAGACAGAAATCTTACATTGTTTAGAGACAGACAGTAGCTGCTGGAAGAACATAATTTTCATTACTATTGATAGTGTCGTATAGCTTGCCGTGACGACTGAGTTAATAAACAAATTCATGAGGGCACGTTCTATGCTATAACTCATCACAAAACAAAGAACGTGAACTGTTTCTTATCTCTGTGACAGTAAAGGTCATCCAAGACTATTATCCGGTCAGAAAAGGGAACTTTTACGATCTGAAGCAAAGACTCTTCTATACCGATTAAGGATTCATTCATAAAATTGAAGTCAATGTCAGTTATTTTTTTGCACATAAACCTGCACATGTACTAAAGGTGGCACCATTTATCCAAATGAGGCATGTAGTTCATAACTAAAATAATAGGATTGGTAACTAATCGGGACCTTGATCTTATTCTCTGGTTAAACAGCCTAGTTCATAGCTACTTCATGAGTGGACTGTATTTGGCGTATTGAATAAATAGCAATTCATAATTACGTAATGAATGGACTATAACTGGCATGGTTTAACTTCGTTTGTAGTATGAATAGAAATAACACTAATTTATTTCACACATCTTCTTATATTTCTGCGGAGCCTTAAAGCCTCCGGGTTTGTAATGTTTTGTGCTAGTTATAAGATTCCTCATCCTACAATGTCTTGCAGTAAGAGCCAAATCTCCTACAATTAATAATATTATCTCTGGAATACAAAGAAGCAATTAATTAAGTCATGGCCTCCTTCTTCACTCCCTCCTGGAGACTCAAGTCAGACACAAGAAGTGTGCTGCTATCTAGTTAAGGAGTGGAGAAAGAGCAGTGTTGTAGTCTCACCAAAGATACATAGCCCTGCAACTCAGAGGGATCGATAAATCTATGGCACTGTGACGTAAGATAAACATAGCATTCTGAAGGGGCAGTCAAAGAACATACCAAACCTGAACAGTAACTTTTACGTAACAGCTTTGTGGCTAAATAATTTATAATTAGTTTCATTACAGTGAGGGCCCTCCCTATAGAACGGAGCTTTCCAAAGGTCGTGCCGCGGTCACGAGGCAATGACTCACCGTCACGTTCATAGCATGATTGTGCTGATTACAACAGCGGGCCGTGAAGCCCTGGATGCTGTCATAGCATTTAATACATACGCAGCTGGCAAGATACCTTAGTTGGGATAATTAAGACTAGCTGTGAAGTACTGTAGCCTGCCTCGAGTCCCATGATCACGGTTAGGTATAGAACACAACAACAAATTTTCCTAGT
This sequence comes from Meconema thalassinum, assembly GCA_946902985.2. Taxonomy (NCBI): domain Eukaryota; kingdom Metazoa; phylum Arthropoda; class Insecta; order Orthoptera; family Tettigoniidae; genus Meconema; species Meconema thalassinum. The sequence goes on along the minus strand of OX336390.1, from coordinate 490,742,582 downwards.
GGAAACTTATCATTTCTAGAAATAAGTGTGTTCGTAAGTTTCAGGACCGTGCGATTTTTACTTGTGGGGGAATCTCAAACAACATATATACAGAAACAATCCGCCTACTGTGGAGGCTTTGGAGAACGAAATAACTGCACTCATACGAAATATCACTGAGAATCAGCGGTGTATCAAAACTTGCTACGTCGGTGCAACATTGGTTGTGAAATTGAAGGACAGAATTTCGAGCAACTACTGTGAAATTTATGTAAGTAATTGCTAATTTTAATGCGTTAAAAAGTGTAAAAGTGTAAATGTGTTAAACTACTGTAGTTGGGTGCTACGCTGCTGCTAACGCCAGTGCCTTGCTCCACACGTGGTTTGCCACAGTTCCCCAGCCGCCACGCGGCCATCGCGAGTCTCCGTTCAATAGGAAAGGTCCTCACTGTAGATCACGCATATCCAATACTTGTTACACAAGATTATCATCTGTTATTCCCATGGTATCACTTTATTGTAATTCACGTACTACCTTACGACTAGGGCTCGGATCGATATGCTCGATAAAATCTCCAGATATGCTCGAAAACCATGTGTTTTATGCTCGATAGATATGCTCGAAAAACCCATTATATGCTAGAAAAAAACATTATATGCTCGACAGATATGCTTGAAACCCCCATTATATGCGGTTAAAAATGCAGAATATGCTCGAAAAACACCGTTAAAAAGTATAGAAAGGAAAGTAAAACGAAAAAACCAATAACATACCCTTATATACGAGCTTTATTTTCTAATTGTATGTATGATACACTGCAATATACTCGCATTCAAGTTTTTCAAGTACCTAGCCTATGTAAGAGAAGTGCTCTTATAAAAGTTACAGTTTAAAAGTTCATTTACAAAATATTCAGAATTAGGCGAGTCAATGAAGTAGATCTGCATTGGTCGGTACAACAAGACATTTTCTATGATTTCAGTTTTGAATGATTTTCTTAAATCAGTCAATAAAAGTTTCAATGACGAGAACGACCTCACTAAAGGTTAAAAGCCTGTGGTTCTATTATTCGCACCAGACTGGCTTTTCAATAATTATTTCTGTTTTCGAACCTTAAGGATGGTCAGGGCCCGAATTCGGGGGTGAATTCGAAGAAAAACAAACTGTTTTGACGAAAACTACAAGAATATGCATTTATATGCTTCTATTCTGAAAACCGCGGTTTTATACATTTATATGCTCGATAAATTTCAATTCTGTTGGTCCCAGAGAGGTGAAAATACCACCGAAAGGCTTCTTTCAATGTGTAGGCTACTATTCAGGGGAAAAAAAGCAAATATTCTCGAATCCGAGTCCTACTTATGACAAACTTTAAAATTACAAGTCAATACACTGTGTGAGGATTATATGACTGCTATTTTCAACTTGAAGTGTTACAATCCAAGCATTGCGATATGTATATTACTTCCTCTATGAGTTGATAGTGTTTATTTTCAGTATGCAAATAGCCAGGGAGACGGAACATAAATCACGTTGAGTAGACGCACTTGTACTCTGTAGGCACCTGAGGCTTGTAGCCACCCTATGTGTCACGCGCGCAGTCATGCTCACTTAGGATGGAGCGTACTTCGGTGTCAACTTCGGGGAATTGGGGAAAAGAGCTTGCTTCCGGCAAAGTCAAGCAACTGTGGGGCCAACAGCCTATAGCTAGGAGACACGTACATTGGGTTGCCTGTCTGCCGGGCGCACAGACTCGCAGGATACCGAAGTCTTGACATCCCATCGTTATTTTGCTGATCAATGATAATGAAACAATAATACTATGCGATTAACATCCACATTAACTGCTGTGGGTTTACGGACACCGAGTGCCAGGTGATTTTCGACATGCCAGAGCAAATCTCTCTCATTTCATTAGCCTGAATGCTAACCACCATGTGTGCCACAACCACGGTTCACAGAATGCGTCTCAGCAACTTGAGATACAGGCACCTTAAATACTATGACCGTCTCGGATTGCTTATATCACTGTGCCATACTACCGTAGAAAGTCGTTTACGTCTTTCAACAAAATCTCTGATAGAAGACAGCTTTCTGCAAGGAAACGTTTTGGTGGTGGTGTTCATGTAGAGTCATTGCAATATCGAGTTCATGTGGTTCTGTGTACTTGGCTGTGTGTAATCTTTCTGATAACATGTGTCGTAGTGATGGCTGAACTAATATTGGGTCTAAGATTTGGGTTGGAGACGGTCGTGGCTTTAATTTAGTTACCATCGGGGCATTTGCTTGAAGTAGAAGTGAGACACCAAAGAAAACCATTCTTAGATCAGTTTCACGAGGATCAGAGAACCCTGTCCCAACCGTCAGTCTAAAATTTAATATCTTAGCAGAGCTGCAATTCGAACCCGAATCTCCTGGATGACAGCTGAAATTGCTAGTGTAGGGAAACTTTATCACAGCCACACAACATTATACAGAGCCCTTTGGAAGTTTATAATGTCACTGTTTGAAAAGAATAGACCTAAATAACAAATTGGCGTTGTAGTAGGCATAACTTATGTGAAGGATATAGGCCTATTCCACGTTAGATACCACGTAAAAGTAAATAATTGTTGTTTTAATTATCTTAGGGGCTTTGCGACATCGTAGTCATGTATCCCCATGTACTTGTGTGTGTGTAGACTTTTCTTGATAACCTGTGTCACTGTGATGTCTGTACTAGTGCGTATAATTATAATTGAGGGAGGTTTTGGGTAGGAAGCCGTGGCCTTGAGTTAGATACCATCCCGGCATTTGCCTAGAAGAAGTGGGAAACCACGGAAAACCACTTTCATCATGGCTGAATTAGGAATCAAACCAGCTTTTTCTCAGTTTTTCCTCACCAGACTGAGTGTACTCCTTTCCAGCCCTCAGACCAGAATTAAATTTCTTGACAGATTCGGGAATCGAACCCTAACTTCCGCGGTAAGAGCCAAGAATGCTATCCACAATGCAACTAAAATCAAATAGAAAGCACTATTCATCCAGGTGGACGCACAGTATTCAGCTACTGGGTACACCAATCCAAGGGCAGACGTCCTAAGTGTAGAAGCATATGAATCCCACGTTGTACCACACAGTTTCATGATTATTATTACTAAACAGTAATTGAAACCAAGTTTATTTTACTGGCAACTGGGTAACGAGAAACATGCTATATTTACTACTTCACATAATTGTAAACCATCTCATGGTGTAGTGACTAGTATTATAGCCTGTCACTCCTGAGAACAAAAATTTCGACACCATGTCATACGATGTTGGCATGTTAAAGAACCCATTTGAATTCAGTAGGCAGTGTTCATAATGGCAAAATTAATCTCGTGAGTTTCCATCAACACAAAGATCCTCATTTCTCTACTAGAAAGCGCCATAGTGTTCAAGGAGCTTAGATATCTAACCTCCTTGACTTTCACAGTGCTTCAAGGAACAACGAAATTCGACATGCAAGCTACCCTTTGGGTGTCAAATAACAAAGCTTGCACCCGGCACCCGAGGCCATACGATATTATTATTATTAGTAGTATTATTATTATTACTCCTGAGAACCGGTTTCGATACCCGACTCAGCAAAGAAATTTAATTGTGGTCTGAGGGCTAAAATGGGGTACATCAGTTTCTTAGAAGTGCTTATCCATTGTTTATCACTTCTATTCCAGTGAAACTCTGGGACGGTTCCTAACTTAAGGCCACGATCGCGTCCTTCCCAATCCTAGCATCAATTACAAATAAACACACTAGAACAGACGTCGCAGTGACACGGGTTATCAGACAAATCCTACATACACCCAAAAGACGGGAACAAATGACCATGATATCACAAGTTCCTAAATGGATCAACAACAACAACAGTTGAAAACGTGATGTAAAATTTTAAGATAAAAATATTTCATCTCCAAATGATTATTGTTATACTTCGAATCAAAATTAATCAACACGTGCCCCTTATTTGAAACGTATTCAGTAAATGACAGTCATTAATTTGACTCATTTCCTCTTCTTAGAGTATTGTTGTTTCACTTGTTGCTGCTTGGCTGGCACGTCACGTCCCTTGCGCAGCGCCACTGACTTTTAATGAATGCCTGTAATTGAGGTTATACATATCCCCAGCCCACACCATCCGTCATCATACATCATGCGAGAGAGTGAGTGCGGACCAAAAGAAAGGCCAGATCAAACAATGAAATAAAAAGCCGCTCCAAACCATTAAAAGAGTACGACGTCATACATCAATACAGCAGCGTATTGAGTGATTACGATAGGCTCAAACGAAGCCGTGCAGGGAGGGGTCGGTGCTACGTAACACTTAATAGGTTCTAAAGAGCTCTTAAACCAACATGTTTTGGATCATAAAGCCTATCCACACTTCTTTGTCTAACTTATGTTCTACCTGGTCGCTAACGGTCCTAGGAGGATGCATCCGACCAAAAGTCAGCATTTCATCATTTGAAGTAATAAATAGTGGCTTCAGTGGCGTAGTTGGTAGCATGCTGAGCTTCTATGCCCAAGATCGCGGGTTCAAACCCGGCAGAAGTCATCGGATATTTAAGAACGTTAAAAATCCCTCAGTATGCCTTCCTTCGGAGGAGAAGTAAAGCCGGTGGTCCCATGTCATAGATTTATGGCATGTTAAAGGACCTTCCACTAATTACACCCGCATGAAGCTAAATTATCGGTTAAACATTTGATAATATTAATGTAATAATGTTTTTGGTTTTACGTCCCTTTTAACTACTGTGGCTTTTAGAGACGCCGGGGTGCCGGAATTTTGCACCGAAGGGGATCTTTAACGTGCCAGTAAATCTACTGACACGGCTCCCTCGTATTTGCGCACCCTCAAATGCCAGCTGACTGCGCCACGATACGAACCTGCAACCTAGGGCCCAGCAAGCGAGAACGTTACCGCTGAGCCACGCAGCCAGTCCTAAACATTTGACTAATGCTCTTAGGTTCCAACGTTCGTCGCCAGGAGCTGACTGCGGTGGCATCTGGTAACCTAGTTCTGAACTAGTAGTCGTTGACGGTGGCGTTTGGTGGCAAAAGTAGGAACTACTGGAAGAAATTCAATGTCTGCAGTCCTTACTTGAATTGAAAACAGATAACATTCACTAATACAGCCATCACAACTAACACCGGTTATCAGACAGCTTCTACACACACCCAAAGTACACGGGGCTACATGACCACGTTGTGGCAGCCCCTAAACTCAGGAACCAACCAACCAAAGTAATAAATTGGTTCGTTTTGAAGAGCATGCGATGCTCCGATCCAACATGTGTGGATGAGTCGAAAGACAAACGAACATCAGTGAAGTTACTCAGTCGATGTGTACGGCAACGCTTCATCAGCATTGCATTAAAGTAGCTTTACCTAAGCGGCTTCGGTGGCGTAGTTGGTAGCATGTTGAGCTTCTATGCCAAAGATCGCGGGTTCAAACCCGGCCGAAGTCGTCGGATATTTTAAGAGCGATAAAATCGTTCAGTATGCCTTCCTTCGGAGGGGAAGTAAAGCCGGCGGTCCCATGTCATAGATTTATGGCATATAAAAGATCTTTCCACAAACTTAACTTGTGCGCAGCCAAATTGTTAGGTTAGATTTCGTTGGAACGCTCTATCAAAGTTCCAACGTTCACCACTAGGCAGATGCGTATATAAGGGGGGTGTTGAAGGGGCGCCAGCCCCCCCCCCCCCCCCCGAAAAAGTCAATAAAAATTAAGGAAGTGTTGCTTTGGAAAGAGCATAAAATAATTGTAAATTTGGTTGTACCCTAATCTTAACTTATTGGCTAAGTTATAAACAATATTAAGATTGAAATTAGACTAACTCGTGGTGTAGTGGCTAGCATTCTTGGCTGCCGCCCCGGAATCCGAATTCGATTCCCGGCTCTGCCAAGAAATTTTAATTCTGGTCTGAGGGCTGGAATGGGGTACACTCAGCCTTGTGAGGCAAAACTGTGAATTCCACAGTAGGCCTCTGGTACTTTTGAGAAATAAATTATCAACTTGTAAAAAGAACCTGTTTACCTTCTTAGTAAATTGACAAATATTGAGATATTTGCCATTCATACCCCATAGGCCATAATAGAAAATTCATCAAGTCTAAAATTTTATTTGTGTGATGTGTTGTATTTTACAGCCTTTTTGGTATTGCCAGTAATTGTAGGCTATATAAACTTTGAATCTTATCAAAAATAATTACACAAAGTTATATGCTCTAAAATATTGGTTGATATTTCTGGGTATTTTTCGGTGACAAACCCCAAGGAATACTCACTATTTTCCAGCATAGTCAGCCCTCCCCCTCGAAAAAAATTGTATATACGCCCCTGCCACTAGGTATCATTGACATCTGGTAGCGAAAGTTGGAACTACTTGAAAATGAATGGAACTTGTAGCTCACCCTATGTGTGTCCACTAGAAGCAGCTACAGCCTCTGGCGAGCCGAACATGTCCTTGGACACTCCCGGCACTAAAAGCCATACGATAAATAAATAAATAAATAAATAAATAAATAAATAACCTAAGTGGAGCAGGTAATAAGCGATGTTCGGTTAATCGATTAATTATGGATTAATCATATAATTGGACATTAATCGAAAACGGTTAATCAATTAATAGACTGAGCGTTAAATCGAGATTAGTCAACTAACCGAATAATAGATTAAACGGCTATCCAAAGAATCGAACCGGGAAGTATGCAAAGCTGAAAAACGCTTATCATGGTATTACATCCATTTAAGAATAAAATTTTCAATGAATTTTCTTCAATTTTTTTCTCAGTCTTTATCAGGGCCTATTCTTTAATTCACAACAGTTTTATTGCTCTAAATGAAAAAAAAAACACTCAAGTAAATATGTCATAAATTTACCAAAAAGTCATACAATTTTTGACATTTTAGGTACAATTTCTGAGAACATTTTTTCAAAATTTGGTTATGAGATTTTTACATGATATTTAACCACTGATACTCGACCTTGATGACTAAATTTATTTTCCTAACTAAAATAGATTTCAGTAAACAAATATTACCATACTCAAAAAAATCTGCCAAATTCCAAAAAATATAAAAATTATATCTTCGAACCTATTTCAGTTAGGAAGATGAATTTAGTCATCAGTGGTTAAATATCATGTAAAAATCTCATGAACAAATTTTGAAAAATGTTCTCAGAAATTGTACCTAAAATGTCAAAAATTGTATGACTTTTTGGTAAATTTATGACCTATTTACTTGAGAGTTTTTTTTTTCATTTAGAGCAATAAAACTGTTGTGAATTAAAGAATAGGCCCTGATAAAGACTGAGAAAAATATTGAAAAAAATATCATTGAAAACTTTATTTTTAATTGGATGTAATACCATGATAAGCGTTTTTCAGCTTTGCACACTTCCCGGTTCCTTCATGATTTCAGTAGACACGAGATCAGGAAAGAAATTTAAATGAAAGCTCGTCGCTTAATTTTGAGTTACGCTTATTTTTGGAATGATGTGTAGAAATTCATAAAAGTTACATTTTGCTTAATGCAGTACTTTCGCGTTTGTCTGTTGGGACAGGCAGAGTAAAATGTGGCTTTTCACCGATGTCTCAGTCTCACTCATGGCTGTGATTATGTGGAAGCTACTGAGGTATGGGTGGTGTTGAGTAATGACCTTCAGGGCACAACTAGTGTCTATGGATGCTGTGCAAGGTTCTACTCGTAGGGTTGGTACTCCTGTACCGACTCAGTGAGGAGAGCAATGGCAAACTACCTCATTCCTCACCTTGCCTAGTGCTCCATTTGCTTTTATGTGTTTCAACCCACATAACCTATGTTGTCACTTTTTGAGGATCCAACCAGCCTCCGGGATGACTTTCAACAGACAGATACAAAGCGCCCTTCCTTGTTTATGTTAGCAATAACGAAATAAGAGTCAGTGGCAGTGGAAGGAAAAACATCAATCCAATTTGGAAGGGTTTCAAAGAAAGAAAATGAAGAATTTTCAGCAAATATTTTGAATTCTTCTTCAATGTTTACAATTAGGACATGAACATTTTTGTTTTGCTTTGTTTTAGCCTAGTTTTCACAAAGAAGGTTTATTATTGAAAAATAGCTTGCTACGGTGGGTGAGTGATTAACGTGTCGCTCTACCAACCCCAAGCTTGCAGGTTCGCTCCTGGCCAAGGTAAGTGATGTTTGAAAGGCGGCAAAAATTACGACACCATATCATACGATGTTGGCAAGTCAAAGAACCCATTTTAATTCAGTAGGCCGTGTTCATAATGGCAAAATAAATCTCGGGAGTTTCCGCCAACACAAAGTTCCTCATTTCTCTACTAGAAAGCGCTATAGCTTAAATATCTAACCTCCTTGACTTTCATAGTGCGTCTAGGAACAACGAAATTCGACATGCAAGATACCCTCTGGGTGTCAAATAACAAAGCTTGCACTCAGCATCCTAGGCCATACGATATTATTATTATAATATTGAAAAATATACGACACAATGTATTTTAATTATTTAAGTCAAATGACTGTTTTGCTTCTGTGAAAAGAGTGAAGTACATCAATTAATCGGCAAATCAATGAATTAATTATTCGACCAACCAATTAACCGATTAAACGACCATTTGATTAATCGATATTTGTAGCAATAAATTGAATTTCATCTTTCAAACAGTCGATTATTTGATAACTGAATATAATCAATTAAGGGTGACAGACCTATACCCAAGCCAAGCTTATGCTAGAGAGCGACAGAGGAGCGCAGATCTAGCGATTGCGTGAGTTATTCCTAGCCTCTAAAACAACAACAGAAATAAATCCCTCATATGGAATTAACTCATGAGATATCTTAATAATTCCCATACTTCAAGTAGATTATTTCTCTCAGAGATCATTACAGCTTAATGAAAGCACGAGAAACGTGCTGGAACGCAAACACATTCATTTGGGTATTACTGTGCACGTATGTAACCTTTGGCCATGAGGATAAAGGCATATAGAATGAGAATCAGTGAACATGTCTCACTGGAAGGAGAAAATAAAACAACCGGATACCTCTTCACTTGACTCACTGCGTCCTACACTTGAATGTGACGTGCTAACAGAAATAAATTGCCAGGGGGAGTAGAGGAACGAACAAATAAAATAAGAAAACAGATAATAAAATGTAATTTATTAAGACAATAGTTGAAAATCGTGTATGCTAGGGATTTTCAAGAATCCAACGTTCAAACATAATTCAGCATTCCTAACAGTCATCACGTAATTCACTGTGATATTAGCATATTCATTGGGAGCTGCTACTCCTGGGGAAATACAAATAATATTCCACCAAAATATACTACAGGCGTCTTTCTTCAGATACCAATGTTAAGCTCAGAATCATCTCAATAAAACATGTCTGTCTAGTGACGACGGCAATATTATGTCGGGATGTTCGGCTTTAAAGATATGTTGAAATTTACATTACACCTGAATGATTACAGTCATGGTTTAAGTTACAAAATCTGTCTTTTTATGTAAACCCTAAGAAGAATTTTAATTCTTTCTTTTTGTTCCTATTGTGCCTCCTAAGGGCTTGGCGTAAATATATATAATACAGTCACCAACACAGGCGAAATCCGCGTATGATCCATTGTTAACCAAGGAAAAGGTGGTCCCGTTCGGAGAATATGGAATTCGATCAATCACGTAGTACGCTGTCTTCAGTCAACGCAAGGCAGTACACCATCTGCTCATCAGTGAGCTTTTGTTTCCTAGGCGCTTGCTAGGATTGTAACCGTGCTTCACGCGTATCAAGACCGTCCTTCAGCTGCCAGGAAAACGCGTAGCTACACGGCCTTCATGAATGGGTTCAAATGGGCTTCAGCGAACAATCGTCGTGTTGTTGTTGTTTTCATTTATGGAGATTGAACATCGTGGTCATTTTGCTACGTGTACTTGGGTGTGCGTTGAATTTTATCTGATAACATATGTTATTGTGATTGCTGTATTAGGTGAACGAAAGTGATATGTACGAAAGCAGTAAAATACTTTAAGATAGATTTCATGAGAAAGCTTCCTATTGCAATGGATACCATGTTACGACATCCGTGAAATATCCACATATCTTTCCGTTTCACATCTCCCAGACCGCAAAACCAACGTCAGATCTAAAGTGTATCTTTATACAGAACATATCACTTTCTTGTGAACACGATAAATACCTCCGTTTTGCACCAATCGCCTTCAAATTCATGCTTAAAATAAAAAGAATTATGAAAACGGTCAATTTCATTAATGAGCAAAATTGGACTAAGGGGGTGCAAATGGAGGGGGCTTTTTGAAAATTTGAAATATCGCTATATGAGTATGTGAACAATCGAATCCATTCAATGTTCGTATTATTCTTCGTATAAGGGCCAAACTGTTATCTCAGTAAAGTGATAGCAAACCATTGGCAAAAGAGGTGTGAAAAATGGTCTTTTGAGAGAAAATAAAAGCACACCTCCCTTAATATGAATATCAAAACCGTTTATAGTTCTCTACAAAATTACCCAAAATTCCATCAGAGAGAGAGTTTTTTATATGACCCACCCTTACGCCACGGGATGAGCAAAATGTTTTCACAATTACAAGACGATGGGACCTTCTTGTATTCTAGTGAAATTAGTTAAATCGAAATATTCTTCTTTGCCCAGTAACATGTACCTCCACCTTCCGGCGTGCCAAGAAGATTTTTTTAAAGTGTGGTAGAGAAATTAGTTTTTCGTAATTTGTACACTGCGTTGCTCAGGAAACACCATACATATATTTTTTTTTACAACAAACGTTCAATTCATTTGTGACCACTCCCACGTAGTAAGCTCGTTTAAAGTAGACAAAATAAACAAAATCTCTGCTGTCCCGTGGCACATGGATGACCCATACGTGAAAGATAGTTACTGGTTTTTTCGGCTCGGACAAACCCTGTGTAATATATTCTCAGTTGCGCATTGCTCCTGACAGGGCCAATAGAGTTTATGTCTAGAGAGAAGGCTGTCTTCTGCCGAACTGGGGTCAGCAGGTCTAGCTAAGTCACAAGCTAACCGGTTCACAGAGCCGAACCCACGACCTGCCAAATATGGCAGGTACACACGTGGTAGCTATTGTTGGAAGTCACGGCACGACACGGCTATGTTTGATTTACATGACAATGTCTCGTGTGCTCTGTGTGGGCCCTATAAAACACTGTATGTCTACGTTTTTAATATCATGGGCCTAATAACAGGGCAGAGTTATTGTTCTCTGCGGGGTGTTACTGGGATCCAGGGTTCAAATCCGGGATCCGACATGCAACATTGTTATCCTTGATGAGTTGTAGCTAGCTCATTAAGAGTATTGGCGGTATATTGTTCCTCTCATAGCAACATCTCTATGGTGATTAATTATTACTGGTATTAGACAGCCTGTCACAGCCCGCGATCCAAGTTACTCAACTCGAACGATAACTGTTGTTTCGACAATGTTGATTGACATCATCCCCGTTCACTAGAGTGTGTGTTCAAGGTTGTCTGATCTATATTTCCGTAATGATTGTAGTACCGTGTGTGGCTATAGTACGGTTTGGGATGGGGTAGGGGCCACGGGACTTGACATAATTTACTACCCCGGCATTTACCTGAAGGGAGCGAGGATAAATCCGGGAAGTACCAGTCAAAATAGCCTCTGTGAGCGCCGAGATCCGAAACTCAGACCTCCGAACTTGGTGCGGTTCCCCATCTCGTGGTTTAACAAACTCAATATATTAACGTGTGGGAAGCTATTTTTCAGGTTGACTTAGTAACCGAAAGAAATATACATGAAATGGATAACGATCAAAACTGGACATCCAAGAGTATTTAATAATTTCATGTATTTTTTTCAGGATTAGGGAACCACCCATTACAATTGGGTACAGTCGTGTTGACCGACTGAAAAACATTACATTTAAATTCAATATATATTTTTTTGTATTGATCTTTGTTTGAGGTTTGCTTAGAATGAGGCAAAATATGATAGACATGGCTCGACATAACCACCCGGGCGAAGCCTGATACCTATGCTAGTCATAACTATTAGCACTATGAAACTGCACATACGACGCTGCAAGCTTGGAGATCAGAGTCTCAAAACCGGGCATTCCCAGCAGCCACCTTGAATGTGCGTACACTCAGGGTTTATCATAATTCACCTAGCATGGTATCTTCCTTCAATTCCTGGGCAACTTTTCTCAATCCTAAGCGCTAATAAATAAATATATATATTAATGGTCATAAATAAATAAAATATAATTAAAATTAACACTAATTGAAAACAAAATGCGTTCATGTTTGGAGAAGTTGATGAGAAAATTAATGTATTGATTAATTGAAATTCAGTTCAATGAATACTAATAAAATTGTCGACCATAATTGGATTATTTTTTTTGTTACAAAATATGATAATTTTTCTAAACGTGTATGCAATTCGCAAAATCGTTTTACTGTTCGAATGATGCACTCGGCTCCTGTACTGGTGAATATAACGTCACACGTAACCCCCTTTACATCTAGTGGGAATACAGTGTATCACTGATGAGGCAAGTCGTAACCATCGTAACCCATTATAATCTAAAGGGAGTAATGAATTACGAGTCCTATATTTCAGTACCGTGGGTTAAGTTGTCCTGGCCTACGGTGATACAACAGGTCGTTTGGCACCGAATGAATTCAAACCCTACTATTCGCTAAACTAATGAACTAACTGATGAATTTCTTCCAGAGCAAAGCAGGCCACTTGTGGGGGTGGTTGGTTGGTTCTTAAGTTTAGGAGCTGCAACAACGCGGTCATGTAGCCACTTGTGGAGAAATACATGTTTATGGCTAAGAGATTCATACTTACTGTAGGCCTACAATGTGAGGGGAGTGAAGGGGTGGAAAATGATATCTCTCTTGTTGTAGATTATTACAAAGAACGTGTTCTTTGAGGTAATTGATAACTGCATTATTATGTTTTTACATTTTAGAAATTAATTTTAATAAGCTAGTCATAATTATACATATAATTATTCTTTGTAAGAATATCCATTTCTTTTAATAATTATGTCTAAGGTTTAGTCATAGCGAATTATTGTTGTTTGTAATCAGTAATTTATAGATTTGACACAACGATACCTTAATTAATATTCTTAATTGAGCTTTTAGCTGACGTGGCTTCATTGTCAAGCCGAACATGTACAACAATTGAATAATTGAAGAGTTGTTTCTTAATTTGTAATGATTGGCGTAATAATATTAAGAATTAGCCCGTGATGGCCGTAGCAATGTGAGTGTACCTATTGTAATTACTACGGTCTATGAATAAGATAAATACTCTAGAACTTGAAATAAAGAATCATGTCTTTTTTCCTGAAGTAAGTGTGGAAAACATCGGGGATAAACACACACGAATAGCTACTATACCAGCTGCCCCTAATAATATTGTTTTATGCAGCCCAACTAACGCATGTTGTCAGGAAGGTCGATATTTCTCTGCTTGCATCCCGTATTGTACTAATGCACTGCAAGCATATGCCACAAACGATACTGAACACTATTATTTTCCCTCGATGTGACTACAGACTAAAACGAGAGAAATTGAAAATTGGAAATTGAACGGAACTTGTAGCTCACCCTATGGGTGTCTTCTAGAAGTAGCTACAGCCTCAGGCGAGCCGAACATGTCCTCGGACACTCCCGGCACTAAAAGCCGTACGATAAATAAATAAATAAATAAATACCATACGGGATGCAGCAGAGAAATATCGACCTTCCTGATAACAACGCTAGTCGGGATGCATAAAACAATATTATTAGGGGCAGCTGATTCACCTGGTATATACATCACACTTGGGACCTCCGAACGTACTAATTCCCGTCGTCGGCCGTGATTTAGCCCTCTCGGCTTCTGATATGGACTGACGAAATTATTAAAGCCAGCAAAAGCGTAATATAATTCGGGAAAGGCCGGTTTGCCCCGTTGGGTCGTTGCAGCCCGAGTTGCTTTATTGGAACACTAAACCTTCTCTTTAGAGACTTACCGACACAAGTAAACATGAGAGAAGCATGTGTGTCAGTGTTGGTATATAAAACGGAGCCGCGAGTTTGTTGATGACATCTTCTCATCTTCGCCGCCTCTACCTGCCTCGTAAAAGGTTTTAAGACTTGTATTACCGTAGGCAGGGCACACTAGAGGAAAATAATAAAACATGTGTAAATGTCACGTCAGAAGAGGGGAGATTGATGTTAAATCTGAGGTCACACGTGGAACTCCAAGCCAGGAAGGTACTCTAACATGTCAGTCTGTCCACACTGATTCGCACTCATAAATGCAAGTCAGGACCATCAAAGCGATCTAATCCAATACAGTAGCGGATCCAGGCCTTGCGGAGCCCTGGGCGATATGATAAGGTGGGGCCCACAACAATAGGAAATTAAAAAATCAAATCAAATGGAAAATAGTTTTTAATAATAATAAAATAAAGAATAGTTACAATATTTTGAATACACTACAGTACATTTTTTTTTAATAATATGAAAGAAACCTTTAAGTCCCCTTGAAGAAGATTATGTAAACTTTGAAATATTAAAATATTGCTTTACGACTTTTTTCCCGGCTGAAGTCTTCTATTACAGTATTTCACTGAAATCTAAACTTGCTAAACGGTCACGGAAGGTCATAGCTGCACTGAAAAAAGAATATGAATTATAAATTAGTTTGATAAGTTTGAAAAGTATAATTAATTAATCAATTAAATTTAAAACAATCCGTAGGCCCCTTAAAACAACAATCATCATCATCATCATCATTAAAACAATCCATGGCGCGGGGCACCTTGGACCGCGGGGCCCTGGGTGGTCGCCCTCCTCGCCCTCCCCTAGATCCGCCCCTGCCAATATACTACACTAATAATAATCAGAGTTGTATTGCGGTGTATATATATATATATATATATATATATATATATATATATATTTTAGATTTCAAAATTAGGTGAAATATCGTTGATAACAATAGTTAACATCGATAATTGTTCATAAAACAAAAGATGACCGCAACAATAATGTTGGGAATGTTTCGAGGGCAGTTGAATAATACAGGACAACATGCCCAAGTTAACAGTTATTACTGAAGATCGACAAGTAAGCAATACCGCACGTAATTGCTGACAACAACGAACAGCTAGAAATGGAGGTGTCTATGAATTTTAAATTATTCTGAAAACAACAAGCTCATTCAATACAAATCATGTTACTTGTGATAACACTGGTCTGATTCATGAGAGCACTACAGTCCATAACAATACCACTGGATCCCTCATTTCTCCCCTGCGTTATTGAATCCTAACAGCAAAACACTGTCGATGTGCAGTATTGGTCCACGAGCGCTGGGCATCCAAGCCCTTACCAGGGTGCAGGGTTTGATGACTTGGAATTTCGGTTTCTTTAAATCCTGCTTGTTGCAGAAATGTAAAAT
The DNA here is from genome assembly GCA_946902985.2 of Meconema thalassinum. Taxonomy (NCBI): domain Eukaryota; kingdom Metazoa; phylum Arthropoda; class Insecta; order Orthoptera; family Tettigoniidae; genus Meconema; species Meconema thalassinum. The sequence goes on along the minus strand of OX336390.1, from coordinate 490,727,089 downwards.
TTGTAGGTTTTAGGTAATTCTTAAAAACAGGAACGTTTTATGCCAGATTTCACTATTTAAAATTCTTCAGGTAATTTTATGTCAATCGTTAAATCAGTTTTAGGTATTGAAAATAAATTGAAAAATGTGGCTGGTGACTTAGCTGAAAAGGTTTTAACGAAAATTAAACGTATTTTAAACTAAACCTCAGGTTGAAAAACACAGTGCACAATTATTATTAAAGTAATCTCATGGTAATTTTTGAAACAGGTAAGATAATTGCCAGCCACTCGTCAAGTATGCTTCGGCAAGCATGGCGGAAGAGAAAAGAAAGGTATTCGATGTCTTCGCCGACAACTGCCAAGAATCTTCGCACGTCGACTACCCTGTCATCCATTACAGTGCTGAGGAAAACAGTTGGAGAAGTACGATTAGTCTTATTTATACAAACACTAATGTGCGCATGATGCTATTTTGCTCCTTTTCATTTGAAGTCATTTCAATTTCCTTTTTTTTTGTGTGGGGGTGGGGGTGGGAGTGGGGGAGGGGGGAGGGGGGAGGGGTGGGGGAGGGGGGTTGGAGAGGGGGGAGGGGTGTAATTTTGCAATTTAATAATTTTTAGGTCATGTCTGACTAGTTAGCACCCCTTCAGGATTCAGTGGGACACAGCGCCGATCCTTTTATCTCAAGTAAATCCACAGTGAATAATACAATACATATCTTTACGGGATTTACGTGGAGTTACGTGGAGTTCGTAGCGCGAATGCACAGTTAAATTCCTCCAAAGATGATGACAGAGAGGGGTCGCTGCTAGGATTCAAACCACTCACTCATGTTCGGTAAGTGGCTTCAGAAGCTGTCACACCTGCTAGCTACTGGTGTCAGCACTTGCTATAGGATAAGTGCCAAGCTGAGGCAGCAAGCACTCTCGAGTTATAACAGTCGACAGAGTTTGCCAAGTGTGCTGCGGGCTCATCTCGATAGCAAACACCTCCGAGTTATTGTATCATAGTTCGCAAAGTGCATACACATCAACAACTTGGCAAAACAGCTTCGTATTAACATAGGATCGTTTACAGCCTATGTTTATGTGTTTGCGGACAATTCAGGTGGGCCAATACTTAGCGATACAGCATGTCTGCTTTGATACCCATACCGTACATCAGCCTTTTCCTGCTGGCCCGGCACCTATCTCGCTGAAGATATTTTCAATTGCATTTTTGTAATGTGTTGGCCGAGACAGCCCTTACAAAGACTGACAATCAGCTACGTACTGAAACGTCCCGATTCCACGGAAGTGGTGTGAATTTGCTACTGCTAACAGAATGTTGTTTATACATTATTTTATTAGACAATCCGGCAGTCTGTATCAACATTCAGTTCAAGGGTATTTATTGACAGTGACGTACAGCAAGACGCGCATTAGGTATGTATTTCAACTGAATTTCGTACGTGTAATGTATATCACAATAGATAGGCTATAATTCGCTATATGTTTGGAGTCATCAGGGCTACAAACTGTTGATAAATGCTCTCCATAATTTTGAACCCTAGTTTCAATGTATGCAGGCAAACGGTTCAAAATTTGGCACATATATACAGGGGTTAATTTTGCGGATTCATTTCGTGAGAGTGTTGTCAACATAATTCTACGTGTACTGGTAGGTTCAATGTTCAACTGCATCGAACCTCCATAACATTTAATCGATAACTAACATATTTTATATAGTTTGTGTATGTCGTAAGGGATATGTTTGTGCGCATTTTCATAGGCAGCAGACGTACCAACTACCTAATAACTCTCTATGAGCATTTGAGCTGTAGACTCTCAAAATCTCAGAATCCCCGGAAGAAAACAATTCAAACAAACTGTAATGCTGTATTACGCTACAATATTTCAGGTATATTGCAAACAAACTATTACCAACTTGATTTTTTCATTATTCTAGATAAGTCTTTATGGATCAATCATTGGTATGAATCTTAAATTATAAGAAATGTTCGTCAAGGAACTACCGGTACTTGTTTTAAATGGCAAATATTGGCTGAGTGAAGCTCCTCGCCCGACTTACTTGGTCTCACTGCAGTGCACAACGCCGCGCCGTGCTGTCCACAGAACTGCCTCCGGATTTTGCGTTGATGTTTCTTATGAATAATTTCATAACTATATAATTGAACACATCGTGGTGTAGTGGCTAGTACTTTTGGCTGTCAGTCCTGAGTTCCGCGTTCAATTTCAAGTTCTGTCTAGAAATGTATTTATGGTCTGAGGTATGGAACGGAGAACACTCAGCCTCGTGAGGAAGAACTGACAAAAGGAGGGTTCGATTCCCACCTCAGCCATGCTAGAAGTGGATTTACATGGTTTCCCACTTCTAGTTGTTTCATTTGAGGAGTTTGGACATCGCGGTCATTTAGCCCCATATACTTGGACATGTCTAGAATGTGTCTGCGGCGGCTTCGGTGTCGTAGGTGGTAGGGTTAAAACTCGGCCGAAGTCGTCGGAGGGGAAGTAAAGCCGGCGGGTCCATGTCATAGATCTATGACATGTAAAAGAACCTTCAACTAACTACAACTGTATGAAGCTAACCTTTGTAGGTTAGATTTGATTAACGCTCTAAGTTCCAACGTTCTTTGCCAGGTGCTGGTAGCGGTAACATCTAGTAGCCAAGTTCACATCTAGGTGTCGTTGACGGCAGCATTTGGCAGCAAAAGTAGGAACTACTTGAAATTAATCGTCTGTAGTCCTTACCTGAATTACAGATAACACACACAAATACAGCCATCACAATTAACACCGGTTATCAGACAGATTCTACATACACCCAAAGTCCACAGCGCTACATGACCGCGTTGTCGCAGCCCCTAAACTGAGGAACCAACCAACCAGAATTTGTTTGATTACCTGTGTTATTTACCACGTCTACTCCAGGCAATGGTCACGGCTATCTCCTTCCCAATCCTAGTCTCAGAAACAAACACACACGCTCATTACCGTACTGCAGATACAATACTAGCACAGGTTATCAGACTAATACATGGGGATGAAATGTCCAAGCCACGAAATGAAAATACAATTAAAACCTACTGGTATAGTGTCTTATGCAAAGGAGAACCATTACAGTCTGTCTGTGTTTGCACGATAACGGTCCATGCCCAAGGACAGCGAACTTTCAAGTTGGGATACTGCAGTGTCAGCTGCAGTGTGATGTTCTGTAGTATCGTTCACTGAGGTCACTTATAACTCATCGATGTCCAAGAGATCGTTCTCTCTCAAAACTGAGCTGTCTATGGGGTGGTGCGCCTACCTGCCAGGAATGTAGAAGTTTTGGGTTTGAATCCAGAGGGTGATCTCATTTTCACATATGACCATTTCTATGCATCCTAGTCCAAGAAAACTTACCATAAACGAAATATTTATTCGTCGGGAAACTCTCTATACCGGTAAAATATCCCAGTTCCATAAGATAAGAGGTTAATACTCTATTTTATCGGATACAAATTTCCTTCGAAACTCCGTTGACTACTTGGTCGACTCATGACTTGGGTAACCTTAGCAACAGAAATGCATTAGTCCCTGGTTAAAAGGACTTCAATGGTGTATGTTTCACAAAACTCAAGCTCCTCAACCAGAGGGAGTTAGAAGGTGTGGTTTGTACCAAAATCTTCCAAATCGTCTCAATAGTACAGGAAAAATCTTGCATTTCTTGAAAAGTCAACGGAACAATATTTATTTGTTTATAAAGTGCCTTTAAACAAATAAACAAGACGATAGCCCCTGGCAGAACAGTGTCGCGTACAGACGGCATAGCACTAGGTCCGAGCGGGTAGTCTGTACACATGGGGGTGCACACAATCCATTATGCGAGAGTTCTCGCACGGGTCGGCTAGTTTTATTTATTTATTATACGGTTGTTATTGAGTATCCAGCTGAACATTACAGCGTAGTAGCTGAAGAAATGTGTTACACTAATGACTAATCAATTGTGAATTTTTCAGCTGCAGTTCTTTTAAAAATATTACGAATAAAGAACAATGCAATTTTACATTTGGACACAAATATTAATATTATCTTGTAGACGTTAGTGAGAAAGACAAATCCTCTGCTAACAAGATATGTGTATTGTTATCGACAAAACATAAGTGAAGGAAATTTGTAAGTAAAAGAAGAATTGGTAAATTGTAAAGTGGGCTGCGAAACGGAAGTTGAGCAAAACCGGGGTCGACGAAATAAAGAAAATAGTAGGAAATGACATAGGCCTATAATAAGGTTTTTTATTTTATCACACTTATTTTTGTCAACCGAATCGTCCGGTACGACCCCAGTAGGCGTTGAGCCGAAGGATCCTGGTTTCACTACGCGGCAAGGTCTTGAAGATTTTATTCTTGCATTGCGCATTTCTCTGTCTCAGAGTCATTGTGAGTGTGACGTCACCATTTATCTCATCTTGAAAGGGACACGCTGGTCGCACCATTGGTTTCAACACGAAATACCTGCATCAGGCCTCCACGAAGGTCACACACCATTATTATTATCACTAGCGGAATCCTGCCTGGAAAGAAAATGTTCTTCAGTTCTATGAAATTCCATTTTAGTTTATATATGTTTTACTGCAGTACCGTACCAGTTTTGTGCAGTTGATTGCTGTTTGAGTCTTCAGTCTTTTGACTGGCTTGATGCAGATCTCCATGCCTCCCTGTCCTGAGCTAATCGTTTCATCTCTACATAGCTACAACACCCTACGTCCGAGGCAATCTGTTTAACATATTCTAACCTTGGTCCACCCCTACAGTTGTTGTCCTCGACCCTTCCTTCCATAACTAAGCTTGCTATTCCTGGGTGTCTTAGTATGTGTCCTACCTACCTATCTCTTCTCTAGCAGTCGCCAGAAACATCTCTCCTCTCCCACTAGTCTTAATACCTCTTCGTTTGTAACCCTATCTACCCATATGATATTCATCATTCTCCTGTAGCACCACATTTCAAACGCTTCAATTCTCCTCTTTTCTGCTGCACCAATAGCCCAAATTTCACTTCCATAGAGCGCCACGCTCCACACAAAGGCCTTCAAAAATGACTTCATAATACCTAAATCTATAGTCGATGTCAACAGATTCTTTTTCTGTAGAAATGCTTTCCTTGCCTGAGCTAACCTACTTTTTATATCCTCTTTGCAGTCTATTAGCCAACACAAAAGCAACTAGAGAAGGGAAGACCAGTAGCCGGTGTTGGAGCGTGCGGGCCAGTGGTTGGTGGGTCCGAAACAAAGAGCCAGGCTTATCACGACCATTGTTCGTCCTCCTACAAGCTATAAGAAGAAGACTCTGTCATTAATATCATACAGTACTATTAACATTGTGCATTTATTAGACTAGCTAAAAAATTTACATATCTAAATATATAATAGTAACCAAAAGACGCTTGCTTCTTATGACATTTTGATGTCGACTGGCCCATTGTTGTAGCAACACAGACAAACGGACGATCCATTACATGCGGAACAATAGGACATGACTTAAGGGGCCGCCCACGCCACACTGTAGTGACCCGCCTGCCTGGCTTAGCGGTCATCCGACACTGCGCTAAGGATTACCCGTGTCGTGGCTTCCAGAACCACAGTTACACACTTTTTGTTTAACCACATGGCTTAAGGGCACCAAGATTTCATACGATTCGTTTTAAATAAATGGCTGGTGGTAGTGGTGTGGTCTGTTTTAAGGACCTGAGCATCGAAGTTAACTGCCCGGTTAACTGCCCTTTATAACAATGATTCTTCACGCAATCCATATTCTATTGATTGAAATCATAGCGCACAGTTGGTACTTATTTAGTGACCATTACTTCAAGATTTTTTTTTATCAAATCAAGCAAGGTTTCCATGTTTTTTTACCGTTTTTTCATTTAAAGGGCTACGGGAATCTAGTCCTTAAGATATTGTTCTTACTGCGAATGAATTTCATATCATAAACTTTCGACGGAGTGTCTCATAATATTAACTTTCCTTTTTTTCTGAAGTTGTAGGTCGAATGTATCTCTTGAATTGAAATTTAATGTTTTTCAGTCGGTCAACACGATTGACAAATTGTACCCATTTGTATTGGGTGTTCTCTAATATTGAAAGCGGCTTCGGTGGCGTAGTCGGTAGCATGCTGAATTGCTGTGCCCAAGATAGCAGGTTCAAATCCGGCGAAGTCGTCGGATTTTTTTAAGAGCGTTAAAAATCCTTCAGTATGCCTTCCTTCGGAGGGGAAATAAAGCCGGCGGTTCCATGTCATAGATTTATGGCATGTAAAAGATCCTTCCACAGACTAAACATGTGTGAAGCTAAATTGTTACGTTAGATTTCGTCGGAACGCTCTATCAAAGTTCCAACGTTCACCACTAGGTATCATTGATATCTGGTGGCGAAAGTTGGAACTACTTGAAATTGAACGGAACTTGTAGCTCACCCTTTAGGGTGTCCGCTGGAAGCAGCTACAGACTCTGGCGAGCCGAACATGTCCTCGGACACTTCTGGCACTAAAAGCCATACGATAAAAAAATCTAATCTTGAAAATACACATGAGATTAATAAATACACTTGGATGACCAGTTTAGGTCCAACTGTATGCCTCTCACCAAGGCGGTCGGGGTTCGATTCCCGGTCAATGCATGTGAGATTTTCGAAGTGAAATGCCATGTCCTGTGGTTCGGATTCCACGTAAAAAGGAGGTCCCGTGGCTCATAATCACAAGATTCACGGTCACGTAAAACTACAATCTTCCTTTTCAGTTTAGGTCCAAGTAATCTCATGTAAATTTATTTCAGGATTAGGGAAACACCCAATACAATTGGGTTCAATCGTGTTGACCAACTGAAAAACATTACATCTCGATTACTAAGACAACACTGAAAAATGGATTGAAGCACTATAATGCATCTCTTGAAGCCTCGTGATGTTTCAAGTAAAAAGAATCCATATTTCAGTCACCAGAATTCGAACCTCAGCTAACTCAGGTGGACGACCAGAAGCTAAACCATTGGAACATAGCCCCAGTAAATAAGGAAGGAAGATTTTAGTTTTACGTGACTCGTTAATCTCGAGATCATTAGCCACGGGACCTCCATTTTACGTGGAATCCGAACCATAGGACATGGTACTTCACTTTGAAAATCTCACATGGATTGACCGGGAATCGAACCCGGTCCGCCATGGTGAGAGGCCAAAAGCTTGACTGCTGTGCCACCACGCTCCAGACTCAGTAAATACTGTGGTATCTAATATCCAGTGTAAATATGGTGATATTAGTTGTAAAATTATTATTATTTGGGGCTAGGGCTAAAAACTTTCCACCCACAAGTGGAAAGCAGGAAATGAAAGATGCCCAATCTTCGCAGGCGAGAGAGTGTCGGAAGAAAACAAAAGTAAACAGAGAGAGTTTGGATGAATGAATTCGATGAAAGTAAACAGAATGAATACGTCAAAGGTAAGAAGGTGGCATATTCAACAACTTCGAGAGAAAGTCACGGCACAGTCTACATCCCCTCCCCCGCATTAATTACTGATGGGATCTTGCTCTCCAATTAGTTCCAGAGTACATTTCTCAATTCTAAATATTGTCAAGTTGTTTGAAAGATTAACTAGAACAAAAGAAGACGACAATTGTTATTTCAATTAGTGTTTGCCATTAGTATAAATGATCTGAAGCGCAACATATTTGCCAAAAATCAATGAGACAACTGATATATCGTGATTATTATATCAGTTGTATAATTAGTACATTCATTATTACTTTATTGCAATAACTACTAATTAAAGCATCTGTGGTGTTATTACTTTGCAATAATAATAAATAATAACAATATTTCACTGTAGATATCTATGAATTTAATTTTATTAATGCAGCCAATGGCCATGTACTTTTCTTTTAAGGACGGGTCAGGGAATGGATATTGGAAGGAACTCGGCCGTGGACCTATTGAAAGGAACCATTCCGGCATTTTCCTGGTGGTGAAAATGGGAAACCACGAAAACCATTTTCAGGACGGCCGAGGTGGGATTCGAACCCACGCTCTGCCGATGCCAGTGAGGCACGAGGTAGCGCGTTAGCACTCTCGGCCACCGCGACCGGTATATCTCAAAATTTGTAACATAAGTCTTGGCCTCATAATACGCGGTAGGATCACCTTAAACCCAGAGAGGCACGGAGTATCCTACCTGACATTACAGTCGTACCAGTAGTTTCTCCTGTTGGCAAAAACTGCAGGGCGGTTGTGATGTAGCAGGACACGCTTCTTGAAGTCGGAACCACAATATGTTCGAGTGCTTCACAACTTTGCTACTGGAAAACTACAGGGTAGAGCAAATTCACAGTCATGTTCCTGGAACCATTCCTGTACAATCCTGGTTGTGTGGTATGACACATCATCCCGCTGGAAGTAGCGTCGTTAGCAAAGATCACTGATGACAAGAACTTGGTTCCCAATAATATTCAGATATCAGAGAGATGTCAGAAAATGTACAGGAATAGCAGGCTCCAGAGTGTCCAAAGAAAACACCATCCAGACCATTATACAGTACACCCTTTCTCCTCCCAACGCTGAAATCATGGCCTTAGTCTCTGATGGAAGTTGGTGTACATGCGGTTGGCCGTCGGTGCGGAACCAGCAATCTGGATCGATTGAATCAGGCAACCATTTTCCAATCCTCCACGATGCGATGATAGTGTGCAGTGGTTCTTTCGGCTGATAGTAGTCAACATTGGGGTACAATCAGGTCGTCGACTTCGCAGTTTTATGCACCACAGTATTTCCTGAGCCGAATGGTGTGAAACCTTGTTCTGGTCACCACTGCTATAGCCATTGGCGATTTCCCTAACTATGGCTCCGAACACGGATGCACGCCAAGTCTACACCGACTTTTGGCATCAACGAGCCGCCTACTTGCCTCAAGGGTCATACTCATAAGACACTGTGCTTACAAGGAGTACCCGCTTCGGTGTTTGCCCAGTGTTGCACCACATTCAATTCAGTAGGCCGTGTTTATAATGGCAAAATCAATCTCGGGATTTTCCGCTAACACAAAAGTTCCTCCTTTCTCTACTAGAATGCGCTATAGTGTCAAGGAGCTTAGATATCTAACCTCCTTGACTGTCATAGCGTTCCAAAGAACAACAAAATTCGACATGCAAGCTGCCCTTTGGGCGTCAAATAACAAAATTCGCTTCCGGGCACCCGAGGCCATACGATATTATTATTATTATTATTATTATTATTATTATTATTACCACATTCAATGTGCTCACCACAGTTGCAACCAGCAGCCAGCAAGCCGTGCCGTTTGAGAGATGCTGGTGCTAATCCCACCTCTATCGAACAAGGAGAACGCCTTATTTTGTCGTCGGAGACACTGATAATAATAATAATAATAATAAATATAATAATAATAATTATTATTATAATAACGCTATTTGTTTTACGCTCCTTTTAACATCTGCGGCTTTTAGAGACGCCGGGGAGCCGGAATTTCGCCCCGAAGGGTATCTTTAACGTGCCAGTAAATCTACAGACACGGCTCCCTCGCAGTTGCGCACCCTCAAATGCCAGCTGACTGCACCGGGATTCGATCCTGCAACCTTGTGCACAGCAAGCGAGAACGTTGCCGCTGAGCCACGCAGCCAGCCGGAGGAAGAGACACTGTTAACAGCGAGCCAGATGCTATCAGCCTGTCATATGTACTTCTCCACACTTCGTACTGTAACAGGATTTATCCTATTACAGGTTCTCACCCTCGAGTTTCGCACTTTTCATATTTTATTTATTCATATTTTATGATATTGGGGTAAGTATGTGTGGAGTAATTCTTATCAATATTGTGGCGCGATCACATAGGCTATTCGGATGATTCATGACAGTAGATGCAATTATCGGTTTTGGATATTTGATATTACAATTAAGTGGGATATTTCAAGTAGTATTATGTTATTTTTTTCGCTATCGTTTTACCCTCTAGGGACGGCTTTTCCCACGGACTAAGCGAAGGATCCCACCTCTACCGCCACTGAGGGCAGTGTCCTGGAGCTTGAGATGATGATGATGATAATTGTTGTTTTAAGGGGCCTAACATCTAGGCTATCGGCCCCTGATGGTTTGGGTGATCGTGAAGATGAATATGAAATGTAAACTTAAAACTAAAACTAACTACCAACCTATATACTAGAAGAAGAAATGAAAAAAAAAAGGAGAATAAGGCAAATAAAGGACAGGAGGAAAAGAAATTCTCTCAACCCTAGAAGAATGCGGATTGAGGGATTTGGAAGGAAGGAGAGCCATGAAAGGCAGATAGGAAAGTGAAAGAGGAGAGGGTCCGCCCCGAAGGTAAGTGACAAAAGGGGAAAACGGACCCAGCTCAGGAATCCCTCGGGGTGGCCAACTCCCGAACTCACCAGCCGTGAGCCCCTGAGGGTGTAGCATTATCTAGGGTGCACCAGAAGTGGTGGGGCTACATACACCCGGCCTCCTTGAGGGCCTTAAGCAGAAGGCAGGAGATAACATGAAAAGAAAAAGAAGGCTGGCCCCTCGCAGAAGGAAGGAATCAGAAAAGATGAGACAAGGGCCAATTAAGGCGGGAAAGGAAGAGACTCCCTAGGCCTCGGATACCCTAATACCGTCGGGGTCGGAAGAGAACAAGAGTTGGCCAAGTGAGGTCGACAGGAAAGAAGACAGAGAGGAGCCCGGCACAAGTAAGTGGAAGCAATGTAGAGCTTGAGACTCTGAGTCGAGGATACAACTGGGGTGTGTGACCAGCACTACGCCCAGGCGGCCTCACCTGCAAAGCGAACAGGGGGCCTGATGAAGGGATGGGAAGAGTGGGACGGTTAGGCAAGGAAGCGGGAAGGAGGCGGCCGTGGCCTTACGGCAGGTTCCATCCTGGCATTTGCCCGAAGACGAAGTGGGAAACCACGGAAAACCACTTCGAGGATGGCTGAGGTGGGAATCGAACCCCCTCTACTCATTTGGACCACCCGAGGCTGAGTAGACCCCGTTCCAGTCCTCATATCACTTTTCAAATTTCGTGGCAGAGCCGGGAATCGAACCCAGGACCTCCGGGGCGGCAGCTGCCATGCTGACCGCTACGCTACGGAGGCTACTTATTATGTTATTAAGGACAGTATTAGTGAGGTATTTTAGGTTACAACATGATGGATGCTCCAGAGGTGAAGTGCTCATCAGTGTAAATGTGGAGCCAAGGGCAATATGTGTGACAATGATCGAAAACCTCTCCTACACGATCACTCACTTCATCAGTGTTGTGGCGTACAGTCACCCTACACATGTGATTCATCGTGCGGGACACTCACTATATGTGTGGGAGCTTCTCAGATCGTCTCTACAAACATTTACAAACACCAATGCCAAGATTTAATGTCTTTCATTCTTGTAAGACTATATCTGCAACCTTATCAGACGTCACAAACACAAGTCAAGTGAGCTCAAATGTATAACAAACACAGTGAGAGCGAAACTTCTCTTCCTGGGACTGGAGTTATCTCTGGATAGTTCCATTCATGAGTAGGTTATAAGAACGCATGCGCGGCCACAGATCTTGTTGGCTGACTACATCTACACTGAGCGTTGGGTATCGTTTCACCAGTAACACAATCTAAACCTCGGTAGCACGTGGAGTTAGCCCCCAAGTCAACAATTAACGCGCCATGCCGCACACAAGGAAGGAATATTGACTGGCTCACTGCACTGCCTCCATATTTTCCGCTTAATTATAGGCTGCGTCGCTCTCCATGGCGTGCGGTGACTCCATGTCGCGCGCTGCCGGTCGAGGATCAACAGGGGTGACACCACTACACATATCCCAATACCGCCTTCCGAATCAGTGTAGCCTATACTGTGTTGGTTACTAGAGCACTAAAAGCCATCGGCTCAACAAAAATAATTTCCAGGCTGTCCCGACATGATACAGTAAATGGGATAGATTTAATTCAGGGGCTGGGAGGAGAAAGGGCGAATTTGTAATAAGATTACATTCAATAGACGCCCTTTCAGCTGGGAGGAGACATGGCGAATCTGCAATAAGGTTATATACAATAGACGCCCTTTCAGCTGGGAGGAGAAAGGGTGAATCTGCAATAAGATTATATACAATAGATGCCCTTTCAGCTGGGAGGAGAAAGGGTGAATCTGCAATAAGATTACATACAATAGTCGCCCTTTCAGCTGGGAGGAGAACGGGTGAATCTGCAATAAGATTACATACAATAGACGCCCTTTCAGCTGGGAGGAGAAAGGGTGAATCTGCAATAAGATTACATACAATAGTCGCCCTTTCAGCTGGGAGGAGAAAGGGTGAATCTGCAATAAGATTATATACAATAGACGTCCTTTCAGCTGGGAGGAGAAAGGGTGAACCAGCAGTAAGATTACATACAATAGTCGCCCTTTCAGCTGGGAGGAGACAGGGCGAATCTGCAATAAGATTATATACAATAGACGCCCTTTCAGCAGGGAGGAGACAGGGTGAATCTGCAATAAGATTATAAACAATAGTCGCCCTTTCAGCTGGGAGGAGACAGGGTTAATCAGCAGTAAGATTACATACAATAGTCGCCCTTTCTCCTCCCAGCTCCGGAATTGATTCTGGTCAAATAGACTTAACTTGCCTTTCTTCTATTGAATTAAGGAAGGCTATATTGTTAGTTATTGCTGTTTTAAGGGGAGAAACAGCGAGATTATCTGCCCCTCAAAGCTAGATAAAAGCTCAATGATTTAGTGTTTTATGTAAACTGCTGAACGATGTCACATAGATGATCGAGAGAGGCGTACCGCAAATTGAACTATACTTTAACGTATTGGAGGCCATTTTTCGGAGTTGCCATACTAAATAAATTTAAATGTTTTTCGGCCGGTCAACACGATTGCACCCTAATGTTATGGATGTGATTCCCTAAACATAAAAAATAAATATTATTATCATGCACATTTTTTCAGTTTAGGAAATAACACCCATTATAATTGGGTACAATCGTGTTGACTGATTGAAAGCATTTACATTTCGTTTTGATATTTATCTCTTGTGAATTTGATAGATAGAGCATTATTAGCACGGTAGAATGTATTGGCACAACTTGCACCTGCCCTATTTAATTAAGAGAATGTAAACAAAGCTAAAAGGACTGCGTAGCCCAGTCGGTAGATGCACTGTGCTTTAAACTGAAAGGGAGTGGGTTCGAGTCCCACTCAGGTAGTGGGCTTTTGGATACAAAACTACCACTTGCAGAAACGGAATCGGTCCTGGGGCTCACTCAGCCTACAACGTAAATCAGGACCAGGATAATTCCTGGGAGCAAAGACAGCCGGGCATGGAGCTGACAACTCCATCCCATCTAGTGCCGATGTCACGAAGGATGGAAGCCTTTACCTTCCACTACTCCCAGGACTTCCATGGCCTGTACGGAGTTGTTTTGGTTTGCCTTTACACAAAGCTCAGCGGTATAGGTACCGTGTGGAATTTTTCTGGAGCTATGAATGGGATCCACGGAAACCATTAAAAGGAAGGCCCACAGTGGGGTTTGAACTCATTTACTTTCAGAGTTCAGAGATTACTTTGCGTGAATGAGCGATAATACAGGCTACAGTTAAACAGACTGCTCGTGGGATGCTTTGGGAGTATCTGGGAAGGTAATACATAAACTATAAGGTCATCAGCCGTAGCATTTCAGGATGGCAGCCGTGTTAATTATGCAAGCTTTATAATGCATAACATAGGACCCACCAGTTCCGATGATCGAACCAAGAATGGTTTAAACTGTTCTGAAGGACGTGGCCTGTTCGAAATTAAAAGTTTATATTATAATATTATACAGCAAAAGTGACTTTGGAACGCTGAGCCGTCTCGGTTACAAGACAAGATGGAAGCTGATCTCTCGTTATGACCTATATTTCACTAATTTGAGTATGTTGCATGTAATATAGGCTACTAATAGAAATCATATAAACTTTGTATGAAATGGATTATAATGAATATAATACTTCAGTGAAGAAATCGTTTAGTCCAAGTCTTTATTTGCTAAGACGTTGTATGAAAATCGATTAGTAACATTGAACTTTGGTAGACTTGTTTGCCTCTGTGGTAAAGCTTTGGTCTTTCATCTGGACGGCCGGGGTTCAAAACCTATCAGAATTGTATTTTATTGCTTTATTTTTTCATATTTATTGTCAATTGAGCACTGAAACGTTATAAAATTTAGTGTTATGTTGTGTATCTTGCAATGGAAAATATATAATTAATTAAAACAATGTTCGCCACCGGATCTGCACGAGTAGCATCTACTAGCAATCAGGTGAACTATACGTGTGCTAACCACGGCTTACTACATGTGAGCTGCGCTCTATACCGGCCTTGACATTCCCAGTTAGTGAACCCATGCATACGGTGTAATTGAACAATTTCTTCTTGTTGCCGATAGATCGCACTCGCCCCCAAGGATTAGCTGTGCAGTGGTTTATTAAATGTGTTTCTCCCAGTGATATGTTTAGAGTAGACCAACGAAGGTTTGTTTCAGTATCAATTATTGTAATTAGTCGATGTTAACATACTGAATTCCTACGTTGTTGGGAGTGTTTACTGATGAAATTGTACAACGCTGGGGTAAATTATAAACTAGGGTTTGAACGCCGCTGCTCAAATCCAGTATGTCATACTGTTGTGTGCCATTTTGCACTTCGAATAGAAAACAAGACGTTCCGTGACGAACTAAAGAGCCTACTTTACTTAAAATTTAAGATTCATACCAATGATTAATCTCTATGGATCTATCTAGAATAATGACGAAATTAAGTTGTTAATATCGAAATTTCTAATTAGTTCGAAATACTGTATACCTGGCATAATGTAGCCTAATAGAGAACTACAGTTGGTAGCCCTGGTGACTGAATATATTCTTAGTTCCATCTCTTAAGGTACAGAATACAAAATTTGGTTGAAGTCCAATGGATAGCATGGACGTTACATGCAGTTAAACATTGGATCTAACAGCGCGCGTAAAATCATGTTGGCAACAATGCTATACATGTATTGGTCAGAAATAATCTGAAATAATATGATATATTGTTGTGTCAATTTGTAATGAAATCCATTAGTTAGTATAGAAGTTACATGCATTTTAAAATTGGACCTATCAGCAGGCTTAGAATCATGTTGGCAGCACTGGCGTAGGCCTGTATTAGTTACTCCAAATTAATCTAGAATGCCAGGTACTATACGTGTGCAAAGTTTAGAGTTATTGGCTTGCATACTTTCTGATATATTGATATTAGGGCAACAAAAATAGAGACAGTATTTATTAACAGTTGGCAGTCCCGGTTACTCTTAAAAATCGGCATAGTCATATCTGTTATGGTACACATAGCACACACAAAATTGGGTTGAAATCCAAATGATAGTATAGAAGTAACATGTATTTAAATTTGGACCTCTCAGCAGGCTTAGAATCATGTTGGTAGCACTGACGTATATAAGTTATTCCAAATTAATATAGAATGTCAGGTACTATACGGGTGCATAGTTTAAAGCTGTCAGCTTGCATACTTTCTGGTATATGGGTATTTGGATTTAAAAAAATTGAGAGCATTTATTAACAGTTGGCAGCTCTGGTGGCTCTTAAGAATACGCTCAGTCATATCTGTTTATGTACACATAGCACATACGAAATTTGGTTGACATTCTATTGATAGTGTAGAAGTTATATGCATTTAAAATTTGGACCTATCAGCAGGCTTATAATAATTTTGGCAACACTGCCATGTATGGCCTCCTGGAAATTATACTGCATTATTATTATCTATACGTGTCCCAAATTTTGAAATAGCTCCCATTCATACCTTCCAAGATATCCAACATGGAGCTCAAATTTCAATTGCTATTTTTCAGCAGTTGGTAGCACTGACATCATTTTCAAATATGGCCGTGATATATTCAGGTATAGATCTTTACTCCTACCACATTTTGTTTCGATTGCTGCAGCCGTTTAGGAGTTGTTAGGGGGGGGGGACACACACAGCCAGCCAGACAGACAGACAGAAGGACAGACAGACAGACAGACACACATTTGCCCGATCTCATAAGCCTACTTTTTCATCATTTTTGCAAAATGTGAAAAGTAGGCTAGAATAGGAGGTGATAAGGACAAAGAGTTATAACTATACCCATACATTTAAGAGAAAGTAGGCTATATATTTCTTCCTGAACATCGTATTTATAATTGAGGAATTGATATTTTTTTGCTTAAATCATGACCTTCATCGGTTTATAAGAAACACATTCTCAAACGTTATTATTCAGTATCTATTGACTAACGTACGAGTGAAATAGCCCTCGATAATTCCATGAATATTCAATTTCCTTACATTTCTAAACCTGTCTTGGCAGTGAACCTCTGTGGTAAAACTGAAGAGCCCAGTTTCCAAGTGTGTGTGCAAGTACAGCGACTATGAAATATGGTTACTGCCAAATATACCCAGAGCGACCGATACTAAATCAGAATCACTTCCTTTCTCCGTCGAGTGCACGGCGCGAGATCCATATTCATAGCGGGAAGTGGATCCTTCATCGAGCATGTCGATTACTGTGTGCCTGAGATATGATCTCATATATCGTACCATACCACAATTGTAATGGAAGTGAGAGCCGTCTTCGATCAATACAAGGTCTTAGTCTATTCTTACCACTTGCCCCGGTCATTATGGATAGTAGTTCAGAGCATAGTGTAAGATGACAACTTCTTAGTCATTGATACATTCTGAACCCTGCGTACATTTTGAATATAATACCTTGCCCTCGTTAGAGCAAGTTTCAAAGCTATCAAAAATTTGACAGTCTCTGCCAGTTTTCAATATTTTTAGGAGGAAAATTTATCGAACAATTTACAGACTATGTACTGCTCGAGTCCAAGCTCTGTGAACCTGAGAAGAATGTGGATCGTAGATGATGAGGAGAGATGTGTGGGTTCCCGGTCCGTACTTAGTAACAGAACCAAATTCATTGGTCGGTCACTCACGCATTTGCAAAACCACACTGGTTTAGGCATCGACCCTATGTTAGCAGTATTGGAATAGACAGGAATTCCATATAACACAGCGGGCTGTTGACAGGTCCTTCTCTTCCCGCTTCACCTCATCCAGTAAAGTTCACAGAGCTTGGAACCGAGCAGCACTTGCTGGTTGACACATAAGGGTAATGATGAAAACACACCCGTATCTAGAATATTAGCGGTGCTCACAGAAAGTATTTTCCTCCTCCATTTACATTTATAGCTTCCTGGAGATCAATTTAATGGATGCCGACTAATGCTAAGGTTTTGTTTTTACAATAAAGTTTCCTTCATTTAAAGTTATAGTTATAGTTTGTGAATTAATGACATTGGCCTCCAAAAACTATTCTGTGGAAGAAATGAAAACATGAGGTGTTTGATTAACTTCATTGTGCTGAGTTCGAAAATTCATTCTGTTTGTCCCTATCACAACTAGCAATAGTGAAAAGTGTTATTTTGATTATAACAATAAAAATATAATTAAGTGTAAAGTATTAAAATACTTACACCAGTTTCAGATTCAGAACATTATTCTCTATCAAAATTGCTTATTTTCTAATTTAGCGCAATATCATGGAGGTCTGTGATATTCAAATATTTATAAGCCTAAACATGCGAAGTAATAGTCAAATAATCAGTAATAATGCATCCGTCGTGATGTGACTGAGTATTTGCTCTCACTCCAGAGAGTGCATCGCTGTAGAAAACAGTCTGCAACTAGTGTAAAAATAGGCGGACGTACACTTTCTAAACCTGGTTTGATGTTTTTCTGTCGGTCAACACAATTGTTCCCAATTGTGGGTTTTCCATAATCTTGAAAATTGGGTACAATCGTGTTGACCGACTAAAAGTCATCAAACTACGTTTACTAAGGCAAAACTTTAAAATGGCTTCAAACACCATAATTTCTAATCCTCTCAATGCAGGTTTTGTGACATCGAATTTTGTATGTATTTGCCCATCCTCTCCACCAAATACCGTTTGATCCACTCAACCGGTGTTAATGACATTTGGTGGAAGTTAGTTCCATGTCCGGACACCTCAACCCTGCTTTAAAATGTTATGATCATTTTCAGTCCAATATGGCGGCCACGCTATACTTTATCCAATATCTTGCACCCTATTAGAGCGACCAGGCTGACATTTTGTACCTTGACGCTGAACTATGAAGTACTGTAAATTCATAGACACGTGTTTCAAAACCCTGACAAGCAAAAAACCATAGTAATGACCGTGCATCACTTGCATTTTCCACTGCCTATAACAAGGAAGCTATTAGTCATAAACCGGAACGTTTGCAACATACCAAAGGACCATAACAAATTTGATAGGCCTATAACTTTCGTAACCATTCTATTATTTAAACTAGTTTCCATGATGGTTCCGTATTGACGTACTAAATAGTTTTAACAACAAATTGTATATCCGCCTTAGTCAATACATAAACGAAAATAAATTATAATTACACTTGCTCCTGGTACATGTTTCGGGGATTAATTGCTTTTATCCCCTTCATCAGCCAAGACAAATATCCGAAGAAAGATATAAGATAGCGTAGCACTCAAAAAATAAATGGCTATTTAACTTAATATGGTGCACCATATAAGTAGGTCACAGGAAAATGTTGAGCAAAACTAAAAACATATATGTAACAGCGATGATATTCAGTCATCTAAACACAGCAGAGAATCAGTGGACAGTTAATTCGTAAATCCGATCCAAAACACTGGTCGAAGCTTGAATTGGCAAAAATCACAATACTTCACCATATGAACACAACCAATGAAGAAGCCTTACGCTCAACAGGTCCAAAATCAAATGCCTGCATACGAACTAGACGAGCGTGGAAGGAACAACTTCAAATAGCAATGAGGTTAGCTCAATGCATAACTTCAGGTTAAGTCAAGGTATCAATTATGAAGAGATTGTCTTATAATAGCCATTTGTCTTATAAGACAATCTCTTCATAATTGATACCTTGACTTAACCTGAAGTTATGCATTGAGCTAACCTCATTGCTATTTGAAGTTGTTCCTTCCACGCTCGTCTAGTTCGTATGCAGGCATTTGATTTTGGACCTGTTGAGCATAAGGCTTCTTCATTGGTTGTGTTCATATGGTGAAGTATTGTGATTTTTGCCAATTCAAGCTTCGACCAGTGTTTTGGAGCGGATTTACGAATTAACTGTCCACTGATTCTCTGTGTTTTGATGACTGAATATCATCGCTGTTACATTATGTTTTTAGTTTTGCTCAACATTTTCCAGTGACCTACTTATATGGTGCACCATAATAAGTTAAATAGCCATTTATTTTTTGAGTGCTACGCTATCTTATATCTTTCTTCGGATATTTGTCTTGGCTGATGAAGGGGATAAAAGCAATTAATCCCCGAAACATGTACCAGGAGCAAGTGTAATTATAATTTATTTTCGTTTATGTATTGACTAAGGCGGATATACAATTTGTTGTTAAAACTATTTCGTAACCATGACTAGCAATAACAAAAAAAAAAAGAAGGTGGCGACTAAAGGAATTTCCAAAATTCAATGCCTCTTCTCAGGATCTTTACAACTAAAATTTTGGACTATGGTATAACAGTGTTAAGACAAATTCATAGGTGTTTCATGGCATCGTGAAAACACAAGCATAAGATGGTGACCAAGAGGACCGTAAAACAATTTTAATGATATATATTTTGAAATCGCAATAAACTGAAACACCATGGTGGTCATGTGAATGTTTGAAAGTTAATTGCCCTTTGTGGTAATCGAATATTTCTATACCAGTAAAACATAGCGTAACGGGCATCTACTTTAAGAAAAAAAATGCCATATATTGTAATTCAATTGTTTAAGAACAATCAAGGGTCGTAACGATTTTTAGAAATATAGTTTTATTTCACCCGTCCTACATTATGTGGCCAGCAATAACATCGATACTTGATTTGACTGAGACAGAAAGGACCAGTACAATATATGATAATAGGCCAATTAGTTCTTCAAGGAACTACCCGTTTATATGATTGAATCATTCTTATATCAGCGCGGTAGTGTAGTGGGGTATATAATTGTTTTTCGAAGTAAATCGAACAAATGCAGCGAGAGTGAGCCGGCTAGTTTGATTGTGATTTTGATTACGAAAGTAGAAATCTTAATTCCCTGTATCAGTGCTTACAAGTTCACCACAATCCATCACAGCTCCAATTTAGAAGCAATATTTTGTAATGTTTGAAAAATTTTATTTATTTATTTGGAACTTCAATTTTAATCAAACTATTCGTAAGGAAATCCATTTTTAGCCTACTTTCGATTATTGCAAAAAATGAAAGTAGACTTGTGAGTTCAACACAGGGCCGAAAATAGTGTGTCTGTCTGTGTGTGAGTCTGTGTGTGTGTGTGTTTGTGTGTGAGTCTGTGTACTCTGAATGTCTGTCCCCCCCCCCCCCCCCTATCAATTCGAACACGGTTCAACTGAATTGAAGGAAATTTGGTACAGAGGTAGCACTGGCAAAGGGCACCTCAGTGTCATGTTTTATATTGCCGCCATCTTTACCAAAACTTAATGGTGGCCACTCAAATGGTCAAAACTTAATAATGCATTACGACCAAATTAATCATCGGATCTTTACCAAATTTGGTAACAACATACCTTCATATGGGACGCGCCTTGTGTCCAAACTACGAGATCATCACCCGTACCATTTCAGGATGGCGGCCGTGTGAATTATGCAAACTTTATAATCCATAACATGGGACCCACCAGTTCCGATTATCGAACCAAGAATCGTTTAATCTGTTATACACGACGTGGCCCGTTTGAAATTAAAAGTTTATATTGTAATATTATAGTCTAGAAGTGATTTTAAAAAGCTGAGTCGTCTCGGTTATATGACAAGATGGCAGCTGATTTCTCGTTCTGACCTATATTTTATTAATTTCAGTATGTTGCATGCAATATAACCTAGTGATAAAAATTATGTGAACTTTATATGAAATGAACTCGGTTTGATATATACTCCAGTGAAGAAATCGTTTAATCCAAGTCATTTTTCGCTATAACGTTGTATATATATTGGTTCCTAACGCTCAATTAGTGGGTGCACGATTGGCTGAGTGGTTAGGGCGTTGGTCTTTTATCAGGCTGGCCGTGGTTCAAATCCTATCAGAGTAGAATTTTTTTGCTTGATTTTTTAATATTTATTGTTTCTTGAGTACTGAGACGTTATAAAATAAAGCATTACGGTATATGGCGCTTTTTGCATTGGAAAATATATATTTAATTAAAATAACATTCTCCACCGGAGTGACATCTAATAGTAATTAGGTGAACTATGTATGAGCTAACCACAGCCTTTAGATGCGAGCTGCGCTCTATACCGGCCAGTTAGCGAACCCATGCCTACAGTATAATTGAAAAGTTTCTTATTTTTCCCAATAGAGCGCACACATCCGCAAGATTAGGCGCAATTATCACGGCCAACGAGAATGACTGGCCATGGTGCGTTTTCGTGACGTCAGCAATGTAGTTATGTTGCACCATTGCCTGTAGTCAACTCTATGTACAAACAGTAGACCATTAATCGTTGTAGTTGTTCGCAAGATAATACGTTTCAGGAGAATATACAAAATACACATAACGAATGATATCTTTCCCTGGCGGCTGCTTGTTAATTATGTTGAATTACTTGACGGTTACATTGTGTTCAGGAAGGTTACGAAAAGCTATGAATGGCGCCGGACAATGTATGCATGTATAAGTCTTATAATTGAAAGATATACTGTACATAAGTTGCTGCAAGATTCTTTGATCTAATTATACTCATGTGCACATAATTTAACTCACAACGAAGGTCACAGACTCTACAACTCAACTTACTGGAGCCCACTTGTTGCAGCTATTAGAGACACAACGAACCCTTGAATCCCAGTTCGCGTGGATTTTTGTAACGAGTAACTTCAACAGGCGTAGTTTTGCAAACCTATACAGTATAATTTATCGTGTTTGAAAACATACGGACATCTAAACTGCGTCCATTTTATGCAGATTGATATAAAATATTGCATTTCTGCTGCTTATGAATTGCTCTCGACTTAAACGTACAAGCACCATCAAGCAGTGCATTGCCTACGTCACAGAAGGGTTTGGTTTACGCACCTTGGCCTGTCTTTCTCGTTACCCGTCCGTGATTTCAAATTAGTTGTGTAATAGGTACCGGTATATTAATTATGTTTCTCCCAGTGATACGTTTAGAACAACGAAGTTTCAATTATTGTAAGTAGTCGGTGTTAATATACTGAATACCTACGTTGTTTGGAGTGTTTGCTGATGAAATTGCAAAATACTGGGGTAAATTATAAACTATGGTTTGAACGCCACTCCTCAAATCCAGTGTGCCAATTTGCACTTCGAATTGGAATAAATTAGGAAGTGATAAAGACAAAGAGTTATAACTATACCCATACATTTAGGAGAAAGTAGGCTATATTTTCTTTCCTGAACATCTTGTTATTTTATTAATTTGAACGCTGAAGATGATATCATTGATTATCGAAACTCTTTTAATTAGTTAATAATGAACTATATATGTTAGTATCTTTTAATTGGTTAATAATAAACTATATAATTATGTTAGTATTGACAAGGAGGATTATATAACATAAGTGTTTACTGTATTCTTCTGCAATATCGAGTTACTGTAATTTATTTCACTATTACAGGGCAAAGCTGTCTCACTTTGTTCTGACATAGGACTCTCCATCTTTACTTCGGTAACGGGGGAATGGCCTTGAGATTGTTCTCTATGAAGTCGTCAAAGACGGGTTATGTACGCTAGTATATACTATAAATAGTTATAGATCTAAAATAGAATTATACAGTCTTTAGTAGAAGCATCGTGAATTATAGGACGGAAACTGACACTTGATCTCGACAGCATGTGGCCAGGAAGTCCTTCTTAAGACAGGATCAAGTGTCGAAACCGTAGAACAACCTCTAGTGAGTGAGACTGGGGCCCATCTCTTTATAGCTCCGTGATTCACTCATGCGTTTGATCTCCATAATGAGCTATCCAGCAAGGGTACTTCCTCGCATCATGGATTTGGAATGTAATATTCTCCAGCACGTATTTAGAATGGGTGGCATTATTCAAATATACTCATATATACTTTTATGCGCTGAAAATCAGAACAGTGAAGTGAAATTCAAACTAAAATCACCACTAATTTCTAGTTACGGACATGATGGCACAGTTTCTTGTTTCACATAAGGATGTACAGAGTTCGATGCCCGGTTAATACAATTGAAATTTTACAGGAGAAATGCCACGACCACTAATTCGTAAGTTATTACACGTACAAATGAGGTCCAATGATAATCTCGAGGTTAAAAGTCACCTTAAATTATAAGCTTCAGCTATTTTACAATTGTTCAGAATTACTCCACAGTCTGTCAGTCTGTCAGTCAGTCACACACCACATTTTTAGCTGTTGCTCTAAAAGTTCATTTCGAATACTGTTTACCATAATACTGTTTGGAGAGGATGGCTTAAGGTGCTCCTCGATAAAACGAACATATCTGAAACTCATTTTATAATTATGTATGCTATGGGTAGAAATGTGGTATGAGACTGACTGACCTTGGTATGACATGTTCGATGAATCATTCCTCATTATTCCGACTTGTTGATATGAAACTGATGTTTTAGGCATTCACTGGGCTACCTTTCAGAGACCAAGGAGTGTCATACCCTCAAGGGATGTAGGTGGCCCGTATTAGATGTTGTTATTTCATTTAGGGGCTTGGATATCGTGGTCATTTTAGCTCCGTGTACTTGGGTGTGCGTGTGTATATATAGATATAATTTGTCTGATAACCTATGTTATTGTGTGTATTATTGAGTGTATTTTTAAATGAGGCGAGATTGGGATGAAGGCGGTAGTGGACTTCAGTTAGGATACAAACTATAAAAAAGACCATATTAATCTTTTTTTATTTTTTTATTTTTTATTTTTCAGCTAGAACCATCCTGGCATTTGCTTGGGGTAGAAAAATGAAACCATGGAAAATCACTTCTTCGATGACTGAGACCTCTTTTCAGTTCTTCCGTACAAGGCTGAGTGTACCCCTTCCAGCCCTCACACCAGAATTAAAATTTCTTAGCAGAGCCGGGAATCGAACCCGGACCACCAGGGTGACTGCCAAGAACGCTAGCCGCTACACCATGAGGTGATACAATTATTTAACAATCTCATGCTTTTTTAATTTATTTATTTACTGTTCATACTCTCTGCTTGCTCCACTACATAAGTAGTACTACATGCACTTATACAATACACGTTTACAAATGAACAAAATAAATTACATTTTAATCGCATGCTTATTTATTGTAATCTCTTCAGGTTTAGAAAAACACCCATTACAATATTGGGTTCAGTCGTGTTTTCGTCATGTACCTATTTTATTTAGGTTAATTTTCAAACTAATTTAAATTTGTTCAGACTTGTTTAATTCTTCACATGTATGTCTACCCCCTTATAATTCCCGTTTTCAACGTGGTCAGGGATGAGATTCAATGACAGTCTATGAGGTTTTACGGCCAGATGCCCTTCCTGTCATCAACCTCATGACAAGAGTTAATGAGAGATGAAATGAATGAAGATGAATGACACTGGGTAAGAATGTGGAAAGAAGCGATCGTGGTTTGTAAGAAGGTACCGTTCCAGCATTTTCCTGTAGTTGAAAATGTGAAACCACGTAAAACGACTGATGGTGTGGCTCGAAACTACTTCTCCCGAGTCCGCAAATAGCTTGGGCCCATGGCGTAGCACTGCACGTTAGTGAACGTAGCTACCGTTGTCGTTTGTTTAATTCTTCTTATAATTAGCTTTAATTTCCTTCCATTTGATTGTATTGCTAATTTTAAGCTACTGTTGTTAATGTTGTGCTGAAATTGAATCCAACGTGATTCGAAACCTGTTCACTAATCTTTAATAAGATTTGTGCCATTAAATATGTGTATTGAGACGCATATTTATCATTTCTACGATTCATTTAATTGCTGTACATGTACAAGTATTGTTGACCTGAGTTCTGCTGCCTGTGTTTAATACTATCACCTTTGAATTACTCTGACGAGGGCAGCTTAAGAACGCAGTGCTGCGTAAGAAGAGAAGCCTTAAAAGATTTCTAACCACCACAGCAGAAAAAGTTAAGGAGTAGAAGAAGAAGCCCTGTTTCTTAGCCCACCGCATGGTAAATGCGATTACAGCGAAGTAACCCCAGCAAGGCGACCATCGCATCGTGGGGTAATCAGGTAACGTCAGCTTTAGCGAGGGTGCTTTGATTCAGGAAATAAATTTCCCAAAAGCAAAGGAGTTTAATGATAACTAATGTATTTAGGTTACGTTGTTTCTATCCTCTTGTAATATTCATAGCACCCATAAGAAATTCATTGTCTTTCTTTTCCACCCTCGCTCTCTACATTGTCTCTTCCGATTTTCTGCACGATTCGTTTGCTTGCTGCCGTCTCGTTCCCTGCAATGTATTCATAGACCCACGAGGACAACAGTTGTCTTGAAAACTGCAGCGACACTCGGTTAATAACCGAACACTGTTTACAAATACGTTTGATTTGTTGTCTTAATCCCTTTGATGCCAGGCTATTATGAGTAGTTATGTTAAAAATGCCATGCCATGTTTTATGAGATTAACTTAGATGTATTTTACAAATATTGTCTCCTACCTATATTTTAGCCTAATTTCGATTTTTGCAAAAAATGAAAGTAGAATTATCAGATCAACACAGGGCCAAAAATTGTGTGTCTGTGTGTGTGTGTACTCTGAATGACTGCTTCCCCCCACCCCCTATTAATTCGAACACGGTGAAACCTAATTGAACGAAATTTGGTACAGAGATAAAACTAGCAATGGGCACCTCAGTGTCATGTTTTATATCGCTGCCATCTTGACAGAAACGTAATGGCGGCCACCCAAATGTTCAAAGCTTAAATCAAATTACGACCAACCTAACCATCTGATTTCTACCAAATTTTGCAACAACATGTTTTGACCAAACTACAAGATCATCAGCCCAATAGTTTGCAGATGGCGGCCATGTGTGTGTGCAAATCGATTCACCATATCAATTCAAACACGGTGCAATCGAATTGAATGAAATTTTGTACAGAGGTAGCACTAGCAAAGGGTACCTGATATTCATGTTAATTATCCGTATAGCACGTTGCATTTCAACAAGCTACTACAACCAACAAACATTCAATTATACTCCTTGACAAAGAGCTATAACAATACCCATGCATTTAGGAGATACTAGGCTATATGTTCTTTACTGAACATCTTGTTTTAAAGATGGAGTGTCTTTTTCCGTAGCAGGTAAATATATTTAAACGTAGTAGATGTTAAATAATGTATGCAGTACTTGGTTTCATGTGTTCCAATAAAGCACTTTTACGTTGGATATTGTAATTTGTAGCTTTTCAGTTGGTCAAGACGATTGTGCCCAATGAATGGGCGGGGTACAACATATAAATATGTAACCACACTCCTGGAAAAATTACATGTATTAATTAGATTATCACAACTAATGGGGCAATTTAGGATTACGCGCTTTGACCCTCAAGTGGCCATCGTCAGATCCTGATCACTGTGTAGCGGTTAAAGTTTACACTAATTAATTAATTAATTAATTTAATTTAAGTTGCTACAACATCATTGTAGTTGTTCGTCTTGGTTGTATTCATTCAAAGGTGAACCTCGTTTTTGTATTAGCGGTTCATTTATGAATTACGTAATAAAGATGTTTAAAAATGTATATACACGAGTGTACAAATAAAAGCAGTATGTCAACAAACAAATATTACTCTCAAAATACTATTTGCACAGTACTTACTCGACTTGTGAAGTTCCACGTGTTGACTTACCGCTTGACCGGTAATTTTGATATCCTAATTAAACAATCTAATCATCATATTTTGTTTAAACCTGATTTGTTTCCCCTTCGTTCCCCTTCATCATATATCTTAGTTATCTCCGAGCTAGACCGTAAACAAATATTACTTCAAAAGATACAGGCGCGAGAAGTCAGAATAATTTTTATGAATGCAGTTATTCACAGAATTTAATCAGATCGATATATTTAGAGAGAGAATGATTCAGCGTTGTCATGGCTGGCAATGCGTGGCAGGAAATAGTATTATTAATATAAAAACGGAGCCGATACATCTGCCCGTGGCACTTTTAGCGGAAGCTCCCTCGGCCGATATATCGGTCCCCTTTATAGGCGTTAATATCCAGCACATATCTATTTTGCACGTGAAGTTCCCATGGTATGACTGTGACCACGGTATATCACTACCAAAAACTGTACAGAATCATCCCTTAGCCTATAATGTATATGGAGTCTTATGACAGCCTACGTAGGCACTTTGCCGAAAGTTGCAGGATCCAATCTCAGCGTACCAAGTTGATATTTGAGGAGTGTTTCAACGTGTGATACTCGTATCAATAGAATTAGCCCACCCTGGCGTCGCTAACAATAACTACACGGGAACAACGCCTCCCTTAATTGGCACACTTGGCGGCTTAGGTGGCATAGATGGTAGCATGCTGAGCGTTTATGCCCAAGGTTGCGGGTTCAAAACCCGGCCGAAGTCGTCGGATTTTTTAAGAACGTTAAAAAAATCCCTCAGTATGTCTTCCTTTGGAGGGGAAGTAAAGCCGGCGGTCCCATGTCATAGATTTATGGCATGATAAAGAACCTTCCACTAATTACACCTGTGTGAAGCTAAATTATAGGTTATCTTTGACTAACGCTCTTAGGTTCCAACGTTCGTCGCCAGGAGCCGACTACGGTGGCATCTAGTAACAAAGTGCAGAACTAGTTGGTCGTTTGGTACCAAAAGATGGAACAACTTGAAAATCGAATGTATGCAGTCCTTACTTGAATTAAGAACAGTTAACACACACTAATACAATTAACACCGGTTATCAGACCGATTCTACACACACCCAAAGTACACGGGGCTACATGAGCGCGTTGTCGCAGCCCCTAAACTGAGAAACCAATCAACCATTAATTGGCACAATATCAAAACCGTTTAAAAAGGGCAATAGTCCTCTAAAATTTACCTAAACATTTTGCCTGAACGAATTTTTGATATGACCCACCCTTACACCAAGGGATAAGCAAAATATTTTTGTAATTATAAGATGGGCCTTCTCATATACTAAACACGTGGAAGGTTTTTAGGAATACTACAATTGGCAAATTTAGCGATTTCGAAACATTTTTCATTGCCCGGTGAAATATACCTCCACCTTCCGGCGTGCTGATAAGGATTTTTTCATATCTTTCAGTTCATTCTGACCTGCTTGACTGGTTATTTATTTATTTATTCATCCAAGTCCAAAACACATACAAAAAATATACATATAAATTGCACTACATTTCATTTCTCCAGGGTTCAACTGTTAGAATGGCACAGTCATTAGCTTCTATCAAGTCCTGCATATCACATGGTCTTGGTAATATGCTGGAATTCATAAGGTGCTCAGGGTATTGTTTTTTTCTTTTTACCACATTAACGAAGTTATTCAGTACTGTATCCCCACTTCTTCAAATTGCTTTTGCACCGATTCACACCAGTTCTCAGTCTGTTTAGCGTCTTCCAAGATCCGTATTGTAAATGGCAGCCTGCTGCCGCCTTCTCCTTCATTTTCCACAATCCTCCCGGTGATTTTGTCTTCCAAACTTCAATTCGTCGAGCTTCAGCTGAGGAAGGAATGAATATCGTTGTTTGGAGGAAGCTCTTTCTTGACTTAAGCCCAGGTGGATGGACATCCAAGTCCATACTGGTTGACTGGCACACCTCACTCACCTTGTATACTCACACGATATGCCCTGAGAAGGTGGTATCACAATTTTCACACTTAAGGTTCAAGTTTTTATTTATTTATTCATTGTTTCCTTGATTGCAAGGCTGCCATTATTGACAAAGCTTACCAAACTACCACTCTTGCACACGTTGTCCCTACCATGAGACCGATTGCTCCAATTTGTTGAAGCTTATATTTAGGGGAGAGGTGGATGATATATAAACCAAACCCAACCAAACCCCGTGGCGCTACAGCCTATGAAGAGCATAGGTCTACCAAGCGACCGCTGCCCAGCCATTTGGCCTGCAGATTATAAGATGAGGCGTGGTCAGCACGTCGGGTGCTCTCGGCCATTATTCTTGGTTTCCGTGACCGTAGAGCTAACTCATTGTCATTCAGTTACTCAATTATCCTCACGAGGCTGAGTGCACCCCGTTCCAGCCCTACGTCAGTTTCTAAATTCCGTAACAGAGCCGGGAATAGTACCCAGATACTCCGGGTACGAGACAGGCGCGCTACCCCAATACCACAGGACAGGCGTGGTGTGGTCCACCCGCCCCTTATTATTTAGTTTTATGAAACCCAACTAACATCTCAATTCTCCCGATGGTCGATATTGCTCTGCGCTTTGACTGTGTGACAGCAATGTAATTGGGTCATGGGTCTAGCAAAGAAAAACCGACCTTAAACTTTTCCCCGCCAAATACTATGGCCCATTCTACTAACATATGACTTACTGCTCCTTGAAATAACACACATACACGTAATACGAAGGAATTAATAGCTTACATCACGTGATCTGTAATAGTAGATAGTTAAATCAACACCATAAACCGTGATTGAAGACTTTGAGATGTACTTAAACGTTCGAGGTGGGACGGCTACAGTAACTACAGCACGTTTAGCGTGCGGCATCTACCATGTGTTGGTGGTTGAGAGGTTTAAAGCCTGACCGTACATGGTGGGCGCGAGCGGGTAGAATGCTGCTTCGAATTCAGTAGTAGGCATACTTTTTTTGAACGAAAGCCCATATTCCATTTTAGTCGGGATGTAACTACAGTGCCACATTTATTGCCTTACGACGTATTTTTGTGAAGAGTACGTTGAATTCTGCTGATTTATAAAGAGAATACGATCGAATTGGTACGTTATGCCACGTGACCTGAAATGGCAGAAAATTAAAAAGCTGGCATGAATATTAACATAACATATCGAAATGTCGCTCCGGAGGTCCGGGTTGGATTCCCAGGTCTGCCAAGAAATGTAATACTTGTCTGAGGGCTGAAATTGGGTACACTTAGCCTCGTGAAGCAAATATGAGAAGAAGTGGGTTCGATTCCCACCTCAGCCATACTGGAAATGGTTTTCCGTGGTTTCCCACTTCAACTCCGGCCAAATTCCGGGTCGGATTCTAGCTTAAGGCCACGGCCGCCTCCTTCCCAATCCTTAATTGCAAATACACACATCATTACAAGCCCACAATAACTCAGGTTATCAGACAAATTCTAAACAAACACCCAAGTAAACGGGGCTAAATGACCGCGATGTTCTACCCCTTCAAATGAAACAAAACAACAACATATCGAAGGATACTCTGATCGCCAGTGCTTGCATCGAAATATACGTATTCCTTAGAAATTCCCATGGTATTATTAGCATACTTTCGATTTTTGCAAAAAATGAAAGTAGACTTATGAGATCTACACAGGGCCAAAAATTGTGTCTCTCTCCGAGTGTGTGTGACTGTGTGTCTGTGTGTGTGTGAGTGTGTGTACTCTGAATGTCTGCCCCCTCTATCAATTCGAACACGGTGAACCGAATTGAACGAAATTCGGTACAGAGGTAGCACTAGCGTAGAACACCTCAGTGTCTTGTTTTATATCGCCACCATCTTGACGGAAACGTAATGGTGGCCACCCAAATGTTCAAAGCTTAAATCAAATTACGACTAACTTAATCATCCGATCTCTACCAAATTTTGCAACAACATATACTTGTATGGCGAGCGTCGTTTTACTGAACTGCAAGGTCATCAGCCCATTAGTTTGCAGATGACGGCCATGTATGTGTGCAAATCGATTCCCCCTATCAATTCAAACACGGCGAAACTGAATTGAATGAAATTTGGTACAGATGTAGCACTAGTAAAGGGCACTCCAGTGTCATGTTTTATATTGCCGCCATCTTTACGAAAACGTAATGGTGGCCATCCTAATATTAAAAGCTTGAATCAAATTACGACCAACCTAATAATGTGATCTCTACCAAATTTTGCAACAACATACCTTTATGTATAGAGAATCTTTTGACCACACTACAAGGTCATCAGGCCAATAATGTGTGGATAGCGGTCATGTATGTGTGCAAATCGATTCCCCCATCTTTTCAAACACGGTGAAACCGAATGGAACGAAGTTTGGTACAGAGGTAGCACTAGCAAAGGCCACCTCAGTGTCATGTTTTATATCGACGCCATCTTGACGGAAGCGGAATGGTGGCCACCCAAATGTTAAAAGCTGAAATCAAATTACGACCAACCTAATCATTTGATCTCTACCAAATTTTTCAACATCATACCTTTTTGTGGGAAGCATCCTTTGACTGAACTACAAGGTCATCAGCCCAATAGTTTGCAGACAGCGGCCATGTATGTGTGCAAATCGATTCCCCATATCAATTCAAACACGGTGAAACCGAAATGAATGTTTTTTTTTTACAGAGGTAGCACTAGCAAAGGGCACATCATATTCATGTATAATATCCGTATAGCACGTTGTATTTCAAGAAGCTACTACAACCAACATTCAATTATACTCCTTGAAAAGGACAAAGAGTTATTACAATACCCATGCATTTAGGAGAAAGTAGGCAATGCGTTCTTTACCGAACATCTTGCTTTGTTATAAAATTTTAACATAAAGTCATAGCATATCTTTAGGCCCGTATCACACGACACTCGCAGGCAAGGAAGCTGCTGTGATCGCTGGTACAAAATCCTGTATGATTCTGTTCTTTTCGTCAGTACACCTGCTTGTATGACCGAAGTGTATCACATGCTAGCATTTTGTACGCTAAGTTGTATGAAATAAAACCCAAGGGCTGTCGTTTGAGAGCATTATTTGCAGTTCTGTCACCTTATTAACGTAAAGCGATCGCGAAACTTGCTTTAAGTAAATTAGAAAACATGTCATGTACTGAATGAATAATAATTGATTATTTTACATACGCGTTAATAAGAAGCGCAATAAAAACCTCCAGAGTGTGTTGGAAGTGTGTGAAAGTGTTATTGCGTCCGCTCGCGCTTTCGAAGATCCCGGGTTCAAGACTATCCAACGGCAGATTTTTTAACTATTTTATTATACCCTCCCTACCTCGTACAGCAAGATTTCAACTTGGTTTTGTTCACATTATCTACGAAGACGATAGGGAAAGTTATTTTCTTGTCTCATTTAAATGGCTATTTTACCTAAATACTGATCAAAACCATGGATGGAGACTATTCGTTATAATTATTATTCTTTAGTAGATTTTACCCTCCATGTTAGGTTTTCCCACGGACACAGCGAGGGATCCCATCATAACTGCCTCTACGGGCAGTGTCCTGGAGCTTGAAACATTTCGTCTGGGGGATACAACTGGGGAGTGGGATCAGCACCTCGCCCAGGCGGCCTCACCTGCAAAGCGAACAGGGTCCTCTTGAGGGATGGGAAGGGAGGAGCGGATAGGGAGGGATAGGCAAGGAAGAGGGAAGGAGGCGGCCGTGGCCGTACGGTAGGTAACATCCCGGCATTTGCCCGAAGGTGAAGTGGGAAACCACGGAAAACCACTTTTGGGGATGGCTGAGGTGGGAATTGAACCCCCTCTACTCATTTGGACCACCGGAGGCTGAGTAGACCCCGTCCCAGTCCTCATACCACTTTTCAAATTTCGTGGCAGAGCCGGGAATCGAACCCAGGACATCCGGGGTGGCAGCTAATCACGCTGACCACTACGTAACGGAGACGACTCTATTCGTGATAATTAGAATTTTAATAGTTCAATATTTATAATAATATGGCACGTTCTGTAATTACTGCCTTGCTGCGAGGCTCACCGCTAACGTTCTCGCTTGCTGTGCCCAAGGTTGCAGGTTCGTATCCTGGCGTAGTCAGCTGGCATTCGAGGGTGCGCAAATGCGAGAGAGCCATGTCAGTAGATTTACTGGCACGTTGAAGACCCCCTTCGGAGCAAAATTCCGGCACCCCGGCGTATCTAAAAGCCAGAGCAGTTAAAAGGGACGTAAAACCAATAATGTTATAATTATCTGTATTTACTGTATGTTTAGGGCAGATGTCCTTGTAGTTCCGCCCCTTAAAACCTCACTAACTATTATTGTAAGTGTATAGCAAGCGCTTTTCGCACAGACACCGTTGAAAGAAATTATAGTTTCGGTCTGATGTATTTATTCGTGAGCCTACCCACATAACAAATCTATTTGTTATGTGGGTCGTCTGAGTGAGTCGGAGTTTTCCTTTAAAGAAAGGTGGTCAAAATTTCGAACACTTGCTACGTTGAATATATAGGATGCCTTGCTTTCGTTCTTCAGATCATTATGTCGTCGTCCAATCTGGCTGCGTACCATCGGATAAGTACGGTGCTTTTGAGGACCAAATAAAAAATCACTCGTTGGAACAGATAGATATGCGTCCATAATACATCCACAATAGACGACATTAAGCAAAAAAAAAAAAAATGTACTAGTTCAAAGTTCGAACCTACTACAATGCGACTTCCTTGACGCTACTCTAGCAATTCTTGATTTAACCCCCATAGCTACCGAGAACCATGGTGTATTGCTGGCACTTATTGAATCTATTCGTAGACACTTCCTGTCCAAACGTAAGAAGGTGTTATTCGGAGCTCTGATCGTTTCAATCATGCATTATATTTGAGGCCATTGAAAGAACACTGCCACTATTGATTTCTACTATATTCGCGAGGATGTACTCAACGGTAAAGTTGTACAATGGACGTAAAGGAGCAGGTACTAATGTTTTTAGGATGACTGTGATATACGCGTTAGTTGGGTTGCCTTCCTCCAAAAAAATAAGGGGCTGGTGGACCACACTGTATATACAGGATAGGAAAATGAGCTTAATGTAAATAAATTATGTTATATGTTATGTTATGGGCCCAGCAAGTGGGAGAGTTACCGCTGAGCCACGCAGCTAGTCAAATACATTATGTTGGACTGAGCTGTATATCTATATCAGTTCTTTCATTTAGGGACTTGTGACATCGAAGGTCATCAGCTTCAAGCACTTTGTGACGCATAAAATATGTCTGATAACGTGGGGAATTTTGGTGTCGACTCAAATGTGTGTATTTGTAATTGGAGGAAAGATTTGCAAGCCAGTGTCCGTGATCTTAAGGTAAGTACCATCCCACCATTTGCCTGGAATAGAAGTGAGAAACCATTTAAAACAATACACTTCTAGGATGTCTGAAGAACGAATCGAACCCACCTTTAATCAATTTTGTATCGAAGCTGAGTGAACTCCGTTCCAACTCTCGGATCAGAATTAAGATTCACGGCAGAGCTGGGATTCGAACCTGAGTCCACAGAGATGGTAGCCAATAATCTAACTTACTGTGCCACAAGGAGATCCACTTACAAAAGGAAGATTGTAGTTTTACGTGACCGTCAATCTCGAGATCATAAGCCACGGGACCTCCTTTTAACGTGGAATCCGAACCACAGGACGTGGCATTTCACTTTGAAAATCTCACATGCATTGACCGGGAATCGAACCCGGTCCGCCGTGGTGAGAGGCCAACAGCTTGACCGCTGCACCACCACGCCCCTGATCCACTTACAATATGTGTGACAAGTCATGAGGAAATGTGTGCAGAGTTAGAACATTGTTCAGTGACTGGGTAGGCTATATGACTGCCAAAATGTTGTTGATCTGTAGTTAACTGTAGGAATGAAACAACTGTAAACACGGCAGATTATTCACATCGATTGATAAGTTTAATGTCCTATGCTTTCTGAATGCCAAGGAATGCGGTCCTTGGAGGAAGTCTATACACACGAACATATTTCCCACACTGGAGAATAAACATTCAATAAGTGGCCATGGAAATGCTTCTCATAGCACAAAGAATTCTGTTTTATGAACGTTCTCGTGTCACGTCAGTAGGAAGTGCGCTATAAATTATCCCACTTCATTCGGTAGCCCTGTGATGGAGAACTACTCTCTTGGCATTACTAGTGTTGAGGAATTCCGGTGCCCAGACTCCTTCCTCGCTTCTGAAAACTACTTGTATGCACGGTACATTCTGCCTGTTGTTGTTTCCACAGTCATGCCTACTACTCTCTAGCGTGTAGCACATGCGCCATTAGCGGGGTGGACAGGCGTATCGCGTGCCCCTCAATATGGTGGGGCACAACATATTTTCACCACACAAGCCGTGTATAGACTTGTAGGCTCAACTAATTATATTTTCAATTTTAATTTTGTTTTCCCTGAGAAAATGCAACTTCAGGATTGAATGATTTCCCTTAATTTTTTTAATTCAACTGAGAGAATTTTAAATAATATTGGTGAAAAATACAGGAAGTTACGTTTAGCGATACTTAACTTAGGTTGACATAAAATAGAGTGATTCGCTGTAATACTTCTGGTTTCGTTTAAATCAGTCACGTGTACTTGCTTGTACAAACTAGAATTCTCCGACACACTGTGTTATTGTGAAGTCTGTCGTAGTATTTAAGTGTCATTTACGCTTGGATTGGGAAGGAGGCGGACGTAGCCATACGTTGGGAGCCATCGCGGTTATTGGGATTGAGGTTGGACACCACATATAGGATTGCTTTGGTGGGAATTGAACCCACCTCTTCACAGTTTTGCTACCCGTGGCTGAGTGTACACCGTTCTAACCCTCAAACAAGTGTTGCATTTTTTAACAGAACCCTATTTTCGAATCAGGACTTCAGGGATGACAGCCAAGAATGCTACTCACTACACCACGAGGCGGTTTTCCAATTTTAGTTAGCTATTAATGTCCCGCCCATGTTTGTGAAATATCATTCATGTATTCTTAGGAATACTCTCTCACTAACTTAAATATCTCTCAATAATCACCTTGTAAGGGCTTTAGTAGATTTGTTTGGATATATTCTCAATGAAACAAACATGTGCTGTAAACGTGTAAGAAGGTATGGGAAGGGGTTGGAGCTTCACGCCGTGTATCAGTCAGCGCCTCCAATGGTGGGAAGTAGTGGCACTAGCCCGCGGTCATCCTCGGCTTCATGTAAAGGCAGCGTAGCTCTGTGCGTAGGATAATAATTATTATTATAACACATGGTGTAGTACAGTGGCAGGCACCTCCCTCTGCCAGGTGACGGGGAACGTTATTCCAGAGGGCAAGTACACAGCAGGAAGACGCGAACGGTGTGACGATAGGCAGCTATAAAACTCATCATTACTTACAATATAAAACAATATTACTTCAAACCCAAATTTATATAAGTTTATGAGCTTAAACACACTTGGGCAGATACCCAACTCTTCTCTGCAGCTCTGGTATTTGTGGTTGGTGTTACTTGAATTTTATTCAACAATGTGAGCGTTTCCACTTCTCTGGTCCGTTATCCATAATAATTTGATCAATGCAGCCAATGCCCATTTATTTCCAGGACGGGTCAGGGAAGGGATTTCGGAAAGAAGTCGGCCGCGGACCAATTGCTTGGTGGAGGAAATGGGAAACCACGAAAACCATATTCAGGACGGCCATGGAGGAATTCGACCTAATGCCAGTGAGGCACAAGTTAGTACGTTAGCCAACTAACGTTATCAATTGCAAAGAGCCGAATTATTCACGGAGGTAACCAAGAGACAAGCGATGGAGTTTGTAAGACTCTTGTGGCATATTCTCCCTCTAGACCAGGGGTCTCCAAACTTTCCAGCCTTAGGGCCATACTGATTACTCCAGTAAGTTCCGAGGGCCAAAACCATATTATCATTGTTGCCGGTGGTAAAAAGTGAAATAGTCCACTGATGAAAAAAAAGTACGCAACGTTGAAAAAAGGCTGCAAATCGGACTTAAGTCCGCAAAACGGCAACACTGCATATTATTAATTTTCCTGTCATTATCTGTAATTTCTAGATTAGTCGTAGAGTACGAGCCATGAGGAGTAACGTGACACGACATCTGGTGGACACAAGCGGAAATAGGTAGTAACTTCTATCGCTAACAGATGGCGCTAATAGCACGTACAGAGTAATCTCGTTGGTTCGAGAGAGTTCTGGTGTCTTCCACTCACTTCTAGATGGCAGTAATTGGAATATATAAGAAGGCTAGTTGCGCAACCACAAGTCAGTTCCTATGACACTGTTGTGAAATAAAATAGTGCGTACCTCCTTAAAACGTGTTTGTGCGTGTTTAAGTTTAAGACATCTTTGTAACAGTATTTTGATTTGAATTGTTGCTTTTGTGTGTGATTTAGTAGTATGGAAAAGAAGCGAAAAATTGATAGTGAATGCAGAAAATTCAAAGATGAGTGGAACATTCAGTATTTCGTAATTGAGTCCAGTAACAAGGCGCTATGTTTGATTTGCAATGAAAGCATAGCCGTTCTCAAGGAATATAACATTAAACGTCATTATGAAACAAAACATTTTCAAAATTACTCAAAATATACAGGAAGTTTGCGGACAGAAAAATTCGAAGCTATGAAGCGCGGATTGAAATCGCAGCAATCTTCATTTACAAAACTCAAAACCGAACAAGAGGCTGCAACTCGTGCCAGCTTTCGTGTGGCTCTTGAAATTGCAAAACGTGGGAAACCATTCACCGATGGAGAAATGATCAACGAATGCATAATTGCAGCAGCCGAAGAAATGCGCCCTGAAAAGGTAAATTTATTAAAAACTGTCAGTATGTCAGCAAACACTGTGGCTCGAAGGGTAGAAAACATCGCTGAAAATATATCCTCTCAACTGTTCGACAAAAATGGAGATGTTGAGTGGTTTTCTTTGGCCTTGGATGAGTCAACGGATGTGTCAGATACTGCTCAGGTGTTGATTTATATTCGAGGAGTAGATAATAGCTATGAAGTGCATGAAGAACTTCTTGATATGTATAGTATTCATGGCACAACTACTGGTACAGATATTTTTAAAGGAGTTGAAATGGCCATTAATCAAAAGAACCTTCGATGGAAAAACTTGAAATGTATTACAACTGATGGAGGCAAAAACATGAGTGGGAAAGATAAAGGAGTGGTCGCTCTTGTGTCAAAGGCTGTAGAAAATGACGGTGGTTCAAAACCATTAGTCTTACATTGTATCATTCATCAACAATCTTTGTGTGGAAAATGTTTGGATATGTCTGAAGTTCTGAAACCAGTCATATCAACTGTTAATTTTATGAGATCTTTTGGGCTGAATCACCGAAAATTCCGACAATTTATTGAAGAGATTGGAGAAAATGACTTACCTTATCATACTGCCGTACGTTGGCTTAGTTGTGGGAAAGTCCTTCAGCGCTTTTTTGAACTTCGAGCAGTGATCGAAATTTTTTTGAATGAAAAGCATCGCCCTCTTACTGAATTACAAAACAACGCATGGCTGTGGAAGTTAGCATTCTATGTTGATTTTACAAAACATGTGAACGAACTGAATTTGAGATTGCAAGGAGAAAACCAGCATCTTCCTGATTTATACACTAATATCAAATCATTCCGGAAGAAATTGATACTGTTTCAATCACAACTATGAAGTAAATGTTTTTCACATTTTAAAACATGTGAAATATTCAGCCACACCACTGAGACTGAGTTTCCTATCGATTTTGCAATCGAAACTTTGAGTGCTTTGAAAATAAATTTTGATACTCGTTTCTCGGACTTCGATGCCTTTGCGAATCAAATTAAGATTTTTCAGGATCCTTTTGATACTGACATTGAAACCCTAGCCACGGAACTTCAAATGGAAATGATTGAACTACAGTGCAGTGATATAATTAAGAACAAATATCAAAACTCATCTTTGTTGGAATTTTATAAGAGTCTTCCACTGACAAAATTTGATAATTTGCATACATTTGCTCGTGGGCTGTTTTCTGTTTTTGGTACTACTTATTTGTGTGAGAAGGCCTTCTCCAAAATGAAGTACACAAAAAATGTTTACAGATCTAAATTAACTGATCAGCATCTTAAATCTCTTTTAATAATTGGTACAAGTAAAATTAGTCCACAACTACAAACTATTGTCAGTGGAAAATCTCAATTACATAAATCTCATTAGTATTTCATATGTCTGCATGTTATACATGTCTTTACTCATTACAATTCTGTGTTTCTTTATCCAACTTATCACAAAAACAATAACAATAAGCCTACAACAATGTTATGAGTAGTTAGCCCATGACCATATCAATGTAGATGTCATATTAATAATTATTCAACATAAAATTAGAATATTTCAGTAAACTAAATTTAATTTGCTATAAAAAAATATGTTCTCTAAAAGGAGTTTTCAAGTATGCTAGCTCTCCGCGGGCCGAACAAAATCTGTCCGCGGGCCGGATGTGGCCCCCGGGCCGTAGTTTGGAGACCCCTGCTCTAGACCAGACCTGTTGAAGTCATGATACCGACAAAGGGTTTCCTCTGCTCGACTTGGCCCCGAACTGGTATCGTGACATCTATCAGCGATACGAGCAACATCCAGAAATAAACAATTTTCAGAAGTAGTGTACATGGATTTCCGCCTGAGTGACGCCATTGCCCCCAAGGCAGGTTTCCTTACAAGACGCTACAACTTACATTGAGTCTATATGGTTACGGTAGACCAGCCATGGTGGCCGACAGCGCTAACGCACTAACTCGTGCCTCGCTGGCATCGGTTGGAATCCCACCTCAGCCGTCTTGAAGATGGATTTTCATGGTTTCCCATTTTCACCACAAGGCAAATGCCGGAACGTCCGATTTCCTTCCAAAATCCCTTTCCTGACCCGTCCTGAAAATAAAATAAGTGGCCACTGGCTGCAGTAATGAAATGATATGGCTACGCCAGAGCTGCGTTGACCCAACTTGCTGCACTACAGCATAACCCTAGCAATACCATGCTAATTTTCAAACCACGGGCTACCAACGGGGGTGTATTTAGTGACCACCATAATAAGTTTCTTTTGTGTGATTTGCATTGTCCTTTAATCAACATATCTTGTATTTTGAATCTTAAATGAACCTTAATGGCAACAATATAACTTAATTAACAACAGTTGCAAACAAAATCAACAAATCATGAAATAA
Source organism: Meconema thalassinum (assembly GCA_946902985.2). Classification (NCBI taxonomy): domain Eukaryota; kingdom Metazoa; phylum Arthropoda; class Insecta; order Orthoptera; family Tettigoniidae; genus Meconema; species Meconema thalassinum. The sequence continues at coordinate 490,686,835 of OX336390.1, read as the reverse complement.
GTTCGGAATGTAAATTATTCACTGATCATACTCTTCGCCATCTTAAAAACATACGTGGAACAAACGACTGTTCTTTACTGTGTTTTCCGCATGTGTAGGCCTACCTCTTGCAACCAGAACAAATTATGGTGGTTTTGTTGACTTTGTTGTACCTTTGCCCTTACCACAGTGCACAGTATGACGAGGCATACGAACTACCAACGGGGGAGGGAGGAGGCACAAAAAGAAAATTGTTAATTATTATTGAGAATCTAGAAATTAAGATTCTCAATAATAATTATATACATACCGACGAAATTAAATTCATTTAACGAAAATTGATAATATCTTATACAAGAATTACAATTTTAAAAAATGTAAATGCGTGGTTAGGTAATCGGATTCGAAATAGACAATAACTTTCTGTACAGTAAGCGTAGATAAGGAATTCCATGAATGAACCGTAAAAAGTAAAACTGGTGGGCACGAAATATTGCTAGGGTTAATGGTGAATAGGTTTCCAGATGAGTGGCTGAAAACCGACCGTTATAGGTCACAGTGTGCATAGCGTTTACGAAACATGACCCAGCTAGTTCTACTAACTATTTCTGATCAACTATTTCTAACTGGTGGCAATTTTTGGGATACAACCAGCCTCTGGGCTGACTACCCAACAATCAAAACAAAAGACATTTCTAAATAACAGCAGGCTACAAAAGGCGAGCGTTATTAGCAATCATTCCTGGGGGTCCAAGTCCAATTCTGGTCTGAGCGCTAGAACGATGTACACTCAGCCTGGTGAGGCAGAACCGAGGAATGGTTGGTTCAATTCCCAGCTCAGTCATCCTAGGAATGGTTTTCAAAATCTACTCCATGCAAATACTGGGACGATGCCTTCTAATAGTCCATGACCGCATTTTTCCAAACTCCTTGCCCAATTTAATTTACCTTCATTCATTTCATCTCTCATTAATTCTTGAGATTGGCGTCAGAAAGGGCATCCAGCCGTAGAAATCACATGCTACATAGAAATTCATTGCAACTCATCCCCTACGCATAGGAACAGGAGATTAAGTGGTAGATTTACCTAAAGGAAACTCGGGTAAATCCACAGTACGACTAATTCCGCAGTTCTGGAGATGTACTTATACTACAGTAGAGTTGAGTTTAGCGCACAGGATGTTGTGTTGAATGAACTACTGTATTCATTTCCTTCGAGTACAGATTTTGATTCGACAAATGCTACCATCAGGTGGTAAAAAGAAATCCTTCTTTGAACGCAAACGTTCCCATGTTCAGCATACGAGAATCCCCATCTTCTTAATATAATTCCTAAAGCATTATAGCGATATTTCAAGTTTTCAAAAAAGCCAGTCCTATTTTGTCCCTTAACGAGCCCAGCCGACATCTTGATTGGTTATATGTCATGTATAAGTTTGAAAGTGAATGGTGTGAAATAACGGTAGGCTATATATTGTGTCCACAAGAAATTGATGTATAAATTATATATAAACTTTTAAACTGACTGTGGTTTCGGGGTTTGGGAGTCGTGAATGCAAAGATATGTCGAATTTTTCCGGAAGTTGCAATATGGTATCCATTGCAATACATAACTTTTCAATGAAATCTTCATAAAATATGGGAGCCTATAGTTGAGAGTTGTATTTTATTCGTGAAGATGTGCTGAACAAAGGTAATTGTTAGTAAATCATTCTTCCTTTATTTCGGTGATGCTGTTAGTAATGAATCATATTGGTCATTTGGACAAAGTATTGTGGGTTCATCCCTAATGTGACACTTTGTATTAGTGGTTTAGACTACTTAACAGATAAAATGTTAATTTTAGGAACTGATTTTATAAAATGTGTATACATTAACCATTATGACAATGTTAATAATTAATATCCGTGTTGACTGATAGTAAGTTATTCCAAACCGCCTTACATTCTTTAGTGCTTGACAAGGGGATTTTGAATAAGATAGTACTGATTTTATGTCATAAATTTACTTTCCATGTTAAAATCTTGAAACCTTTTCCTTATTTATCATATTTACGATCAACCCCTTAATATTGCGAATTTAACTGAGTCTCCCTTATATTTATTAACTGGGAATACTCAGCAAAATATTAGTAGCTATTCCTTGTTAAAAGAAACTGTTGACTCGGAACTTCTCCAACGTGGACGGCCAGTTGGAGTAAGCACGGTAACGATAATGGATTGGCCCGGTAATGTGATCAAGTTGTTAGTGAGAGAGGGTGTTTGTCACTTTACAGACAGGATTACGTCATCAGCTTACAGTTGCACCATTTCCACAGGAATCCGGTAGATAGATACATCCACGTCAACAGAGCCGATAAGACTACAGAGACGAATGTGATGTTCGGTCTCAAATACATCACCTCGTATCTCCTACAAGATATGGTAAACGGGTCGATAGTCAGCCTACATTCCTCTATGGTGTTCAATAAAATAAATAAATACCATTAAACCCTTCATCCATGTAATTCTTTGGAAGGACACAGACTCAATTAAAAACTTTTATGACTTAATTTAGCCTACTTAAAATACTTGTTGATCGTAAATTGATGGCCAGATTCTGTTAAGAAACTTTATATCTTTGAACGTATATAGAATGGCGCCTTTATTTTGAGTAATTAAGAGAGAGAGAAATAAAAGAACAAATCAGGGATGGACAAACTGTTTTGAAGAGTGGTAGACTCGTTTTCGTGAACATCCGTGATCAACTATATTCCCTTACCCCCATAAACCATGGGCATACAGTTCTGTACATCGTTAATAGCAACCAGATTCGCGGTGCAGAGTTATGGTTATGACCTACTGTGCCCAAGGTTGTGGGATCAAATCCTGGTGCAGTCATTGGGCATTCGAGTGTCGTTAAATTTGAAGGGCCAAGTCAGTAGATTTACTGGATTCGATCCCACACCGTTGGGAACAGTAGCCGAGAACGTTACCGCATCGCCACGCAGCCAGTCAGCGGAAGAGAACAAGAGTTGGCCAAGGGAGGTCGACAGGAAAGATGAAAATTAGAAGAGTCTGATAAAATTACGTGGAAGTAAGTTTTTAATGCGAAACTCAGTAGGTGCCCCATGGTTGCCATACCACGTCTCACAAGTTGTGAGCCCTTGCGTAAAGAGAGGGCAGGAAAGATGTTTTAACCCAACCGCAGCGGGAATAGCATTCCAATACACAGCACTCTACAGTTCCAAATACCAGAAAGTTATTTACATAATTATCAGCAGATTAAGAAATAATGTGGCAGCTTTATCGGTCTGCACGATTCGTTCTCCTTTCACCGTCTGAGGAATGCCTACTACGAGTTGTAGATCTCGATTGCCTTGACCTTACTCTAATTGGGAGCCATACCGGCCGACAATTGAAACCACATTCCGATACACAGCACATCAGGCGTCGGTATACTCACGGACTATATCTGTGCCCTCCATCTTCATATTCCCGTTACTATGAGTAAACAGGTGAATATCTGATCTATAGTTTCTTATTATTATTTTTTGTTATCTTCTTTCCTTTCTTCTTGAATCGTACACCCCTTACCAAAGGTTTTCAACAAAATAGAATCCGAGCCACTTTAATATGAAACCTTAATACTTGTTCTCCAGCACTACATAGATAGCGCATTACATTAACTTTCTTGCTGTTAGGTTGAGTCAGAGTTGTAGCAACTGTCGTCGCAGAAGCTAGCACTCATATAACCCATAGCGCGGCCATGCGTGTTAAATAGCGTACTATGGCCTCTACGGAGAACTGCAGCAAGTCCGGAGATTGGAGGTTCGAATCCTGGTGCCAACAAGCGGCTGTCCTGAGTAATTTCCACTCTCCCTGCGGGTAAATGCTGGAATAGTATCTTATTTCAAATCACGGGGTGCTTCCACTAATAATTTCATTTACACACACTACTACAGTCACCACAGAAGCACAGGTTTTCAGACAAACTCAACACAGACCCAAGTACACTGAGCTGATGACCAAGGTGTCCCGAGAGCTTAAAAAAATAACAATATTATAAACTTGAAAATTGACAGAATAAGCAAACTGACTTTTGTATAATTTAGACGTAATCCATCGTCGCCAATCTGCACATCATTAGCCGAATAACAGCTCAAACAATTGTAATTGGTAGATCGTTATATATTTCAGGATTTGGTCTTTATAGATTTGCGCTTTGAGCAGGCGCAGATCTAGAGTTGTTAAGAATTGTTAAGAAAAATTGTATCACTACAAACGCAATCACAAAATAACCAAACATACAAAATCAGACCAATTTTTTTGCAAGCTACATGGATAGAAATTTGATGCGTTTAGCGCACCAAAAATATTCGTACAAATTGCAAAGGCGTGTTTTGCAACTTTTACACTGAGCTTCGAGAAAAGTATCAAGGTACGTTACAGTTTCGGAAAGTCGAGTTGGTACCGACAAAGGGAGAAAGTCACAGCTTAAATTGCCAACCAAGCTTGCAGTTTGGACGTCGGCAAAATTTTTTGGTGCGAAAAAAGCCCCAAATTCCTATCCGTGCATTGCTGCACATTCATCGTGACATCACTATAAACATCGATTCGGTAATCACAAGGTTTGCTAAACAACATAGACGAGTTGATTTTGTTATATAAATAATCGTTTTTATATAACAGGTATGAATTTGTAAATATGTACAGTTGTAACAGAACATAATAATTCCAATAAAGATATTTTCAGTAATGAATAAAATGGAAAAAACTGTTTTTCAGTTAAAATTCGTTAAGTTTTATTTGTCTGGTTATTGTGTTTTCGTTTTTTGAGTTTGCATGAGTTGTCATAAATAATAAAGAAAGTGAGAGGCATCTGTAATTCTTTGCATTCGCTTCGAAAAGAATAAATAAATGCAAGACGAAGCAATAAGGACGTTAAAGAATGTGAAGAGATAATGTATCTGACTCGCCACACGGCGCCGAGTTTTTTGATTTAGTGCATCACTTACAGAATTACCGCGCTCCTTCAGTCCACACCCGTGAAGCGAGCGCATTGTTCCCCGATTTAACGTAAGAACTTGGTATTTCAATCGGGGTAATGAATATTTGATGTCCTGGCACAGCCCTTGACTCACACGTCTGTGTTATCCCGCGCAGCAGCTTTCTGGAACGAAATGCGTCCAGTGCTCCATTTCATTGAGAAAGGAACACAGTTGTTCTCTGGTCTCGTGGCTAATTGCATAGAAAGCTAGGGCCTCGGGTTCAATTTCCGGCTGGGTTGTGGGTTTTAATATGGTGTGGCTAATTCTTTTGGGTCAGGGACTGGATGTCTGTGGCACCTTCATCATTCATTTTATCCTCATCTTGACTCGCAGATCACCCGTCAACTCGAAAGAACTGCACCAGGCCTCTCTAGTCCATTGAGGGCCTTGGCCAACTACCAATGCTCAGCAATGTGTCCACCTCCAATGTGACGCGTGGCCCTCACGAAATGTCCCTCTATGCTTACCTGATCAGGAACACTGCCTCTTGGATCATACAGCTACTCAAATGTCCTCACCAAATTTTAGCCCTCATGCCTATTCCAAAATCCCTGACGGAACCGGGAATTGAACCCTGAACCTCTTAGGTATGAAGCAAGAGTTTACACCACGGTACCCGCAATAATAATAATAACAATAATAATCATATTTCGTTCATTTTCATTTGATACTGTTTTATCTTTCCGGGTCCAGTCCAGTCAGCAAGCCTCTGTTTGCGAATAAGTCACCTCCATAATGCCGTATTAGCAGTTAGCAATGCGGTTCCTCTGATTCTATACTACTTCCCTTGAAATCATTAAACACCGACTAAGCATCACCTCCTAGTTCTACCTTGGCTTCTTATGAATCATGAGTTCGATTTCTGGCCATGGCGTGGGTGATTACTGGTACAAATAGATGAGGACAATAGCAGCGTTATGTTCTTGTTAATGTTTTGTGTTTCCACTTATTCATGTGGAAGGCCCTCTTGCATACTTACTTATGGATCCATCCTTTTATATTACATGCTCGGAAAAGACGCATGAAATTCTACGGACATGTAGCACGAATGGACAACTCTCGATTGACCAAGAAGATCTTCCTCATAATCAACGGAACCCGACAAACCAAAGTACGCTGGGTAGCAGACTCCCATGAGGACCAAACTGAAATCAACATTGACCCACTAACAAAGATACGGACTGCATATAGACTGAAAATATACTCAAAGTTTCCACCCAAGTTCCCTACTGGAAGGAATTTGAAACTCAAAGCTGCATGGACACAAGAAAGAAGACAGCCACATAGAGAAAGGATGAGGAAGTTTTGGTAAGATAAGACCAACAAGAAGACCAATGCTAACTGAGAGTTCTGCATGCTCTTGAGAGGGTCAAACGTATTGCATATAGTAATAATAATAACCATTGAGGGTGCAGGAATATTGCCTTAGGGTTATTTAACGTTCCAATGATTCTACCAATTGGCTCAAGTATCCGAGGTTCTGCCCAGGACCCTAGAGCACATAAATCGTGAAGAGTATCCGCAACTCCAATGATAATGAAAAACCACAGCCTGCTTCCAGTCTCCGACCGGGTCAGGAATGGAATGAATGAAGCCCCCATCTAGCGGCGAGGATATGAACTGTGCCGGCTGCCGAGGCCTGACGCACTCCTCTGGGGCAATGATTAAATGAATGACAGATGAAATGAAATTATAGTGGAGAAGTGTTGCTGGAATGAAATTGTGACAGGGAAAACCGGAGTACCCGGACAAAAACCTGCCTGCCTCCGTTTTGTCCAGCACAGATCTCACATGGAGTGACCGGGATTTGAACCACGGACACAGCGGTGAGAGGCCGACGTTCTGCCGCCTAAGCCACGGAGGCTTCCGCAACTCCAATGCGTGGTGTATATTTGAACACCTGAAATGCGTGATAGCCAACCCATGTCGGCACAAGTTGTGAGCCGAGATGAGTATTGGGTAGTAGTGGAAAGTTGGTAACGGAAGCTGGCACAAGACATTCTAAAGAGTACGTAGCCACAATCGATCGACCTTTCTCGCGGCGAGCTATCCACTTTAAAACAGTGAGACGGGCATGGCAGGCCGCGCAATAATGAATTCAGATGCAGCGGAAGTAAATTAGGCGCAAGCAGGCAGGGCGTAGACCGCTTGTACGGGCTCCTGGCTGCCTTCCTGACTGACAGCGCTTAAACGTGAGCACCTTTAACTCCGGCTGGCTGTCGAGTTCTAGAAAAAAGAAAAAATAGCACCCGACAGTGCTCAGTTGGATAAACTAAAGTGATCTCCAGACGATTATACAAGGGTAGCGACATTCATTAGAGTACTTGCTGTTTAGGGACAATTTGTTAATCAACTCCCTATACTTGTATGCGCCTGTGATGTATCTATCTGATGTGATAACTTATATCACCGTATTCTGATTTCTCTACATATATGTGTGCTTCAAATTAGATTTCGATTGAAAAGAAGGCGGCCGATAGGTAACATCCCACCAATTGCCAGTAGATATGGGATACAAAACCAAACTTATTGGATGGCTGAAGTTATTCTCACAAGACTGAGCATACATACCCCGTTCTGAGCAAAGTTACTGTGGAATAGGAGATTCATTACGTAGCCTTCATTCTCAATCTTAAAAACCTTAAGTTTAAATATTGCACTTTTATGATAGCAGAAGTGTAAGAAAAATGTAAGTTATGTGAATTATGTTGACACATTATTGGCTTGTGCTGCTGCTAAAGTTTCTATAATTTTTTCTTCCATATCCCCAATTTCATTGTAGTTTTGAAGAAAATTATCCACGCCAAAACTCTGCCCTGTTGTCAGCATGAATCAAATTCCAAATTGCTCCGATTTTCAAAATTTGCCTAACTGACTTCATCGTTCCGACTATGCGGTGGTATGACCTGAACATGATAATAACAATAACATTATGTTGAGTTCATTTCGTCCGGAAAGGTTTGAGTCTAATAAGTGACTACCCTTATGAAGTATGACCCAATTGACCGGATGACACTGACTTAATATTTGGTGGTTAGTCTAATGAATTTAGGACCAGGTGACCTTACTGCTCCGCCCCTTAAGGTCACCACGTACTCTAACACGATGAAAAAGTCTATTTTTGTGGCATCACTTTACTAAGTATTTTCTGGGTTTATGCTAAAGTTACAGCTATGATTCTTGTCACATATAATGAGCGGTATATTCTGAGCTGTTTTTGACCATGTAGTGCTACTTTGCTTTTATAGGATGTGTGAAATGAATACAAATTTGGACAGATACATTTTCAAAAAAATGTTGTATAAGTTGCTTCAGGTACACATTTCTCAGTTGTTTTTCAATCAAATATTCTCAAATTTTGTTCACATACGTGGAAGGAATCATGGCAGATGAGTAACCATTTTGTTTCATTATTATTGGGACAGAATGCAAGAAAAAAATTCGAACTCTTTCTTTTTAAATTTATTCAAAAATATGTATAAATTTTTCTCTTCCCAATCCATGCCTACTATGTTTTGGGAGTGAAAATAGGTTAACATTCAAGTACTCCATTAGGCAAGTTAATGTAAAAGAAAATTAGACCTCTATCTTAAATAGTTTCCTAGTTATTGGTACCTAAACCTGAAAAATGAGTATTAACGGAAAACAGCTGGCAAAGTTAAAAGTGTATTATTCAGAGCATGGAATGCTAATTTTAAAAAACGAATTTAAGGTAGTTGTAGACATTAAAACCCCAACAAACTATATATATTTGGATTCAGAAAAGAATAAATAATTCTATGGCGCCCAAATAAAAAAAACGATTTTTTCATCATGCAAGAGTACGTGGTGTCCTTAAAACAACAATAACTAACTCTCAAGTGACGTAATCGGACAGCTTGCTGTGGAGTAGCGCTAGGCCATGGGACTAGGAAATCTGAAAACTCAGTTGACGATGACCGTCCATGAAATATTGTTTACTATGTTTTTCCATGTTCAATTCATGGCCACGGCCGTTTCTTTCCTCATCCATGGCCAGTTTCAATCATCTTTATTTATTTCACCTCGCATGATTTGGCCGTAGAAACAACTCATCTCCGACCCTATTGAAATGGGAAAATTGCGAGATAGATACACATGTTCTTATTAGGAGACGTACATACTAGAACAGGGAGTCCTGTGATGTGTGTGTTTCAGCAGCCGGACAGCCCCACCTCAAACGTTCCATTCCCTTTGTTTAAATCATGATTTGTCATTGGAGCGCAATGACTAACAATGACGTATTCTTTCACAGGGCGAGGCAGAGACCCCTCACGGTTGCTCTGTGGCCTTCAACCTCCTCCAAGCACTCACTGGTCTAGAAGGAAGTTCTACTGATGTAATATATTGACATAAGTCTTAAACTGATCTTAGCTCGCTTACTCTCAAGTCAGGTAGCCTGATTATTCTACTCGAAGGGAGAGAAAACCAATTCACCAACTGTCGCTGGTGTTTTGCCGGTAACAACACCAGCAGCCATTAAGATGGGACTGCCAAGACAACGCATGCAGTTGACATAAGCTATTAACAAAGATCTAGCGGATCGGTGGCGTAGTTGGTAGCATGCTGAACTGCTGTACCCAAGATCGCGGGTTCAAACCCGGCCGAAGTCGTAGGATATGCCTTCCTTTAGAGGGGAAGTAAAGCTGGCGGTCCCATGTCAAACATTTATGGCATGTAAAAGATCCTTCCATTAGCTAAACTTGTGTGAAGCTAAATTTCTAGGTTAGATTTCGTTAAAACGCTCCATCAAAGTTCCAACGTTCATTACTAGAAGTCAGTGACATCTGGTGGCGAAAGTTGTAACTACTTGAAATTGAACTGAACTTGTAGCTCACCCTATGGGTGTCCGCTGAAGTAGCTACAGCCTCTGGCGAGCCGAACAAGTCCTCGAGCACTCCCGGCACTAAAAGCCATATGCTAAATCAGTGGTTCTTAACCGGTAGTCCGCGGACCTAAGGTGGTCCGCGAGTGCCTCGGGAGTGGTCCGCGGGATAAAAGAGTCACCAGCACGTATATAAAAGTGGCTAATAAATGGGGATTTCGAAAACGATGTGCGCTGAACGAGAATCGTGCGAATGTATTCGCGGCGATGACTATCAGGGGTTGAATTGAAATATATTTAAAATAAGGGTTATTGAGGAAGGGTTACAACTGATATAGGAGCTTGCCACGGTGGGTGAGTGGATAGCGTGTCGGTCTACAAACCCCAAGATTGCAGGTTCGCTCCTGGCCGTGGTAAGTGATTTTTGAAAGGCGGCAAAATTACGACACGCATGTCATACGATGTTGGCATGTCAAAGAACTCATTTGAATTCAGTAGGCCGTGTTCATAATGGCTAAATTAATCTCGGGAGTTTCCGCCAACAAAAAGTTCCTCATTTCTCTACTAGAAAGCGCTATAGTGTTCAAGGAACTTAGATATCTAACCTCCTTGACTTTCATAGTGATTCAAGTAACAACGAAAATCGACATGCAAGCTACCCTCTGGGTGTCATATTACAAAGCTTGCACCTGGAACCCGAGGCCTTAAAAAAAAAAAACTTATAAGGTGTGTTGGGTGGAAGGGGTGGTCCGTACATGATTCAATTTTAGGCTGAGTGGTCCGCAGACTTCTACGGGTTCAGAACCACTGTGCTAAATAAATAATAAACAAAGATCTCATGCGTTGTTACTTCAGAATCACTCAGAATGAGTCAATGTTGACCAACTATCGCTCTCTACTGTTCCACGAATTCGTCAATTGCGTTCTGAATTGAAACACCTATCACAACAGCGGCTAAAGTTCGGGTAATTCAGCGGAACTCCAGGCTACCATCACACATACTACTGTAGATGAACATAAGACAGCAGTTACTTCTCAAATTGGATTAATCAGTGAACATATGGTGGTACTACTGTAGATGCAGGCAACGAACAAGATACAACTGATTCAAACATGAACGAAGTTGCTACTTAAAGTACTCTCAGAGAATTCTGTACTACTCTCCTTGAATTTGAAGGCACCGACTCTACCATACGAGGTAGTATACCTAAAGTGAACAATTCCCGAAGACTAACCATGGTTACCAATTATCTCAACGCCGATATATTATTCCACTATTTAGAGCAGCATAGCACATTAGAAGATGTACATACAGCAATACACGCTGCTGCTGATGCCACGGCGAGACTACAAGGTTTCAAAGTTTCTAGGCCAGGAAGAACTAAGCCCCGCAATGTAGACCTACTATGGGAGATGAGGTTGAGAACCAAAATTGAACAGCTGAGGAAGGAAATAGGTAGAATACAGCAATAGACACAGCAAGCTGGTGAATAAAACCCCGTGGCGCTACACCCCATGAAGGGCATAGACCTACCAAGCGACAGTTACCTAGCCATTTGGCCAGCAGGGGACCTCCGTGTGCTAGGCAGGAGTGCTACCCCAATTCCACAGGGCCGGCAAGTTGGTGAATAAGGTTAACATAATCCTTCAGAAAACCAAAATAAATGCAAGCCACAACCCAGAAAACTGCATGCAGCAGCACAACGGTTGCGTAGATATCAAGAAGCAAGCATGAGGGGGAATTAGATCAATTCATTGAAACACAATGAAAAATAGTTATATCGGGTCTTCACGCAGATGAAACTGCAGCTAATGGTCCACTGACCACAGAAGAGATTACAGATTTTAGGTAGATTTCATTAGAAAGCTAACTATTGCAATGGGTACCATGTTTCGACTTCCGGAAAATTTCGACATATCTTCGCGTTTCACATCCCCCAGACCCCAAAACCACCGTCAGTTCAAAAGTTTATATATAATTTATGTATATATGTATCTATCTATCTATATATATATATATATATATATATCAGTTACTTGTGGACACGATAACTGCCGTAATTGTGCACCAATCACTTTGAATTTTTTACATAACATGTATCCCTATACAATCTCGGTCGAGTTCGTTAATGGGAAAAATCGGTCGAAGGGGGTGTAAATGGGGGGCTTTTTTCGAAAAAGTGAAATTTCGCTATAACTCTCTTAATACGTGAAATATCGAATCCATTCAAAGTTCATAATATGTGTCATATAAGTGCCAAAAATTTATGTCAAATAAGTTTTTTGATAGCACCAACCATTGACCAAAGGGGTGGAAAAAAGTGGGTTTTTCGGGAAACATTAATCATATCTCTCTTAATAGGCACAATATCAAAACCGTACAAAATGGACAATATTCCTCCAATAATTACCTAAAACTTTTGTCTGAAAGAATTTTCGATATGACCCACCATTACGCCACGGAGTGAGCAAAATGATTTAAATTATAAGAAAATTCCATGTGCCAAGAGTGGTTGCCATGACAACTTTACTTTTAATTGATACGGGTTGAGCCATCAGCAGTTGCTATGACAACGCCACTGCACGAGATCACATTCTGTTTTCATATGTCTGTGGGAAGCGACTTCGGTATCGGAACTGGTAGCATGCTGAACTTCTATGCCCAAGGTCGCGGGTTCAAACCCGGCTGAAGTCGTCGGATTTACTAAGAGCGCCAAAAAACCCTGAGTATGCTTTCCTTCGGAGGGGAAGTTCCAACGTTCGTTGCGAGTTGATGGTTCCGGTGGCATCTAGTAGCCAAGTTCACAGCTAGGTGTCGTTGATGGTAGTATTTTAAATTATGTAGCCTATTTTAGGTAGATTTCATCAGAAAGATAACTATTGCAATGGGTGCCATGTTTCGTCTTCCGGAAAATTTCGACATATCTTCGTGTTTCACATCCCCCAAACCACCGTCAGTTCAAAAGTTTATATATATGTGTGTGTGTATATATATGCATATATATCAGTTTGTTGTGGACACGATAACTGCCGTAATTTTGCACCAATCACTTTAATGTTTTACATAATATGTAACCCCTTAAAAAATCGGTCGAGTTCGTTAATGGGCAAAATCGGTTAAAGGGGTTGAAAATGGGGGGGGGCTTTTTTTTCTTCGAAAAAGTGAAATGTCGCTATAACTCTCTTAATACGTGAAATATCGAATCAATTCAAAGTTCATAATATTTGTCGGATAAGTGCCAAAAATGTATGTCAAATAGGTTTTTTGATAGCACCAACCATTGACCAAAGGGGTGGAAAAAAGTTTTTTTTTTTCGGGAAACATTAATCATATCTCTCTTAATAGGCACAATATCAAACCCGTACATAATGGAAAATATTCCCCTAATAATTACCTAAAACTTTGTCTGAAAGAATTTTTGATCTGACCTACCATTACGCCAAGGGATGAGAAAAATGATTTCGGAATTAAAGAACATGCCAAGTGCCATCAGAGGTTACCGTGACAACGCTTCTAAATTGATGAGGGATGAGCTATCAGAGGTTGCCAAGACAACGCCATTGCACGAGATCACATTCATTTTTCCATCTGACTGTGGGAAGTGGCTAACTGGTAGCATGCTGAACTTATATGCCCAAGGTCGCTGGTTCAAAGCCGGCCAAAGTCGTCGGATTTTCTAAGAGCGCTAAAAAACCCTCAGCATTCTTTCCTTTGGAGGAGAAGTTCCAACGTTCGTTGCAAGTTGCTGGTTGCGGTGGCATCTAGTAGCCAAGTTCACAGCTAGGTGTCGTTCACGTTAGGATATGGTACAAAATTAGGAACTACTACTTAAAATTGACCGTCTGCAGACCTTACCTGAATTACACACTAAAACAGTCATCAAAATTAACACCGTTTATCAGATTCTACACACCCGGGGTTACATGACCACGTTGTCGCAGCCCCTAAACTGAGAAACCAACAAAAATCTCTACGGGAGATAAAATTTTGCGAGAAGAAGTAACAGACTGTCAGATAGTTACACATCAGTTCCAAACCTTGCATAAGGACAGTGTGATCAGAAGTATAAAAATGAACCCCGAATGACAAGAAGGTTACCATCCCCATAGACAATAAAATAATAAAAATATGCATACAAAAACGAAAAAAAGTTGATTTTTAACCTCCAAATGTAAAATACTTTCTTGCAATCAATGAGGTCTGATCCTCCTACAAAAACCTGCATATTTTGCCTATTATAGCCAATCCCCTAGTTTGCCCGGTGAAATCTACCTCCGCCTTCCGGCGTGCCGAGAGGATTTTTGGAATTAGAAATGGGAATAAGGTTACCATGGCCATAAGTTAGATACCATCCCAGTATTAGCCTGGAGTAGGAATTGAAAGGGGGGGGGGGGGGGGGGGAAGAGGGGGGGGGGGAGGACCTGTATGTAGGATGGCTGGGGTGGGAATTGAAGCTACCATTTCTCAGGTTTGCCTCAGATCTCTGACCTGGGACTTGTCCCACCACTTGGTGGCTCATCCCTTAGCGGAGCGAGACGCATAGAAGATACGAGGGAGGAGTTGTAGGAGTCTTCTGCACAAGCGCGAGCATATACACTGCCAAAAAAAAAGGTCACCTGAAAAGACGACGTCGATTTTGATCCGATGACTGCAGATGCCACCTGGGGGATAGTAGATTTGCTGATAAGAGTTTCATCGTCGTCCGCCAATAGATAGCGTATTGGCATAGCTACCAGTGTCTACCATTTAATAAGGAAAGCTCACAGCCATACGGCTCATTGTGGTGAAAACGTGTGAAGCAAGGAGGTACAATACCACGGAGTCGCACTCGTGCTTCCTGCAAACAAATGAGCGACTTTGAAAGGGGTCAAATTGTGCCCTTCCGGTTGGCGGGATGGTCCTTTCGGAGAATTGCCACACAAGCTGGACGTGCTGTGTCCGTTGTGCAACGATGCTGGTATCAGTGGTCACGTGAACATTCTCACACCCGTAGACGAGGTTCTGGACGTCCACGCAGCACAGACGTCCTCCAGGATCGTCATATTGTAAGGGCAGCAGGGGCAGATCGTACAGCTACCACAGCACAGATACGAGGGTTTGTGAGCCCAGAAGTGTCAACACGAACTGTTGCGAAGCGGTTACTAGCAGTGGGGTTATGGGCACGCACACCTCTAGCCCGTCTTCCACTCAAGCCACAGCATCGACGTGCACGGCTCGACTAGTGCCGTCACAGGATCACTTGGAAGATGGAATGGCACGCTGTGGTCTTCAGCGATGAAACCAGATTCTGCCTGCACGCAAGTGATGATCGTTGGCGCGTTCGACGTAGACCTGATGAGCGCTGTCTCCTAGAGTGCATTCGTCCAAGACACACCGGCCCTACCCAGGCCTTATGGTCTGGGATGCGATAAGCTACAACTCTCGTTCACCTTTGGTGTTTGTGGAGGGAACGCTAACCAGCGCTCGGTACGTGCAGGATGTTGTTAGACCCGTTCTTTTGCCGTTCTTGTAACAGGAAGGGGAAGTGTTGTTCCAACAGGATAATGCTTGCCCACACACTGCCCGTGCAACTCAATGTGCACTGTAAGACGTGCAGCAACTTTCCTGGCCAGCACGATCGCTGGACTTGTCGCCAATCGAGCACGTGTGGAACATGATGGACCCTCAAGTGACTCGTGCGACTCGTCCACCCACAACTCTTACAGAACTGTGTGAACAGGTCGAGCAGGCGTGGAATAACGTATCCCAATACAGTATTCGCCATCTGTATGATCGACTGGATGCAAGAGTCAGTGCCTGCATTACCACCCGTGGAGGCTACACCTCAAACTATTATGGGTGACCTAATTTCTTTTCCGGTAGTGTATTATATTGTCTCCAATATATCCAATATATATTCACTGAAATTGTTACTGCTCGGTTTACTTTGGATATTAATGAATGTTTTTCTACAGAAACCTTCCTGGATTAGTCCTTCACAGAATGGTGAAAAGCGCATCACAATCCATCCAGTGGTTCTAGAGATTGCCCGTTACATCCAAGAATCGGGACTTTGTTTTATACTATGTAGAGATTAGTCGTGCTGAGTCTGGTGGCTCATCTTATCAGTGGCGGCTGATGTTCTCGGAGCTTGGCAGAGCACACAAAATAAATCATCATGCCCAGTAAAATTGTAGCCTACCCCTATCTCCTGACAAATGTTGCTGCAGTTGTACCCGTAAATCAGGTAAGACCGTTCATGAAGACAGTATATATATATTTTCACTTTTCAATACAAATGTTACTGGTACATGATTCGGTCCGTATTTGACCTTCTTCGGCCAAAATCCACCAATCTCTCACATTTAATTAGACTAGTCTTGTAGAAAATTGTATTCACCATATGCAGGGTAGAGTCAAGTTACTCCGTGATATCAAGTAACACCGTGATAAAGCGTATTTCCTCTATCACTACGTAGGTTCAATTCCGAAAGTTCCAAGTTTTTACCAACGGATGGCAGTAGAAACCAGGAATCCAGGAAGCCCTTGCGTTCTATCTTTGACCAACTCAATGAGGTTTAAAAAATATATTAACAGGGAGTTGACATTTCAACAAATGATCCACATCCAGTGAAATCTGTGGTGAAGATTTTAATTTCTTACAAACAGTCAGAGATAAGATGCAGACCATTCGCATACAAAACTTACATGCAGTAGTGTTACGCAAGCAAGGTGTGTGAGCTTAGCAATAAGTACGTTTCTCTTAGGTTGGACGCTGAAATGGCGCCAAAACGGAATAAAGAGGCTCGCTCCTACACTGCTGAAACACTAAAAGAAGCATTGAGGTCGATGAAGGAAGGATGATCAGTAAAAAAGGCCAATAGACGTTTTAATAACCCGTGGAGTACACTAACGGATTAATGCACAAAATATTCAGCCGATTCAGGAAGTGCAACCCTTGCAAAAATTGGAAAGCCATTTGTTGTGTCACCTGAATTTGAAGTGAAGATAGTGTGTCATGATAGACACAATAGATCGGTCTTGGCCTAATTCCAGACCCCAGAACAATGACGATGATGGTTCTGGTGCGTGAGGTGGTTCCCCTGGCGGATGACACCAGGGGCGGCTGGCTCTAACGGGCCAGTGGGCCAGGGCCCTCCTTACCATTAACCTACATTAGTAATTCATTTTTTTTAAGCCTTATCGCTCGAAATATTGGCCGAGTTGTGCATTACTCACTATGAAAATGCACCAGCATGTTTGAATAACGCGCCACATATCTTGTCACGTAATTCGCCTTGCTGCGGGCTACTCGGGGCCCACGACATACTGGGCCCAAGACTCCATTCAACTACAAACAAGGACAGGTCTATTGCGCGTGCGCGCAGACGCTGTTCAAACGTCGGCTATGGGCCCAGAGATTGCGAGCCCACGGTGACAAGGACGAATAACAAAAGGAGCAGTTGTATGGGCTCTGGAGAGAATGTTGGAATGCTGAACTACTACGTTCAACTCGAACTTACAACATCTATGGCCATACCCTGTCCCTTACCACCCCTTCTTCCGATGCTGTTTGAAATGATTCGCAAGACGACCACTAGATGGCAATGGTTATCGGGAGCAAACAGGACACCACCCTGGTGTCATTAGTTCGAAGGTTACGTAAAGAGGTCTCTTTTGGAATTCTGTGACAAGTGTTACCAATTTTTTTTTCCACCTAGGCCTAGAGTTTTTGACACATGACTCAGTAATAGACTATTATAAATTTGGAATTAAATAGCGATTTAGAGGGTTATTAAAATTATATTAAATGTTGAACATAACATTTTCCCTAATGAGACAAAATTTAATGGATATTGGCAAACACCTTGCGTGCTAGCGAGTAATTTTTACTGTGCATGATGATTTATTTTGTGTGCCCTCCCAAGCTCTAAGGCCACCAGCCGCCGCTGGATGACACCAAGAGGAAGAATGGAGCCGGATGGATTGACTGTCAGTTTTGTAATGCCTGGTACCTATAATGTATATTTTATGTGTGATAGGTGTGAGGAATCTGATTGTGACTAAGAAGACTTAAAATATGTTGAATGGAATATTTTTACTAGAATGTTGTTGTTGTTTTTTTTAATAAAAACTGTTTAGTGAAATGTTTCAATATGGGCAGTATGGAGTAGTAGAAACGTGTAGTCTACATACGATTTGAACACTTTTATTACATTAAATATTAATTTTCACGATTATAAAGTACACTGAATGGTGAACACCATGCTATCACGGAGTAACTTGAACACTATCACGGAGTAACTTGAATATCACGGCGTTACCTACTTCTACTACCGGATTTTCTTAGTTAATACCTTGAAATAACTTATGAATGTTTGTAAGATATATGCCAGAATAGTTCCGTAGGGTATTCCTCTTTAACATGAAATGAATCGAAATAACTGAAATCTAAAATTTCAGAAATAGTAACCAAAAAAAAAAGCTTAGTATCACGAAGTTACTTAACTTTGCTTTCCTTCGGAGGCGAAGCTCCAACGTTTGTTGCGAGTTCCTGGTTGCGGTGGCACCTAGTAGCCAAGTTCACAGCTAGGTGTCGTTGATGGTAGTATTTGGTAGCCAAATTAGGAACTACTACTTGAAATTGACCGTCTGCAGTCCTTACCTGAATTACAGACTAATACAGCCATCACAATTAACACTGTTTATCAGACAGATTCTACACAGACCCAAAGTACACGGTGCTACATGACCGCGTTGTCACAGCCCTCAAACTGAGGAACCAACATCTCTGCGGGAGATAAACTTTTGCGTGAAGAAGTAACAGACCGTTAGATAGTTACACATCAGTGTCGAAACCTTGCATAAGGACAGTGTGACCACAAGTATCAAAATGGACCCCAAATGACGAGAATGTTACCGTCCCCATAAGACAATAAAATGTTAATAATATGCATAAAAAGTCGAAAAACAAAGTTAATTAAGCTCCAATTGTATAATACTTTCTCACCATAAATGAGGTCTGATCCTTCTATGAAAACCTGCATATTCTGCCTATTTTCGCCTATGCCCTAGTTTGCCCGGTGAAATCTACCTCCGCCTTCCGGCGTGCCGAGAGGACTTGTTTTGGTCGGGGATATGCCAGCTGATAACAACGATACAGCTTCCTGGATAGAAATGAGGTGATCAGTGTAAGAGATGTTTCTCAGATGGATAAGATTGAGATCCTACCTGACTATGTCACAAGGGCTGTGCAAAATACCAATAACTGGAAGACAGTTGGAATTGATCAACTTCACAATTTTTGGTCCAAGAGATTCCCGTGAACACACCCCTATTTGGCTCAGCATTTCACCAGCTTTCTGCTCAATCCAACCATTTCACCAAAGTTCTTAAATCAGGGAAACCGGCTACTTGCTGCTAAAGGACGAAAATACATAGGATCCATCCTAGCATAGGCCCATAATGTCTTTCGTCTGTTCATAAAATCTTCACCTCTTGTATATATAACAATATACACTTGCACTGCACTTCCCACAACATGGTGGCAGAAGTACAGAAGGTCTGCATCAAGAGCTCTCAGGGATGTAAACAACAACTAACTATTGATTCAGTAATTTTGGGGGAAAGCTAAGAACAAGAAGAGGCACCTGTACTGCTCGGTTCCAAGCTCTGTGAATTTGCGGGATGAAGAGCAAAGGCAGGGTAGGAGCAGGCGAGAATTGAGAAGCCTGTCGACAGCCCGCCGTGTTACCTGACATTCTCGTCCATTCCAGTACTGCTAACATGGATCTTTTCTGAAACCAGTGTGGCGTTGGGAATGAGTGACTGAGTCACCGACTAATGTATTTGCTTCTGTAACTACGCAAGGACCGAGAAACCGCATCACTTGTCACCACACTACTCATAGTCTGCGATGCACATTCCTCTCAGGTCCACGGAGCTTAGACTCGAGCAGTATATATGGCTTAGATTACCAGAAAGTCATTGATAGAGTACCTCATGCATAGCCGATAACCCATCAAGGTTTGATCCCATCACAATCAATGCTCTTCAACACCTGATGTCGATCATGCAAACATCTAGAAGATAGACCTAGAAGATATTGAAAATATGACAATAACAACAATGATCAGACATTTATTCCTTCATCCGAAATCTGCAATTGATCCCAACGAGGCAGAGGACTCATCAACATCACGCACCTTCATTATAAACAGGTTTGTTAACTGAGGAAAAACTTTGCGGAGAAGCAAGTCAGTTCCACCCTGCGCTGTGCTGTTGACTCCACAGACAACAAATACACACCTCTTGACCTTCAACACAATGCACCTCTCAAGGAACATACCTTTCCAGAACTTAACTTGACAGAACAGTTTGAAACAGAAGGCCCTTCATGGTAGACACCCTAATTATCTCAGTCGAGCATATGTCGACAGTGAAGCGTCGAATTTTTGGCTGACTCATGGGGAATTGTTTCTAGAAACTGAAGGATTTATTTCTGCAATTCAGGACCAGGTTATGCCGACAAAGATTTACTTGAAGCACACTGTAAAGAGTGACAATACTAAGGATGATTCACGCAGGTTATGTCACAGCATTTCTGAAACACTACAACATATAACATGAGACTGTCAGCTCCTAACCCACTCAGACTACACCCAACGGCACAATAATGTCACCAAAATCATTCACTACAAATTTGCTCAGAAACATCAATTAATAGATTCAATGACAGCATACTATAAGTATACACCAAGCACAGTTCTTGAAAGTGACACCCACAAAATCTATAGGGATAGATATGTCATCACAGATAAAACCATTCCAGCTTATAGACCAGATATCATTTTTGTGGACAATAGCCGAAAACATACAAATTTGATCGACACTGCTGTGCCAAATTCATACAACATGCAACATGTGTGAGTTGGCAGAATAAATAAAGACGATGTGGCATCAAGAAAAGACGACAGTTATCCACTTGTCCTCCCAGCTACAGGTGTTGTACCAACATCTCTGAAGAGAAACCTACAAGTATTGGAACTTCTCATAAATACAGTGACATGTGTTCATTCTCAACACTTGCTCAACAGTTGGAAAGTTTTTAAACCTCCCCACCGCATGTCGGCTTCGGTGGCGTAGTCGGTAGCATGCTGAACTGCTATGCCCAAGATAGCGGGTTCAAACCCGGCCGAAGTCGTCGGATTTTTTAAGAGCGTTAAAAATCCTTCAGTATGCCTTCCCTCGGAGGGGAAGTAAAGCCGCCGGTCCCATGTCATAGATTTATGGCATGTAAAAGATCCTTTCACAGACTAAACTTGTGTAAAGCAAAATTGTTAGGTTAGATTTCGTCAGAACGCTCTATCAAAGTTCCAACGTTCACCACTAGGTATCCTTGATATCTGGTGGCGAAAGTTGGAACTACTTGAAATTGAACGGAACTTGTAGCTCACCCTTTAGGGTGTCCGCTGGAAGCAGCTACAGACTCAGGCGAGCCGAACATGTCCTCGGACACTCCCGGCACTAAAAGCCATACGATAAATAAATAAACCGCATAAAAGAAATAGAAAATCTCCAAATTGCTATGGAATGCCGTTTGTGATCATTGCCTGCCTTCTGTAACAATAGGCGTGTATAAAAGAGACAACAACAATGATGATGATGATGATAATGATAATAATAATAATAAATTAACCTAGTTACATAAGTAAGAAAATTGATGCAGGGCGAAGACAAATTCTTAGAACAACAATCTGAGCTGAGAATACAACAAATTCCATTTACTGTTCAATATTATATCAATGATACGTGTGTGAGTCTTTGTAGTTTTTTTTTGAATCAAGCTGTAAACAATAGGCTAATACACCACACAGCCGTGAAGTAGCTGGTCACTCCACAACGTCAACTTGGTGGTTACAATTGTTAATTATAAGTAGATCAAAGCGTGAACTTACAACTGGCTGGACAACTCAATAGGGCAGTGTACTGTACTCACCTGGAAAGAAAGAAATACACTGTTAAAACAGGAACAAGTACAACCCAAAACAGATGACGTGAACACTTTTTGGTCAATGTTTGACTCCCCCTCCCCAATGTAATCACACATAATCGACCCCCAATCACCCCTTCTGTGTTATGTAATCACAAAGCAATAGCCTACCTAATATTTCTGATTTTGTCACGTTTTACCCGTATAAATAAATGCAAAATGAAACACAATGTCAGAGACTCAAATACATTAATTACTGTAAAAAATATAACGCTGAATGTAGAGCAGAAAGAAATATACGAATAATTGACGAAAGTCCTACTTTATATCTCATCAACAAATATATTTGAACCTCCCTATGATCTGGATAGAAGTATTCTTTGAACAAGGCAAGGCTTCTGGTAATTTTATAAGTACACAAAAATGATCTAATGGGTTGATTTTAGATATTTGTTATGTGATTACGTAATCATTTCATTCTCCCCATCATGTCATCATCATCTTAGAAATCCCCCATCGTATTTGTGATAACGTAATTATGTGTACATTTAGCTTCATTAAAATCAGCAGCTTAAATTTTCAATTCACTCCAGTAACTTTGGCCTGATGTCATAACACTGACAGAACATAACTTTGTTGATCATTCACTTCATACAGGAGAGAAGTGGAGTATGAGCCGAACGTTCAAACTATTGTATGGATAGACAGATATTGTTATACGTCCAGAGTAAACATGTCAAGAATTAACTGAGAAAGTAAGCATGAAGTGAACATTCCTGACTGCTGACTCACCACCATAGGCTCCCACGCTCCAGTGGGTGTTAATAGAGTCTTGTTCAGATATCACACATCTCATACCTTGGCATCCGGACGTAGATAGCAAATCATTTATCAAAGGTCTGGTATCCAGAGAAACAAGTTTGCATAGTCTAGCCGTAAGTTCAGAGACACAATTAAAACAATAAAACTGGCCTAACCAATTCTTATGTACACATTGCACTAATCAGATCTCTAACTGATTGATTATCTATTTGATGCGCGTTTAAAGTATCCTGTCTCTAGTCACTCTGCTACATCCATCAACATGTCAAGAAGTTCTCTTGCGGTATTATTTGTTCGTCCTTTTCACATTTTGAGGACGCGTAGCACATGAATGGCATACTTGACTTAGGGTTCTTTAGTTGTAAACCAGGGGTTGCCAAAATACGGCCCGACATGGTTTACTTTGAATCATGAAAATAATAATCAGGTGTTTTTATGTAACGATGTAAAATGACAATAAAATAAAAACTAGGAAAATGACCAAAAATGACGTAATAAATTAGTGTTCCAATAATGTGGGAACCATGATCCGAATTTTTGTATAAGTTAGCGGAACAAATTAAGAGATGACATGTCATCAAAACCTGCACCCCGATCGTGACACACCACATCCGGGATACATAACAAGTTTTACCATAACATTCACAATTTTCGGACGAAAAGTTCAATTTATTTATAACATTACTGTGAGCTCAAGCTTGAGGACCACAAGCGACCATCTCGAGGACCACTTGAGGTCCGAGTACCACACTTTGAGAAACACTGTTCTATAATGTTGTGTTCGATTGAGCCATCTTTTTAACTCCTAACTACGGTATAAGGAGCACAACTTCTAGCAGACATTGTATCCGGCCTGGAACAAACACAGAAATACTGGAAATTAATAGCGCATCTTATTTCCTGTCCTTTTGTTTTTCTTCAAATTAAGCTCACTTTTTTACTCGAATGAAACAACAAAATATTGGTTGTGGAATTCATGCAATTTCCTACAGCAGAGAAACTTCGTTAAGACCTCTGGAGGCAATCTTTCCGAGTCTCACTTCTCATATTGCTCGCTTCCTCTCATATATCTGTTCCTAGAGGGATAAGGAATTCGCAATGATCAGGATATATAGAATGTTACAAAATTACAGTAGGTTACATACACTTTCAGAACGTATTCTTTACCAGAGGTTGCCAAACGGTTGATCAAAACAAACCAATTCTTCACCGATTCGCCAGCCCAAGAATGGTCTATCTATAGGGCAAGAAATTGATCTTTCCGCCTGTAAATTTTAAATAATCCTTTGTAAGCCTATTTATCCCGGACGAGGTGCAGAGCAATACAATTATAAAATATTTGTCTGTTCGATTGTTTGTCTGTGTATGTGAATGTTTGTGAGTTCACGTAAGTACTATTGGAGTTAATGACACAAAATTCACTCGCCTGGAGTAGAAAAGGGTAACCCTGTAAAACCGCTTCTAGACGGCAGAGGTAAGATTTGCACCCAGACCTCCACGGTGACAGCCATGCATGTTTGTCACTACGCTCCGAAGTGGTTCTTATTAATTTACATTTTTTATATATGTTTGAAATGTCTGGTTTTATAATGCCGACAAATAAAAGACAGCAAATCCGCATTTAAATTATTCGGAATGGGAAGAGGAAAATGTATTCGAACGTCGGAGGACAAGCACTTCAAGTGCATTGCACCCGACTTGAAAGATCAAACTAATATATCTCTCTTTTTTATAAACATTTATAATATTTCATCGTAGTTGAAATGCATACCCAATATATCCTGTTAGTCATTGTTGTTATTCATTAATTTTCAAGACATGCAACATATTAGTCTGCATATTAAGGCTTTCACGGCCCGGATTATTATATAAATAATTCATGCTTTTGGGCTAATGCTGTGTGTATTTTTAATTTGAACCATACGTTTCGGAGAAACCTTGCCTTTTCCCTCTAGGGCTCAGAGCCTGGATTTGATCTCCTATGTTCGTCACTGGGGGAGTATCCATCTGTTTTTACGCCGTTGACTGTATGTCGTTAGGTATCGTTCAGATACACTTCCCTTTTGTTTATGTTTCCCTATATATCCATCTAACCCTCCCACCTCCCCCCCCCCCCCCTCCTCATTCTTCGAGGAGTTTCTATATTTCCACAGCGCCCCCTTTACCTTCTCGTTACTTACTAATCTGTCCGCCGTTCCACCATGGTTCATACAGTAATTTCTGGCAGCTGCTCTCTGGTGACGAACAGAGGAATTTATCTATACTTTTTGTAATCTCATTGATTTACTTTCTATGGCCACATTGTTTATTTCCATTGAAAAAGGAGGCAAGGTTTCTCCGAAACGTATGGTTCAAATTAAAAATACACACGGCATTAGCCCAAAAGCATGAACTATTTATATAACATATTAGTCATCAACCCCGTGTACTTGGGTATGTGTTGAATTTGTCTGATAACCTGTGTTTCTGTAGTCACAGTAACAGTGTGTGTGTGTGTGTGACTGACTAACTATTAGCGTCTAATAGGTGCCCTGGGACTTTAAATAAGTTACCAGCCCCCTGTACACCTAAAGGGGGTGTGGTAAAGCTAGACTCAGGGTGGTCACTGACAGAGTCGTTTGGTCTCCGGACTTCCAGCTTCCTCTTGCAGTTGTGGTGTGCGACTTTAACGCGCAGAGCTATGCTGTGGGGTTTACGTGGGTTAACCGGCACAACTATAGAGTTGAACGTGTAGTGGTTCAAGAAATCCATCAAGTTACAGAGGTCTCATAACAAGATAAAAAAAAACATCTACGGTATATAATATTCAAAGAAGAAGTAATCGCGTTACACTGCTTATTTTCTTCAAGCACCTGAAGTCACGCCACGCAGATCCCGTGCCAAAACACTGGTGAATAATAAGGCCTGGAAGATGGATAGGCTCCATAAACACCAGGTATACCCACTCGCCATTTTGAATCTTTGCTGCGGTCACTATTGTCATTTGTCAGACCAAACTTCCATCTTTCCTCACATCATCACATCAACAGTCATGTAAGAACAAATACAAACCCCTGGGTATGTTTCTTCTCAAATAATGTTAATTTAAGGGGAACTGGAACTACGTTTTTGTTAGAAATAGCAAGAATGCTCAATTTTGGATTTTCATTCGAGATTCACCTCCGACTCTACTGTAATGGATAATTCAGTTATGACATTTTCACTGTACTACCATTACAGAAATTTCATGTAAATACACTGGAGAAGAATCTCATATAGATCGACAACATCTGTCGAGTAAGAATTGAAATGAGACTGTAGTCAGGATTTCAATCCTGATTTCCTGCACTCTGGTGCATTAGCGGATTACGCTACGACAGCGTCCGGCCATATACGATTTATTTGTAAGTCCTAGTTGAAGACGGTAATGCAAATCGACCCTAACTTATACACATCTTCAAAAAACTGTGATTTTGTCAGTTTCTCACTACTGCTATAAGATATGCTCCTAACGCATCAGTTTCTATATAAAAGCATTCTTAACTTTCGAAGTTATTTGGGGAGTGACATTACTTTCGTTTAAGTCAGTAGTATAAGATAGGCTATATAGATACTTCATATTCATTACCATTGTCAACAATTTTACAGAGAATCTACCAAGAAAACACTCAGCAAAAGCTACAGTTTTACAAGATTTCTAGACTGGTAGGCAAAATTACGGACATAAAAAGCAAATCATGTGAAAAGGATGCAGACTAGTAGAATTCCAAATTTAATACTACATTGGCAAGCTGAAGGCAAACGGAAACGGCGTAATCCAAGAAAACAATGGATGGATGGTGTTAAGAGAAGCATAGCCTAGCTAACAGAGGCTTAACCGAGGAAGACGATGATCGAAATTCAACTTGTGGAGTAGGATATTTTTGGTTGAAGGAAAACTACTGTATTGTAGAATATTCAAAACAAAACAAAAACAAAAACAAAAAACACAAGAAAAGCTAATCATGATTTTTGTTGTATATTGTATTAATCAAACGCTTAAAAACATTGGTCCAGAATAGCGCAGTATTATTATGTGAAAACATTGGTCCAGAATAGCGCAGTATTATTATGTGAAAACATTGGTCCAGAATAGCACAGTATTATTATGTGAAAACGCGCCCAGATAAAATGTGGATGATCGTAATTTATTCAGGGTACCTTTGCATGTGATGAAACACGTGTTGTTGGTGGTGCCTTTTGTTTAAAGGGGTAAAACATGTAGGTCATCTGCCCCTAGTGATATCGACGACAGTGAAATATGATGTGAAATGAAAAGAAGTACTACTACTGCATACAGTACATAGTCTACTAGAAGAAGAAATGGACAAATAAAAATAGGAATTAGGGAAATTATATAGGCTACAGAGAATAGAAATGCGTTCAACTTTTGAAGAATGAGGATTGAGGGACTTCGGGAGAAGTCTAGTAAAGAAAGGCAGATAGCAATGGGGAAGAGGGGAGAGTCCATCCCAAAGACACAGGAAAAAGAGGTGGGGGGAAACCGGACGCAACTCGGGCATCTCTCGGGGTTGCCAACTCCCACGTTCACCAGCCGTGAGCCCTTGAGGGTGTAGCGCTATTCAGGATAAACCATGCGTGATGTAACTACAGTAAAGCCATCATAACTTCCGACTTGACGTTTCAGTGTTACCCTAGAGTTATCAAGAGGTCAGAAGGAAAATCACCTTAACCAGACAATCACAGGCAGTCATTCAAATAAATATATCACGACAAATTGAGTTTCGTTCGCTAGGACGTGATTTAGCGAACGAAACTCTACCTTAGCACTGAAACGTCAAGTCGGAAGTTATGATGGCTTTACTATACACGTACTCTGCCTCTTTAGGGTGGTTTACAGAGGGCAGGAGATACCGCTAAAAGAAAAAAAATGAGGTCTGACCCCTCAAAGAATGAGGATATAAGGAAAGAAAATATAAGGACTTATTAATAACAGAAATCTTAAAGACACCCTAAACCCAAATACCGTTGAGGTCGGAAGAGGACAAGAGCTAACCAAGGTAAGTCGATAGGAAATATGAAAGTGAGGAGTCTGGCACAATAAGGTGGAAGCAATTCCGGACTCAGTAGGGGCCCTGTGGTCGTCGAACCACGTTGCACTAGTTGTGAGCTCTTGTGTGCTTAAACGCGGAGAAACTTATATGGATGGACAGTCTTGCGTTTAGGAAAACCCCGGGGCGTGTTATATGGCTCACAAAGACCGTGAGGGGAGCTGAGGGAAGTGCGGATATCGAAGGTTTGAATTCCGGTGCTGACAGTGGATACACTAAATGTCAATTGTAACTCTTCAGTCGGTCAACACGGATTTGCTCAATGATTGGGCGGGGTACAATGTATGTAGGTATGTCTACGCCTTATTATTCCCATTTTCCAACGGGGTCGGAGATGAAATGCGATGGAAGTCTTTGTGGCGGATGGTTTTACGGCCGGATGCCCTTTATGATGCCAACCTCGTGAGAGGAGTTAATGAGAGATGAAATGAATGATGGTGAATGAAACTGGGCAAGGATGTGGAAGGAAGCGGCCGTTGCCTGTCAGAAGGTACCGTCCCAGCATTTGCCTGGAGTTGGAAATGGGAAACCACGGAAAACCATTTCAAAGACGGCCGACGGTGGGGCTCGAACCCACGCGTCTACCAAGTTAGCAGAGAGCTTGGCCCATGACCTAACGCTGCGCTTTAGCGAGCGTAGTCATCACTGTCGGTTGTGGGGTACAATGCATAAAATATATGCATAATAAGTAAATAACACTCCTGAAAAAAAAACATATAATAAATATGATCACTATTATAATGGGGCAACGCTAAAAGAACGGCTTCAAAACTTAACATATTATCTTAAATGTTTTTTTCCACACTCCATCCAGGAGAATCCCGGGATAGTACCTTATTACAAGTCCCGGGGCACGTACTTCATCTCTGTTCCTTATAATTACATCTACACACTCTACTACAGTAATCAGAGATATTCAGGATACCACACACATTGAACACACGCCCAAGTGTACAGTAACTTATGAGGCTAATTATCAAGATGTCCCAAGCTCCTAAAATGAATTCACAACAACAACAACTACGTAAAGGAAAGAACGAAAATGAAGAGTGACTATACACTATACCCATTCTTTAAATAGGAATGAGTTGGGGATCTACAAAGGCACAATGGCAGAGTAATAAGGTCGTAATGAAACTCAACAGGTGACCCCCTACAGTGACATTCTGTCTTTCTGTCCCTAGGGCTTCTGTGCGTGCGAACAAAGATGAATATTTATTGGGATTCAATGCGTGCGGAATGGCTGTTTGGTAGCATAGAAAAAAGGGCGGGAACAGCTGTTCGCGTGACAGACGCTCGTGTAGCAGACCCACGTTCGATCCCAGGAAGTCACGACAACTAGTGATTGTTATCGAGTTATTCATATTCGATAGCGACATGCAAAGATGCAATGTACACTTTTGCTCGTCGTAAAGACAGTCAACAAGACGATACGGTGGGATGGGAAAAGCCATCTGATATTGACTCGAGATATCACCAGGAGATAATCTTAGAAATGTCACGTCTAGAATGAAATCTGAGCTGGTGCGGTTGTCAGCAGAATCTCGTTTCCCAATGATTTATGGATGTATGAACAGTTGATAGAACATTAATTTACTTGATTACAGAGGGAAGAAGCGAACAGCTTTCTTGAAAAACAAACGATGAAGAATTGACAGGTTTGATAACCCTGAGGCGGAGCGAGACACGATGGATGGGCCAGGTCCAGCAAACAGGGATCAGATTAACGTCTCGAAACACTCAGATGTGTGGAGTTCTGAAGCTATTCCTTTACGTATTACAAAACGACAGTTTCTCGTAGATAGGTCCGAAACACATTATTTCCAGATTTGTTCTAGGGGCCCAAAGATAATGATATTTCCACGAAAAACTACATTTGTCTTGTATTATATATAATCTACCTCTTCTTACACCCGTATCAACGGGGTCAAGGATGACAAATAATAACGATTAATTTCTATGAGACGGGTAGTTTTTATGGCAGGATGCCCTTTCTGACGTCAGCCTTACGGAAGAAGTTACTGAGAGGAGAAATGGATGTAACTGGGCATAGAGTTGGAAGGCAACGGCCGTTGTCAATTAATTGGAAGGCACCGTCCCGGCATTTGCCATGATTTGAAAATGGGAACCCATGGGAAACTATTCAAAGGAGGGCCGACGGTGGAGTTTGAACCCACTCGTTTACTGAGTCCGCATTGCTTAGCGAGCCTAGCTGTCGCTGGCGATACTTGTATAGCACACTATAATTGAAGAAAGGAATATGAGGCTTGTAAACAATTACAACGCTTAGGACCACTAAATGTTTTACTAGTCTAAGGCTATTACTGAAAATATTTAGAACGTTCCACTACAAACCATTCATAAACCACGCTATTACTATCGTTGTGAAATTTCTCTTAAACAATACATATTAGAACTTAGCAATTCTTCTATGTTTGTGCCGTGTCTTGAGTGGGGTTTGTGGGTTGTGTGGGCTGAGTTTTAATTCACCGGCCGTGAAAGCCAATACATATTAGATTTAAACAAAATACATTATTCTAAATGTTTGCCTGAAAATCGCATTTACAGATAATTAAATCGAAAGACATAATACATTAATAAATAAATAATAACAAAGAGTGGTTTTTGCTCTAAAGCATATACTGAAGAGACACGAGTTAAGAAATACCAGTGGGACCCTCTGTTTTTAAAGCCATGTTCACTTTGGTTTGTGACGGTTGAGTTGACGCCCTGACTGCAGTCTGCGTGTTTGCCGACATATTTAATTGTATTAATGAGATAGTGACATCTGAATGCTCTCAGCACCGCTGTGTCGACCAACCACGACTAGGGACGTCTCAACGTGTTGGCTACGTACTTTGTCTGATCATGGAGCTATTTCGATCCCACAACAGGGGGAAGCTGCTTCTAGCCTGAGCAGTTGTATTACACATGATTAGCATTTGACACGTACTGAATGCTGCTTTACATACGGTCATATCACAATATAATGATCACCTGGTTTTGAGCGAAGTCGTCCCGGGACATGATAGATATCTCATGACAGAATTTGCTTCGGGAATCAATGAACAAGCATACAATATAACTAGATGGAATGTTAAGGATTATGTAAAAGGGACGTAAACCTCATTGCATTGCATTGTATTACATTATTAACTAAGTCACTGGGTGAGTTAGCCGTAGTCGTTACGGCGTAGCTGCTGGCAGTCGCTCACATCCGGGAGGCGAGGAGGTTCGAATTCCCCCGCCGGCAACCTTGAAGATGGTCTTCTGTGGTTTTCCATCTTCCTTCCAGGCAAATGCCGGGGTTGGTCCCTAACTATAGGCCCGCTACCTTCCAACTCCTCGTCCTTACATTCAAACTTTCCTCCCCAGACAACACTCCACACGAGACGGTACTTGTAGCTCACCCCATAGGTGTCCACATAGAAGCAGCTACAAACTGGCGAGCCGAACATGTCCTCGGACACTCCTGGCACTAAAAGCCATACGCTTAAAAAGATCATCACTAAGTCCAATCCAAAGGTGGTAATTCTCACCATTAGGTAGGTCTACGTGATGTGACGGTGTATACTGACGTCTGGTGTTCAGTAACTAGTATTTATTGAATGTCTACTGTAATATGAAACGGCAATAAACTACTGGTGGTTAGGTAAAAAGCAAGTATTCCCACAGATCCTACAATCAATGTATATGGATCATAACATTTCCGTCAGTTAATGAGGAGGGTTGGGAACGAGTAAGTAATTTCTCGATAAATTTGCCTGGAGTAGATTTGGGTTGGATGTAGTACTGTATGCATTTGTAATTGAGGCTAGGATTAGGAAGAAGGTGGCCGTGGCCTTAAGATAGGAACCATCTCGGCATTTTCCTGGGGTGAAAGTATCACACCACGGAAAACCACTTCTTGGATAGCTGAGGGGGAATCGAACCCACCTCCTCACAGTTCTCCCTCATGAGGCTGAGTGCACCCCGTTCCATCCCTGAGGTCAGAATTACATTTTCCAGACCTCAGGAGTGAGAGCTATGAGCTAAACCATCGAGGCGGTCTGTAAAACTAATTCTATGAAGATCGAGAGTGAAACTGTTTTCAGTTATCCCGTTACAAACCTCATACCAGGATTAAAATAACTTATTAATCACGAAGATTTTGAACAGTTTTCATAAAACGTGGAATTAAGAATCCGCTGCACAAGTGCTGATAGTCGCACGTCTGCTGGCATTAAGCGATCGTAACTGCCGTGACCAATACACAAGCGGGCCAGCTGTACAGGCGAGCAAAACCAATATGTATGGAAATTTATTTTAAAACAGCACTCGGGTTATCAGATTTTCAGTTAAATGAGATGCTGGGCGTGTGTAGTGCCCCTGATAATGGCCGGCACACTCATTTGTCTTATTGATGGCTAGCTTTCCTTACCCGAACTCATAGGCAACGTCTAGGTCATATTCCCGTCACCGAAGAAAGATAGGACAAGTCTTATGACAGATAATTGGGGGATGGTGATGATAGGCTAAGTCAATTGTTGTTTTGAGGTGCCCAACAACTAGGATATCGGCCTCTAATGGTTTGGGTGAAAATGGAAATTATGACATGAATATAACATCTTGTTGTTGATTCTTAAGGGGCGTTGCGACATCGTAGTTATGTTTCCCCTTGTACTTGGGAGTGTATACAATTTGCCTGATAAATCTGTGTCACTGTGATGTCTATATTAAGGAGTGCATTTATAATTGAGGTAGGATTTGGGTAGGAAACAGTCGTGGCGTTAAGTTAGGTACGATCCTGCATTTGCCTGGAGTAGAAATGAGAAACCACGGAAAACCACCTCTAGGATGGCTCAAGTAGTAACCGAACTTGCCTCTTCTCAGCAGTTTTGTCTCACGGGCTTGACTATACCCAGTTCCAGCCCTCAGACCAGAATTGCATTTCTTGACAGATCCGGGAATCGAACACGGGCCTCCGCAGTGACAGCCAACATTTACAACTATAACTAACTTCTAAGATAAGGTTATTAGAACTGGTGGTATTGAAGACTATGTCTGTGTCTCCCCGATGGTGAATACGAGGAGAGGCTCAACATCCTATCACGGGTTAGCTTTTCCTTAAACTGAGGTCATTAGCTTCCTCTATTTAAGCTTGGGAATTATTTTAAGAAAGACGATCACATTTTGCGTGCATTGCGCAGTCCTGTCTCTGTATTAAGAGCGTTGAAAATGAACATAGCACGGAGGAAACAAGGTGGGCAGGGCAGTTACCTTGCTGGAATGGCCTTGATGGTCCCATTTCTTTCCTGCCAACTGTAGCACTTTACTGGATGGGTACTTTGTTTCGTAAACAAACACGAACACAGGCAATGGCTGCACATTCCCCGTAACGACCCCTACGGCCAAACATCAACTTTATTTGTTCATCCAAGCAGTGCTATTTCACAGAAACGAGGCAACGCCTTCTCATTTTTAATCGCTAGCAAGAAATTTGCAACATCACGGATAAAGAAAAATAATGAATCTAATTAGTCCCTTACTCACGATACAGAAAATTGGGCAAATCTTGTACAAATACAATACAATTATTATTATTAATAATCTAGTATTGTACAAAAAACACAGATGCCAACATATACCGATGAATTATGAATACTTTTTTTTAGCGTATGGCTTTTAGTGCCGGGAGTGTCCGAGGACATGTTCGGCTCGCCAGAGTCTGTAGCTGCTCTATGCGGACACCCATGTGGTGAGCTACAAGTACCGTCTGGGGAGGAAGGTATGATTGTAAGAACGAGGAATTGGAAGGTAGCGGCTGTGGCCTATAGTTAGAGACCAACCCCGACATTTGCCTGGTAGGAAGATGGGAAACCACAGAAGACCATCTTTAAGGTTCGGCGGGGGGATTCGAACCTCCTCGCCTTCCGGATGTGAGCGACTGCCTGCAGTCACGCCGTAACGACCACGGCTAACTCACCCGTTTCTAATACTATAGACTATATGGACTATACTATAATTTTAGACTCTGTGGTGCCCTTTCTAGGCTGAGTATTTTGGCGACCCCCTCCCCGCTAAGTTTTAACGTTAGAGATTTCAAGTGATCAGTCGGTAAAACTAACTTTTAACAATGCTTGTGCCGACGAATTTTGGATAAGTATTAAAATGGAATACCCAGAACTATCCACAACACCGTTAAAAAGTGATGCCATTTTCTACATCCTACAACTGTGAACAAGGATTCTCCATAATGGTGAATTTAATCACCAAATCAAGAAATCGTTCGACACTGGAAAATGACATTGTTTTGTGGGTTACAAAAAATCATTCCATACATTCAAAAATTGGTTTTTTACAATCAAGCTGAAGTTTCTAATTAATGGAATAAAACACTTAAAAGTAAAGTACAGTGTGAGCGTATTCTTTTTTAATAAAAAACTACAGCAATAACTTTTTTTTTTGGTCGTTTACCCTCCAGGTTGGTGGAACCCACGGACACAGCGAGGGAACTCACCACTACCGCCTCTACGGGCAGTGTCCTAGAGCTGGGAACATCGAATCGGAAGGGATACAACTGGTGAGGTGGGATTGGCACCTCGCCCAGGCGGCCTCACCTGCAAAGTGAACAGGGGCCTCATGAGGGAAGGTAAGGGATGGGTAGGATGGATAGGCAAGGAAGAGGGAAGGAGGCGGCCGTGGCCTTGAAGAAGGTACTGCCCCCGTAAATTGAATTATGTTGAGACCACGGTGGCTATTTTGGAAATTATGAAGAAAGTTATGGCTGTCATAGTTATGACGTGGATGGTCATGACGTAAGCATGGATGACGCAGACGTTATGTCAGCAGTCTACTTGAGCTGAGATTCTCAATGACGTCAGCATTTGTTCGAGAAAGATTCGAGATTTACGACGCAGTCGCAGGAAACGTGGAATTGTGCTGAGGAAGAAATTATGCTATTGGAGGGGAGGCTCGAACCAATGAACGATTGTTTGAAGGAAGACGGAGATTGCTGAAACTATGGTATTTTTAATACTTTTTGGAATGAAGGATTGTGGAAATCCATTTGCAGTTGAGGCATTGATCAGGAATTTTGGTGAAATTTATTTCCAGTTTTTGAATTTTGAAAATCCGTCATGTATTGACGAAGTTGGAACTTCTAGCGATGACGCAGTAACACGCTATGGAAGGGATGGATACGCCCCTTATGAAGTTTATAAAAGGCCTTGCGCAGAAGAGAGGAGTCTCAAATCGTCATAGCTGATACCTCTGATATTCAAATCGTCAGATCTTCAGTGCTTATATAGTCATTTTGGTGAGACGTCGAGTGATATTAGTAGAAAGAGTCGTCTTTATAACGCGTGGTGAAGCCACCGCATTAAACGAGATTCGAGCAGACAAGCAGTGCAAGTTTACTGTGAGTAAAA
The DNA here is from genome assembly GCA_946902985.2 of Meconema thalassinum. NCBI lineage: Eukaryota > Metazoa > Arthropoda > Insecta > Orthoptera > Tettigoniidae > Meconema > Meconema thalassinum. The sequence continues at coordinate 490,651,691 of OX336390.1, read as the reverse complement.
CTAGGTGAAGTTAAAACGCACATTATAACGCGTCTACAAGGTTAGCTATGAACAGTTAGCGGTTGCCTATAAGCTAATCCTATTGTGCAGTGCTACATTAAGGAGTGTAGGAAATTTGAACAATTTCAAGGAGTTATTTTAGAAGATATTAGCATTTTTAGACGTCTGACAAAAGTGATTTTCTCGCCACCTGAGAAGCACTTTATAGCGTCAGATTCTACGACACGGCTGACACTGCTAGTGCAACAGGGAGACTTCTGATTGCTTTTGTGACACAACGCTACAGTATTATGGAGCAGTTTAATATGGCAGTTTGTTCTTCTATTACAATAACCGAAGAGAAGATGGAAGGCTAAAGGACTTTAATGCGATTGGGACATATATCGTTGGAGTAAGATAGCAGCATGGAACTTCGCTAATTGCCATTCCATACAAGCGAACATGTGGTGAACAACCATCTACACCCATGTTTCGTGGTCCAACGCTGAATACTATCCAACAGCAGTGGAAATGATTTCATACTCACTGAATATGAATATTTCTTTGGAAATTACTACAAAAACTTCATGGCGATTTTCTACTGGAACTTCAGGGATTTTTCAAGAGAGGTCAGGGTAGTCCCGACTCACAAAGAAGAATTTTACCGGAAGGATGTCTTTCGTCTTCACGGAGCAGTGCAATTTCCGGAGGAGGAAGCAGTTCGATTCTCCGAGGGTGCTGTTTCCTGTTTCGAGGATGGAGCTCAGCTTTAACTTGGTGAAATGGATCCATCAGCAGTCTTCTTTGGGGAATTTTCCTCTGGAACTTCAATCGGCAGATAAGGTAGTCGTGAACGTTTATTGTATTTGAGTTTTTTTAGCGATATCTGAGCAACTCTTTGTCCCATATTTTCTGTCCTCGTGTATTTTGCCCTATATTCTTGTTTGAGATTCCTATTCTCAGTACACCTTGATGAGTTATGCCTTTTTCGACGATTTATTAAGACATTGTTATGTCATGGGCATAGTTAAATGATTTTGGATCAGTTGAGACTGACATTGAGATTTTTCAGTAATTTGCTTATTTTTGGAGTCCCGATTTGACTGTAAGTTAATGATTTTCATGGCAGATTTAAATTCAGACAGCGTGTCACTTTATTAAAGTAATTCTACCCCAGTTTAATTACTTTGACCAATTTTCTGTCATCATCAAGAAGGAAGAACATTTAAATGATTTTAGAGCGTTAAAATCCATTACGTTGTCGACGATCTTGGAAATACTAGTCGTTATTTGAAATTGATTGCAACACAGACATTTATCGTCAGTTATGAACGACCATTGCATCATAGACAATTTTGTGAAAGATGAACTTTGATTATGAATTATTGAATGCATTAAAGTCATGAACTTTTGTTAGGAGTTTTTTCTTTAATTAGAGAGTTGAATAATAATGTTTGCATTCCACAGTCTAATTGGATTCTATTCGACTTTTTTGCAGTTTAGTCGCACTTTGTTTGATGATAGTATTTTTATACTACAATACTTTGAAGATGTTAATCTTAAATTTTGTTAGACCAGAGAGGCGTATATAAGCGTATTCACTATTAAATTTGTTTGTGATTGGCAAATTTTTACTTCATTTCGATTCATGAATGAAATCCACGAAGGTTAAATGACAACAGTTTTGAAACAATTAATGATTATAAGAATTTTGGAAGTGGAACTATGAATGTATAATCGCTAGTGCAGCGGACGTGTTGAAAATCGCTGATGTATAATGCCCTTGAATAAATGAAGGAGGTTCCCACAGTAATTAATGATGTTGTAGAATTTGTTAGTGGAGGTTTTTGTAAATTCTGTGGAAGATTTTGATGCCATATATATTAATATATGATGAATTTTGGGCCTATTTTAATGCAGCTTTGTGCATTTTTTTTGTAAGCGAAGTATTTTCCGCTGGAGTGTATTGTCTTAGTCCTTTGAAAATTAATCAAGTGAATTTACTGTTATAATTAACAAGAGTATTGAAAGAATTTGAGATAAGATTTTGAATGAAGATTACCGTCACAAATAATAATAATAATAATTATTGAACCTTTATTAAACCAGATTGTGATATTAAACATGTATAACTAACCTTCATTGGTCGATTATATTGACACGATTATGAAATTACCAACCGGATGAACATGTGGTTAAATGTATTTCTTAAATTAATAATTTGAATAATTTAAATGTTAATATTGTAAATAATGATGTAAATATCTTTGACAATAATGTGGAACGAAAGTAATGTTAGAGGCGTGTTTAAAATTTTTGTAATCGTCTTCGACAATATTATAAACAATTTCTAATTGTTATAAATAATTTATGAGTTTTTGTTATAAACATTTAAGAGTTTGTTTTATACTCTGCTTATTAAACATTTGGATAATAATTTAACAAGTTTAGGGATTGTCAGAATAATCCAGTGGTATGTGAGTAAAGCATTTGAAAGATTTGCGTAACAATATTTGTGTTGTCTTGCGGACATTTAAAGCTTTTGAGAGGGAGCTGGATTCTTACGCAACGTGGCATGACAAGTGAGCCCATTTGACAGGTGTGCGTCAGGTTGAAGGGTAGACCGCAGCTGGCCAGACAACTGGTTATCAGCGGGCAAGGTCGTCTACATTGTGGCCTTGTGCCTATAAATACAAGTGTCATGTTTATTAAAAGAAACCAAATGCTCTGTATATGTGTCTCGTCCTGACTTCCTTATCCAGTCCAATTGTGTTATGAATATTACGTTATTTTGAGCTCGTGGGAGCTAACATGTTGTATGATAACTTTGCAAGTCCTATAGGAGGACGTAGTCAGATTGACATGGGCTACTGATAGCCACATTTATTTTGTTGAGTTTGTTAAAAATCATACCCTTTATTTGAAATAAAATTTTTGTACAGTTCAAAGTTCTTGTCTTCGTTCTGGTTCATTTTTAAATGTCATGGTGGAGGTTATTGTGGGAGCATACTTTAGAGATCCTGTTGACAACCCAATCCCCGAGATTATTTTTAAGAGGTAAGTGAAGGTAAGTATGAACCCCCGTCTATTTTGGTGTGTTCCACAATAATTTCCTGTTAACTTCTGTGCTCAAATCTCGGTAGTATCTGTCAGTGCCATTTTCATTGGTGTAGCTGAGCCGGTGCGGTTGATTATTGGCAATCCGATTGAGGGGGCGGATATCTGACAGCCTACTATCCGGGTAAACGGGGACAGAAGGATTGGCGCAGTCAACGTATTGGTCTTGTTCAACAAAAAAAAAAAAGGATCACCAGGTTGAACGCCAGTAGGATTGGCAAACCTAAAACGTGTGGCTCGATAGACTCAAATAAGGTGGTTGATTCTTTGTTAGATGTCTTGGCCAATTGTAGAATTTAAGAGTGTGATTATATAGGAATTAAATGTTGTATTGTATTAGGAAAATTACACTCAGAAAAGATCAGATCTTATACAACTTGAGAAAGGTTAAATAGGCTGGAAACTTAGAAAAATCGCCTATGATCTGGAATCTTATTTTATTTGACCGGCTTATGACATGTTTTAGTCATATTAAAGATAAAATTAAATTATTTGGATTGTAAATGTAAATTATTTGTGTTAGGATATTTTAAAATGGGCCAGGGAAATTTGAACATGTGCTTGAGTTTGTTTCAACATGAAGTGTCTTCGAAGGTTAATTATAAGGTAGTTATAAGTTAGATTTAAGACAGAAAATTGATCAAATTTATATATGGTGAAAAGTGTTGCTCAGATGTTGTTATTTTGCTCTATTGATGTATGTCCCTACAGCAGTCTATTTTGAATAATATTGTAATGGCAGATGAAAGTCTGAGGATGATGTTAGAGGAGATGTCTGCTAATTTGAAAGCAAGCATGAATAGCAGTATGAAGCAGATGATGGAGGAGAATGCTAATAATATGTCTGCTAGTTTGAAAGTTAGCATGGATGGAAGCATGAAGGAGATGGAAGCTAGGAATACTAGTCGAATGGAGGAGAATGCTAGTAATTTGTCTGCTAATATGAAAGTTCTCCAGACCAGTTCTGCTAACTTAGAGGATAATATGTCGCGTTTACAGATTAATACCCAAGGAATCGAGAATACTGTAACTGACATCCGCACAGACGTGTCCAATGTGCATAAAGATGTTGCTGATGTTAAAATTGATGTTTCTAAGGTACAGAAAGATCTTACAATGTTGAATTTAGATGTTGCTAATGTCCGAGGTGATATTTCTTGTGCTAGGGCTGAAGTAGTTGTTGTTAAAAATGATGTTGCGACTGTCCAAGACAAGGTTGAGGAAGTCCAAAGAGAAATCCAAAATGTTAGAACTGATGTGTCCAATGTTCAGGTTGATATTAATAACATTCATTCGGATGTAAATGAGATGCAAAGTGACATAAATAAAATTCAAGTAGAAGTCAACACAGTTTTCGTAGATATTGCTAAAGTTCAAACTGATGTAAATAAAGTCAGGGAAGAAATAGAAAATTCGAAAACACTTTGTACGCGTAATATGAGTGCATTAACGACTAGGCTAGTTGATGAGTCAGTTAGAACGACAGCGTCTTTAGCAGGTTTAAAGTATGATGTAGAGGTCATGAGAACCCAGGTATTAGACCATAATAGATTACTTAAAGAAAATATCGAAGTAGACATAGCAGAAATGTTAACGGCAAATGTAGCAGTATGGAAAGACGAGTGGAATAGGTCAAGTGGGGAACATGTAACCCAAATTCAGGAACGTATTGAAAGAAAACTTGTCAGTACTCAAATAGATATTAACAATGAAGTAGTACAGATTAGGAAAGATTTAAGCGTAAGGATGGATTCGCTATCCGAAAGACAAGTAGAAGGTAGAACACAAATAGGTCAGGATGTGCAAGCATTAAAATCTGCGTTAGAGGATCAGATTCATAAAGTTGTCTCTGATGTTAATGAAACGACGAGCAAACTGCAGATTTTGAAGCTAGGAGAAGCTAGTTTGATGGAGACCTACAAAGAAGAGTTAATCAGGAAAGTCTTAACGGAAATCACTGACAAGGATACAGAAGGCTTGGCTTGCGAAACCAATAGGAATTATGCCAGAAGATATAACCTAGATCCAGAAGAGAGAGATGTGACTCCTGAAGAACGTATATCCAGATTCAGGGAGGAAGATGACGAGAGGAATATGGAACCTGAGTGGAACTATCGAGATAGTGGGAAAAACTACCCGGATTCATATCCGAGGAATGTGACGGTTATCAGGAATTTTGAAGACAAACCATAAAAATTCAGCAACACTGATAGTTTGACGCCTATAGAATATGTTAGGAACCTCAAAGATTATTTCATCGAAGCTCACATTCCCAGAGAGAGAGAGATGAAGATAGTGGAAAGATTTTTGATTGGAGGACCCCTTGAATGGTTTCTCGCATTTAGATACACATTCAGTAACTTTGACGAGTTTGCAGAGGCGCTAATCAAACGATTTTGGTCCATAGAAGCGCAGAATTCGTTAAGAGCGGAGGTTTATTCAAGAAAATACTCAGGTACTCTTCCAACGCGGTACGCTGATTTCTTTACGAGCCAACTGTCCCGCTTGAGATTTTTGCAACCCCCTTTGTCAACGGAGCAATTAATTGATGCGATTTCTCGTATGCTGCCTGTGGAGGTGAGGAGACTAATCATTTCGTCAAACATCAGGGATTTGACCAGCATGGATGAATTACTGAGGAGGTTAGACTACACAAGTCCAATGCCTAACGTGGTACAGAAAGGTCAGAGGCATGACTTTAAAGAAATAAATACGGTATATATGGACCAAGTCCAACAAACTGACAAGCCAGATGAAGAGAAAACTGACAATGTAGGTCCTCACAGGAATAATCAGTTTCGGAATAACAGATCGCAAGGTTACCGTCCGTATCAACAGAGAAGAGGCTGGAACTATAATCGAGGAAATTACAACAATGGAAGAGGCGGATACTACAACAATAATGGTTATAACAGAAATTATAATAGAAATAACCAGAACCAAAATAGAAATCAAAATCCTCAAGGTCAGGTTATGACACCCGATCAGTATCAGGAAAGAGAGAGGGAAAGCCAGCAATACCTGAAAGAACTACGGGAAAAAGAAGCCGAAAACCAAAAGAAAAGGCAGGATGTTGTAATTGATCCTGGGCCTTCTACGAGCCAGCAGAATTTTGAGGTCGGTAACACAAAAAAAAACGCCGATTTCTCAACGACAATGAGAACTTGTAAATACATTGCCACACCACACCTGATTACAATTAATGAGATATATGAAGTTACTGATGAAGACTTACTAGAAGAGAGGGGTATCGTTAAAGAGGAAAGACCATGTGCCTTACCTATTATTTCTGTACTGATAGATGGCCAACAATACAAAGCCCTGATGGATACTGGTGCAATTATTTCCATCATTTCAGAAGATTGTTATCAAAGTCTGCTAAGAGGAGAGAATATGACAGTTCTACCTGTTTCTACCGTCAAAGTGAGAGGGATTTTCCAAGATAAGGCAGTGAAGTGCAAGATTCAAGTGTTATTGAACTTTGAGATCAATGGAAGGAATTATGAACAGATCTTCATTGTGGTGAGCAAGATCAATTTTGATATGGTGCTTGGAATCGATTTTATATCGAAGGTCGGAGCTATTATTGACATGAAGAACAGAAGTATTAGCTTTAATGATGGGTACATGATCACAGAAGAGATCGAAAAACAGGACGTGAAAAACAGTCTGGAAATAGACCTTAGGGAAGAAATTTTGAATACCATAATTAATGAAGTGGAAAATTTAGCAGAAATACCCAGTAGAAAAACTGAAGGATTTGAAGAAATTCAGGGGGAATTTGAGGATCTGATAAAGGAATTCCAAGATATTTTTGATGAAAAGCCTGGATTGATTAAGGATTATAAGTACAAGATAAGGCTGACAGATGAAACCCCTTACCAGAAGAGAATATACCCCATTCCTGAGAAATACTATCAAGAAGTACGAGGGTTAATCAGAAAAATGGAGGTAGACGGGATTATTAAAAAACAGGCGTCGTCTTATATAAACCCCATCACAGTAGTGAAGAAAAGTAATGGTCAGATACGTCTTTGTCTCGATGCCAGGACCATCAACTTGAAGATTCTTCCAGAAAATGACCAACCACCCAAGATTAGAGATCTGCTTCGAAAATTCAAAGGGAGAGCATGTTTCAGCGTTCTTGACTTGACGTCTTCATTTTATCAAGTTCAACTAGAAGAAGAGAGTATGCAGTACACTGGATTCTTATTTGACCAGATGTCATGGGTCTTTGTCAGAATGCCTTTTGGAATGGTTAACAGTGGACCAGCACTTATTCGAGCACTTGATAGCAAGCTCACTGATGAAGTGAAAGAAAATGTAATCTGCTACATTGACGATTTAATCGTATCTTCACCCAGCGCCGCAGAACATTTAGTGCACCTGAGAAAGTTGTTCGAGAATTTAAGGGAGGCCAATATCAAAGTCAATTTTGGAAAATGTCAATTCTTGAAGAAGGAGATAAATTACTTGGGGCATACAATTGATAAAGATGGATATCATCCAAACATGCAAAAAGTAGATGCGATCACGAGATTTCCAAAGCCAACTAAGGTGAAACAAGTCAGAGAATTTGTAGGCGCATGCCAATTTATTAGCAGCCACTGTCCGAGATACTCTGAAATTATGGCTCCTCTGTATGACTTACTCAAAAAGAATAATAGATGGAAATGGAGTACCGCAGCAGACGAGGCATTTGAGAAAGCAAAAGAGATGCTCAGAAATAACGTGAAACTGGAGTACCCAGACTTCGAGAAGGTGTTTTATATTGAGTCTGATGCATCAAGAATAGGCATTAGTGCAGTCTTATACCAGAAAGACGAGGCAGGCAACAAGCACTACATTGCATTCACTAGTCGGAAGTTGAAGAAACACGAGGAAAACTACTTCACGACTGAACTTGAAGCGTTAGCTTTTGTGACAGCTTTGCAAGCGTGGAAGAAAATCCTGCTGGGACATAAGGTCATCATTATAACAGACCATAAAGCACTACAGTTTATGTTGCAAACTGACATGTCGAGTGACAGATTGACACGTTGGGCTTTGTTCACCCAACAGTTTAACGCCACTATCGTCCACCAGCCTGGGAAAGATAACTTACTGGCTGATGCTTTATCACGTAACCCTATTAAAAATGTGCAGATACACCATGTACAATTGGAGCAAGAAGATCAAGAAACCGTTAGGAGGTTAGCCCGAATCGGTGTGTCACAGAAGAGACACGCTCCAATCAGGAAAATGTACAGGTTCCTCAAGGGTTACATGGACAATACTGATGTTGACTATGCAGCTACACGGAGAAATTCACGACACTTTGTCTTGAGTGGAGACATCGTATGCAAGTATGCTGACTCTGCGCATACAAAACTCCGAATAGTCGTGCCACCTAAACTTGTTGTCAATTTAGTGTGGGTAGCTCATCACGCAACTGGACATGCCGGTTTAGATAAAACTCTTGATACTCTTAAAGAGAGATTTATTTGGACTAACATGCGTTCCAGCATTGCCAAGGTCATTCGATCATGTGACAAATGTCAAAGAGCAAAGTATGCTTCTGCTTTATTAAAGGGAAAACCGAAGGCTATGATTCCTTCTAAACCTAACGAACTCATGGCGACAGACATATTTGGTCCCTGTCCGAAGGGATATCAGGGTAACCAGTACCTGTTGGTTACCGTGGATGTTTTCTCAAAATTTGTAACAATGAGTCCCATGCAGAAAGCTAACACAAGGAACGTTGTAAGCAGACTGGAAAATGCTGTATTTCCTAAAGCTGGTAAACCAGAATATCTACTGTCAGATCATGGAACGCAGTTTACATCCTTGGAATTTGCAGCGGATATGGAAAGGCTTGGCATTAAGCACTTATTTTCAAGCGTGCGTTACCCAGAATCGAATTCCTCAGAGAGATATATGGCTGAATTTTCGAAATTCTGTCGAATTTTCTGTCCAAATGATCATTCTGGTTGGGTGAGATTTGTACCCCTTATTGAGGAATGTCTGAATTCTACAGTGCAGGAGAGCACAGGAGAAGTGCCAATGCGACTTCATCTAGGAAGAAACCCAGAAAGGCCGTGGGATAATCTTTTCAACCACGTTCCTAGAGATCCCGAACTAGGAAGGCAGCAGAGGATTGACAAGGCGAAGGAACAACTCCAGAAAGCAGCAGAGAAACGATTGAGAAGAGTAGCTGGAAAACGTTTTGGTGCACCCTTACAAGTTGGAAATCTTGTATTACTACGCAGACCTGTCAAGGCTGATATGAGCAAGAAAATCTATCCCAAGTTTGGAATTGTATTTATGGGTCCGTTTAGAATTACGAACGCTTATGGAAACAACTGCTATGAACTCTACGATGATGAGAATAATGTCATTTACGGCAAGTTCAATGCTGGAAATTTGAAAAGATACTATCCTAGAGTAAGCCAGTAATAATAATTCAATTTCGTGTTCAAGAGAGTAGAGATACTTGTATCACTGAGTTTAAAAACAATTTGCAACTGTTTTTAAAACGTGGTGAGGGGAGAATGCCCCCGTAAATTGAATTATGTTGAGACCACGGTGGCTATTTTGGAAATTATGAAGAAAGTTATGGCTGTCATAGTTATGACGTGGATGGTCATGACGTAAGCACGGATGACGCAGACGTTATGTCGGCAGTCTACTTGAGCTGAGATTCTCAATGACGTCAGCATTTGTTCGAGAAAGATTCGAGATTTACGACGCAGTCGCAGGAAACGTGGAATTGTGCTGAGGAAGAAATTATGCTATTGGAGGGGAGGCTCGAACCAATGAACGATTGTTTGAAGGAAGACGGAGATTGCTGAAACTATGGTATTTTTAATACTTTTTGGAATGAAGGATTGTGGAAATCCATTTGCAGTTGAGGCATTGATCAGGAATTTTGGTGAAATTTATTTCCAGTTTTTGAATTTTGAAAATCCGTCATGTATTGACGAAGTTGGAACTTCTAGCGATGACGCAGTAACACGCTATGGAAGGGATGGATACGCCCCTTATGAAGTTTATAAAAGGCCTTGCGCAGAAGAGAGGAGTCTCAAATCGTCATAGCTGATACCTCTGATATTCAAATCGTCAGATCTTCAGTGCTTATATAGTCGTTTTGGTGAGACGTCGAGTGATATTAGTAGAAAGAGTCGTCTTTATAACGCGTGGTGAAGCCACCGCATTAAACGAGATTCGAGCAGACAAGCAGTGCAAGTTTACTGTGAGTAAAACTAGGTGAAGTTAAAACGCACATTATAACGCGTCTACAAGGTTAGCTATGAACAGTTAGCGGTTGCCTATAAGCTAATCCTATTGTGCAGTGCTACATTAAGGAGTGTAGGAAATTTGAACAATTTCAAGGAGTTATTTTAGAAGATATTAGCATTTTTAGACGTCTGACAAAAGTGATTTTCTCGCCACCTGAGAAGCACTTTATAGCGTCAGATTCTACGACACGGCTGACACTGCTAGTGCAACAGGGAGACTTCTGATTGCTTTTGTGACACAACGCTACAGTATTATGGAGCAGTTTAATATGGCAGTTTGTTCTTCTATTACCATAACCGAAGAGAAGATGGAAGGCTAAAGGACTTTAATGCGATTGGGACATATATCGTTGGAGTAAGATAGCAGCATGGAACTTCGCTAATTGCCATTCCATACAAGCGAACATGTGGTGAACAACCATCTACACCCATGTTTCGTGGTCCAACGCTGAATACTATCCAACAGCAGTGGAAATGATTTCATACTCACTGAATATGAATATTTCTTTGGAAATTACTACAAAAACTTCATGGCGATTTTCTACTGGAACTTCAGGGATTTTTCAAGAGAGGTCAGGGTAGTCCCGACTCACAAAGAAGAATTTTGCCGGAAGGATGTCTTTCGTCTTCACGGAGCAGTGCAATTTCCGGAGGAGGAAGCAGTTCGAATCTCCGAGGGTGCTGTTTCCTGTTTCGAGGATGGAGCTCAGCTTTAACTTGGTGAAATGGATCCATCAGCAGTCTTCTTTGGGGAATTTTCCCCTGGAACTTCAATCGGCAGATAAGGTAGTCGTGAACGTTTATTGTATTTGAGTTTTTTAGCGATATCTGAGCAACTCTTTGTCCCATATTTTCTGTCCTCATGTATTTTGCCCTATATTCTTGTTTGAGATTCCTATTCTCAGTACACCTTGATGAGTTATGCCTTTTTCGACGATTTATTAAGACATTGTTATGTCATGGGCATAGTTAAATGATTTTGGACCAGTTGAGACTGACATTGAGATTTTTCAGTAATTTGCTTATTTTTGGAGTCCCGATTTGACTGTAAGTTAATGATTTTCATGGCAGATTTAAATTCAGACAGCGTGTCACTTTATTAAAGTAATTCTACTCCAGTTTAATTACTTTGACCAATTTTCTGTCATCATCAAGAAGGAAGAACATTTAAATGATTTTAGAGCGTTAAAATCCATTACGTTGTCGACGATCTTGGAAATACTAGTCGTTATTTGAAATTGATTGCAACACAGACATTTATCGTCAGTTATGAACGACCATTGCATCATAGACAATTTTATGAAAGATGAACTTTGATTATGAATTATTGAATGCATTAAAGTCATGAACTTTTGTTAGGAGTTTTTTCTTTAATTAGAGAGTTGAATAATAATGTTTGCATTCCACAGTCTAATTGGATTCTATTCGACTTTTTTGCAGTTTAGTCGCACTTTGTTTGATGATAGTATTTTTATACTACAATACTTTGAAGATGTTAATCTTAAATTTTGTTAGACCAGAGAGGCGTATATAAGCGTATTCACTATTAAATTTGTTTGTGATTGGCAAATTTTTACTTCATTTCGATTCATGAATGAAATCCACGAAGGTTAAATGACAACAGTTTTGAAACAATTAATGATTATAAGAATTTTGGAAGTGGAACTATGAATGTATAATCGCTAGTGCAGCGGACGTGTTGAAAATCGCTGATGTATAATGCCCTTGAATAAATGAAGGAGGTTCCCACAGTAATTAATGATGTTGTAGAATTTGTTAGTGGAGGTTTTTGTAAATTCTGTGGAAGATTTTGATGCCATATATATTAATATATGATGAATTTTGGGCCTATTTTAATGCAGCTTTGTGCATTTTTTTTGTAAGCGAAGTATTTTCCGCTGGAGTGTATTGTCTTAGTCCTTTGAAAATTAATCAAGTGAATTTACTGTTATAATTAACAAGAGTATTGAAAGAATTTGAGATAAGATTTTGAATGAAGATTACCGTCACAAATAATAATAATAATAATTATTGAACCTTTATTAAACCAGATTGTGATATTAAACATGTATAACTAACCTTCATTGGTCGATTATATTGACACGATTATGAAATTACCAACCGGATGAACATGTGGTTAAATGTATTTCTTAAATTAATAATTTGAATAATTTAAATGTTAATATTGTAAATAATGATGTAAATATCTTTGACAATAATGTGGAACGAAAGTAATGTTAGAGGCGTGTTTAAAATTTTTGTAATCGTCTTCGACAATATTATAAACAATTTCTAATTGTTATAAATAATTTATGAGTTTTTGTTATAAACATTTAAGAGTTTGTTTTATACTCTGCTTATTAAACATTTGGATAATAATTTAACAAGTTTAGGGATTGTCAGAATAATCCAGTGGTATGTGAGTAAAGCATTTGAAAGATTTGCGTAACAATATTTGTGTTGTCTTGCGGACATTTAAAGCTTTTGAGAGGGAGCTGGATTCTTACGCAACGTGGCATGACAAGTGAGCCCATTTGACAGGTGTGCGTCAGGTTGAAGGGTAGACCGCAGCTGGCCAGACAACTGGTTATCAGCGGGCAAGGTCGTCTACATTGTGGCCTTGTGCCTATAAATACAAGTGTCATGTTTATTAAAAGAAACCAAATGCTCTGTATATGTGTCTCGTCCTGACTTCCTTATCCAGTCCAATTGTGTTATGAATATTACGTTATTTTGAGCTCGTGGGAGCTAACATGTTGTATGATAACTTTGCAAGTCCTATAGGAGGACGTAGTCAGATTGACATGGGCTACTGATAGCCACATTTATTTTGTTGAGTTTGTTAAAAATCATACCCTTTATTTGAAATAAAATTTTTGTACAGTTCAAAGTTCTTGTCTTCGTTCTGGTTCATTTTTAAATGTCATGGTGGAGGTTATTGTGGGAGCATACTTTAGAGATCCTGTTGACAACCCAATCCCCGAGATTATTTTTAAGAGGTAAGTGAAGGTAAGTATGAACCCCCGTCTATTTTGGTGTGTTCCACAATAATTTCCTGTTAACTTCTGTGCTCAAATCTCGGTAGTATCTGTCAGTGCCATTTTCATTGGTGTAGCTGAGCCGGTGCGGTTGATTATTGGCAATCCGATTGAGGGGGCGGATATCTGACAGCCTACTATCCGGGTAAACGGGGACAGTACCATCCCGGCATTTGCCCGAAGACGAAGTGGGAAACCACGGAAAACCACTTCGAGGATGGCTGAGGGGGAATCGAACCTCCTCTACTCATTTGGGCCACCCGAGGCTGAGTAGACCCCTTCCAGTCCTCGTACCAGTTTTCAAATTTCGTGGCAGAGCCGGGAATCGAACCCAGGACCTCCGGGGCGGCAGCTAACCATGCTGACCGCTACGCTACGGAGGCGACTACAGCAATAACTAATTTTTTAAGCTTTTATCTCCGTACCTCGCGACTCTCCAAGACACATCCTGCGACCCCCCAGGGGATCGCGACCCACCGGTTGAGAACCCCTACTATAGACTATACACTAGGAGGTGCTCCTCTACTTTCGATTGTCGTAACTTATATGGAATACCATCGTTCACATGGCATTGCCTACACTTAAGAAAGTAATGGCACACGAGAACGAATTACAAGGTTGGAAATAAAATTGAATGCTTTAATAATGGGCAGTATGTGGTCTAAAATCGAAAGCGACCTTTTGTTTTATGGGAATTCAGCACCAGCGGTCTGCACGCAGGTAACCTTAGTCACATCTGACCTTTCTGTTCGCACTTCAGTGTAATGAAATTGAATGTCTTTTTTTGGTTATTGGCAAAATCAACACTCGTACCTAAGTCGTTTATCTGACAGAAAAGGGCTTTAAAACGTGATTTCGTTCAAGATAAAGTTTCCCAAAGTTGCATGTGGTGTTGCAGGGCAAAAAAAACGGAGAATACAGATGGATTAATGTTGTATTCAACCTGGCAAGTTCAACGTTCGGTGGTGGTTTCCTGCATCTGTTCAGTTAACTTACATGACGTTAAAATATCTTACATGACGCTAAAATATAATTTTAAATAACTAACAGTGGTAATTTTGAATTATATTGAGAATTATATTGAGAATTATATACGTTATTCCCATTTAGACGAGGTCGGGATGAAATGAGTATCACTGAGGAAGATGATTTTTACGGCCGGATGCTCTTCCTACAGTCAACCCCATCAGATGAGTTATCTAGAGATTAATGAATGAAATTGGGCAAGAAGTTGAAAGGAGGTACCCATGGCCTGTTAGAATGTACGGTCCTGGTATTTGCCTGGGGTTGAAAATCATTTCAAGGCTGGTCGACGGTGGGGTTAGACTCCACTATCTTCCGAGTCCAAATACAGTCAGTCCCCATGGCTTGACCACGCGTAGCTTCCACGGCCGGTTAATTGTGAAAGAAATATACAGTACCTCAGCTAAAATTGAACTAATACTAAACGAGTTGAACAATAAAATAAGGTATAAGATATTATACACATATACATAAATAAATAAATAAATAAATAACTTAAATACATAAGTAAATATATAAACAAATCTATATATATATATAACAAGTAGTTCCGTGATGAACTGTACAGCCTATTTTCATATATCCTACTTATGTTAACTGCCACTATCAACATACACAATTTCAGTTTGATTGCTGTAATAGATTCGTAGATAATGAGAACCGACGAAATATTTCGGATGGTCACCAAGTTGGATTTTATATATGTAGGTCTTAGAGTTATGTACTGTTACATGAAGATTATTGTGTACGAGTAGCATTCAAACTTCAATCGCATGATTAGGACACAAGAAGTAAAAACGAGATTTTAAAATTTCGCACAGCTGCCATCTTGTGGTTATGGAAACAATTGAAATAAATTAGATGCCTATGGATTAACATTCATATAAGGATTTACTATACCAAGTTTCACTGCACTCGGATGGTTAAATTGCGAGAAACGTCCATGTGGATATTTATACTTCGCGTCGCCGCCGTGTTAGATTTGTGATCACCAGGTTATTTAAAGTCTTATAGGTGAACTTAAGTTCTTAGCCCCTATGAACATAAAAAAAAATTCAGTTTGATTGCTATAATAGATTCGTAGATATTCAGATCCGTCAAAATATAGCGGATGGTCGCCATGTTGGATTGTTAAATGTATAAGCCATAGAGTCATGTACCATTAAAGGAAAATTATTGCGTTGGTTCATTATTCACACTTTCACTTCGATCGCATGATTACATGATTACGACACAAGAAATAAAAAAATAATTTTAAAATTTGCACAGCCGCCACTTTGAGGTTATGTAAACAATTGAACTAAATTATATACCAGTGCATTACAATGTGTATAGACATTTCCTGTACCAGATTTCATTGCGTTTGGGACATTAAATCGCGAGAAAGGTCTATTTAAAATTTACAAATTCGCTTGGCCGCCAAGTTCGTTTTGTAGTTAACCGGTTTTTGAAAGTCTTATAGATGAACTTCCAGTGGTGTCCTTTATCTCCGTAAAACATTTCAGGGTGATACCGCTAATTGTTTCAGAGATATAGATTGCCGGTGAAATATTTCACACATCCGCCATCTTGTGGTTATGTAAACAATTGAACGAAGTTAGATTTCGGTGCATTACAATGTGTATAAACATATACTGTACCAAGTTTTATTGCGTTCGCTTGGTTAAATCGCGAGAAACGTCTATTTAAAAGTCGCAAATTCGCGTGGCCGCCATGTTGGTTTTGTAGTTGCTAGTTTTTCAAAAGTCACATACGTGAACTTCTAGTAGTTTCCTTTATCACCGTAAAAAATTCCAGGGTGATATCGGGAATAGTTTCAGAGATATTGAATGCTGGTGAAATATTTCGCTCAGCCGCCATGTTGGATTCGTGAGACGTAACAAAATTTGAAGGGCACGGTCGGGGTCGTCCGGAATAGCGCTATGAACTTACCGAGTTTCATTGAAATCGCTCCAGCAGTTTAGACTTTATTAGGGGACACACACACACACACACCTCACACACACACACACGTGCACACACATACGGACAAAAGGTGATCTCATAAGCCTATTTTTTTTTCAAAATTGAAAATAGGCTAAAAATGAATGCTGTTCGTAGTCTCGCTAAAACTCGAGAACGGCTGGACCGATTTGGCTAATTTTGGTCTTGAATTATTTGTGGAAGTCCAGGGAAGGTTCAAAAGGTGAATAAATATGAAAGTTGTTGCGCACGAGTAGATTCAACAAATGAGTGACGGCACGCGAATTGCTTAAACAAAGTCCCGTATACGTTCATATACCATTCATCCGATTGCTATGAAACTTTGGTTGTATTGTTGTGCACACTCCAGGAAAGGTTTCTGACTTAGTAAATCCTTTTTACAATAGGTAGCGCACGAGTAGATTCAACAAATGAGTAACGGCGCGCGTATCATTAAAAAAAATGCCATATGCGTTCATATACCATTCATGCGATTGCAATGAAATTTGGAGAAATGCTGTTTCCACTACCGCAAATATTTCTGATTTAGTAAATCCATTTTACAATTGGTAGCGCACGAGTGTATTCTTTTAAAGAGTTACAGCACAGGAATCGTTTCAACCAAGTCCCGTATGCGTTCATATACCATTCATTTCATTGCGATGAAACTTTGGTGAGCTGTTGAGCACGCTCCCATGATATTTTTGAGATAGTAAATCAATTTTACAATAGTTTAGAGGTGGTTAACGGAAAAAGAAAAAAATATTGGGAATCCAAAAGCACTTCTACAAACAAAGTTACAACACCAGCTGTACCCGATTTGGCTAATTTTGGTCTTGAATTATTTGTGGAAGTCCAGAGAAGGTTTAAAAGGTAAATAAATATGAAAGTTGTTAACTATCTTTCAGATTATTTTTATGTAGAATGATAAATCTTAAGTTTTGTCACAAATTAACTTTCTGAACGCAACCATAATATTTGACATTTGACAATCAACTATATGTAGATTGATAAATCTTAAGTTTCGTCACAAATTAAATTTCTGAACGCAACCATAATATTTGACATTTGACAGTCAACTAGAACTTTCTTTACTTCGGTGATCCTTTGTGATAGTGACATTTCAAGTTATGTGCTCTTTTTTTTGTTGATCTTTTGTGATAGTGGCACTTTACTGCTCAGTGCGCGAGAACTTTTCTCACTTTGATTAATTAAAATTTACGATGCCGAGGAGAAGACGACCTGACTTAGGTCGTCGCAGTCAATCAAATGTGCGAAGAGCTACCTCGCGTGCTAACCGCACTGATGACCTGAGAGAGACAGATCAAGAAAATAGTCGTATTGCTATGTCAGAATTGCGTTCTTTAGTGAGTGACAATGAAGTAGATAGGCTTAGAATGCAACGAGTTCGTGCACATCAAACACAACAGCGAGCACGACATAATGAAATTGAGCGATTCCGCAGACGCAGTGCTCCTGTGATTCTGGAACGAGCTGCATTCCACTATGATCCGGCAATATATTATTGTGCCGACAAATCGGTAACAATTTGGGAAATGACAATAATTTGTAAATATTGTAAGGCGTTAAAATACAGTGGTGAATCTACTGGATTATGTTGTGCTGGAGGAAAAGTAAAATTGCCACAATCGGTCCCACCACCAGATCCTTTACGCTCTTTAGTTTCTGGGATTGGAAATGATTCTAAGCACTTCTTGGTCAACATTCAGAAATATAACAGCTGTTTCCAGATTACATCGTTTGGCGCTTCATACAGGACAATTTCATGCCCACTTTCAAGGTATTATACCATAATATTTTTATATATATATATAATATTCAAGTTTGTATTAAAATATATATCGGAAATAATTATTGGACAAATCTTTAAAAATTACAGTTACAAGGACAAATGTATCACTTACTGGGGGCGCTGTTACCACTACCAGATGCAGATCATCAATTTTTACAAATTTATTTTATGGGCAATTCAGATGCGGAAGTTGATAAGCGTTGTGCTCACAATCCAACAGTGAAGAGAACCATTGTCCAAGAATTACAAATGTTTCTTCATCAGAACAACAATTTAGTAAACATGTTCAAAATAGCATTGGATTGGATGCCATCTGACAGCCATAATATTGTCATTCGAACTGACAAAACACCTGCCGGTGAACACACAAGGAGGTTTAATTCACCATTGACGAAGTGGCTGTTGTCATTGTGGGAGAAAATTTACAATCTAAAGATATTGTGCTTCATCGTCGGAATAATGATTTAAAACGTGTATCTGAAACACACAGGACTTATGATGCGTTACAATATCCTTTGATCTTCTGGCAGGGGGAAGATGGATACCATTTTAATATCAAAATGGCAAATCAAGTAACAGGTATCTAGATTAAACAAGATTAAATAATATTTATAAATTCTATTCATCTAAGTAACAAATTAAAAAATTTTCATTTTTCATTGCAGGTGTTGAAACCAACAAAAAAGTTAGTGCTATGAATTTCTATTCATACAGACTCATGATCCGTGAGGGTGAAGTAAATAATATTCTGATGTGTCGATGACTTTTTCATCAGTTTGCCGTTGACATGTATGTCAAAATTGAGACTGAACGATTGACATACATCCGTTTGAACCAACGACAGCTTCGATCAGAGGAATACATTCATCTCCGCGATGCTATAAATGCCGATGGCAATGTGAATAATGTGGGAAGAATGACAATTTTGCCAGCTACTTACATAGGAAGCCCGCGCCACATGCACGAATATGCTCAGGATGCTATGTCATATGTTAGGCATTATGCCGCCCAGACTTATTTGTTACATTCACCTGTAACGCACAATGGTCCGAAATCAAGAGGGAATTGCTACATAGCCGTACACCAGTTGATAGACTTGACATCACTGCCAGAGTTTTTAAACAAAAATTAAAATCTCTCATTAATGTCTTCATAAAGCATCGCGTGTATGGCCAAGTCCGTTGTTGGATGTACTCTGTAGAATGGCAAAAGCGTGGTCTGCCACATGCGCACATTTTAGTCTGGTTAGTGGAAAAAATAAGGCCAGATGAGATTGATTCCATAATTTCAGCTGAAAATCCTGATGAAACAGTTGACCCAAAATTGCATGCAGTAGTTACCAAACACATGATACATGGACCTTGTGGAGTTTTCAACTACAATTCACCCTGTATGGTCGACGGCAAGTGTTCCAAGCGATACCCAAGAGACCTGATGGCTGAAACCATAACGGGAAATGATGGATACCCATTGTATCGTCGGCGATCAGTTGCGGACAATGGGCGATCGGTAGTGGTGAAGGTAAGAGGACAAAATGTTGATGTAGACAATCGATGGATTGTGCCATACTCGCCAATATTGTCCAAAGCTTTTGAGACTCACATCAATGTGGAATATTGTAACTCTGTGAAGTCGATCAAGTACATATGTAAATATGTTAACAAAGGTAGCGATATGGCCGTCTTCGCTGTAACCAATGCAAATGACGAAGTATCACAGTACCAGATGGGTCACTGTGTAGTAGCAACGAAGCAATTTGGCGTATCTTTTCATTTGCGATCCATGAAAGACACCCTACAGTAGTCCAATTATATTTTAACGAATCGAACGCGGCAGACAGAGTGGCACGTCCACCGTCGACAACATTAACAAGTTTCTTCGCATTCTGTCAAACTGATGATTTTGCTCGCACTTTGCTGTAGGCTGACATGCCACGCTATTACACATGGAATGCATCATCGAAATCGTTTCAGCGTCGAAAACAAGGAACACCAGTTGAAGGACATCCAAATTTATTTGATTCAGACGCTCTGGGTCGCATCTACACAGTACATCCAAATAACGATGAATGTTATTATTTGCGGTTGTTGTTGGTGAATATTCGTGGTCCGACATCGTTTAAACAACTGAGAACAGTTAATGGACAGCTGTGTGCGACTTACCGTGAGGCATGTCAACTATTACATTTACTCGAGAACGATTCGCACTGGGATGATACGCTCAAGGATTCCGTAATATCTCGATCGCCGCATCAAATTCGTACATTGTTTGCGATTATCATATCGACATGTTTACCCTCGAATCCAAAAGATTTGTGGGTTAAGTATAGAGATGACATGTCTGAGGATGTTTTGCATCGTGTGCGCCGTCAAACTTTGAATCCTACACTACAAATTACTGCAGAAATTTACAATGAGATATTGATCATGTTAGAAGATATGTGTTTATTGATGGCAAATAAAGTATTGTCGTGTTTGGGAATGACAGCACCCAATCGTCGTATGCACGATGCATTAAACCACGAGTTGCAAAGAGAACAACAGTACGACATTGAAGCATTGGCCGAAACAATTCGTACAAATGTTCCACAACTAATCAACAACAAAGAATTGCGTACGACACTTTGATAGAAGCTGTGAACAGTGGATCTGGTGGAATTTATTTCCTTGATGCTCCCGGAGGAACCGGAAAAACGTTCTTAATTTCATTGCTTTTGGCGAGGATCAGATCGCGAAATGATGTAGCTCTAGCGTTGGCTTAATCTGGAATAGCTGCGACTCTGCTAGAAGGCGGGCGAACTGCACATTCTGCACTGAAATTACCATTAAACATGCAAATCAACGAAACACCAATTTGCAACATCGCCATAAGTAGTGCAATGTCCAAAATCCTACAGGTATGCAAATTGATTGTTTGGAATGAATGCTCAATGGCCCATAAGAGGTCACTGGAGGTACTGGACAGAACGTTGAAAGATCTTCGTGACAACCGAAATATTTTTGGTGGGGCCATGATTCTGTTGTCAGGTGATTTTCGTCAGACTCTTCCAGTTATTCCCCGATCAACTGTTGCTGATGAACTAAACGCATGCCTAGAATCATCGAATTTGTGGCGGTACGTAAAGACACTCCAATTAATAACTAACATGAGAGTATTTTTGCAACAAGATGAAACTGCCAATGTGTTTGCGAAGCAGTTGTTAGACATTGGAAATAATAAAGTCGCAGTGGACACCTCGACCGGATTCATCACATTATCCACAGATTTCTGTCACATCACAGACTCAAAAGAGGAGCTTTTCATCGTGTTTTCCCAGATATAGCGCAACAGTTCAATAACCATAATTGGCTGGGAGAATGAGCAATATTGGCGGCGAAAAATTAAGATGTCGAGGATCTCAATGCGACCATTCAGAATTTTCTTCCGGGACAGTTGGTTTCCTTCAAATCAGTCGACACCGTTATGAACCAGGATGACGTAGTCAACTATCCCACGGAGTTTTTAAATTCACTGGAATTGCCTGGATTACCACCTCACAATTTACAGTTAAAAGTAGGATCAGTTGTCATCATGCTGCGTAACTTTAATCAACCTCGACTGTGCAATGGAACAAGACTGGCTGTGAAAAAGGTGATGAATAACGTCATGGAGGCAACAATCATAGAAGGAAAATACAAAGGAGAGGATGTCTTGATCCCGCGTATACCGATGATTCCAACGGATTTACCATTCGATTTTAAAGGTTTACAATTTCCAGTACGTCTGGCCTTTGCGATGACCATAAATAAATCGCAAGGCCAGTCGTTGGAAGTTTGCGGAATCAACTTGGAGTTTCCCTGTTTCGCGCATGGACAATTATACGTCGCGTGTTCGCGCGTCAGAAACCCGTCATCTTTATTTATTTACGCACCACAAAACAAAACAAAAAATATAATTTATCAGAAAGCTTTAAATTGATTAACAGACTGCATCATAACTGTGTGTGTCTGTCAATATCAAATTGAAACCTTATAAATAGCCAGTATTTCAGGAAAACTCTATTTTGTAAGTAAGCAACATCATGTGTAGTTAATCGAAAATAATAATAATAAAACTTCATTCATACCGAGCATTTTTTAAAATTAATTATGGATTACTTTTGTTTGTTTTAAGGTTATTTTATACAAAAGTTTAGGTCTTTTATTTATCGATTGAGGCAGTACGAAGTCTGCCGGGTCAGCTAGTAAATAAATAAAACAACTGATCTACTACCACCAGCTCGTGTATGTTCTCTAATATGCAAAAAAAAAAGAGATCCCAATACAATATTTATGGTTCAGTTTAACTAACGAAGCATTGAATTAAAGGGGAAATTAACGTGCAAATGGCAATCCGGGCCTAAGCAAATAAAGCAAGTTAGTTTGAAGGATAAATCAAACCCTTAAAAGAGGCAATGGCGTTTTAATTAGGACGGGACTAGTAAGAAAGCGTAATAAGTCTTCTTTATAGAACATCCACACAGCTGTTGTGAGTCGATTTGTGAACTTTGTAGCTCTAATATGCTAGAAATGCACGATAAATAGGCTAACTTAAGAGGGTCTGCAAGTTTACACAGACTCCACAATTTTAATCACAAAGAATTTCGGATTCATAATGTGATCATTAACTAGAAAAGGAGCGGTATACTCTAATTATTTTATTTTGCTTCACGTATCACTTTCCCTTGGTGTTGTAGTCAGCGTAGCCGTACTCATTAAATCGTGCACCAAAGCCGCGAGTGCAGCTGATTCAAGTTCGGAGATCGGAGGTTCGAATCTCGGCGCTGACAGTGGCTATAGTGAGTGTGGCTAATCCCAGGCTTTTCCACACTCCCTTCAGCAAATGCCATGATAGTACCCTATTACAAGTCCTGGACACCTACCTCGTCCCTGTCCATAAAACAGTTACTCGCACTACTGCAGTCATCACATCAAAACGGGTTATCAGACCACGTTCATCACACACCTAACTACACGGGGATGACGAACAAGGAGTTTGAAGCCCGTCAAAGACTTAGCAACAACAGCACATTTATTACACCAAAAACAAGATCTCAACAACATATTATACTGGAAGAAAATCAAAGAACTTTAACAAGTGATCCCATTGTATATTTCCTGAAACTCACTAGGTAGTAATCAGAAGTAACTAGATTCCCATCAGCAAGGAGTAACAAAATGGCCGACAGCGATGTTTCGCTCCGTCATCGTACTGTGGTCAGTAACGGCCGGTAATAAGGTTGCAGTGTTGTACAACGACCAGATTAATCCAAGAAAATCAATTAATACCCTAATATTAGCCTACTTTCGAGTTTTGCAAAAAATGAAAGTAGACTTATGAGATCAACACAGGGCGAAAAATTGTGTGTCTGTCTGTGTGTGTGTATGTGTGTGTGTGAGTCTGTGTGTGTGTGTGTGTGAGTGTGTGTACTCTGAATGTCTGCCCCCCCCCCCTATCAATTCGAACACGGTGAAACCGAATTGAATGAAATTTGGTACAGAGGTAGCTCTAGCATACGGCACCTCAGTGTCATACTTTATATCGCCGCCTTCACCAAAACTGAATGGCGGCCACTCAAACGTTCAAAACGTAAACTCTAATTACGGCTAAACTAATCATCCGATCTCTACCAAATTTGGTGACAACATACCTTTATACAGGACGCGTCTTTCACCCAAACTTCACGGTCATCGGCCTTGCCATTTCAGGATGGCGGTCATGTGAATTATGCAACCATTATAATCAATAGCTTAAGACCCACCAATTCAGATTATCAAGCCTAGGGTGGTTTAAGCTATCCTGAAGGTCGTGATCCGTTATTTATTATAATTTAATATTATAATATTATCCTGTATGAGTGGCTTAAAAGAGCTGAGCCGTATCTGCCACACGACAAGATGGCAGCTGTCCTAATGAGCCAGTCTTATATTTCAGTAGTTTTAGTATGTTGTATGTGATATACCCTACTGATACAATAATATAAACTTTGTATGAAATGATCTATAATGAAGATGTACTGCAGTGAAGAAATAGTTTATTTCAAGTCATTATTTGCCAACAGGTTGTATCTAATATATCAGTTAAGATCGCCATGATATTAAGGATATGGTTGGCTCTGGGCTAGCGTGTTAGTCTGTCACGCAGTTGACTGGGGATCGAATACTGCTACAGTAAACATTTTTTTCTTGAATTCTTTTACAAATGATGTGCACAAGCTCTTTCCACAGATACTGAATAAAATGTCATTTAGCTCAAAGGGGAGGCTAATGTATACACTCGTTTATTAATAAAATCACAGTCCCAGCATTGCACATAAACAGAAGACATTAGGAAAAGGAGAATAGAAGAACTATATACACGTTGTTATCAACCACAGCCTTCTTAATGTCTCTGTACGGTGCTGTCCTCTTGTGGGTTATGTGGGTAATATTGTTCCTATCATACCGCTGTGTAAATACCTGGCCTCCTGAAGTATGACAATTTTGTAATACTGGTAGTTCAACTATTAGCCACGATCGCGCTCCGATTACCTTTAAACACTGCCAGCTGGATCGCCTCCCTCCTGGCTATTTTAAACTGCCTGCTCGTTGAACACCCAGAGGCGTACAAGATACATATTAATTCACTGCTAGGTCGCAGCACCAACCTACTGCGATCGGCGCCGATTTTTAAAGGGGATGGTACCCAAAACGAAAGTTTCTTAAGTTTTCAGGCTGGCTTAATATAGAGATTAACGGACGTGAATGCATTACAATAAGTTAGTAGTTTTGTTATTCAATCATCATAAAGTATATAATATTGATTTTGACACGTACTGGCTAATTATCAATATAAAAGAAAACAAACACTACATGGTGGTAGAGGTGGTTTTAGGGATGAGGACAAAGAGTTATAAATATACCCATACATTTAGGAGAAAGTAGGCTATATGTTCTTTGCTGAACATCTTGTTTTTAGTAATAAAGGCTGTACGTTTCCTTTTACATGTAGCCTATAGGAATTCATAATTTTGTTCTTTAATAATTCAGAAAATCTTATAGGCCTTGTAAGCTACTGTGAACTGTCTGAGGAAGCGAAGCGTGCCAACCAACTAGGAGCGCTATTCCGTTTGGTCGTTGCTAGGCCCAAGCATCAACCAGATCTCAATAGTGAAGGGTATGGTAGAGATGCTAGACCGAGTAAGTTCTATCCCAACAGTTACCTCGGCTGGTCGTTGCCTGCTGATTGCAACAAGGGAGCCGAGGCGCGGACGGAGACATCCGTGAAGCTCCGTCAACTGCCGATACTATGTCTTGCAATGTAATTTGCGCGTACTTGTGACACTCGCTGTTCTTTCTCGCCCTCTTATATAACTTAGGTTGTTTTGTTCTCGTGAAGGTTTCCATGTAGACAATCCATTTAATCCGATGGCACTGTGATGTTCTCTGAACTGCGGCATTCATGTTGAATGAGGTACTTTCGTCTTACCGCGCAATTGAATACGGTTTTCTCTGATAACAATCAGTATTATACCCTAACCCCCCTCCCCCCTTAATGAAAATAGGGCAACACCCAGAACAATTATCTGGGCTAGGGTACAATTAAAGAAGGACGAATCCCTGCTGCTGAAATTCACCAGAGACATCAGCGTGCTAATGGAGATGTGTGTATGGATGCTAACAGTGTTCGGAGATGGGTGACGCATTTTTAAAGGATGAAGCACGAGCATTCAAGATCAGCCGCGCTGTGGGTGCCCTCCAACTGCCTCCACTGTGTGCGACATAGCACGTGTTGACGACATCATTAAAAAGGATCGACGTGTCAATGTTAGTGAAATTTCGGAGAGACTTGCAATAGGACACAGTGCAGGCTTGAATAATAATAATAATAATAATAATAATAATAATAATAATAATATCGTATCGGGCCTTGAGTGCCGGGTGCAAGCTTTCTTATTTGACACCCAGAGGGCAGCTTGCATGCCAAATTTTGTTGTTCTTTGAAGCTGCAATGCATGAAATAATTCGTTAGTCGGGAAATCGAAAGTTTGTTCCCGTTGTCATGGTTACTCACCAAAGAGCACGAAGTTCGAAGACAAACCATCCCACAGAATCTTCTTCAGGAAATTAAGGAGATGATTTTGTGGTGAGTATCGTTACGGGAGATAAGAGCTGGTTCCCCCATTATGAACCAGTAACAAAACGACAAACATGGAAAGACACCGAAATGAGAGAAAATCAAAGATAGTGTTGTCTGCTGGTGAAGTTATGGGTACCGTCTTCTGGGATGTAGATGATGTCATTCTGGCTGAATTCCTTGAACCTGAGCAAACCATAAATGCCACCTGTTACGTTGAAACAAGCTTCGTCGCACATTGCGTGATAAACGTCCTGGAAATAGCATTACCCTGTAACACGATAACGCACGCCCCTACATTGCTCGTTTCACCAGCGAGCACATTGAAATATTTGGATGGGAAGTTATGTCGCATCCTCCCTACACCCTCCGACTACCACCTTTTTGGTTTTATGAAGGAGCGGATGAGAGGCCAGCGCTACGGCACGAACGAGGACGTGAAGAGAGCAGCGCGTCAGTGCCTTCGGTATGCCGGAACGGTCTTCCACCATCAAGGGATTTTCAAACTTTCACAACGGTGGGAAAATGTGTTCTAAGGAATGGAGACTATGCTGAAAGATAAACAATAGTTAATAGTTTGAAACGATGTATTTTTCTGTAAATAAAATATTGCTTACTACTTTCAGTATGACCCTGGTATAGAGATAAAACACTTTATAACACTAAAAAGAAATTAAAGGGCACATATTCTCTATTCAAAAAAGATAATTTCATACTACTGTAGTTGTATATGTACAGTACGAGTGACTTGTTTTAAATTTGGCAATACTGCATTGCACGTTGGATAAACAGGTTGATATCCTAAACGTTAGGTTCCGTAAGGCAATATGGTCATGATAAAAAAGATCATCATTTAAAATAATAATGGGCGGCTTCGGTGGCGTAGTCGGTAGCATGCTAAGCTTCTATGCCCAAGATAGCGGGTTCAAACCCGGCCGAAGCCGTCGGATTTTTTAAGAGCGTTAAAATCCCTCAGTATACCTTCCTTCGGAGGGGAAGTAAAGCCGATGGTCCCATGTCATAGATTTATGGCATGTTAAAGAACCTTTCACTAATTGCACCTGTGTGAAGCTAAATTGGATAGGTTAAGAATGTAAACAACGCTCTTAGGTTTCTATGTTCGTTGCAAAGAGCCGACTGCGGTGGTGTCTAGTAGCTAAGTTCTGAACTTGGCCTAGTAATCGTTGACGGTGGCGCTTGGCGGCAAAAGTTGGAACTATTTGAAAAATTCTAAGTTGCAGTACTTAAATTAAAAAACAGATAACACACACTAATACAGTCATCACAATTAACACCGGTTATCAGACAGATTCTACACACACCCAAAGTACACGGGGCTACATGACCGCGTTGTCGCAGCCCCTAAACTTAAGAACCAACCAACCAAAATAATGATGATGATGATTATGATAATAATAATAATAATTTTTGTTAATGCAGCTAAATGCCATTTCTTTTATTTTCAGGTCGGATTAGGGAAGGGATTTTGGAAGGATAGCGGTCATGAACCTGTTGAAAGGAACCATCCCGGCATTTGCCTGGTTTTGAAAATGGTAAACCACAAACAACATTTTCAGGACGGTCGAGGTGGGATTCTAACCCACGCTCTCCCGCTGCCAGTGAGGTACTAAGGACTTGGTAGATCACATCGTGTTGTTCTAGAGCTCTCTGTTTTCGCTCCAAGTTGTTAGTAACATTTAAAACAAAGCCATACGATGATGAAGAGCCCAGGAATTACTACACATTATCCGCATTTACACAAAACATCACCATTTGCGAATGAGTCTGTTCATAAAGCACCAATGTCAACACAGAGTCCATGTTATATGAACAATCTAAATAGGTTTTTGTTACTTTCAATTGTGTGTGTGTGTTAAAATTCAAAGTTGACGTCCTGTTTTGTTGTTGTCGCCGTGTGTGGCCACCAGGGGCACTGCGGTAATTGCTCTGTAGTTTTATTTGCTAACCCAACAGCCAGGAGCGCAGCTTTAACTACCCCAGAAAACAGTTACACGCTCTAATCCACTATTTGCAATCATCATCACGAAAAATACGAGCCATAAACCGTCCAGTCCCATCTCATACATTTTGGCAAAATATAAGTCCGATCATCTCTTTATTCCCACGCTTTATTCAAGAAAGGAACAACTCACCTATCCACTTCAAAAATTAAAAACACCAACAGTTTCAATTTTACGTTACCCGTAATAAATAAATTACTACTTTCACTAGAGTAACTGTACAAACATGGACTTCAAAGCATAGAGACCGATACGGCTGGCTCATGGTCAAACATGGATCAGATTGTAGGCATCTCGTATGGAAGGAGAACTGGCCAAAGGCAGACAGGTTGTCCTGTTTCACAGTATACTTTCCACCAGGAAGAACATCACAGACCAAAAAACACACACAATAGTTTCATAGTATTCTATTCCAAAATCTATCAAACGACGTAACTGAACAGTCAAATCACACTCCACGAATGAACTGTTTCCATGGTGACGCTTCTGCAGTGATAGCCTTAGGGTCAAGGAATTCCCTGGGAATTGAAATAAAGGGCCATCCCGGTTTCATGTTAGGATGGAGTGTGAGAAAGAACTGAGAAAAATCACCCTGGATGGTTACTGAGCGCTGGGATTTGAACCACGGTTCTTCAAACACGCAGATCTCCAATACTATCATGGAGTGTTTCACTTTTAAGCATCCTTAACAATCACCTGCTACAGAATTCGACCCCCACCCTAAACCCAGCGATAGTATGCTTCAACCAACCACACTAGAAGTCAGCCATTATTCAGAATGGAACATTGTGATTATTGGCAAAATACAGTTCAGCCATTACATAGCGAGTAAAAATGTCATGGCGCGCTCACGATAAGAACCTGCAACCAGGTCCGGCACTAGAGTTGGGAATACAGTATCTCCTACTACACACTCAAAACTTAATACAAAGGACTGATTATATTATTAGCTCATATGCATAATGTAGAGATTTGAAGCCGATCTTTCAGTGTTGCCTATACAAAATTATCATTTGTAGATCTTCAATAATTGGTCAACGCGATTGTGCCCAATGAACGGGCGGAGTACAAGATATAAATATAAAAATACACCCCTGGAAATTATTACATGTATTAGTTAATTGCCCCATTTAATAGTGACAATTAACTACCGGGTCATTATCGATGTGCACCCCAATAAACACGGCAAGCTAAGCCGGCTGTGACTGGTGCAGATCGCGGGCGCGTACCCGGTTGATCCGGTGGTTAGCGCGCACTTTCACACTTTAGCCAAACATGTTCAATAATGTGTACTTACAGTGCTCATAGGCGATGCTGAAAATGTCCTCGCTCTCTTGTAACACACACCTGACATCTTCTGTTGAAAGAATGTCTGTCAACTCTTTTATTCTTTACGAAGCCTGTTTCATTGAATCGTCTAGTGAGCCTCCTAATTGCACTGACATTAGGCACAGGTCTTCCTGGAAACTCGATTCGAAATTCTCGTCTCGTTTCAGAACAAGATTTTCTGCTTTTCATAGACAAATTATGGATATACACACGTTCGCGCAATGTGAATTGGTGTCTAGGCATAACCAACAATCACAGTAATCACAATACTCACTGAAAATCAAACACTAATGTCTAAGCTTTGCAGATAAACATCCTATGAGTGAACTAACGATATGAGTCAGCGGAGCACGCCTACCACCGGCTGAACCGCGATTTGCGCCAGTCACAGCCAGCGTAGCTTGCTGTGTTTATCGGGGCGCACATAGATAATGACCCTGTAATACACGGAACTTTTTCCAGGAGTGTATTTTTGTATATACTCGTATATATATATATATATCTTGTACCCCGCCCATTCATTGAGCATTGACCGACTGAAAAGCTACAAATGCCAATTGCATATGCCTTACTATTAAATGCAACATTCAGAATACATCAGCGAGACTTAAAAATTCACCCACCCTGTTCTGAAGTCCGGAGTCATTTCCGCCTACAACCTGTAATTTTTCCGTTAATGTCCTACCATTGAGTTAACGCGGCAAGGCATTCAACACAATCCACAGTTTATTGTCGGCAGCTGATAATCCAATTAGGTACAGTCATAATTGTTGAATGTACGTAATTGAAGACATCAGTAGTCTACTGATTCCGTGATAAACTTTCGCTCGCTGTTGCTAATGTACCTAAAATATTTCACGTCGCTGCCAGATAAATTAATATCTCTCTTTTATAAGCAACCCTTCCAAGCTGAGTACAACGTAATAAGCGTTCATCCGATAAGATGTATGTTCCAGTGCGATGGTATAATTAAACCAGCAGGTAAAGTATAGGGAAAAAAACCAACAAGAATCTCGGTAGCTAGTCCTTAAAAAGTTAATTAAAACAAATAAGAGCGAGAGAGTACAGTACAGAAATTGCCAGGCTACCTGTAGTAGGATATCAGTATGTTAATAACGTCCATTACGACATCGTTACACATGGTTCATTTTGATGTCGCTGCGCTTTGAACAGCAGCCAGCGATGAGTAGGCAGATAAACGTCGAGGAATTTCGTTATTTCAATCTGGTAGGCAATTTATTGATCGGATCGGAAGGGATCTGTGATGGCTATCTGTGCCGTGTTAATGCGAGCAGAGGACGGCTCCAGGCCCTGTGTCCGTCATGCTCAGGATTATCGACTGATGAGACATGAAATTCTAACCCCAGGACTTCCGCATTTAACAAATTCCTCTTAAAAGGCTACCGAACAGTGTAAATGAATCCATCAAATTATTACGTTTTATAGAACGCCTACAAAGCGGAGCAATAACCCCGAGAGTGCCGTTTGTAAAACCCTACACGAGAGGTAGCATGTGGCTATTATTTATAACACATAGCCTAGCCTCAACTCCTTCCTATTGTTATACGATACGTTATTATTCGAATTTGTATCTTTCACAAGCTTTTGAATACCAAACGCACTTTTTCATGTATCATGCCGTGTTATTTATTATTATTATTATTATTTATTTATCGTATGGCTTTTAGTGCCTGGAGTGTCCGAGGACATGTTCGGCACGCTAGAGGCTGTAGCTGCTTCAAGTGGACACCACTAGGGTGAGCTACAAGTTCCGTTCAATTTCAAGTAGTTCCAACTTTCGCTACCAGATATCAATGATACCTAGTGGTGAACGTTGGAACTTTGATAGAGCATTACAACGAAATCTAACCTAGAAATTTAGCTCCACACAAGATTAGTCTGTGGAAGGATCTTTTACATGCCATAAATCTATGACATGGGACCGCCGGCTTTACTTCCCCTCCGAAGGAAGGCATACTGAAGGATTTTAACGCTCTTAAAAAATCCGACGACGCCGGCCGGGTTTGAACCCGCTATCTTGGGCACAGCAGTTCAGCATGCTACCAACTACGCCACCGAAGCGGTGTTGTGTACGGTATATGAAATACAAGCCATCAAAATGTTCAACAGTGAGGAAAAATGTTTGAAACAACCGGAAGTCATTGAAAGTTACATCCGTAAACGTATATTAATAACCTGTATCGACACACACAATTTCAGTTTGATTGCTGTAATAGATTCGTAGAAACCCAGTTATATATTTCGCTTGGTGGCCATGTAGACCATTAAATTATGTACCAATACATGTAGATTATTGCGTTGATTCATGATAAAATCCTTTACTTCGATCACTTGATTAGGACACAAGAAATAAAAACATAATTTTGAAATATAGCACAGCCACTACATTGAGTTTACCATATCATTTGAATTAAATGAGATGCCAATATATTAAGTGTCGTATAAAGAATTACCATGCCAAGTTTCAGTGCGTTCGGGTGAGTAAATTGCGAGAAATGCGCATTTAAATATTTAAACTTCGCTTGGCCACTAGGTTATTTTCATGCTTATCAGATTTTTGAATGTCACTTGAGTGGATTTATTACTTAGTACTCTTTTATCACCATACAATTTCACATTTATATCAACAATAGTTTCATAGATACTGTATGCCGGTGAAATACTTCGCGCAGTCACCATGTTGGATTGGTAGACACACATACGCACACACAAACACGCACATGGGAAATAGGTGATCTAATAAGCATGTGATGAATATAGGCTAAAATCTGACTTGAGGGCTGGAAAGGGATGCAATCAGACTCGCAAGAACTGATAAGAGATGGATTCGGCTCTCATCTGAGTCATCCTTCATACATTTCTCCTCGTATACCCCTGGGAAGTTACACGACTTGACCACAACTGATTCGTTACTAATCCTACACCATGGTGTCCACAGAATTTTCAATGTCAAATTTTCTGACTTTTCCTGACTTTTCCTGACTCGTGAAGTCATCGTAACATCGGAAAAGAGGTTCATTGAGCAAACAAATATATATAATATTTGCAGCCTCCATTATCCCCTTAGCTGCCCAACGCTCGCCTCTTTATTCTTTTAAAATACAAAATAAAGTGCAATGAGCTTGGCGATGGGGTCGCCACATCCCTACGCCAACGCTAAAAGAGCGTACAAGAAATAGGTAAACGAGGTTTTTACTATGATGTACTGTAAAAATGGAAACTTGTCGAGTGAGTTATTGCTTTTTATCTTCAGAGATTAGTTGAACTAGTTACATCAAAATATGGCTGTAAAACACAAAATACTGTATGGTTAATATAAAATTCCTGACTTTCTAATACTTTTCGCCATTTTTCCTGACTCACGCCATTTTCACACTTTTTCCTGACCTTCCTGACCAAAAACAAAATTCCTGACTTTTCCTGATTATTCCTGAGTTTTCCTGCCTGTGGACACCATGTACACCCACTTTCAGGAGCACACACCGAAATAGATTATCAAATAGGATTATACATACACTGTACGGGGCAGGTGGGCATGATATTCCAAGCTCTTAAATAATACATGTTTCTCTATGATATTCTTTAGTTATACGAATCGTTACATACTGAAATGATTAAACCTGTTAGCGACCGGTAGTAATTTACCAACATTGCGATGCTAAACTGTGGCGCTAAAATACTGCCACATGGCCCACAGAAAGGCAGGACATGTAGTTGTTAATTAACGGCTGGGTAAAAGGGGAAAAAAGTTCTCACTAATGGACTGGTTTCGAATCCCTCCACATCTCGTTCATCACAGAGATGAAGCACTTTGTAACCTGTTTGAACATAAAGCTATCGATACATCAATATCCCGTCATGTGAATTATTACGCCACCGTTTCATACAGGATTAAATAAATTATTACAAATTACTATTGTGTTTATGCTAACTTTGTCATTTTGGAATGGAAAAGTTTGTGTAAAATTAAATATTTTTAAGTAGACATATAACAATTAGTCAGGATTTGTTCGGATTAAAGATAAATCACTTGGTACTGAACGATATGATTTATAAATAAATTGTGATAAATGAAACTCCATCAAACAGGCAAATGCTTTGAGAGAATTAAAATGAAAACTGAGAGCTTTCTTTGACAGAATATTTCAATTCAGTGAAAAATTAGTTTAAAATAAACATATATAATGCAGGTTCCTACAACACTGTAGTGCGCGAGCTTGTACAGGGACTAGGGATACAGAGGTGGACACATTATTAGAAACATAAATTCGTTTTCCGTATTTATTATTTGTATGTAGTCTTAATTAATTATTTACCTTCATAAATTTAGATGCTCTCTTAATCATGTGAAATTCCTATTCCTTTTAACTACGGTATTTATGATGTTTTGTGCGACTCTTTTAGAATGGCATTGCTTTCTGATGAATACCACATAATTATCGCATAAATTATTGTTAATCATATGCCACACATATTTCACTACCTAGTAATAACAAAACACGTAAAATATTTATCAAATTAAGAAATTACGAGCAACACTAACAACATAAAATATTTATAATTAAATAACAGCAATAATGCAAAGTCGTTAATTCATGGGAGCTACGTATTTCCTAATGCACTTCCTTTGAATTTTTACAAATTTTTGTGGTGTGCACCCCGAATGTACTGAATCAAGCACTTTAACGAATGTATCAACTTATATATTTTCGTTTATTCATTTAAGGGGCTTGCAACATCTTGGTCATCAGCCCTGTGTAGTTGGGTGTGTGTTGTGTCTGATAACCTGTATTTATGTGATGACTGTAGTAGTGTGTGTAACTGTATTAGGGACAGGGATGAGGTAGGCACCCCCAGACTTCAAATAAGGTGCTACTCCAACATTTGCCTGGAGTGAGTGTGAAAAATAACGGGCAAAAAACCACCACACTTAGGAAAGCAATGTTAGTGCCGGGATTTAAAAGTACGAAATTGCGGACTTTCTGCAATTGCTCGCGGGGTCGAGCTGCACGATTTAACGACCACGGCTACGTCACGGGGCTATTAACTTATCCTCACAAAATTAAGACCGAAATTCATTCACAAAAGAACACGATGAACAGTAGCTCCAGATAGGGGCACTAAAAGTATATAACAAGGGTTACATGTAGAAAAAGTTCCGTAAAGACCAAGAAACAAAAGGGGCGGAAGGTTAGTCCACCTCCGTGGCCAACCCGAGGAAGACAAAGGGCGCCTTATGAAATATGAAACAGACCCTCCCCATCCAGAGATATTCCGCCCCGACAAAAGTTTCAAGTCCTGCATTGTAGGACCAGGGCGGAGGTCCTAACATTTCTCGTCTCATGCTTAATTGATTGATGTTTTAAAATATTTAAGGCGTTCGCACGACTTTCTTTGATTCATTTGTATCGAATCAGTGAAACAAGAACGCCCTATCTATCACGCCTCTCGCTTTCAATGTGCCCGTCCGCGTAGTTGATCATATAGTCTGCGCTCACAGATTGATGTAATTCCTTCTTAATAGTTGTTTCAATCCATTCCTTGCTGCATGGATCTTATTCTTAGACCAGTAATCAAGTGTGAGTTTTAACTATATCAGATTGTGTTCGTTTGACTTCACGGCTGGAGCTAATATCGATGTTTACAGATATATCTCGGACTGTGGAACCACGTCCACTCACACAGCAAGTATAATGCAGAGGTGGTCAAACATTCCACCGTGATTCGCCGATAGAACGCGGCCTCTTGACCAGTAAATCACGAGCTTATTTCAGAAACTGGACTTTTATTATGAAATTTAAAGAGATCGGACAGTTCTCAGAACCAGCACTAGATCGCATGCAAGCAAAGATGTTCTTGTCAGTGTCGTGAAACAAATCAACAACAACAACAATTGTGAAAACTACAGAATTACCATTTTTGGTATAGATTCAATTAAAATAATTTGTCAATTTTGCTTGATATGCAATAAATTAAGCTTTACGTGATAAACGTTATTAATAATGTTATTATCACTATCATTGTTATTATTATTAATGTTATTATTATTATTATTATTATTATTATCACTATCATTATTATTATTATTATCATTATTATTATTATTATTATTATTAGACATGTCAACCTCATGATGTAGCAGCTAGCATTCTTGGCTATTGCCCCGGAGGTCTGGGTTTGATTCCTAGCTCTGCCAAGAAATTTAATTCTGGTCTAAGGGCTTCAACGGTGTACACTCAGCCTTGTGAGCCCAAACTGTGAAGAGGCGGGTTTAATTACCTCCTCAGCCATCCTAGAAGTAGTTTTCCGTGGTTTTCCCACTTCTACTCCAGGCAAATGCCCAGTCCTCACCTGACTAAAAAGTACACACTCTACTACTACAACTACTACCACTACTACTACTAAGGAAACAAGATTTAAGAACTCACATTTTTAATTCCTAAAACAAATAATGAATTTGGCAAAAGTTCATTAGCTTACATGGTGCCATTTCTATGTAACAAGCTACCACATTCACTGCTGGTCTTTGAGAGTATTGCAAAAACAGAAAAAAGGTATCAGAAATTGTATATAGAAAATTTCTTAAACTAAGTGGACAACTGCTCGTATATGTAATAGACTCGCCACGATTAGCCGTTGTCGTCACTGGTTTGCGCATTACAGCCTCCGGCTCGTTACTTTTTGAACGCACCTTATATATATATATATATATATATATATATATATATATTATATACACACCCAGGAACACAGGGCTAAATGACCACGATGACCAAGCCCTTCAGAAGAGGCAACAACGATGATAATAATAATAATAATAATAATAATAATAGTAATAATAGTAATAGTAAATTGTATATGATTGTATGTTATTGAATTCTCAGTCACTTGCACTTGACTTAACTGTCTGATTTCACATATTATTATTATTATTATTATTATTATTATTATTATTATGGCATTCATTTCACCACATAAGTGGGACAAATCAACATATCGAGACGGTATGACAACTTTTAGGGTGGCAAATCGAGAAACAAACTACATAGTGTAACCTAGGAGCCCCCCCAGGTGCGATTCCCGGGCCTACCAGAAATTTATGATTTGACGTGACGTCTGCAACGCGGTACACTGCTTTAAATGAGAAATAGCACTCCATATTTAGTTTACACGATATTGAACAGTAAAAGTCTTCAAAAAATCAACAGAAATAAAAACAAATTCTGTAGGGCTTCTTGTTGAGGCATATGACTTAGTCATAAATAAAAGTCGAACCATGTGTAGTGCTTGGGAATTTCTTTGACATAAACTTAAATCTGACATCTTAGCCCCTTTTGAATACGCACATAACGAGAATCATGTCTGAACAAATGACGAAAATATAGAATCTCTGATAATCATCGCTATATTTCTGGTTGCCATGTACCTGCTAGGATGTAATATTGTAATTAGAATCAAGTTCCAGGGCGCACACACGTTTCACTCCGCCAACTTCTTCCATTGTTTGCGAACTTTCCACAAGTGGTGAGCCTTCCGCACAGTTCCTGGGTGACAACTGACAGCCTGGGATCTTCCTTTAAAGCATGTGCCGCTGTGTATACTCCACGAGACAGAGTTACACATACAGTGCACTGCAGTAGTTTGTTTGTGCGTAGTTGTGAGGTTAGATTAATATATTTTGTAAAATGTTTCGTTATGACCAAATGCCTTTCATCATGATCCAAGCAGTTAACGAGAGATGAAATAAATTAAAGTGAAATAACTGGCCAAGAAGTTGGCAATCGTGGCCTAGTGCAATATGTCTGCAGTTGAAAATGAGAAACTACGGATAATCATTGCAAGGACGACTGACGACAGAATTCGACCCCACTCGTCCTCCAAGTACGGCTTCATGGCGCTACTCATTAACCACCAAGACAGACCAGTTGGTAATAATAATAATAATAATAGATTCGTAGAAAACAGTTTAGAGATATAGTCATTCTGAAGATAAAATCACTTTGAACCGTAGGAGTTGAGAATAAGACCACTATCAAGATTCCAACCCCATACCCTGCATTCCCGACAAACGATGGAACCGTTGTTGTCGTTTATGTTGTTGATTCTTGTAGGGGCGTTACGACATCGTGGTTATGTATCCCCGTGTACATGGGTGTGTGTAGAATTTGTCTGATATCCTGTGTCACTGTGATGTCTGTAATAGTGTGTGTATTTGTAATTGACGTAGGAAGCGGCCGCGGCCTTAAGTTAAGAACCATCCAGGCATTTACCTAGAGTAGAAGTGGGAAACTACGATAAACCACTTCCAGGATGGCTGAGGTAGGAATCCAACCCGCCTCACGAGGCAGAGTGAACCCCGTACCAGCCCTCAGACCAGAATTAAATTTCTTGGCAGAGAAAGAAATCGAATCCAAGCCGCCGCGGTGATAGCCAAGAATGATAGTCACTGCACGGCGGAACCGATTTCACCACGGACGGTCCACCCCCAATGAAACTTATTTGTAACCTCTTGCTGTAAGTTAAAGGCTAAATCCACTGAGCGCCAGACCGTCACCGATCAAAGCATCTTTGCCTTTCGCATAAACCTCAACAGGCATTGGAAATTTTAGAGTTTAGCGTCTCTTAAGTCGTAAGGAAACAAAGCCAATCAATCCAGCCACCACTCCAATGGGGGAGTTGGAAGTCCGGAGATCGAGACTTCGAATCCCAGCGCTGATAGTGGCAATCGTGAGTGTGGTTTTTCCCAGACTTTTTCTCTCACTTTCTCCAGGAAAATACTATTAAGGCACCTTACTTCAAGTTCATGAGCACCTATCCACAGAAACACAGGCAATATCAGACAAATTCAACACACACCCGAGTAGCCTACGTAGGACTGATGACCAAGATCCTACCATGAATTCGCAACAAAACAATCTTCCCCTTACATGTCAACTCCTTACTACATGAGTTTCGTCATTTTTTTCCCAGGCACCCTTCATTG
Organism: Meconema thalassinum; assembly: GCA_946902985.2. Lineage (NCBI taxonomy): Eukaryota > Metazoa > Arthropoda > Insecta > Orthoptera > Tettigoniidae > Meconema > Meconema thalassinum. Next base: position 490,612,995 of record OX336390.1, on the reverse strand, counting down.
CTATACTGACATACATCATGGTATCATGAACTACACACCTTGCACTATTTTTCGACAGAGAGCACTTGCAGCGTGGAATCAGTTTAAAGTAACCACTCTGATGAAACTCGGTGCCCTGCGATTCAGTGAATTGTCGCACAGTCTGCTTCACCTCAGCATTGGTGCGCAAGTGACGCCGGAGAGTGCATAGGGGCATGTGATGGGCCCGGGCACGACCAATCCACAGTGTCTGCCGCCGTTATGCGCATGTGCGTTAACACCATGTCCTGGACTCAAGCAATGTTGTTTTAGCATTTTGAATGATCTTGTCGACTTCGTCGTTACGCTACGGCAACGTCACGAAATGTACGGAGAATGCACTGAGGTGTGTGACGTCATAGTACCGCTTGGTGCATGTGTACTGAGTTCACTGGTGAGTTCTGGCGTTACGTTACGGCGACGTCACGAAATGTACGGAGAATGCACTGAGGTGTGTGACGTCATAGTACCGCTTGGTGCATGTGTACTGAGTTCAATGGTGAGCTCTGGAGTTACGAGATGGCAACGACGTCATACAGCCAGCTCCCTCATGACTTGTAACTTTCTAGCGTTCTGATTGTTTCTTGATCATCTAACATGTCAAGAGTCTTTGGCGAGAAGCCACCAGCATTTCTAGCATTTTTCAGCATTTGTAGCATTTAAAATCATATTAAGTCCAGTCTTTCAGACTCACTGTCTCTTTTTCATTCGTGGATGTGGAGGGACGCCCACTTCAATCTCTGCCGTCCTTCACTGAACACGCAACACCAGCGACCGACCATTTGACGAGACATGACCGCTTCACCACACACGGTCTGTAGACGCTCATGGATGACGGACACACTAGTCCCACGTGCCCATTCATACCGGATAACAGCACGCACTTCCATTAGCGACCACGTTGTGAGTACACGTCTGTATTCCATCGTGAGTTGTATTCGAATGATATCGGGCACGCCAATCTGCTTTTGTCGGCTCTCTGCGCATGCTTCATTTCCCCTCCACTGACGCTCCTTCCATCATTGAACCAACCACGGGTGTGGATTCTTATGGCGATTGCTTGTGTCACCTGCTGTACCATCTGCTCCTGCAATAAAATGACGACAGTTACTTTCGAAACTTCCCTCGTATAATCCAATCGGCCCCTAGTCAAATGCCACTCACGCATCCTTCATTTCATCGACATTTTAGAATGAGCAGCGCAGAGCGATCAGCTGACGGTTATGAATATTTGGTGCACCGATGTTGTGTATTCAATCAGGGAAATCTACATTAATATGGTGATATTATCTGATTTGGTATCGGAACAATGACAGGCAGTTCAGAATGTGAATTGACGGACTGAATTCGAACTGTAGGTCACTCTATCGATCACTGTAACATTACAACCCATCCATAGTAGATTCCTGTGCAAAGCTATCGAATAGAATATTTCTTGTTGCAGGGATTGTTGTTTTAGGGTCTTGGGACATCTTGGGCATCAACCATGTGTACTTGGGTGGGTGTTCAATTTGTCTGAATACCTGTATGTGTGTGGTGAGTGTAGTAGTGTGTGTAACTCTAATTATAGAGTAGTGGATGGGGTAGATACCCAGAACTTGAAATAAGGTACTATCCTGGCATTTGACAGGAGGAAGTGTGGAAAAATCAGCGGAACTTGCTGCACCTCGTGGTGAGCAATTTATCGCTTGCGTCTACGTCACGTCCCGTCGTCTTCAATTCGACATTTAGATGCATGCGACTGAGTAAACGTGGGCACGTCACAAAGAGGATGCTGTAATATTTGATCACGATTTAATTGTAGTTTTCATTTAGCGACTTTGACATCGCGGTCATCAGCCTCGTGTATTTCGGTGTGTGGGAAATTTGTCTGATAACCAGTGTCTGTATTGATGTGTATTTGTAATTGAGGCTAAGATTTGGAAGAAGGCGGCCGTTACCTTAATTTAGGAACTATCCCGGCATTTGCTTGGAGTAAAAGTGAAGCCTTTAGGACCAGATCTCTTGACAATACAAGACGGTAGATTAAATACGGTAAGCTCGAAAGATTATTTTTTGAGGGGGGGGGGGCTCGGCCATGCGAAGGGAGACTCCGCTCCTAAAATGTTGACTTTTGTCAACAGCTGACTACCGATGAATTGCGTTCAACTGAACTGAATCGGACGCGAACCGTAGGGAAGATTGCATGTGCTTTAGAGCTTGTTTGGTTCCTATATTATTCAGGCAAAATACAATTAATTATTAATATGAAAATTGAAATCCACGACTGAATTGGAAAATTCAAACTAGAATTTAATGTTAAGCAAAAATGAAAATACAAAAAACTAAGAAAAATACGTATCGGTAAAAAAATAAAATATATATATATATATATATAAATATATAAATAAATAAATGAATAAATTATATAGTTTGTGTTTGTTTGTCATTATGGATAAATCGGATTAATTTTGTTAAGACTCATATAAATGATTTTAGGGAGTAGCACCCCTTGTATTTGCCATATATCATGACTCATCATGAGTAAGATATCCACGAAGTCGCCTCTCAGAACCCTCTCCATATAAAACTAGGAAATTAGTCCTGGACGTGGCGTGGGCTACGTTGATGCAAGTAGCGATACGCGCCTGCCCGAACAACAGAAGATTCGGGCTTGAATCCGCTCTGCTGTCTCAATTTGAAGCCTTACTCAAGGGTTTTTATAATTATATTCATAATTTTAATTACAAAATCCAACCATTGTTTTTTTTAGTTCAATAGGCATTTGCACCGTTCAATTATAGATACACCAATAAATAATATCACTGCACGATTGAATGTTGTGGGAATGCGAGGCAAGATGCAGAACTACTGAATATTGTGGGAACGCGGTGGAAGATGTGGCTCTACTGAATATTGTGGGAATGCGGTGGAAGATGTGGCACTACTGAATATTGTGGGAATGCGGTGGAAGATGTGGCTCTACTGAATATTGTGGGAACGCGGTGGAAGATGTGGCACTACTGAATATTGTGGGAATGCGGTGGAAGATGTGGCACTACTGAATATTGTGGGAACGCGGTGGAAGATGTGGCTCTACTGAATATTGTGGGAATGCGGTGGAAGATGTGGCACTACTGAATATTGTGGGAACGCGGTGGAAGATGTGGCTCTACTGAATATTGTGGGAATGCGGTGGAAGATGTGGCACTACTGAATATTGTGGGAACGCGGTGGAAGATGTGGCTCTACTGAATATTGTGGGAATGCGGTGGAAGATGTGGCACTACTGAATATTGTGGGAACGCGGTGGAAGATGTGGCACTACTGAATATTGTGGGAATGCGGGGGAAGATGTGGCACTACTGAATATTGTGGGAATGCGGGGGAAGATGTGGCACTACTGAATATTGTGGGAATGCGAGGCAAGATGCAGCACTACTGAATATTGTGGGAACGCGGTGGAAGATGTGGCTCTACTAAATATTGTGGGAACGCGGTGGAAGATGTGGCTCTACTAAATATTGTGGGAATGCGGTGGAAGATGTGGCACTACTGAATATTGTGGGAACGCGGTGGAAGATGTGGCTCTACTGAATATTGTGGGAATGCGGTGGAAGATGTGGCACTACTGAATATTGTGGGAACGCGGTGGAAGATGTGGCTCTACTGAATATTGTGGGAATGCGGTGGAAGATGTGGCACTACTGAATATCGTGGGAACGCGGTGGAAGATGTGGCACTACTGAATATTGTGGGAATGCGGGGGAAGATGTGGCACTACTGAATATTGTGGGAACGCGGTGGAAGATGCAGCACTACTGAATATTGTGGGAATGCGGTGGAAGATGTGGCACTACTGAATATTGTGGGAACGCGGTGGAAGATGTGACACTACTGAATATTGTGGGAATGCGGGGGAAGATGTGGCACTACTGAATATTGTGGGAACGCGGTGGAAGATGTGGCACTACTGAATATTGTGGGAATGCGGGGGAAGATGTGGCACTACTGAATATTGTGGGAATGCGAGGCAAGATTCAGCACTGCTGAATATTGTAGGAACGCGGTGGAAGATGTGGCACTACTGAATATTGTGGGAATGCGGGGGAAGATGTGGCACTACTAAATATTGTGGGAATACGGGGGAAGATGTGGCACTACTGAATATTGTGGGAATGCGGTGGAAGATGTGGCACTACTGAATATCGTGGGAATGCGGTGGAAGATGTGGCACTACTGAATATCGTGAGAATGCGGTACAAGATGCGATCTCCACGTGCGTGACAGTACGGGCAGGGAATTGTCAGCAACAGCATGCGGTTACTGACATTTATTTATTATAAAAAGCATTTCAGTTGGTCAACACAAACTATCTCCAATTACATTAGGCGAGAAGACAGGTATTTGAACACCTTACCCTGAAAGAAATATTACATGAAATATTTATCAAAAAATAGCATACTTCTACGAAGAAAAAAGAGGGAGGGGGTGGTCGGTATTTAATTGGATGACATGTTTTGTTCGTCACGTGATCATCATCAGACCCTGCTGACTTAGGCTTAGATAAGGTACGATGTTTGTGTATTACACTTATGTAGAAATATATATGCAATCTTTAAATTACTGAAGTACAGTAACGTGTCAATTTTATTTAAGTCGTTCTGAAGCACTTCTATAGTTGTTGTGTTATTACTAACTAGCAACCTATCCCAGCTCTGCCTGGTATCCTTAACGGTTTACCCAGTGTAAGCTTAAGAAGCACACGGACGGCAGGGTTTTCTTCGACTCGATTCACCGGCCGTGAAAGCCAATATATCATCTTTTTGGAAGCCTTGATAGGGAGGTTGAGGCTGCTTGAGCTTTTAGTTCTCGCAGTCAAGTAGTGCAGTTGCACGCTGTATAAAGGCAGGTAGCGCGCAGTTCGCTACTCCTGTGGGGGTCCGAGTGGGTCACTAAGAGCCCCCCGATGAGCCAGCTTGGTGTCCTAGGTGAAACCCCACACAAGACACGGCACAAACCTAGAAGAATTGCTCAGTTTTAATTCACCGGCCGTGGAAGTCAATCATATACAATCTTTTTGAAATCAATACTGTTCGGCTTTCTTTATTCATAAATGAATGCTCTTTTACAGAAATATTCCTCGAGAAGTACTTTACAGAATGGTGAAAACCGCATTCAAATCCATCCAGTAGTTCTCGAGATTACACGTTACATCCAAGAATCGTGGACTTTGTTTTAGGCCTATACTATGTAGAGATATAGTGTGTTAACCAGCGGTTTGTTGATTTACAGTATTATTGTGACGAACTTCAAGTATTTTGTTATGTTAGTTTCTATTTTAAACGTTCGGCCCATTGTAATTTGGTTAGTTTGTCGAAGTAGCCTAGTTATTTTACAAATGATAAAAATACTTAAGTTCAATAAGGTTATGCCAGTATCTTGAGTCCTACACAGCGCCTGTTACCACACACTGCCCGCTTTGGACTGACATTTTATTTCCCCAATGGATCGAAGAGGAAAGCTATGTTTTAACACACATCTCTGGCTCCTCATTTCTTACAGAGTCCAGACAGTTTATATTCGACTCGGAGAATATTATACTCATATATCGGGTGGCAGCAATATGTTTGAGGGGCACAGATGCAGCCCCATTATTAAAATATAATGGTCTGGAGTATGATGGCGCGAGGATGTTTGTAGAGGGCATAGATCGACAAAGTATTGGAGAAAACAGAAGATGTCAATAACATTGAACCAATTCCTCGTGCTGAAGACAAAGGGAGGAGAGAGTTTGAGGGAATGGGGGAATAGCTCCAGTCCAGTCTACAATTTCACTGCAGTCACAACTCACTTAAAACTACGTAGAACGTCCTCACATATCAAAGATCAGAAAGAGTTCGTACATAAGTGAAGAAAAATTCTAGATATCGAAGGGTAACTTATGAATTATTACTACTAGCGTACAACTCACCATTTGCCGACCAGCGTGTCTTAGCTGAGCTCGCGTTTGGCTGCCGGTTGAATGCGGCCATGGACATGGTTGTGTGTGTTGTCAATTTAGTTTGTATGCCGTGATTATCAAATATGTATTCATCATAACAAGTTACACATAAAAATGCATTGAAAGCCATAGCTGCATGGCTTTAAATAAATACATTTATGATGTTGCAGAACCATTGTAGATACTATTTATTCATCTTCGACTTGTGTGTGGTGATGGCACACGTCTAAACGAGTGGCAACTAAGCGTGTTTGAATTTGTTGCCATGATGACTAGGTGTCGGAAATTTGTCCACGCAAAACTGTGCACTATAATTCCCGATAGACACCCACCCCAAAATTATTTCAAAGTTAAAACATAGGCTATATAAAACCTCACCACGACGAGTTGGTTAGTGCGCCAGGCTTTGGTCCGAACATTTTACATTTTTAAATCTATATCTTACATTTTAACCTTTTACATTTTAACATTTATTATTGAACATTTTACGTTTCTATATCAAGGGTCCTGGGTTCGATTACTGACCGGGTATCGGGGATATTAATCTCCTGGAGTCAATTCCCTTGGGCCTGGGACTGGGTGCATGTGACGTCATCATCAGTACTTCAGCCTTATTAGGACTCGCAGTTTTCCCACGGGAGGTGGATTAGAAAGAACTGCAGTCTGTTTCCCAGGATATCACACGACAGTAATAACATTAAAGTTAGTCAACGAGTCAACTTTGAATTGTTTAGATCCACCCCTTATTTTCAAAACTTTATGACATGATAAGTTTTAAATTAAGTGCTGAAAATCGGTGCACCATTTAAGTAACTCAGGCTGTGTATTCTCTCAGGAATGCAGTACTGTATAGCGAAAGAGAATGAAGATGTAGGCTACAATAGCCAATGCAGGGAGTTCTCATTTGTGATCCATTGCATTTCGCATGAAATCATTGGGTTACCACATGACTGTCCCAATGATATGTTGTATGCTACCAGGAATGTTCGGGGGCTGGGTTTAGTTAAGGTTGAATGGGAAGCATATATACAGCATTTTAATATAGTTCAAAAGTTACTCAGAGTGGAAGATGTTCATTTAGATATTTGTCGAAATCTTGACGAGGGAAAGAAAGAAATTCTTCAATATTTTAATTTTTCAACTAGTGATTGCACAGAATCAAAACCAGGACGTTGGGCTTCGGAAACGGTCATTTGAAGCTTGGTGCAAACTTTCTCATAAAAGTAAAGGAGTGGAAGTTTATGAACAACATCCTAAGAACAACTCGTGGATAAAGAACAGAAAAGGCTTATCGTGCTCTGAATGGACGAATGCCATCAAAATGTCCTGCAACATCTCAGTGGTGAGAGCTGTGCCGGGGAGAAGTCAGCACACAACCCTATGCCGACAACCAGGATGTGACCAACCAGAGACGCTAGGACATGTCCTGGGCCAATGTTCTAAAGGAGAACTGTTACGAAATTCTCGCCATCACAGAGTTCGATCATCAATTGCCACTTCCCGGACGAAATTGAAATGGGAAGTTTATGAGGAAGTGCACTGCATTTCGGAAAATGTTAGTCACCGTAGAGCAGATATCGTTGCCATTGACAGGAAGAACGGAAGGGGTTTGGTCCTGGACCCCACGGTACGAATGGAAGTGGACATTCCGCAAGCCGTACGAGTCAACGAGGAGAAAGAGGCTATTTACCGACCATGCATACCTCACTTGAGTGAGAGATATAACTTACCTAAAAATACATGGAAAGTGAATGGCCTTCTATTCGGAGCTCGTGGAACATCTTACAAGTTCATCGTGGATATCCTCAAGAAGCTTGGCATCATCGAGGATGATCTTGAGAAGATCTGCTTGGGCATATTGAGAGCTTCAATCAACATGCTACATAACCATTTATATGGTATATCGTAATGAATTAGGTACTGTAGAGCCAACAATGTACCTACACTGTTTTATTCTGGATCTTTATGGTCTCCCGGAATGCCGGGCGGATGTCCTTGTGGAAATATATATATGCAACGATCTGTATGGAATTAAGAGCTAGGTGGAATCTATACCTCATAAGCTATGAACATAAGCTATGAATTGCTATGAGTGAAGCACGTATGATTGTTGGGAGAAATGGCAGGGCAGAAATAAGAGGTAGGTTAGGAATAAACACTCTGGATGAGGTTGTTCGTATGAGCCGACCCAGTTAATGGGGTTATGTGATGAGAATATGGGAAGAGAAATAACCTACGAGGTTAATGAACTTGGCTATAGAGGGTAAGAGAAGCAGAGGTAGACGATTTCAAGGTGAATGTATAGAAGCAGAGAAGGCCACAGTGCTAACTACTAACAGGGAGGTCAAGGAGGCGAATCGTTAATAAATAGAAGCTTGCAGACTAGACTGGATATTGAATGGCAAAACAGTCTCAAATGATGAATGAATGAATGAATAAATGAATGAACAGACGATTCTTTCAAATGGTCCACCAGTTTTCAACCGTTGTGAACAAACATACAGTGCATTGTCTAGACCAGTGGTTCCCAACCTTTGTCAGCTGACGCCCCCCTTTTCAGATACGGGAGTTCATCGCCCCCCCCCCCCCCCTACCACCCCCTTCCCGCCACTCATCACTTCTATAACCTCTTCGATTGACGCGGAGGATACAGACCTAACCTAATAACACTACAGTACATAATGGAATAGGCCTATCTATTACATACTAACTTCATTTTATCACAATTCAAAGAACACACTTTTACAACAAATCCTTAAATTAGTCATCAAATGTCAGTGAGAGGGTTGACACTGTTTCCTCTTGGTAAGGATCGGTATGTTTGGTTTGATATTTGACAGAGCACAGCGGAGATCACTTGCAACATCAAGCCGACAGCGCTGCTTTGTTTCTGTGACACTCAGCGTTGACAATCCCGACTCGCATAAATATGTCTTTGAAATTGTAAGTTCAAACTGTTCAAAGTTTCAAAGAAATCACAAAGATATGCCAACGAGACGATAAAATTGGCATAATTTTGCTCCTTACAACACAGCAAATTCCTTATTTCACCTCCAACCTCGCGACTCCGCAGAGTTTTATGCCGTCAGTTGGCAATTACCATTGCTTTTGATCGATTGACTTGGTGCAACAATCACTTGTAGAGATTCGAAAAATGCTTATTTTACAAAATTGTAATATTCGAATTTAAAAAAAACTTAATTCGGAATCACTTTACGCCCCCCTTGATAAAGCCCCACGCCCCCCAGGTTGAGAAGCCCTGGTCTAGACAATAGTGTAAACTAGTATTTTAGCATATTCATAGTCTGCCACGAGGAACTGAAATAAAAATCAATCTTTTCTATTTGTGGGCCATCCCGTGATGTGTAACGCTCTGGCCTCGTGCCCATGTTCAATTCCGGGTTCCTCCAGAGGGCTAGTACAACGCACACTCGCCTTACTGAGTAGCTACTTGATGCACTACATGCCTCCAAAATCAATCAGACAAAAAATGTTTCAATTCGTTGCCTTAAAAGGGAAAATGAACAACAAGCACAACCTAACACAAATATTTTTTGTTGTTGTTGTGTGGCCTCCTGAGAGGCCGAGTGCAGGTCTTTCTAGTCGACGCCCGTGGGCGACCTGCGCGTCGGGATGAGAGATGAAATGATGAAGATGGATGACCGGGCAAGGATGTGAAAGGAAGCGGCCGTGGCCTATCAGAAGGTACCGTCCCAGCATTTGCCTGGTGTTGAAAATGGGAAACCACGGAAAACCATTTCAAGGATGGCCGACGGTGGGGCTCGAACCCACGCGTCTACCGAGTCAGCAGAGAGCTTGGCCCCATGGGCTAACGCTGCGCTTTAGCGAGCATAGCCACTGCTGTCGGTAATACAAATATATTGTGGGTGAGGAAGAAGCCAATCTTCGAATACTTGACCCAATTGCGGGGGTTGTCTGCTATTTGATGTGCAACATCTTTCCACTAGGTTGCTGGATATTTTTGTGGGAGTGATTTTGGAAAAGGGACGGAAATGGGACGGAAACAATGAGCGGGTGCGGTGGCGGAGATTGGTACCACGACGTACTGTCGGCCATGAGGCTATGTGGAATGGATATCGCATACGGTTTACTTCAAGGTTTGGAGACCCCATTAAAGATATTCCTACAATAAATCATCTTCAAGTTGTCGTTCTTTGGTGTGAAAATATTAATCATATTTACCTCGAGCATGCGCACCGGTCAGGATTTGGCACTGGAGTTTTACAAGTAGTTATTTCAATGACCAACAGAGTTCACTGTTAAAAAGGGATTTGCGCTCCCGGCAGACACATGTAGGACATATCAGATGTTACACATCATATGCGACCACTGTAAGGCTCGTAATTTTTTTGTCTGCCTGACTTTTACACACTTAAGTACAGACAAACCAGTTAGTTTTATAGATGTCCCTGATACATTATGAAAGGTCTTAAGGAAAAGACACGCTTGCTTTGTGGCTCTCTTTGAAAGCGAAGTGAAGAAGATTACTACAGATATTGACTGACATCGCAGACCACGGCAGCTAAAAATAAGACACTTCTCTCAGCTCAGCTTCTGATCACTTCACTTCCAGTGGTGTCTGACCTTTCAAACGAGAGACTCCACAGCAATCACCACGGGAACAGAGATCGATGCCGTTCGAAACTAGTAAGCTCTCTCGCCTTCGTGCAAGGGCAGGGCTCATGGGGTCTGGTGGAATACAGGTCAAACATCAAAAGATCGTCAGCCTAAGTTAAGCCTTCTGATTTGAGGTACAGTCTTAGTCTAATGCTGTGAATGGTTTCTTGTGGATAAATAGAATTGAGTATCCACTGTCTGCAGTCGACATTTCTTTTATAATTTTTGGGATAATTTCCAGTCAAGTCAAGACAGAATCTGCATTTCCTTACAAGGGAAATATCAGGTAAGACAGGTCGAAACCTATCTTCAATCTTTGTGGTCGCAATAGTTGTACCATAAGAGGACAACGTGCGGAAAATCAGCCTCCAGATTAAACTGCAAGGCTCCAAAATCGTACCTAACATCCTGGTATGCAGGCATGACGGTTGGCGGAACTGGACATCCCTGTAGCACTCGTTATTGCTATTGGTTGTTATTGCTGGAAGCAGTGAAACACGCCCCAGCTGACTGGAGTGTGCGGCTGTTTCTCACCGGCCTTGAGTGCCTCGACCGTCAGGGCCATCCCTTCCAACATGCATGGTACTCGCTACTTCTCATTGATTTATATGAGAGTTTCGCCACATGATATCGAAGCCCTGCAGTTCAACCTGGAGGCTGATTTTCCGCACGTTGTCCTCTTATAGTACAACGATTGCGTCCACAAAGTTGTTGTTGTTGTTTCATATGGCTAGCCTGGATTCCAATCCATCAGCTTTCTTGCGTTCCATTAGAGTTGTGTGAGGTTTCCTGAAGTTCTAGCAGTCACATCAAGTTTGTTGCAATGTAGCAGGTGCCCCTTATCCATTTTACTTCCAGGTTCGTGACAAAGTGTGCATTTTTCAGATCTCAGGATGTTGATTCGTTTCAGATGAGCTGCAAGGCAGTCATGGCCAGTGTTAAGTCTGAAGAAGGCTACAGCTTCTCTTCTTGGTGTTAATGTATTTAGATCCCATTTAGCATCAATGTCCTTCCATAATTTGGTTTCTGCTGTTTTCTTTGCCATTTCTTCATACCACACAGTTTCAAGATAGGTTTCGACCTGTATTACCTGGTACTTCCCTTGTTAGCTTTCGTGTCTGTGTGACTATTCTACCATATTCCGCCCAAACTTCATGTTTAGATTCTACCCATCCAGGGGACGTTTATTAGATACATGAAGTTTAATGATCACTAATTGGATTGGGGATTTATAAAAATCTTATAACATAAATTTACCAATATCTCCGTTAATAATTTTCTCATCGAGAAACTTTCTAAGAAAGACACGGAAGAATTACTTTTCCATATTTTATGTAGTGCACATTTTCACTAAACGACTGATAATGGAGGTACTGACTATTCTTAACCTTAGCTCCTTTTTCCTCCACGTTGCTGCAGTGTTTCCCATCATTGTTCCAGACACGGCGTTTGAAAAATATAGGCCTATGTTTTCCTGTTTCTAGTTTATTTCCTAAAACAATCCCAAACCCCGCGGCACTACAGCCCACGAAGGGCCTAGGCCTACCAAGCGGCCGCTGCCCAGCCATTTGGCCTGCAGATTATGGGGTGACGCGTGGTCAGCACTTCGGATCTCCTCGGTCGTTAATCTTGGTTTTCGTGACCGGGACGTTGCCTCACTGTCAGACAGCTACTCTATTGTCATCACGAGGCCTCACATCAGTTTCTATAATCCCTGACGGAGCCGGAAATCGAATCGGGGGCCTCCTGGTTAGAGGCAGGTGCGCTATTCCAACACCACGGGGCCGGCCCTTATCACTCATAACAATTCGAAATGTACTCAAAGAAGATGGTCCGATCAGACAGCTTGCTTGCTGCAATAGAGTCGTTGTTAATTTATTTTAGAGGTTCTGAATAACTTTGTTAGGTGTGTGTCGAACATGTCTGATAAACTGTATTTATGCGAGTGTAACTGTATTATGGACAGGGATGATGAAGGTGTAACATAAGTACCTAGGTATAACTGAATATGAAGATAGGAGATGCTTCGGGAGCAAGAGGAGAAACCATTGTAAGATTACATGGAAAGGAATAACAAAGAGTTGAAATATCTAGGATCAATAATAAGAGCAGACAATACAATATCGGTGGAAATCCAGGAAAGGATGAGTATGAACCGATGCTTTTAGGCCTTACATAATATGTTCAAATCCAGGAATATGAAGATAAAAATATGTACAACGGTACTAAGGCCTATGGTTATGTGTGGCTTTGAATGGTGGGTGATGACCACCAGAGAAGAACTTTGTTACGGTGAGAAATGAAGATCTTGAGAAAGATATTTGGAACAGTAAGAGATCATGATGGATGGAGAATTAGGATAAATGTGGAACAACAGGGATCGTTTGGTCAGCCAGCTATCGTAGTGAAAATTAAGCAGAGGAAAATCAGGTGGGCTGGTCATGTGCAGAGAATGCCAGAAACTAGCGCAGACAAAAAGCTATTTATATGATAACCTGATGGGAGAAGAAGAGGAAGAGGAAGACCCAGAAATGGATGACGCAGCGATGTTGAAGACGATCTGAGAAAGTTGGCTGTTAAATGCTGGAGGAGGAAAGCTGCGGGCCGCCCGTGAAGAATGGAGGCAGGTGATCGAGGAGGCCAAGGACCTACGAGGTCTGTAGCGCCGATCAGAAAGTAAGTATTATGTAGGTGCCCTGGGACTTGAAATAAGGTACTATTCCGGCATTTGCCTGGAGGGAGTGTGGAAAACCCCAGGGGAAAACCACACTCAGGATAGCCACTCTCAGCGCGGAGATTTGAACCTCCGAACTTGCAGCAGCTGCCCTCAGGACCATGGTGCACGATTGAACAATTACGGCTACACCGCGGGACTGCTACAATAGAAGATCAGGTGGTGTGAATCGTGGAAAAAACTCCTCTCCTCAATGTCAACTACCATATACAAGTTTCGTAAATTAACCGCGTCAGCGTCGGGTACGACGGCTGTGTATATACACGTTCATTCTCAAAAGGAATGATTTTACGCCAGCGAAAATTTCCAATTTTGACTTTGAATAACAGACAGTATAACAATGGTGTAAAAACAATATTAAAATGAAACAAACCTAATAACAATACAAGTCGAGATCGAGAGCTGTGGAATGTCATTGTTCGTAGCCCTGACATCAATGGTCAAGCTGACAGTTCTATGTGCGGTTTAAATGTTTGTTGACTTGTTCCAAATATATTCTCTTGCTCGTGAAGATGTCCAGTTAGCAGTTCCATATAATTAAGGAAAAAAAGAAAGGAAGCTTGTAGTTATACATGACCGTTAATCTTATAATCATGCGCCACGGGACCTCCATTTTACGAGGAATCCGAACCACAGGACATGACATTTCACTTCGAAAATCTCACATACATTGATCGGGAATCGAACCCGATCCATCTTGGTGAGAGGCAAATAGCTTGACTGCTGCGCCACTACGCCGTTTATATACCTAAGGAATGCGACCTTCAGATGACCTCGTAGTTCCGCCCCTTAAAACAACAATAACTAACTTCTCCCTAAGCTAGTTACTTAAATGATCAAAATAATTCCCATGGTTACGAGATTCAGATTCACTATCTGCTACTGTGTTGATATTATCATAAAATATAACATGACTGAAATCTGAATGCTCGCTAATATATTCTTCGAAAGCCACAGAAGATGGAGTCTTGATTCAGACAGGGTTATAGGACCGATTAAAAAGAATAGCTCGGTGATTTCACGTGACTAGAATGTGGGATAGACATTCAAGCGAGTCATGAAAATATTATGTGCTATAACAACCAAGTGTCTAGCAATAAATATCGTAAGTACCAGCTAACTCGTTGTAAGTACTCATAATCACATCGAAAATGAAGTGAGATTCTTTTCAAGTATCATGCGATAAGGTTTCAAACACACTTATAACCCTGTTGAAGATCGTATCATATTTCTATCGTGTGACCTGATCGCACACGAAGCAATAATTCTATACGTACGCCGCATCGGCACCTTACAAATTAGAAAATAAGGGAACAATTTGTGGTGTTAAATATGACAAAATTACTATAGGACTATTCATTCCTAAAGGAGATTAGTGAAAATATAGACATCCCTGTGTGGCCTAGACACATAAGAATTCTGCCCCAAAATTGGAGGGTTCGATTCTCTACTCTATCTAGGGATTTAATTATACCACGAGGGCTAGAAGAGAGTACACAACACACCGTCAGGATAACTGACAGAAAGTGAATTCCACTCCCATTTCAACGATCCTAGAAGCATTTTTCAGCGGCTTTCCATTTATAAGACAGGTGGCACCTATACCAATGCAATTACTGTCGGCCTACACATTCTACAAACATCACAATAGCTTAAGTTATTAAAAAGACCACATCATAATTGTAGGCTATACAGGGCTGATGGCCAATATGCCCAAGTCCATAAATAAAGCTACAACAGCACAAAAATATGCAGACGCCATCAGAACTCGGACCAAATCCCTAAATTAATCAATGGACCAACGACAGTTGTTAGCTGACTGGTGACTATGGGACGGTGCGTGGGCAGGACTTCACTTCTTGAGGAACTCTGGGTCAAGTCCCGATCGCACTTGCATCGTATGGGGATATAAATCAACGTTGGGGGTTGAAGATCACAATCCTGTTCCTTTAATTATAGCTGACCAACAACTCAACGAATAATTTATTGAAGATCATTTCCCCATGACATAGCACATAAGCAAACAATCCATGGTCAATCGATTTTACTCAAGGTTCATTTACATATGGCAAAGGGCAGAGGAAAGTGTTCAGCGGATATGTATACCCACATCTGACTAGGGTTAGTGACTAGTCATAAGGAGAAGGGTAAGATTGTGGCGACATGGCTTTGAGCCTCCACTGACGTTATTTAACTTCCAGATTTCAGTAATGAAAATAACGTGTACGGTACTTGACTATTTAAACAAGTAGTTCCGTGAAGAACTATACAGCCTATTTTCATATATCCTACTTATGTTAATTGCCACTATCAACATACACAATTTCTGTTTGATTGCTGTAATAGATTCGTAGATATTAAGAACCGACTAAATATTTCGGATGGTCGCCATGTTGGATTTTATATATGTAGGTCCTAGAGTTATGTACTGTTACATGCAGATTATTGTGAACGTGTAGTATTCAAACTTCAATCGCATAATTAGGACACAAGAAAAAACAAGGAGATTTTAAAATTTTTCAGAGCTGCCATCTTGAGGTTATGGAAACAATTGAAATAAATTAGATGCCAGTGGATTAACATTCGTATAAGGATTTACTGTACCAAGTTTCACTGCACTCGGATGGTTAAATTGCGAGAAATGTCCATGTGAATATTTATAATTCGCGTCACCGCCATGTTGGATTTGTGTTCACCAGGTTATTTAAAGTCTTATAGGTGAACTTAAGTTCATAGCCCCTATGAACATTAAAAAATGCAGTTTGATTGCTAAAATAGATTCGTAGATATTCAGTATCGTCTAAATATTTCGGATGGTCGCCATGTTGGATTGTTAAATGTATAGGCCATAGAGTCATGTACCATTAAAGGAAAATAGTTTTTTAGGTTCATTATTCAAACTTTCACTTCGATCGCATGACTACATCACAAGAAATAAAAACTTAATTTTAAAATTCGCACTGCCGCCATCTTGAGGTTATGTAAACAATTGAACTAAATTAGATATCAGTGGATTACAATGTGTATAAATATTTTCTGTACCAGGTTTCAGTGCGCTTGGAACATTAAATCGCGATAAAGGTCTATTTAAAATTTTCAAATTCGCTTGGCCGCCATGTTCGTTTTGTAGTTAACCGGTTTTTGAAAGTCTTATAGATGGACTTCCAGTAGTGCCCTTTATCTCCGTACAAAATTTTAGGGAGATACCGCTAATAGTTTCAGAGATATAGAATGCCGGTGAAATATTTCGCACATCCGCCATCATGTGATTATGTAAACAATTGAACGAAGTTAGATGTCGGTGCATTACAATGTATATAAACATATACTGTACCAAGTTTCATTGCGTTTGGTTGGTCAAATCACGAGAAACGTCTATTTAAAAGTCGCAAATTCGCTTGGCCTCCATGTTGGTTTTGTAGTTACCAGGTTTTCAAAAGTCACATAAGTGAACTTATAGTAGTTCCCTCTATCACCATAGAAAATCTCAGGGTGATATCGGTAATAGTTTCGGAGATATTGAATGCTGGTGAAATATTTCGCACAGCCGCCATGTTGGATTGGTGAGTCGTAACAAAATTTGAAGGGCACGGTCGAGGTCGCCGGGAATAGTGCTATGAACTTTCCGAGTTTCATTGAAATCGCTCCTGCCGTTTAGATTTTATTAGGGGGGACACACACACGAATCACACACACACACACACACACACACACGCACACACTCACGGACAAAAGTTGATCTCATAAGCCTATTTTTCAAAATTGAAAATAGGCTAAAAAAATATCTTTATTGTATCTCTAAAATGTCTTCAGCACAAGTTTCGAGTTGAAAGTAATGAGATCAATTATTGTATGCAACACGCCTCAAGGGGAATTATTTACATGCCTTTTCTGACCACCCCCTCCAACTAAGGGATACAAAAATACTTTTGAGAAATATAAGAAAGTAGTACTGTTTTGATTCTCTATCATTTTTAACTGCGTAAAAATTACAGAATTTAATGTTTTGTTCAGCATCAGAGAAGTTATTAGACGTCAAAATTTGGTAATTGTGGTGCCATTCACGGGAATGTTGTGTGGCCTTTCTCTGCAAGAAATTTCAGACTGGTCGCCCCAAGGGAAGATTCTTGGTCAAACTTTGGTCTACATCTGACCAAGTTAGTGACAATGGCTAACACATTATTGTGTTGTAAAATTTATCGTGTTGACCGACTGAAAAATATTACATTTCGAATGGGTAACAGTGTAAATTGTGTGATTTTGACTCAATCTAAACTGACAAAATCTAAAATAATAAAGGATACAATGTTTGCAAAAGCTTACGTATGAAGGAAGAGAGGCCCACAAGGAGGTGAAACACTATGACACAATGTGATATGGAACTGGGTTAAATAATGCACGAAAATTTCTAGCTATAACTGTGGCTATATGCTAGCCCACTGATAGGTCTTATTAGGAACTTAGGGTAATGGGAGTAGAAGTTAAGAGATATCTCTGAAGCAACTGCCCTCTTCAAGCAGTTTAATGAAAGAACCTCCTCCCTTCAAATGCTGTTCTGAGCATATTGAACAATGCGCTTTCCATAAACTCAAAATTTTATCAACAATAAGATCAAATATTATTTCTCAAAGACAATGAACATCAGGCAACACACAATGCTCATGTGGTGAAAGGGTTGCTGTGAAGTGTAAATGCTCGCCGGTGTATTTAGTCAGACCGCATAACATAGCTACTGCTCAATTAATTACCTAGTTCACTGCATCGCGAGGGACTCAAACCCACTAATTAAACGAGATGGTACACAAAGACCGATCAATGTCCTCAGCGTTTGTTTCTTGCTTTCACGCAACGTCATCAAGTTAGCAACGTACTGCAGTATGATTGCTTATTTCCTCTCCTTTCTGTTTATTCGCCGCCCATCACAGCAATTGCAATCTGCCTTATAAGAAACGACAAGTTGACTTCAGGAGAATTAAAACAATAAAACTAATGAGATACGAACAATGGAAAAGTCTTTGAACGAATCTCTGGTTTAGCAGTTAGTTAAGCCTCTACATCAAACAATCTGTAATGGGATTCAACTCGTTCTTGCTGCGGAAGAACACATTCACTATAGCTTGAAAATATCATTAGTTGTTTGGCCAATTAATTTAGGGGTTTCTTTATATTCTTGCCAAGTGTAGCCTCGTGAACTTGTGTGTCTGAAATCTAAAATGTAAAGTATTGAAGCCTTTGTGTCAAATGTTTTTCACGGTCGGGTGCCCTTCATGATACCAACCTCATCAGAAGAGTAAATGAGATAGTAAATGAACGAAGATACATGAAACTGTGCAATGAATTGTAAGGTTCCGATGCCGTCCTGGTATTTGTCAGGAATTGAGCATGAGAAACCATAGAAAACATTTTAGGACGTATGGTTGTGTGTTTCGAACCCACTTGTCTGCTAGTCCGGATAAAACCTGCCGTTTTAAAGCGCACAGCTAAAAAAAAACACTGATAGTTAGTCTGAAAGACTAGACTTTATATCTTTTTTAAATGCTACAAATGGTGCGTGAACTCAAAGTCCGTTAGCAAAAAAAATTTTAAGAATAAAAATAAAAATAAAGAAAAGAAAAAGGAGAAATAAAAGCAAGTGCAAAACAAGGTCAAATTGAGGTAGCTGGCTGGATGACGTCACGCTCACAGGAGCGCGCGGGGAAAGGAAGAAGCTCAAGCAGTACTATGTCGTCACACACCTCAGTGCATTCTCGGTACATTTCGTCCTGTCACCGCAACGTAACGCCAGACCCCAGCGAAGTCGACATAATCATTTAAAATGATAAAAACATGTGTACGTGTTGCAAATCTTTTCTCATGCTTCAGTCAGCGTTCCTTTTATGATATAACTTAGACATATGGGAGGAGAGGACGGAAGTTCCACTCTACGGGGTTTTCCGAGAACAAGTGTCGTTTGGCAGTGCGGGTGGCCGACCGCTCAGGTTTCTCTGCACGTCTGAGAGCTCATCCCAGCTGATGCATGAACCCGCCTCTCCATAATCAATCTCGTCTTGCCCACTTCTTGTCGCCGAGCTGAGAGCTGACCGACCTGCTACGAACAGGGGCACGTACTAGCCAGGAAACACTCGCTCCAGGTAGCGGCGCTGCATCCCAAATGTGCGCCCGTCCACACGTAGCCACAAAATTACAGTATTGCTATACCACTCGTTCATGGACTCCGTAATAAGGAAACAATGACTGCTCGCTGTTCGCAACACTGCCCACAACTCCAATCAACAAGATAGCCTATCTGTCCGCCAAGAATTTTAACATTTTATGACATTGTCAGGTTTATTAAAATTATGAACAGGTAAAATAGTCGAATTTGGTGTTTTTCAGTTGGTCAACACGATGGTATCCAATTGTGATGGGTTATTCCTCAGGGAATCAAAATTGGGCACAATTGTTTTGACCGACGACTGAAGAACATCAAATTTAGATTAGTAAGGCAACACTGAAAATGGCTTCACACGCCATAATGTTGGTAAAATAGTTTTATTTCACATAAGTCAATACTGAATAATGAAACTAAATTACATATATAGAACTTGTGATAAGCCTCAGCTAAAATTAAATTGAAAATATAATTAAACTGTGAGCATTATATAATCTGAGCATTATCAATCTATAAATAAAATTAAACACTAAAATAAAGTTATTCACTTTTAAAAAAATGGCAGTACCTTCCAAATATAAAATGAAATCTGCTTATGATAATGTTAGAATCAGAAACAACGAAAACGTCTTCCTTGATACTATTTGGAGAATGCTTATTATCGTTGTAAAAAGAGCTGTAAACAATTTAAAAATCAGATTCGTTACTTCTCATATTTTAGCCTATGAAATTTACAAAAATTTATAATAAAAATATTGCTAATTAAAACCTAGAAGTTATAAACGAATAAACAGCATCTGCTTCAGTGAAAATGTTCTTATATGTGTTATTGTCGTTAGTAAATTACATTGAAATGACTTACTACATTTCTATATCATGCATAAGATTCACTTCTGACGTCAAACCTTGGAGCGTTTTAAAATGATCATCATGGTTTATAGTAAATCATTCTGCACCGAATTGCAATGGATATAAGTTTTTTTAAATTGAAAACATCCATTTGTCTTCATTAAATTTCAATTGTCGATGATTATGGGAATCTATGCTTATAAGCCTCCATATTGAGAATGTGACTATGGAGGTAGACAGTGGTGGACTCCCCTCGTGTATTGAAGTTTTACCTACATTGATGTATTCAAATGGTTTCCAGATCTTCTAGACACAAATTAGAATTTATTCCAAGTCAGAAAATGTTTGTTTAAATTTTTATTGTGACACATCGAGACATATGTGATCAAACAATGCGTTTTGTAGCCACAATTCCATGAAAAAAGGATTTGAAAAAGGAAACGAATGATTGTCAGACTTAGGAAAATTATTGCTCATTTTGAGAGGTATGTTACTACATTACGTCTTGAGCTACAAACAGGCCCAAGAAGAAAATAATAAATGTAGTGTCACGGTGAAATAAGATCCCTAACTTGATAGAATCTTGGTTGAGTTAAGCTTGACAGAGTAGCAGATTATTTAAGACTGAAGAACTTATTTCCTTACCTTTACTTGTAATTCCTTCATAAAAATTCTGCATGTAAACAGTACGCAAAATTTCGAGGAAATTAAGTTAAGTTAATTTATAACTTGAAAATACTAACAATTAGCTTTCTCCATACATGGTTTTCCATGAGAAAAAGCTTACTTACCCAAATACAGTTTTTATGTAGTACATGCACGGTCTATTGGTAGTGGAGCGTGGTGGTGTCCAAATGTGTGTATATGGTCCGTGCAAATTGTTCCTGAAGATCATAAGCGAGCCCTTTAATACTGTAAGAGTAATGCCATGATTGAAGCTATGATCTATATGAAAATCCCTGCAGAATTTGGAGGAGTTCAAAATGGTGCCTCTTGCACTGACCATCCAACCAATCACCTCAATGTGGTCCAAGTAGTATGGGATGGTTGGTTATTAAATGGAACATTTCTCAGTGTGGACGTCGGAATGTTGCTCAACATATGATTCCATTCTGACAGTAGGATCGATGATGGTTCTTGTCCTTGACATGGGAAGAATGACTACCATATCGGTATGCTTAGTACTTCTAGTATCTCATATTTCATGCACCTCTTCATGAACCACTTACTCTTTGTCCGTAAAGTCGTTGGCGACTTTATGAAAGTATGTCCGTACGAGCAAGAAACCAAAACACGAGCAAGTATTTCAGATTCACTGAGGCATCTCCTACAGTGTGTGTCGTTTTGGGACCTACCTGTTACGGTTCTCACGGGATTCACGTTGGATGTCACCCTAATGGTCTCCTTCCACTCTCAGTGCTTAGTCGTTTTGGCTTGCTCACCCATCTTTCGGCTAGGGTACATTCCATGTAGATCAAGAAACGTTTACTCTTTAGCAAGAGGGAACACAAAGATTGAAACGCCTCCCGTAAATCCCCTCGGAATTTCCGAACAATTATTTGGCTTCTGTTCACGGTATATCTTTCCAGACCTGCATCAAACCAAAGGAGATTTACAGAAACATTTTGAAATTACTTGATATTTCCAAACTACTGGGAGATCGTTTAGTGTACTTTCAATACATTGAAAAGTAAGTGTTTAACATGAGCCTCTTTGCACTATGATATTTTAAAAATTCGGGATGTAGCGCACAGTTCATTAGGATTCAGACATGGTATAGGCCTACCAAATATCTGGTGATGAGCTCAATTTGGTACTTGGGTGACATCCCGTAGCAGACATGGCCAAACCCTTGAATTGGCTGGTGTTTAAATAACTTCTTATTTTTTAAAAATGTCCTTGTAGTTAAGAAGTAGTGGAAGATGGTATATTGACAGTTATGACGAACAATATAAAGTATATATACTGTTTAATGTTACGTAGTCTACAGCAGACCTGTTGCGGTGTAAAGCTGGTCAGTAGAGGGCAGTTCCAGTACACCCCTTGGTGGAACATTGTTATGAAAGCCTTGGGATTTACACACACACACACACTCACACAAGCCTGTGTGAGAGTTTCGAGTTTCTACAGCCGCGTTAAATGTGCAGCTACCACATTCAAGACCAGGAAATTAAATTGCTTTCATAATAGCATAAAATAATCCATTACGGAGAGAGAGAGTTTACACTGGGGGAATATTGGGCGGTCTGTGCTAAATTCAGTTGCCCACAGATCAAACTGAGAGCGAAAACGTTTCATATTAGAACAACCGTGTGTGTGTGTGTGTGTGTGTGTGTGTGTGTGTGTGTGTGTCAAAGACCTGATCCACACTTCAAGTGAGCAACCTAACGGCACAGCTGCTAATAATAAACGCTCATTTTGAAAGTCAACTTGGCGAATGTAATTGTAATTAAAATTCATAAGAGAAAGTAACCCATGGTTATAACTCAAGGATTAAAGATCGAAAACGTTAGCGAATTTGAATGTGGAAAAGGGGACGCACAAGAGAACGTAGCGGTGAAGATGCAAATACCCTTCCTAAAACCAAATAGGGATAACGTATCAGAGAATAAAGAGTATTAAAGCAATTGGAAGCATTCAGGTGTTAGGTCATGTACAGTACATAAAGTACAAGCTAATTAAATGAAAGTTTTAGGGGAATTTAGGGGTTACACAGGTTATCACACTGAGACCTGTCTCATCTGGCAATACAGGTAGTGGGGACAGCTCTCATTGGTTGCTCTCGCTCTATGGGTACCGTACGTATTATAATGACGTGGAAAATCACTATGTAGAAAGAACACTTACCAAATCGGTACCGGTACTCTAAATGTAAGACATAAACTGCAAATTAGCTTTGCATAATCTAGGTAGATGCAGAAAGTAAATTACATGATTGGAATAATTCGTTTCCGGACAACTTAGTAACTGTGAACTTTTGCAAAAACCCCTCAACTGGAACTAGAATTGATAATAAGATAGCCAAGGCTTCGAGAAAGAGAGCATCTCAAGATTCTTCCCCCGACTTGAAATGGGATAGGTCTATGAAACCATCTCACGAACAGTTAAAAACTATTTGTTATCCGAGTCCTAAATACTTGGCCTTACTGGCCAGCGATTCAAGGCATTGAATCAGGTATTGTTTCAACTTCCATTAAAATTACATATAGCCGTTGTCGTGTGAAAATACAAGCGTATCCTACATTGAATTCAAGATATCTTTTGTACCCTTAGAGTGACAATATTGCATGTCCACTCTACAAAAGCACAGCACTTTTAATCAGATGTACGTGTTGTCTGATACACATATTGGAGGTTACCAGCTTTCATAAACTGTCTGATTGGCTCCGTGGCACAGCGGTACCGTTTTTGCTTGCTGTTCCCAAGGTTGCAGGATCGAATCCTGGCGCAGTTAGTCGACATTCAAGGATGCACAAATGTGCGGGAGCTGTGCCAGTAGATTCACTGACACGTTAAAGATCTCTTTCGGTGAAATATTCCTGCACCGCGGCGTCTCTAAAAGACTCAATAGTTAAAAGGGACGTAAAACCAATAACAATATTATTAAAAATGGCTGTCCACTTGAGTGCGCAGTTACCAGCAGCTAGCTATGCACTTGCCTATTCCCCTCCTCCTGCATACTGCTGCAGCACGAAACATTTGCCACGCTAAGCGGCACTGGCTTAAACTACTGTAGTAATGTCCGAGGGAACATGCTACTATCGCGCGCCAATGTGCTCAGGCAGGGACGTACAGTATTCGGCACGCTCCTCGCACCGCTCCACACCGCTCTCTGATGGGTTGTCCTAGGCGCGGAAGCGGAGAGCGGAGAGTGGAGTCGGCTCACCGCTCGTGAGTCATCAGCTAGCTGAATTGTGTTTTCCTAGACGCGGACTTGTCCTCTGGCGGAGAGCGGAACGGTTGCGCATTTGTATACTAGGAGTGATAAGGTGAGGTCGATATGGACGTGGAATCTAGACTTTCTATTTTATTACACTTGGAAGAGGAGGAAGAGGAGGAAGAGTTACTACTGCATTTAGTGAAGGATCGAAAATGTGCAAGTGACATATGACATCTTTCTTCGCAACATTCTTATATTCTTTCTCTATTAGATTCCATATTATAGGATGACCATGAAACAACTCACACTCATGGTGCACACACTTTATACTAAACACATAAGGGACCCAATTGAATAAAACTACACACAACTTGTACAGACGTCCAGCCATTCCGCCAGCCGACAGCGGACTCGTCTGCTCTCGAAGCAGAGGAACGCGGAAGAGCGAGTTCCGCTCGTCCAGCGGCGGTCCGATCCGCTTCAAGGAAAACAGAACCATTAAAATTACATATGACCAGAGGAGAGCCGACTCCGCTCTCCGCTTCCGCGCCTAGGAAAACCCAGCTTTACAGCTTAGCTCTCAAGGTCAAGTGCAGAGCTAGTCGCCGGGGTTGTAACATCCTTCACTATTATGATGCGTCTTTCTCACATAATTTGTTGAATCCTAAGACATATTGTAAGCAATATAAAGGCCAGAGAATCAAACTATTTACAGATACGCGATAGTTATACCTGAAATTATTTCTAGATAGGAGAGCTACTTGGAAATTGCTAAATACTGTATATTCCTATGTTGGATCCCGAAAATAAGGCAGATAAAAGTTATTCTTGCATTACTACATCACTATATTACGCGTTCGAGGTACGAGTGTCGCTGACTTTGGCTGAGCCAGCGTTTATTTATTTAATCGTGTTAGATAACATATATTAAACACACAAAACAATCCAGTAATTGGTAATAAAAGCATACACACATTTATTTGTACAGTGGCTACATTCATAGGTTCTACAAATTTATACAAAATTTAAATGCAGTGTGACCAGTATCCAGCCAATTCACAGGCCTCTTTGGTGGCTTGCATCGAGTCCTCGAGAGAACCGGTTGTTAGGCACAGGGGATGGTGTGCTCTTCATCGCATTCGCAAAATGTCGAGTCGCACGCAAATCCCCACTTTTTCAGGCTGCTTTTATATCTACCAACTCCTGAGCGCAGTCTGTTAAGTGTCTTCCATATTGGCCGAGAGTCCTCATGTCCTGGGACGAGGCGTTTAGCAGGTAACATCCAACCTGTCAAACTGTTCAATCTAGACTGCCATTTATTCTTCCTAAATGTCGATCGATTGTGACGTTTCTTGGCTAGTGGGGTAAATGGGAAAACGCTCCGTCAGCATGCTCAGCTCGTATGTAAACAACGTTTAGTTCCTAAATTGGCCGTCGACATTTGTGTGTCAAACTGGTAATACCATCACCGTGTACAGCGGTACCGTATACCCATAGGGGACTTGTGTCGGCTATCAACAAAGGAAACCCAGGAAAATAAGATCCACGTAGCAGATTTTCTGTTGGCAATGACGATCGATACATTTAAATACGTGCACGAATATCAACGGTATGACCTTGTATGAATAAAACTATGTTACTCAAACAATGTGACGTCGTGGAATACAGAACAGGCAGTAAAGTGGGGCACAACAGAAAGGGTGGAGAGAGAGAAAGAGACTGAACTGAAATATGTGACACGCAGAGCAGGAATGCAGAGAATTTACGAGACAAAGCAAGAAATGAACATCGCACGAGAGTAATGCAAGAAATATGCAGAGCTGGAAGTGGAGGAACGCAAACGTGGGACTAAAATATTGAACATTATTCAAGGAAATGGAGAATAGGGAGAGGCTCATTCTGCCATGTTATTACACGTGGTATGTTCCGATACAGACAAATGATACAGGAGAGATTCTAAATCAGTGATACCAACTGCCGGGCCGCGTGCCGGTATCTTTCTACAGACACCATTAAATTTTATTTACGTAAATCATAATTGCAAAGGATGGCCGTCCTGAAAATGGTTTCCGTGGTTTTCCATTTTCAGCACCAGGCAAATGCCGGGACGTTTCCTTTCAATAAGTCCACGACCCGTCCTGGAAAGGACAGTACATGGCTTTTGGCAGCATTAATTTAAAAATAGTACATTATGCAACGAGCCTATAATGGCAATAGACACGAGTCTTACCATTATAGGCGAGTTGCATACGACTGTTTATGTTCTACGATAATTATAACTTTATTATAATTATGTTCTAACATAAAAAAAGTCCTCTCGGCACGCCGGAAGGTGGAGGTAGATTTCACAGAACAAACTTGGAGAAGGCGAAAATAGGCAGAATAGCCTATGCAGGTTTTCGTAGAAGGATCAGACCTCATTTATTGCGAGAAAGTATTTTATAATTGGAGCTTAATAAACTTTGTTTTTCGTCATTTTATGCATATTTTAAACATTTTATTGTTTTATGGGGACGGTAACCTTCTTGTCATTTGGGGTCCATTTTTATACTTGTGGTCACACTGTCCTTATGCAAGGTTTCGACACTGACGTGTAACTATGTAACGGTCTGTTACTTCTTCACGCAAAATTATATTTCCCGCAGAGATTTTAGTTGGTTCCTCAGTTTAGGGGCTGCGACAACGCGGTCATGTAACCCTGTGTACTTTGGGTGAGTGTAGAATCTGTCTGATAAACGGTGTGAATTGTGATGGCTGTATTAGTCTGTAATTCAGGTAAGGACTGCAGACGGTCAATTTCAAACAGTAGTTCCTAATGTTGCTACCAGATACTACCGTCAACGACACCTAGCTGTGTACATGGCTACTAGATGCCACCGCAACCAGCAACTCGCAACGAACGTTGGAGCTTCCCCTCCAAAGGAAAGCATACTGAGGGATTTTTAGCCCTCTTAGAAAATCCGATGACTTCGGCCGGCTTTGAACCCGCGACCTTTGGCATAGAAGTTCAGCATGCTACCATTTACGTCACCAAAGCCACTTCACACTTAGTCAGATGGAAATCCGAATCTGATCTCGTGCAAGTGCGTTGTCATGGCAACGTCTGATGGCTCATCCCTCATCAATTTAGTAGTGTTGCCATGGTAACCTCTGATAGCTCTTGGCATTTTCTTACAATTCCGAAATCAGTTTTCTCATCCCTTGGCGTAATGGTGGGTCATATCAAAAATTCTTTCATACAAAAGTTTTAGATAATTATTAGGGGAATATTGTCCATTTTGTACGGTTTTGATATTGTGCCTATTAACAGAGATATGATTAATGTTTCCCGAAAAACCCACTTTTTCCCACCCCTTTGGTCAATGGTTGGTGCTATAAAAACCTCTTCAAACATAATTTTTTGGGCTTTATCCGACACATAGTATGAACTTTGAACGGATTCGATATTTCACATATTAAGAGAGTTACAGCAATATTTAACTTTTTCGAAAAAAGCCCCCCATTTTCACCCCCTTCGACCGATTTAGCCCAGTAACGAACTCGACGGAGATTTTATAGTTATACATATTCGGTAAAAAATTCAAAGTGATTGGTGCAAAATTACGGCAGTTATCGTGTCCACAAGAAACTGATATACATATATATATACATACATAAATTATATATAAAGTTTTGAACTGACGGTGGTTTTGGGGTCTGGGGGATGTGAAACGCGAAGATATGTCGAAATTTTCCGGAAGTCGAAACATGGCACCCATTGCAATAGTTAGCTTTCTAATGAAATCTACCTAAAATTCATAAATATCTGTCGGTTCACTTCTTCTTCTTCTTCTTCATCTTCTTCTTGGGAATTGTGTGGCCTCAGCAATTGCTCTCTACCCAATAACGAATTCCAAAACTTTGAAACATTGTTTATCCTGAAGTAGCACCAACGGATAGCGCACATGTACTATGGGGGATCATTTTCTTATTTTGGTCAAATAACACAAAATTGGCTATTACACACGCTTTAAAATTAAAATGTACTGTATTATCAACTAGTTATTCTTCAAATTCGATGCGTATAGAATGTTAACGGAAGGAAAATCAATGGAGTCCCAAATAGAACAGTCATGACATCTGGCGTAAACGTTTCGCAAAAGAAATCCCTTGACTAAACAGAGAGCTGGGTTATAATTTATGTGGATCAAATGTCATAAGCTTGCTGCATCCATGACGTTCTAGTGTGTTTTTATTAACAGCAGCATTCACTAAAATTGTCGGCGAAATCGTACGAATGCAATGCCCTGTGTAGAAATTGGATTTGTGGATATTAAAGTACAGTGCTATTTATTTTAAAATATTCCGCAGTTTGTTTATATGCAAACATTACGGATGATGCACACTTACCATGTCGGTAATGTATATAGGCTAGGGTAGAAGGATGGTGTGTTGCAAACTTCTGGACGTAGATTCCTAAATTCCTTGCATATTACATAGTATTTTCTTGTTACCGTAAAGGTTTGTGCTGATTTTTTCTTTGTGTTTGGGATTGTAACTGCAATGGTTGATCCGATATCCTTTACATTGGCAACATTCAAATCATGTAAATTATGTCCAACATGTTGCATTTTGAGTGCATGTGCGAAGCTATCCTTACCTGGTTGGTCAATGAATGACCATCTTGAACTCTGATTGGTTGGAGAAACTGTTTTATAATGAAAATTAGTAGCCTACTTTAATACCCTCATTATGATACAGTTTTATGACATATAATATTTACATTTCGGTTACATTACATTATGCGAGTTTTATAATTTCCATACGAGTGTCTTAATTACCATTATATGCGAGTTGCATACGACTGTTTTTGTTCGACGATACTTATTATAACTATTTTATGTTCGAAAATAAATATTCATAAATATCTGTCGAGATTTCGCCAGTTTTATGTACTGAAGAAAGTGCATGGGACGCAGAGAATACCTTGTATTTGACCATGGCCTCCTCGATTACCCCACTATGACACTAGGCCGCGCATTGAAATTTAAATTAGAAGACCTAGGAACTCAGCACAGGTGCGATGCTATCCTTACATAATTGGTCAAACAACAGTTTATTTAGCTCTGATTGGTGGGAGAAACTGTCCCATAATGAAAACTTGTACTATAATGAGCCTCATTATAGTACAGTTTTCTGATTATATTATAATATTTACATTTCGGCATCGTCGAACATAAAGAATATTATAATTGCAAAGGAAAAATATAAAAAGGAGGGCAAGGGGGCGAATGAAGCTTGTATTGTTATGTGGACTATACTGAAATATAGTTAATGTAAGCGCTGAACCTCCTTCTCTTTTAGAATCTGAACCGAACATTTCACCTAAACAATCATACATGCAGGAAACGGACCCAAAGTCATAGGCAAGCAGCTTGATCGCTGTGCCATTACATCCCGCTTAACACTGGATCATTTTTCTAGAAGAGCATATATTATATTCCCTGATATGCAGTTAACAGTCCAGTATAAGACCTGATACTGCGTCAGCAGTTGGGATTCTATGATTCTAGAAGCTTTAAGTCAGGTTGTGACTACGGCACACAGGTGACTCTGTTGTCGTTTGAGAATTAGCAATCAATTCTACGAAACTCCGCCCCTCGGAGCTTTCTTCTTCTAAAACATGGAAATACAGGTATGTCCTAGTCGATGCATTGGTTTAGGCCTCGTGACAGCGGGAGATATGGTTTCGATTTTCGACTGCGATTACGTTGTCAGTTCTTACCATTCCATTTCCTATATTATTTCTATGAATAAAATAAAAATCACCAAGGAAGAATTGCATAAATAATGCATTATCCTTATTATTTATCAATGTTACAGCTGAAGGGAACCCTTATGTAATAATTGACGAAAAATAGAGATTTTCAGTTCTTTGGATTATATTATTTAGGCAAATGAAAAGTGGCTTACGATAACAAATCTATGGAGGAAAAGCCATTTTGATAAATGGTGGCACAGAGAAAATGTTTTACAGATATATTTACAAAGAAAGTTTCATTGTAAAGTGGTCATTTGATGAGAGGTGGTAAAAACGTGATCGTATCCTTATGGTTACATCATGTTGGCCACCCCTGTACTAAACCATGGAGGGTACTTGCTAGTGAGGAGTGGGAATGATAATGTCGCGGTCATTCCGTACAGCACAGTGACAATATCACGTAAATAACGAAGCATATTTTATGAAGCTTTCAAGGTTAATAGCCCACCTTTTATGATGCAAAGCCACTCACTTGGAGCATATCAAATGGTGGTTATGAGAACACTTGCTATTGTTTAGCATTTACAGACTTGGGATGTTCATCTGCCCCGTGATCTTAGTGCGTGTGTTGCACAGTCTAATCTGTATCATGTACTGACAAAACCACCATGCGACAATTAGCTTCCTAATGTCACTGAAACTTTGCTTACATGCTGACCTGGTCGCAAGGGAAATATTTGTGATGATTTTATCCCTGGAGATGGCGAAAATATAAACATTTAGATACATTAGATATATTTCGAGTAGTCCATAGGAATGTGCGCGCTGAGATCTCATCCTCTCCAATCAATCATGCAACTCATATGCAAATGGTGTGAACATAGAGTGCATTTTATTAAAGGGCTCCAAGGCACACAGTTATCTTTACTATAAATTCGTGTAGTAAATGAGGATGACACAGGTGGCATTGTCGTGTTTGATAGGCTATATTTTACTGTAGATTATATCTAGTTGCATTTTCTAAACAACTTTGCTATGTATTTTAGCAAACAAGCTGGAGGTAGTATATTATAAAAAATACGCATATGCACCTGTTTAAATTCAGAGGTGGTGATAATTATTAAGGATGAGATAGCCTACATGTCTCAGGTGACAGTACTTTTGTTTGGACAATGCCGTGATTAGTTGAAATCAACCAAATTGTAAGACCTTGTTGGTTAATATCAATATGGTAGATGCATGAGGAAAACTATTGAAGTAGGCTCCCTTCTATTGTCTGCAGTGTCGAAAGACGTTTTGGTCAATGTTTCCACACATCTGGAGTGACCCATACGCAAGTCCAGGTACTGTCCAGTCATTAACCAAGCAGTTGCGAGAGTTGGAGCAGCAGAGTTGTTACCTTGTGGTGGTTGCATCCTATGATATTGAAATATTATTGACAAATGTATAATACTACTTTTACCAAAAATTTTCATATGACTAAGTGATCGAATTAAGAATTCATATTAAATGCATCACGGGGAGAGAGAATAATGGTAACTGATATTATGTTTATATTCCTGTAGATTGTAAATATTCTCAATAACGATTATCATTTGCCGAGATAAGGTTCGGTTCACCCCAAGCATTAATATCACTTTTACTACCGTAACACGAATTGTTCCTCGCATTACACCATTCAATTCAGAATTTTAGTACCATGCTTTGTTCTTCATTACCCTACATAAACGTCTTCCATCTCACTGTAACATTTACTGTAATGGGATATAGGCCGTAAGGTTACCGGTTGCTGAGATTTCAGGTGAGAACGTAACATTGTCTGCAATGAAGATTATTTCTTCACTCCACTCATTAAATCTGAAGCTTTATTGAGAGCAACATGAAGCAAATGGTTAATTATCAAACTTGCATATCCTTAAGCCAAGATCTATTGTTTCATTATGTACGCAGCACCAGCCTATTCAGTTGTCTTCAATCGGTGATTAATGTTGACTCAACGGAGCGAAATATGTTTTATCCTATCAGTAATTACTATTTAAATTACACTCAGGACAATGACTGGGAACGTTCATTAAGGAGGGTGTGACTGTTTACTTGATACATCTCCACAGGAGCTGAGGACAACCCCCGTACAACTTGCAGACACAGTGAAAGCACAGCGGGAATCGGTGTAATTACTGAGATCAACTTTATAATATAATTGGATCCTAGTGCATCAATTGCCTGTGGTATTGCAAACGTAACCTACGAGCAAGTGGGAATGTCTGATCAGAAGAGGGCTTCACGCACTGTTTGAAATTCACTGAGAAGTGACGATGTCAGTGTTATGTTATATAGTATCCGGGTATTTGTCTGGAATTGAGGTTGAAATCCACACTGAGCCCCTTGTGGGGACTCACCTCTTCTCAATTGTCCTTAGGAGGCTGACCACACCTCGTTCCAGGATTTGATGACATACATGGGAATCGAAACTGGACCCAGTGATTCAGAAGTTATTACCATTTATTACCTCTATAATACAGTTGTAACTTATAAAATTGTATAGTAGTTCTATCCTTAAACTCACTAGATGGCTGAATAAGGGCGAAGTTATCAGTAGAAGTCATAGACATTTTAAAAGCCATTTTTTCAATGTTACCTTCGTATTATAGTAAAAGCGTTGCTTTTCAGTCGGTAAACCCATTGATGTGCCCAATTTAATTTAATTAGGCATTAAGGTGATTGATGTCCAATTGAAATACATAACATTTGCTAAAGTAAAAGTCAGATCACAAAGACACCAATCAATAATGCTGTATGGAATCGTAGCTATTCAATTATAACATAAATATAGTCCATGTTTCCTCTCAAAATGACACGTTCTTTAGGTAAAAATGCAATTGAGAATATTAATTAAGTTATCGTTGAATCAAATTTATAATTTACTGTTGACAAAGAAAAACCTTTTTACATTTTAGAACTCTATTTTACTGAGATAATCCTAAATATTGTCTAATATGAATCTTTTATATTAATTTATTATTTGCGAGGATATCCATTTCTTTCTATTATATATTTATAAGGTTTAGTCATAGCAAAATATTGTTCTTTGCCAACAGTAAATTATACATTTAACACAACGATATGTTAACTAATACCCTTAATTTAATTTTTATCTAAAGAAGGCTTGATTTTCAAGCTGAAACATGTACTATCGCTATGTTATAATTGTGTAGATACATTCCCATACAATCAGTATTGATTGCGTCATTTTAACAGATTTTGTGAACTAGAGACATCATTACGGATGATACCAACACATTGCCAATGTGGTAAATGGTATTGCATTCTACCAGTATAAGAAGAATCAATGTCTGAGTTCTAAAAGAAAATTAAAGTTTCAGCTCATCACTCAGTAAATTCACTTCAACTCACTTATTGAGAGAGGCATCCGTAGAATCGTGTTATTCTATATTTATCTCGTAAGAAACATTCTAATGAGCTGATCACTAGTCAATGTGCTGTTCTGATAGGCTAATCGATGTTCAGTCTTTACTGTTTTAGTATAAAGAGTACAAATTAATTACAGAAGGTAAATAGTCAAGAAGGACAGGAAGACGACAAGTGCTTAATGAGAGTTTATGGTTACTTGTGACTGAAGGGAAATTAACATATAACAACTGCTGACCACACACCACGCTGTGGATCCCACGCTTTCTCAGTCCACTCCATCAGTACCGTAACCTTCAATCAGCATCGTGGACACAAGCAAGCACGCACTATGA
Source organism: Meconema thalassinum (assembly GCA_946902985.2). Classification (NCBI taxonomy): domain Eukaryota; kingdom Metazoa; phylum Arthropoda; class Insecta; order Orthoptera; family Tettigoniidae; genus Meconema; species Meconema thalassinum. Next base: position 490,579,238 of record OX336390.1, on the reverse strand, counting down.
GAGATAAATGGATCACGAGATGGTGCAGTACACAGGTAGACCTCATGGTGCGCCGACATGGAACATAAAGTGAACGTACGCCAGCCAATCAAGTAATGAGACGAACAGGAATTATGTGAGACCACCGGCAGTGGGAGAGGGCTACCAATCTTCATATTGATACCCCCGACCAGTAAGCGTACAGTTTTATGGTCTTAGTTTCGAATACCTTAACTCTTCCCAGACATAAACACTTACCACGTGCCTCCTGTAAGGGACCATCACGTGCCTCACCTGGAGTGGTTTTGAGTATCAATAATTATAGGGATGTTATCGAGTTATTCGAATTGTTTGAATAAATTCGAACCGAACCAAACCAAACCCCGTGTCACTACAGCCCATGAAACGCCTAGGACTACCAAGCTACCACTGCCCAACCATTTGGCCGGCAGACTGTGGGGTGACGCGTGGTCAGCACATCGGGTTCCCTCGGTCATTAATTTTAGTTTTCGTGACCAGAGCGCTGCCTCACTGTCAGACAGCTACTCAATTGTCATCACGAGGCTGCGTTCACCCCATTCCAGCCCCATCAGTCTTTAAAATCCCTGACGTAGCCGGGATTCGAACCCACGGCCTCCGGGCGAGAGACAGGAGAGCTACCCCAACACCACGGGGCCGGCGAATATATTCAAATATGAATATTTAATTCGAAGGTCCAAATAGTTCCACTATTCAAATACTTGAATTATTGGAATTTCCAACTTATTCAAACAATCGAATTTCAAAATATTTGCATTAGAGCAATAACCAGACTGTTCAGTCAATATTCGAATCAATTAGCAAACAAGTCGAATTATTGGAATAATTATAATAAAGATGAAAACGAACAGAAAAGAAAGCATTAAGGGAAAATAAATAAATAAATAAATAAAGAAAAGAATACATTTCAAATATGGCCTCGAAATGTCCTGGTATAGATCTACACCCATATCAAATTTGGATTTGATAGCTGAGGGAGACTCACACAGACAGTAGGACAGACAAACACATATCTCCCGTTGATCTCGTAAGTCCACTTCTCATCATTTTTGCAAAATATGAATAATAGGCTAAACTAGGAAGAACGAGCTACCGATAAATTATTGTTTATTTATTGACAATAAATGCCAAGTCTGAGATTGGCTTTATTTTGTGAAAGACGATATATATTGCGCACGTTGCTAATTGCAGTTTGCGAGGCAGTGAGATTATTCTAGTAACAATGGAGGGTCACATTTCAAGTCCATTTCACGCCACTTGAAGCGTAAGCGAGTTAGCTGCACCACTGGAGCATTCTATAGGTACGGAGTTAATGTATTGATTAGTGCTTCTATCAGTGTAAACAGCCCATAACAGTGGGCACAATGAGGAGGAACGCAATACCATCGCAACCTCGTTTTTGTTCATGCTAAAAGTCTGTTATGGGGTTTATTTTATTTCCTATTCGATACAAACATCCCTGCGGCCATTCACCACAACGCTCTGCATTTGACCGTTATTGTATTGGGGTATTGTGGTCATCGGCTCTACACGATTAACCTACTGTCTATATGAAAGCTACTGGTGTCAGCCAGTGTTGAAAATAGTTGGGAATTTGTGGAAAGTCCTTCAGTAGGCTATATTATCAACAGAGAGAAACTAAAATGACTTTATGAAGTCACCAAATTCCTCTTTTAAACAATACGTAACTCGCAGCATTTTGTCGTCAAAATACTGGATGAAGAAATAACTACAGCTAGAGATTTGTCACTACAGTGTGCATCACTGGTCTCTGTACCTTCAGAACCTTATTATCTATTAATGTGGTTCCCTTAAATAATTTACAATTTATATTTGATATAAAAACCACTAGGTCTAGTGACTTGTCACTGAAGTTGGCATCATTGGTCTCTGTACCATCAGAACCTTGTTATGTAATTTGTCTAAAGACTGGTTTCTATTTTCTGGACATATGAGGATAGCTATTCTCTATGCTGCTATTTTCTTTAGGGCTTGCGACATCGTGTGTTAATGTGGTGTCTGTGCTAATATGTGTATTTGTAACTGAACTAGTATTAGAAAAGAGGCGGCAGTCGTCTAATGATTGGTACCATCCTCGAATCTCCTGGAGTAGAAGTGGAAAACCACAGAATACTACATCTGGGATGCCTGAGCTGAGATTCAAATAACCTACTTTCTGCTGTCATGTCGAAGCTGAGTAAGACTGTTTCATCCCTCAGAATAAATGTATTGTTACGGCTGTGAGTTTGTGTCATCGCTCGCCGCTTGAGTCACAACTGCCCCAGGGGCCGGGCTGTGGCTTGCCTCCTGTATTGCGCGCGCCTTATGCAACAGGGCTACTACAGACAAAGGGATAGTCCAGAAGATTCGTGACTGGACCAGCGGTGGAAACCTCGAGAAGCCGTGGACTCTGGATGGATCTAGAACCATTTATTGAGTCACCGGCCTGCTATATAAGAGTGACCCGTGAAGCAGTTGTGTTTGTGTTTTACGAGCTAGTGCGAGCGATTATCTTGTGCGACAGAAGTGTGGTGACGAAGTGCTGTGCGAGTTACGAAATCCTGTGACATTGTTTCTCCCAGCTTGTGGACAGCGAAATAGCCTGCAGCAAGTGATCGTAAGTAATTGTGGTCGGAGAACATAAACGAGAGGAACAGGTAGTTTCTGTCAAGGCCACCGTACTCATTAGGACGGATTAACTTCTGTGGTCTGTGACAAGTGAAAGGGGCCAAGAGCGCATAAGGAAGAGATTTGAGGAAACTGGAATAAGGCTCCTAATTGCTTGTATTTGCTGACTAGTGTAATTTTCTGGCCGCAATAAAGTTAATTATTTCTTTAAGCTGTAATTGGTGTTGTGCTTTGTACCCCCACCGTAATCCAGTTAACATAAGTGCCACTAGGGGGTGGCACGCAACAATTGGTGTCAGAAGCCGGATTACGAACTCAAGCACAACACCTGACGGTCCTGGTTTCAAAACCCGAGCAGGTCATTTTCTCTAATTTTCCTGTGAGTGCATGCCCTTTACAAGACAAACAACTAAAATGGAGGAGAAATTGGCAGCATTGCTTGAAAAGTTAAATGGCATGGAAACCAAGATGGGGGACGGCCAGAAGAAGATGGAGGACGGCCAGAAGAAGTTAGCCAAGGAGCTAACTACCAAATTAGAAGACGGCCAGAAGAAGCTAGAAGACGGCCAGAAGAAGATGGAAGACGGTCAAAATAAGCTAGCGGAGGACCTGAAGAGGATAGAGGACGGCCAGAAGAAGATGGAAGACGGTCAGAATAAGTTGACACAGGACCTGAAGAAATTAGAACTGGGTCTGCGTGAGGAAGTCACGGCAGTGGAAAAGAAGTTCGACGCCTTACAAGTGGAAGTTGCCGAGCTGCGCCAACGCCCGCTGATGGGGGTGGAGGAGAAATTCAACGTCTTACAAAAGGAAGTTGCCGAGCTGTGCCAACGACCGCTGATGGGGGTGGAGGAGAAATTCAACGCCTTACAAGTGGAAGTTGCCGAGCTGTGCCAACGCCCGCTGATGGGGGTGGAGGAGAAATTCAACGCCTTACAAAAGGAAGTTGCCGAGCTGCGCCAACGCCCACTGACGGGGGTGGAGGAGAAATTCAACGCTCTAAGAGAGGAAGTTGCCGAGCTGCGCCAACGCCCGCCCACCGTTACACCGGGAATATTAGGAACGGGACATAGCAGAGTGACGCCCCCAACCTTCGACGGAAAGGTCCCGTGGAGCACCTACTTACGTCAGTTCGAGGCGACCTGTTCCATAAATAACTGGAACAGCACAGAAAAGGCTACAGCTCTCATTGTAGCGCTGAGAGGTGACGCCCTTAACGTCCTTCAGGCCATCCCGACTGGATCCCAGGACTACGCTTCCCTGATCGCCCATATGGAGTCCCGATATGGAGATAGCCATCTTCAGCAGGCCTATCAGATGCAGCTCCGGACACGGGTACAGAAGAACGCGGAAACCCTGCAGGAGTTCGAGATGGACATCGCACGCCTCGTATGGCTCGCCTACCCAACAGCGCCGGCCGACTTTCTGGAGCAGATAGCGACGCAGACTTTCACCGACGGGCTACGGGACTCGGACACTCAACAGGCGCTGCGTCTTGCGCGCAATAAGACCCTGGCAGATGCGCTGAGCCACGCACTTGAGTTCGAGACGGCAAAACAGGCATCCAGAATGCACGCGCGGGTGCGTCAAGTGGACGTCGACGAACCAGCAAAAACCAACGAGACCAAGTCCCTGGCCGACGAATTGATGGAGGCGCTAAGCCGTTTCTTCGATAGTCGCGGCACCACCAGCAACGACACAGCCGGAAGACAACCGGAGAGGCGGCCTGGAAGAGGACTACCGACCTGCTGGGCCTGCGGTAAGAAAGGCCACCTGAGCAAGGACTGCGGTGATCGCCGCCGCCGAGGGTATCCGACGGGAAATCAGTCGTCTGAAAACCGCGCGGCCCAGGGAAACGAGTACTAGCCAGTCTTGGGGGGCAAAGGTTGGCTTGTGACAGTCGTCAAGCCCCGGCAGTCCAAGTGCGTGTGACGAAGTTACGGAAGGACAATAGCAGCCTGATGGTCGACGGAGTTATCAACGGAGTGAGCTGGCCCATGCTAATCGACACGGGAGCATCGAGGACCATCGTCAGCCCCACCGTGATCCCGAAGTGGAGAGTGCAACACACACAAAGGAACCTCCAGCTAATAACCGCGACCGGAGAGACCGCACCGGTACATGGCGAAGCATCACTGGAGTTCGTCATTGGTCGACGGGCGATAAAGCATCCAGTACTTGTGGCTGACGTATCAAATGAAGTGATCATCGGACTGGACTTCCTGGACCAGAACAACATCATCTTGGATCTGAGTACCAACACTCTGCACTTCGGAAGTGAGGAACTTGCTTTGCAACCAGCACACGAGGCCGTCGCCGCACGACGAGTAAGGCTGAGAGAGGACGTCATCGTTCCCGCCAGGACGGAAGTCAGCGCTGCCGTAATTGTCGACGGAACTGCTGAGGGTGTGGCGGCTGTCATCGAGCCAAAATATGAGGACATCCAGACAAAAGGGTTGCTAGTTGCCAAGACCCTCATCAACACGACGTCTCGGCCGTACGTCCGCCTGTCCAACCTGAACGACTACGACATTACGGTTCACCGGGACACCAACCTAGGAGTCTGCGAGCCCGTTACCTGGATTGCCCGCATCACCGACACGACGGACGGACACCTGCAGACGGACAACCGAAGAAGACGCACACTGCCAGAAGAACTACAGAAGCTGTACCAAGGATCCCAGGACCATTTAGACGAGGAACAATCACGCCAACTTCAGGACCTACTACGCGAATTCCAGGATGTCTTCTCCGTGGGGAGCAAAGACTTCGGCAGGACAAGCTTGGTCCAGCACAGAATCGACGTTGGGGACAGCGCACCGATTAGGGCCCCATTCCGACGTGTCCCGCTCGCCAAGCAAGCCGAAGTCGACCGGATGGTAGAAGAGATGAAGGAGCAAGGGGTGATCGAGCCATCACATAGTCCTTGGAGTTCTCCGGTCGTGCTAGTGAAGAAGAAGGACGGTTCCACCAGGTTCTGCGTGGACTACAGGCGGGTGAACGACGTCACGAAAAAGGACAGCTACCCTCTACCCCGGATCGACGACACGCTGGACACCATATCAGGATCAAGATGGTTTTCCACCTTGGATTTGAAGAGTGGCTACTGGCAGGTGGAGGTCCACCCTAAGGACCGCGAGAAAACGGCGTTCTCTGTGGGCAGTGGGCTCTGGCAGTTCACCGTCATGCCATTCGGTCTGTGCAACGCCCCTGCAACCTTCGAAAGGCTAATGGAGTCCATTCTGAGGGGTCTACACTGGAAGACCTGCCTGGTATACCTAGACGACGTCATCGTTCTGGGGAGGAGCTTCGAGGAGCACTACAGCAACCTGAAGGAGATCTTGTTGAAGCTACGGGCTGCCCAGCTGAAGTTGAGCCCCAAGAAGTGTCAGCTCTTCCAGAAGCGGGTCCAGTACCTTGGGCATATCGTCTCCGAAGAAGGGGTGCGCACCGACCCAGAGAAGACCGCAGCTGTGAGGGAGTGGCCAGTTCCGAAGGACAAGTCGCAACTACGAAGCTTCCTGGGACTCTGCACTTATTATCGTCGCTTCGTGAGAGGATTCGCCGACATCGCCAAACCTTTACATCGACTGACTGAGAAGGACCAACTCTTCACGTGGACAGCAGAATGCCACAGTGCCTTCGAACAACTCAAGCAGGCTCTGTGCACCGCGCCTATTCTGGCCTACCCCAGACCTGGAACAAGGTTCATCGTCGATACCGATGCCAGCGACTTTGGCATAGGGGGGATCCTGTCGCAAGTAGTGGACGGCGAGGAGAGAGTAGTGGCCTACTTCAGCAAGGCCTTGTCAAAGCCAGAAAGGAACTACTGCGTCACCAGGAAGGAGCTGCTCGCCATCGTGAAGACCATTGAACACTTCCACAAGTACCTGTACGGGCAAGAATTTCTCATCAGGACCGACCATGCATCCCTGCGGTGGCTCCTGAACTTCAAGCAGCCCGAGGGTCAACTCGCGCGGTGGTTAGAGAGACTTCAACAGTACAACTTTGAGATTCAGCACTGGAAAGGCCAACTGCATTCTAACGCCGACGCCCTGTCACGAAGACCGTGTCCCGAAGACTGCACCTTCTGTGCCCGAAGGGAGGAGAACACCGGGATACTGTGCCGACGGACTACTGTGGAACTTCAAGGGAACTGGAGCCGCGAATCTTTCACGCGGCACAAGCAGAGGATGATGACCTGGGACTGATAGCCGAATGGAAGAGGGCCTGTGTCCCCAGACCCGGGTGGAACATTGTGAGTGACTGCAGCCCAAAGTTTAAGTCCTACTGGGCACAGTGGGACTCTCTGATTGTAAGGGATGGCCTCATCTGCCGTACCTGGGAGAGCACCGACGGGAAGACATCTCGGGAACAAGTCGTCGTTCCAAAGGCTATGACGGAGGAAGTCCTGAAGGAAGTTCATGGAGGATCATCTGGTGGACACCTAGGGATAAAGAAGACCCTGGAGAAGCTGAGAGAGCGGTTCTACTGGATCGGATGCCGAACAGACGTGGAGAACCACTGCGCGAGGTGCCACGATTGCGCAGCCAGCAAGGGCCCAGGACGAAGACGACGGGGTCCACTGAAGACCTACAACGTGGGCGGCCCCATGGAGAGAGTGGCCATCGATGTTGCTGGGCCATTCCCGTTAAGCGAGGCAGGGAACCGCTACATATTAGTCGTCAGCGACTACTTTACCAAATGGCCGGAGGCGTATGCGCTCCCTAACCAAGAAGCCGCGACGATTGCAGAGACCCTGGTGAAGGAATTCGTCAGCCGGTACGGAGTACCCCTGGAGCTGCACTCCGACCAAGGGAGGAACTTCGAGTCGCAGGTGTTCCAGAACCTATGCCAGCTGCTGGGAATCCGGAAGACAAGGACAACGCCACTACACCCTCAGTCCGACGGGATGGTAGAGCGATTCAATCGCACCATCGAGAACCATCTTCGAATAGTCGTCAGCGAGCACCAGAGGGATTGGGACAAACATCTTCCACTATTTCTCCTGGCCTACCGCGCCGCCGTGCATGAAGCCACCGGGTGCACACCAGCCCGGGCCATGTTTGGGAGGGAGCTCCGTCTACCTGTCGATCTTGCCTTTGGCCGACCTGGGAATGATCCGATCCCGGTAAGCCAGTATTGTCAAGAACTGGTCGACCAACTGGAGGACGTGCACGCGTTCGCGAGGAGGAAACTGCGGATCGAGACCGACAGAATGAAGACCCGATACGACCAGCAGACGGATGCCGGCGGATTCCACGAGGACGACCTGGTCTGGCTCTTCAACCCATTACGGAAGAAAGGCCTGTCACCCAAACTGCAGAAGTCCTGGGAGGGCCCGTACCGAGTCGTGAAACGGATCAACGATGTCGTCTACAGGATCCAGCGGAGCCCGAGGGCGAAGATGAAGATCGTGCATCGAGATCGCCTGGCAGCCTACGGAGGGACACAGACGGACCAATGATTGATCGGGACGATCAGCCTTTTTAGGAAGGGGGTGGTGTTACGGCTGTGAGTTTGTGTCATCGCTCGCCGCTTGAGTCACAACTGCCCCAGGGGCTGGGCTGTGGCTTGCCTCCTGTATTGCGCGCGCCTTATGCAACAGGGCTACTACAGACAAAGGGATAGTCCAGAAGATTCGTGACTGGACCAGCGGTGGAAACCTCGAGAAGCCGTGGACTCTGGATGGATCTAGAACCATTTATTGAGTCACCGGCCTGCTATATAAGAGTGACCCGTGAAGCAGTTGTGTTTGTGTTTTACGAGCTAGTGCGAGCGATTATCTTGTACGACAGAAGTGTGGTGACGAAGTGCTGTGCGAGTTACGAAATCCTGTGACATTGTTTCTCCCAGCTTGTGGACAGCGAAATAGCCTGCAGCAAGTGATCGTAAGTAATTGTGGTCGGAGAACATAAACGAGAGGAACAGGTAGTTTCTGTCAAGGCCACCGTACTCATTAGGACGGATTAACTTCTGTGGTCTGTGACAAGTGAAAGGGGCCAAGAGCGCATAAGGAAGAGATTTGAGGAAACTGGAATAAGGCTCCTAATTGCTTGTATTTGCTGACTAGTGTAATTTTCTGGCCGCAATAAAGTTAATTATTTCTTTAAGCTGTAATTGGTGTTGTGCTTTGTACCCCCACCGTAATCCAGTTAACATAAGTGCCACTAGGGGGTGGCACGTAACAGTATTGACGAAGCTGGGATTCAGCCGCTAGACGAATGGGGTTCGAGTCTCATTGCGAACTCTTTTGCCATAGAAAGCAGTAATTTTTAGCCTACTTTTCACATTTTGCAAAAATGAGGAAAAAGTAGACTTATGAGATCGGGAAAATGTGTGTCTGTCTGTCTGTCCTTCTGTCTGTCTGTCTGTCTGTATGTGAGTGTGTGTGTCCCCTATCAACTCCTAAACGGCTGCAGCAATCGAAACAAAATTCGGTAGGAGTAAAGATCTATACCTGAGTATCTCACGCCCATATTTGAAAATGATGTCAGTGCTACCAACTGCTGAAAAATCGCAATTGAAATTGGAGCTCCATGTTGGATATCTCGGAAGGTATGAATAGGAGCTATTTCAAAATTGGCACACGTATAGATAATAATATTGCAGTTTAATTTCCAGGAAGCCATACATCGCAGTTTTGCCAAAATGAATATACGCCTGCTGATAGGTCCAAAATTTTAAATGCATATAACATGTACACTATCAATTGGATTTCAACCAAATTTCGTATGTGCTATGTGTACATAAACATACATGACTGAACGTATTCTTAAGATCCACCAGGGCTGCCAACTGTTAATAAATGCTGTCAATTTATTTTATCCAAATACCAATATATCAGAAAGTATGCAAGCCGACAGCTTTAAACTATGCACACGTATAGTACCTGACATTCTATATTAATTCGGAGTAACTTATATACGTCAGTGCTACCAACATGATTCTAAGCCTGCTGAGAGGTCCAACTTGAAATACATGTAACTTCTATACTATCATTTGGATTTCAACCAAATTTCGTGTGTGCTATGTGTACCATAACAGATATGTATATGCCGATTCTTAAGAGTAACTAGGGCTGCCAACTGTTAATAAATATTGTCTCTATTTTTGTTGCCCTAATATAAATATATCAGAAAGCATGCAAGCCAGTAGCTCTAAACTTTGCAGACGTATAGTACCTGGCATTCTAGATTAATTTGGAGTAACTAATATACGTCAGTGCTGCCAACATGATTTTAAGCCTGCTGATAGATCCAATTTTAAAATGCATGTAACTTCTATACTAACTAATGGATTTCATTCAAACTTAACACAACAATAGATCATATTATTTCAGATTATTTCTGACCAATACATGTATGTCATTGTTGCCAACATGATTTTACGCGCGCTGTTAGATCCAATGTTTAACTGCATGTAACGTCCATGCTATCCATTGGACTTCAAACAAATTTTGTATTCTGAACCTTAAGAGATAGAACTAAGAATATATTCAGTCACCAGGGCTGCCAACTGTAGTTCTCTATTAGGCTACATTATGCCAGGTATACAGTATTTCGAACTAATTAGAAATTTCGATATTACCAACTTAATTTCGGCATTATTCTAGATAGATCCATATAGATTAATCATTGGCATAGATCTTAAATTTTAAGAAAAGTAGGCTCTTTAGTTCGTCACGGAACGTCTTGTTGAGTATATGCAATGCCGCAGGTTCCCCACACCAGTAGTAGTCAACTTATTTTAAGATTAAAGGTGTCCATTATCGACAACAGCACGTCCTCTCAATAGACTCAGATTATAATTTCACTGACACCCAAGTACCAACTGAGACTGCCTTGAAAAATTATTAACATTTGTATTTAATCAGTGGAAATATTTAAATACTGATTCGTTACTAGTGGCAAGGTTTTAGTTTTATAATATATATACCGAATTCCCAAGATCGGAACAGTGTCAAGTACCCTCCAAAGTCAGGTCTATCGGGAATCATACTGTATTTCTATTGTCGGAAATCAAACTGAATTTCTATTGATCTTCCTTTTAAGACCGGAGCTTTAACAGTAGAGTTCATACCAGAATTATCACTTCGTCCCAAGAGTAAACAGCTTCCTTATACGAAGGTGCCTGTCGTTTCTATTAGTTCGACGTGATGAAAATGTGGAGAAGGGTTCCAGTCTCGCTGCAGTGCCTGAAGTGGTTATCATATATATTATTTCAGTAGTATAGATCCCTCCTGTGGCACTCACAAGTTACCGATCGTGACAACAGGGGCGGCCGCTCCTTATGTGCTGAAGTGCTGCAGCACACTGCTTTATTTGAAAATGAAAATGAAAATCCACAGCCTGCTTCCAGTCTCCGACCGATCAGGAATGGAATGAATGAAGCCCCCATCTAGCGGCGAGGGTATGGACTGTGCCGGGTGCCGAGACCTGACGCACTCCTCTGGGGCAATGATTAAATGAATGACAGATGAAATGAAATGATAGTGGAGAGTGTTGCTGGAATGAAATTTTGACAGGGAAAACCGGAGTACCCGGAGAAAAACCTGTCTGCCTCCGTTTTGTCCAGCACAGATCTCACATGGAATGACCGGGATTTGAACCACGGACCCAGCGGTGAGAGGGCGGCGTGCTGCCGCCTAAGCCACGGAGGCTTGATTATTTGAAAATAAATTATTTTAATAGTAGGCTTATTATCTACAAATACAACGCTTTAAAAAAGACATCAAGCAAAGAGTAGGAAATATTTATACTCCCCTCTCTACGAGGTACAGAACAGATACGGTACGAGGTATCTAGGCGTGCGCTCCACTCCGTGCACGGCGTTAGCTGTGCAGATCACAGCCCAGCGAGAATTTCCAAGTTTATTGGCAGCATACGTGAATTTTGTCTTCTGCACATGCGCGTCCAACTTTTCCCTTGTGTTCTGGATGTGCTGTTGGGACAACAGCTAAGATCAGTCATCACAGCGATTCTTTGTTCGACCACAGAGAGTCAGCACTGGTCACAAGGAATGTGAACGTGGCCAGTGGCACTATCTGGACACAGCGATAGGATTTAAGAGGGAATCGCTCAAAGAAAATGGGGTAAAAAAGCAGAGGAAGCCATCAGCTGTTCCCGCTAGAAGGTCTTTTTCAATACACCCAACTTAATTATTCTATAGCCACATTTTGTAAATCGATGTACTATAAAAATTATAATGTTTATGTCGTCAAAATAAGGACATGATTATTGTGATGCCTAGTTCATAAATTTCACTATTGCAAAATAACCTGTGATTTTGCTTTACGGCGTTGCTGGTTTCATTTTAATGCTTTTGGTAATACTGAGTTTGCGCGGTCACACCAAGGGTTTCGTGAATATTTTGTAATTGCAGGTGTTATTACCATGTACAATCAGTTGCAGTCAAGAACAGCTGATGCCGTGAAGATAAAATCCGCTGTGTCACGAGAACACACGAGAAGCCCACGATCGCTTCCAAATCTTGGATCATCTGGAAGCAGCAAAACTGTTAGATTCCACCAACTTTGAACGATTTTCCAAAACGTTTCCAGATAAAAAACTAGGTGTAACTGTTCATGCCTATAGCGTGCTGGATAAGAAAAGGCTCAGAACAGAACTATCGGTTCTGTACTGTAGGCCAGATTTTAGGAATATTGGTGGGGCAGTCCCTCTTCTGCATTTCATAATATCCAGTAATCTGCAAGGTACGTTCTGCCAAACAAGCAAGCTTCTGAGGATATTAGTAACAACACCCATGACTAATTCAGAGCCTGAGAGGTGTTTCTCATCGCTGAAGAGGATCAAGACCTTTCTGCGGAACACCATGGCACAAGAAAGACTAAGTGCCTTCGCTATGCTCTCCATTGAGAAGATGATGATGATGATGATAATTGTTGTTTTAAGGGGCCTAACATCGAGGTTATCGGCCCTCCATTGAGAAGAAGACGGTCTCCAGTATAGAGGGGTTCAATGCCAGGGTGATTGACAAGTTCTGCAGCAAGAAGGAGCGACGTATGGACTTCATTTTTCGTCACTGAGTGAGTGTTTCTATTGGCAACTCAAACTAACACTTGGGGCGCTGCGGTCGGTCTGGATAAGTAGGGTTTAAAATACTCAATAACACGCGTTTGATATGGAACACTTTTTATTTTTCGGTTATAATCAGTAAATATGGTCTCTTAAGTAATGACAGTGTTATTTTTAATTGTATATATGTATAAATGTGCGATACACGTGATCTAATTTGTGCGTTCCACTGGATTTTTTGGTGTCATTTGCATATTATCAAGCATCAGTTTTTATGGGTGATGTAGATCAGCTGATTCAAATTTACACAGGGCTACACTTCGGACATTATTTCGGTACTATTATGCGCAATATAATGTAAATGTCGATCCTGAGTCAACGCCGAGGACATTCAAATAGAGAAATACGGTACATAAACAAATAAATAACACACCGAAGCTGTGCTACTTTTATCATTCCGAGACTAGCATCCACGCAAACCAGACGCCACTGTTCCAAGCTCCGACTTATATCGTGAATTGATGTCAAACTGATGATCCGCCAGCCTTTCCGCCAAGCCTACACCTCGTAATCGCTAAGTTCTTCGATATTCGAGCTATTCCACTACGAGTCATATAGGCCTAATTTGCCTCCCCGTGGGCACTGTAGAATGAGTGATTCCGCTACCATTCAAATATCCAACACCAAACCCACCTTTTAACCATCCAAATCAAGCAATTCCTGTCGCCCCCCCCCCCCCCGAGTTTTAATACAAGTTAAACTCATCCCTTCTCCCTACCAAGCAGCCAATAATTAATTATTTAATTAATTATTCAAGTAACTTCAATCTTACCAGCGCGCCCATCGTAACAGCTGTTTTTAAACTGAATAACCTTCGCTGGCTTTACGTCGCAGGTCTTCTGTCTGTCTACCTCGACAAGTGTTAGATCCTTCCCGGGGTGGAAAGGTATTATTATTAGGTATTATTAGGTATCATCACATTTCGGCTATTGCTATTTGTATCTTTTGGAAAGTGATGAAAACGTATATCCGCAGCCCTCTTATACATCGACTTACAGCCGTAAACTGAGCAATACACTTTGCTTTTACTCATTTTTCACTCTATCAACGAGTAAAACGTATTACTTATGTATAAAGACACGAACAATTTACCACGATCTGTTTACCAATACAAGAAACCATATACAAACAGTCACCACGTGACAAATGTACCCTACTTGGTAAGTTTCTCATTTTTACCGCTAGATGTCATATCAGATAGCTGGAGTTGCCAATATGTTTATATAAAAACAAGATGTTCAGCAAAGAACATATAGCCTACTTTCTCCTAAATGTATGGGTATCTTTATGACTCTTTGTCCTCATCCCTAAAACAATCACCCCAACCACAATGTATTGTTTGTTTTCTTTTATATTGATAATAAGCCAGTAAGTGTCAAGATCAATATTATATACTTTATGATGATTGAATAACAAAACTACTAACTTATTGTAATGCATTCTTGTCCGTTAATCTCTATATTAAGCCAGCCTGCAAAATTAAGAATCTTCCGCCCCAATCATCTTCCGCCCCAATCACAGTAGGTGGTGCTGCGACCTATCAGTGAATTAATCTTTATCTTGTACGCCTATGCACTGCCATCGTAATGCACTACGATGGCAGTGTTCTATGGGTGTTGAATGAGTAGGCAGTTTAAAGTAGCCAAGAGGGAGGCGATCCAGCTGGCAGTGTTTAAAGGTATTCGGAGCGCGATCGTGGCTAATAGTTGAACTACCAGTATTACAAAATTGCCATACTTTAGGAGGCCAGCTCAGGCATTTACACAGCGTTATGTTTGGAACAATATTACACACATAACCCACAAGAGGACAACACCGTACAGAGGCATTAAGAAGGCTGTGGTTAATGACAACGTGTATCTAGTTCTTCTATTCTCCTTTTTCTAATGTCTTCTGTTTATGTGCGATGCTGGGACTGTGATTTTATTAATATACGAGTGTATACTTTATCCTCTCCTTTGAGCTAAATGACATTTTATTCAGTATCTGTGGGAAAAGCTCGTGCACATCATTTGTAAAAGAATTCAAGAAAAAAAACCTAACTGTAGCAGTATTCGATCCCCAGTCAACTGCGTGTCAGACTAACATGCTAGCCCAGAGCTAACCGTATCCATGACGTCAGGTGTTCTTAACTGACATATTAGATACAAACTGTTGGCAAATAATGACTTTAAATAAACGATTTCTTCACTGCAGTACATCTTCATTAAAGATCATTTCATACAAAGTTTATATTATTGTATCAGTACGGTATATCACATACAACATACTAAAACTACTGAAATATAAGACAGGCACATGAGGACAGCTGCCATCTTGTCGTGTGACACAAACGGCTCAGCTCTTTTAAGCCACTCATACTGTATAATATTATAATATTAAATTATAATAAATAACGGATCACGACCTTCAGGATAGCTTACACCCCCCTAGGCTCGATAATCGGAATTGGTGGGTCTTAAGCTATTTATTAAAATGGTTGCATAATTCACACGGCCGCCATCCTGAAATGGCAGGGCCGATGACCTTGAATTTTGGGTGAAAGACGCGTCCTATATAAAGGTATGTTGTCACCAAATTTGGTAGAGATCGGATGATTAGTTTAGCCGTAATTTGATTTTACGTTTTGAACATTTGAGTGGCCGCCATTCTGTTTTGGTAAAGATGGCGGCGATATAAAGTATGACACTGAGGTGTCCTTTACGAGTGCTACCTCTGTACCAAATTTCGTTCAATTCGGTTTCACTGTGTTCGAATTGATAGGGGGGGACAGACATTCAGAGTACACACACTCACACACACACAGACACACACACACACACACACACACACACACACATACACACACACACACAGACTCACACACACACATACACACACATACACACACACAGACAGACACACTTTTTTCGCCCTGTGTTGATCTCATAAGTCTACTTTCATTTTTTGCAAAAATCGAAAGTAGGCTAAAAATTGGAGGGAGGGTCAGGCCTACAGCACACAACTAATTTTCTACACCAGCCGCCACTGCGTGACAATGAGCATTCAAATGAAACAGAATAGACATTAGCAGTGACGAATTGCACTAAAATTTTATAAAAATATCTATAATTTCTTTTAAAAATGAATTTTTAGAAAATGTACGAAGTGTGTGATTTGCAAATACTGTTGCTGTATGGAACTACGCTCCATAATTGCTGTCCACTTCACATTTTGGCGGCTGTGACGCCTGTTTCATGTCAGTTTAACATTCATTTTGAGTGGATTTCAGATCAGTAAATTAAAGAAATGAGTATTCAAATCGTATAATTTCATAAATATCGAATAACCGGTGAGTGTTACAGCAACCTTTCTCTTTAAGGCTCTCATTATAAACCTATTGGGGAAAGTGTGCTTTATGAACATGCGAGATTTCTCGCACTGATCCTCTAGTTGGCTTGAATTCGTCCATGAAGAGCTTTACTGGAGCAACGTTGCACTGCATTTTGAGGGTATCTCTTCACTCTGAACTTATATGCCCCATATTAGTTACTAGTGTTCTGTTTGGCCTGAGGATTACTCTTCATATAAAACTGCACCAATTCCATGAGGTTTGAACGAGCGCCATTTCTAATACCCGGTTTCTCAGAACTCCTCTACTTGTTTAATGTTGCAAGCCTGTGGAATCCTGCGAGGCATCCAGTCTTGTTCTGGAAAGGACATCATCTAAGAAACGTTTCGTCATTTTATGTTTTCAATATTTCATGAAAACGAATGAATTAACCAACAACAGTTCTGTAGAGCCCATTTGCCATACATCAAGGCAAAAGAGATGAGTGTTGCAATGGCAACTGACCATAACAACCACGCTCTTCTCATCCCTAGGAATAATAAGTGGTTGAAGTGCAGTCCATGCATGCTATGCCCCAAGAGTTAATAGGCTCTCTCCCTCTCCTCCAATTAGCGCCCACTGGAGGGGCTGAAGACACTGCGCGGACTGGCATGGACATGTCCAGCAAGTCATTTGCACGTGACAGCTCCGCTCTTGTCCACTAATGACATTACTTACGGAGCTTAGCACAACGCTAACTTACGAATAAATGCACAAGTTTGGTGGAAATCTTGTTGTTATCACTAAGGAATTTAGAAGAACCATCCTAAAACTATATTATTTGTTTAGAAATTTAACACATAATTATAAAACAAATGCAAAACTTATAACACAGGGGCATGATGGTGCGCTTAACATCAACTGTGATCTGGTTTCATTTTTGGTTAGTGCATGTGAGATTTTCACATCCAAACTTACGTTAAGTGGTTAAAATGCCACGTAACAAGGTTAACTCGTGGATATTTACTGCGTGGTTAAGGGTACCAAGAGACAACAGGCTTGAATTCATTTAATATATTATATTTAATTTCTTATTAGCCAATTTCATCATATGAAATAATACTGGCTTATGAGATCAACTTCTGTCTTTCAGTCAGTTTGTCTGTGTTAGGGTGCCCCTGTAGGAACATTTTAGTTACTAGAGCGTTTGCAATAAAACCTGGTAAAACTCACCACTAAACTGTCCAACCACGACAGTGCATTTGAAAATTCCGATAAGTGCCACCAATCGAATATGGCAGACGACCAAATTATAGTACCAGTAGTTTTATTTATCGTATGGCTTTTAGTGCCGGGAGTGTCCGAGGACAGTAGTAGCCAATACCTCCAAAAATATTTCAGCAATCAATCTGGTTTGTTTTATGATGATAAAGAACACTAAAGCAAGTTCACATATGTGACTTTCAGAAACCTGTTCAACACAAAACCAATATGGTTGCCTGGCGAAGTATGAGGTTGAATTCTTTGGTGACCGAATACACTAAGACATAACACATTAATAGTTAATTACATCTGCAGCAAACAGATAGGTGTTACATTCAATTCAATCTGGATGGCGGCTGTGGAAAATTTGAAAAACATGTTCATATTTCCTGTATCCTATTGGTATAGTAAACAACTACTACAATATTTATCTATTGGTACATAAATCCATAAATTGATAAATTATATGTGGCGAACATTTCATTTCTTCAGGAATAAATTCCCCCAACTCATCTTGGAGTGATCAGACCTTTGTGAAACTTTGTGGTCGCTACAATAGTCAAACGTTACAGACACATACACATACACAACACAAAACCAATATGGTTGCCTGGCGAAGTATGAGGTTGAATTCTTTGGTGACCGAATACACTAAGACATAACACATTAATAGTTAATTACATCTGCAGCAAACAGATAGGTGTTACATTCAATTCAATCTGGATGGCGGCTGTGGAAAATTTGAAAAACATGTTCATATTTCCTGTATCCTATTGGTATAGTAAACAACTACTATAATATTTATCTATTGGTACATAAATCCATAAATTGATAAATTATATGTGGCGAACATTTCATTTCTTCAGGAATAAATTCCCCCAACTCATCTTGGAGTGATCAGACCTTTGTGAAACTTTGTGGTCGCTACAATAGTCAAACGTTACAGACACATACACCTATATATTTCTTTTTGCAAATTATAGATGACGAGTATGTCAGTCAGTTGTACATGAATAATTCACCGAACTAGACTATGAATAATTCGAACACTGTCAAATCGTGCATTGTGAATAGTTACTATTATCTAGGTGTGTAGATACATAAATATACAGCTTCTATCCCACGAATTATAAATGTCAAACATACCAATATTTCAGACACGGATTCTTTTAACTCACAACAGGGTGATCCGAACTCTGTCTAACCTGATATAGGGGACTACTACGTTCATTTTCACAAATTAAACTATAAAAGGCGTGCATGTGAATTCCTCATACATGAATTAACCTATCTCGTGTCTTATAGTAAACCACGGCTATAAACTAGCCTACAGGAACATAAATATATTTGTTCTATATCACAAATTATAGCTGGCACGCGTTACACAATTGAATATATTTAATTCACCACAGAATGATCCGATCTCTGTGAAGCTTGTTAATGAGTACCTTTCATTTAGTCTAAACCTACAGACATATAAACCGATTGTTGAAATTGTGTAGCAGTTTTGCTAGCCCACACGTTGAGCGACAAATGTAACAGTTTGACTGCCCCTAACTGTTGGGTGATAAATGTAACTGTTTACCTTTGCCTAAGCTATGTTGTTTTAATGGGCGCCAAGACCTCAACGCAATGCTGAAATCTAAATTTGTATTTAACAACGTCTAGCTCTGGTAGAACACCTTCAAGAATCTATTCAATCAGATCGTGGTATGATTTGATCATTAACCCAACAAACACTTGTATCAGGAGAAGGAATTGGTCTATATCTAATGCTACCTACTGAAAGCAAAGATTGCATTGTAAAAAAAATGAATTTATTATATAAAACAAGTATAGCAAAATTAATAATAATAATAAGTTTAAAATTTAAATTGGAGCGTTGCGATTATAATATTACCGATAGAAAATTACGTGAAAACGGAGTCTGATAAATTATTGATTTTACTCTTATTCCCAAGCTATGAAGTTACTGAAATATGAAATATAAAACAAAGAGAAATGAGAGATTGCGTATTTCTGCGTCATTCGCGCTTACCACTGGAAATGGCCGAAGCCTTTCCCTCGTACTGGATGATGCTGTGTGCTTCCCACAGTCTCCTGGACGTCGTCATCTTTGTCGATATATGATGATATTCTGGTAGATTAGATAATTCTATGGTCCGTACCTAGGACCCAAACACTCGTACAACCACACTGGTTAAGTTTTACAAAAGTTAGTCCTCCAATCCACGGAACATCGGAGCGACTCCCGTGTGCAACTGTACTCGTTAAGTTCTATACAGATAGTCCCCCACTCCACGGAACATCGGAGCGACTCCCGCGTGCAAACATACTCGGCAAGTTCTACACAGATTGTCCTCGTTCCACGGCGCGTCGAACGATATACGCACCTGTCGGCTCCCCCACTCTTCAGCCGACTTCTAGCTTACGTGGTCTCCACTGATTGGCTGCACCCCACGCGCTATACTCCCCTCCTCTGGTTCATTACACTCGGCGGGAGGGTTCCGTTCCAACTATCCGCCTTTTCTTGACGCTGCAACCCCGCTTGCGTAATACTTCCCGACAAGATTAAGCGTGTACTTGAATTCCCAATGAGTCACGTCTCTCGATATACCCTAACTGACGAAACTCCGTTAAATTCCGTAATCATATAACTTTCTATGATATTGTCGTTCGTAATAATTTGCTTGATAGCGTTTTCTAAGACATAGAAAACCTATCTGTATGCTTATAATTTTTATAAAATGCTCCGAAAATATCTTAATAATAATTATAATAAATTAATAATAATAATAAATTAACATGAAAAATTCTCTTGGCTGAACAATTTGCCGCGTAAATAAATAGAGAATGGCTTCCTACTGACTTATGCCAGTTGCATAAAAACCCCTCGAAAAACACGTTACATGTTCGCCTCGGATCATCGGATGATTTACCGTGACGACGGTCCATTATCCGATTATCCCAGACACGTTAATAAACCCCATCCAAAAGACATATTACATAAATGAGATCACCCTAAATTACAGATATATACACTCATAATTTTTCTTCACGCACTTTGCGTCAAAGTTTGTTGTCACTATGGATTGCACTTTGCAACCAGTCCAATGTTTTACATATAGAATAGTGTTCCACGGATATTTCCGCCTGTCAAATTTCTCTATGTTGGAGAAATATACATAATTAATGTGTGAGCACTATGTATTTATGATGTCATATCACACGCATTGAAGGTGTTCTGATATATTTATATCTCCATAGAACTTCCTAATTTCACTGGAGGTCCCTTCCTTATGGTGAAATTTAATCTCACTTATCACTGAGCACACGATCACACTATTGTGGCAGCGCCTCGTGACCATAATACTTAATCTCTCTTTAAAGTAGATGAAATTAATATTGACTTCTGAAAAAAAAAACAGTAAGTGTGCATTACATATAACACCAAATATTTCTGTGCCGTAATCGCCCTGTCTTGTTAAGTTCCCGTAGACCATATTCTACTTAATACTATTTCTCAACACAGACCAGTTCTCCTCACACAAATGAAACCATTGTACAAATTACCTTTAAATTACTCACTTACAAATCTTACATGGCGAGGCCGTAAACAGAAATCACGTGTGCTGATATGTATGAGTTTCATGAAGGACTGTCTCGCCTTCTGATGGCCCATCTTTTGCCTCGTGGACGCCTTAAGCAAAAATACCCTGTTCAAGCGCTCACCCATCTCTTGGAGGCAAATGGGAATTCACCAGCGCTACCAAATTCTGGCCTTGGTGTATCGAGACATTTTAGTGCTCAAGAGTATCCGACAATCCCGTCATATTTCCCTGTACCTTAAAAACTCTCATTTACTTACATACTACCCCCCTGTGTGACTTCTGATACGCCTGCCTGGAAGACCATCTCCTCCCACGCACCAAATGCCACACTTACTCATTTGATAGGCTGGCTCGCCAGCTAAACATCCTCACTTTATGACACATACTTTCGGAGACTATGTATATTATACGTCCCGTATAATCTGTTTCCCTCACTATTCTCCAGCACATATGCTGTTTTCCCAATACGTTTGGAAACTATAAATGTTTCTGCGTCACCTTCTTCCAACCTTGCAAGTGGCTCCCTTAAATGAACGTCATCACGTTGCTCTACCTAGCATATTTCTCAGTGTCTGTAACGATGCCCTGTTGCTACTGTCCACACATGCACATATTAAAATACCGTCCTCTGCTTTAACCACAGGATAATCCCCACATAAATTAGTGTCCCTCGATAGCATGTCTGCAAGAATGTTATCTTTACCTTTAATATATTTTACTGTGAATTCGTATTCCTGCAGAGCAAGAATCCACCTACTAACTCTGTTAGAACTGAGTTTACAAGTTCTCATATACAGTAATGCATGGTGATCTGTGTGGATCTCAAATTTCCCCCCTACTAAATACATTCTAAATTTCCCTAAACTGAAAACAATACCTAAAAGCTCTAACTCAGTAATCGTGTATCTTTTCTCTGCTGCTGTCAGTCCTCGCGAGGCTAAAGATACAATGCACAGATTACCCCCATCATCTCTCTGACATAATACTCCAGCAATGCCTATATGTGAAGCATCTGTCATAACCACAAATTCCTTATCTTTTAACGGATATTTCAGCACTACAGCTTTCTCAAAACCTTCCTTCAGCGCTCTAAAAGCCTGATCATGCATGGACTCCCATCTCCACCGAGTCCCACTTTTAAACAATTCCCTGAATGGTTCTACCAACCCTGAGTATTTAAGAACGAACCTCCTGAAAAAGTTGCAAATTCCCAGGTAAGTTTTTAACTGTTTAACATTCTGTGGCACCTCTGCGTTAAGTATCTTATTAACCCTACTTTCTTCTGGTGTTACACCTCTACTTGACACTCTATGACCTAAAAATGTCACTTCAGACTGACAGAATGACGACTTAGACAGCTTCAAAGTGAACCCTGCCTGATCGAACTTCTGAAAAACTATATCTAAATGACGTAGATGCTCCTCAAAACTGCGTGAACTAATTACCATATCATCTATGTAAATGGTTACAAACTCTCCTGTGTCATCCCCTAATGCGATGTTTAAAGCCCTAATTAAAGCTGCTGAACTACTCTTTAACCCATAAGGTGTTCTACAAAATTGATAAAGGTTATATTTATGACTAAAAGCTGTAAATGGTCTATCTTCGTACATAAGTGGCACTTGCCAAAAACTGGAACTCAAATCTACACAAGTGAAATACTTCTTCCCCTCAAATGTTTGCATTAATTCCTCTATTGACATAGATTTCAGCTGATCTGAACTAATTCTACTGTTAACCAAACGAGCGTCTAAACAAATACGAACCGTGCCGTCGGTCTTGGGTACCGTGATCAAAGAATTAACATATGGACTGTTAGAGTGCTCAATAATCCCATCTTCAAGCATCTGATTAATTTGTGCCTCAACTGCACTCTGATAAGCGAAAGGTACAGGATATCTATGTCCTGTGAATACTGACCTATCAATAACGTTCAATGAATGTGTATAGCAATTGGCCATACCAATGCGATCCTCAAAAACTCTCCTATTACACAATAACACATCATAGAGCCGAACACACTGTTCATCCTCTATATTTCCCTGAAATGCAGCATCACGTAACGAGTCCTTTAGACTACCGTTCGTAATCACACTGCCCACAAAACATGGAGAACCCCGCTCTACGGCTGGCGATATCTCATTTAAAGTACAAATCACCCCTACAACACTACTCCTCTGAATATGATCATTGAACGCTACTTCTACTTCAGAATCTCCCCATTTAAATTTCAAACTCCCTACATCATAACATAAGTTACCAGACACTCTACTTAGCCACTCTGAACCCAAGATAACACTGAATACTAAATTTGGAATTACAAGGCAAATCTGCTTCCCTACATGATTATTAATTTTAATGTCTACTAAAACTTGCTTAGAAATTACTTTGGACCTCTTCCCAACAGCTGTGATAACAAAAGTGCTTTTAATTGGCATCTCCTCAAAATTTACTCCAGTTCCTTTCATTTTATCATAAAATGCACTACTTATGCAACTCTTCATACAACCACTATCAATTAAAACATCTGTGTACGCCTCGGACACGTTAAATTTAACTATGGGGCTCTTACTAACCACTTCCTGAATAATACCTTCATCATTTAGTTCATGTAATAATTCATTTCTTACATTTAGGTCATAGGGTTCCTGTATAATTGTATGGACAAGGCATGCTACAGACTGAGATTCTGACCTTACTTCGCAGCCTGGTTCGCGTTTAAAGAACCGCTACAGCTGGCCGTAGTACTACTAACTACTGAACTGGTCTGGTTGTTCTGGGCTGTGTTGTCATTGTTTGGCTGTATATTACTACCACTAGGCTGTCCTCTTCCTTGACCCCTATTCTGGTTGTAATTATTGTCATTATAATTTCTCCCTTGATTTCCCCTGAAATCATTGTTTCTCCCTTGATATCCCCGGTAATCATCGTTCCTCCCTTGATTTCCCCTGAAATCATTGTTCCTCCCTTGATACTGATTACCATAGCCATTTCCTCTGTTCTGATTTAGCTGATTATTATTATTTCTATTTTGAGCGTTGGCCCCTTCGCCACCGTTCCCTTGAACTTCTTGATGCCTGGCTTCATTAGGTCTATTATTATTATTATTACCCTGGATCCTATTGAAATTGTCCTCATAACCCCCTCTCCCTAGTGCATCAAATGTGCTTAACAAATTTTCTACTTGTGATATAGTCTTTACATTCTGGATACAAGCAGCCTCCTTGATCCTATAGGGAAAGTGCCTAAGTAGCAACCTTACCACATCACTTTCCTCCTTCAACCCATCCAGATATTTACACACTAATACCTGCCCTAAAAAGTATTCGGTCATGGTGGAGCTTCCTTTAGGGTTATATTTACCACACACTACTCCCTCACGATGCTGCGACTGAATAACCTCATTCCAGAACTTTTCACAGAATTTCATTTTAAAATCATTGATATCAGTAAACTTGTCTCTGTAGACAGCAAACCAATTCCTCGTTTCCCCCACAAACACTTGTTCTAAAATTTCAAATACCTGGCACCACTCAATACTACCATTTTCCAACCTCTCCCCGAATTTATTTTCTATAGTGTTCATGAACTCCATTGGGCACCCCTGTCGATTGCTGAACTTACCCAGTTCTACCTCCCTGTGTGTGCTATTCACAAAAACTGGCCTATTCTGACTATTTTCTTGCCTGATCCTAGCTTTTAATTTTAACTCTAATTCTGCGATTTTCTCCTCAGCCTTCCTCTCAATACTGTTTACTGTTAATTTAATGTTTCCTTCTGATTCTTCTACTTTATCATATAGCTTTGCTTGTTTCTCCTCAATCTTGCTAATGCTCTCTCTGTTACTCTCTCTTAAATCATTTACTTCTGCAACTATTTGTGAGTGGACTTTTTCAATTCTACCGCCCAGCTGTTCCTTAACCTCTTTAGTAGCTACCTGAATTTTGTCAATTTCTCCCCCCAATTGCTTTTTGACCTGCTGTGTTTCCAGTTGCACTAGTTCTTTTAAATTTTCAGCCTGTGTACTGATTCTAATTTCCAACTCCTCCTCTACTTTTCCTAATTTTCTATCTACATCTGCAATAATCTCTTTAGCCTTTTCTTCCATCACCCTCCTGATCTCACCTGTAATCAGTTCGAATTTGTCACTCATTTCCCTACTGTTTTGTTATAATTTGGCATTTAAAGTTTCAGTACTCATTTTCCTTACTGTTTTGTTCTAATCTGGCGTTTAAAGTTTCATTACTCTCTCTATTTTCCTTACTGTTTTGTTCCAATCTGGCGTTTAAAGTTTCATTACTCTCTCTATTTTCCCTACTGTTTTGTTCTAATCTGGCGTTTAAAGTTTCATTACTCTCTCTATTTTCCTTACTGTTTTGTTCCAATCTGGCGTTTAAAGTTTCATTACTCTCTCTATTTTCCCTACTGTTTTGTTCTAATTTAGCATTTAAGGCATCTGTACTTTCTTTATTTTCCCTACTGTTTTGTTCTAATCTGGCGTTTAAGGCATCTGTACTTTCTTTATTTTCCCTACTGTTTTGTTCTAATTTGGCGTTTAAGGCATCACTACTAACTTTGTTCTGATACATGAACTCGAGAAGTAAAGTTTTTAATTCTGGTTGGCCGCCGACACTCCCTGTTTCAGTATCGGGATTTACCTCCGCTACCCCGGTACTACCATCACTCGACATACTGCTCGTATCATCACTCTCCAGTTGATGACCACTACGTAACCTCATCTGTCTTTCTTTCTCATCCCCCATAATGATATACACTGATACAGACAAATAACCCCCAAAATACAGGCACAGCAATATATACCCTTCTCCTTCCACAAATGTTATTAGGTTTTCAGCCCCAAGTTGTCGGCGACAAATGTGACGTCTTGCTAACCCACACGTTGAGCGACAAATGTAACAGTTTGACTGCCCCAAACTGTTGGGTGATAAATGTAACTGTTTACCTTAGTCTAAGCTATGTTGTTTTAATGAGCGCCAAGACCTCAACGCAATGCTGAAATCTAAATTTGTATTTAACAACGTCTAGCTCTGGTAGAACACCTTCAAGAATCTATTCACTCAGATCGTGGTATGATTTGATCATTAACCCAACAAACAATTGCATCAGGAGAAGGAATCGGTCTATATCTAATGCTACCTACTGAAAGCAAAGATTGCATTGTAAAAAAATTGAATTTATTATATAAAACAAGTATAGCAAAATTAATAATAATAATAAGTTTAAAATTTAAATTGGAGCGTTGCGATTATAATATTACCGATAGAAAATTACGTGAAAACGGAGTCTGATAAATTATTGATTTTACTCTTATTCCCAAGCTATGAAGTTACTGAAATATGAAATATAAAACAAAGAGAAAGGAGAGATTGCGTATTTCTGCGTCATTCGCGCTTACCACTGGAAATGGCCGAAGCCTTTCCCTCGTACTGGATGATGCTGTGTGCTTCCCACAGTCTCCTGGATGTCGTCATCTTTGTCGATATATGATGATATTCTGGTAGATTAGATAATTCTATGGTCCATACCTCGGACCCAAACACTCGTACAACCACACTGGTTAAGTTTTACAAAAGTTAGTCCTCCAATCCACGGAACATCGGAGCGACTCCCGCGTGCAACTGTACTCGTTAAGTTCTATACAGATAGTCCCCCACTCCACGGAACATCGGAGCGACTCCCGCGTGCAAACATACTCGGCAAGTTCTACACAGATTGTCCTCGTTCCACGGCGCGTCGAACGATATATGCACCTGTCGGCTCCCCCACTCTTCAGCCGACTTCTAGCTTACGTGGCCTCCACTGATTGGCTGCACCCCACGCGCTATACTCCCCTCCTCTGGCTCATTAAACTCGGCGGGAGGGTTCCGTTCCAACTATCCGCCTTTTCTTGACGCTGCAACCCCGCTTGCATAATACTTCCCGACAAGATTAAGCGTGTACTTGAATTCCCAGTGAGTCACGTCTCTCGATATACCCTAACTGACGAAACTCCGTTAAATTCCGTAATCATATAACTTTCTATGATATTGTCGTTCGTAATAATTTGCTTGATAGCGTTTTCTAAGACATAGAAAACCTATCTGTATGCTTATAATTTTTATAAAATGCTCCGAAAGTATCTTAATAATAATTATAAGAAATTAATAATAATAATAATAATAATAATAATAAATTAACATGAAAAATTCTCTTGGCTGAACAATTTGCCGCGTAAATAAATAGAGAATGGCTTCCTACTGACTTATGCCAGTTGCATAAAAAACCCTCGAAAAACACGTTACAATTGATGTCCTATATTTATGACAATGTATGACAGAAACCAAACGCTATTTAGTACATCATATGTTAAGTCAATTTAATTGATGGCAGAGTTTTGAAATGGAAAACACTAGAATAATATATGAAAATAGGCTAATATTTTTTCACAATACTGCACGTTAACTTAAATACGTTACTTGAATGTAAAATATGGAGCAAGGGTTGTTTCTAACAACTGTTGTTTCCAAACTGATAACGAAAATATCAGTAGTCCCTAATGCTTAATCTAGACAGAACATTTAAGGACATATACTCTTTGTGTAAAAGGGGCGTGGTGGCTCAGCGGTCTAGCTGTATGCCTCTCACCAAGGCGGTCCGGGTTCGATTCCCGGTCAATGCATGTGAGATTTTCGAAGTGAAATGCCATGTCCTGTGGTTCGGATTCCACGTAAAAAGGAGGTCCCGTGGCTCATGATCTCAAGATTAACGGTCACGTTAAACTACAAGCTTCCTTTTTCTTTGTGTAAAAAAAATAGTTTTATAGTTTTGCTTACCGCAACTTCAGGTTACTAAGAAACGAATATACTGCAAATTCATAGCAACATCCAATGTGAATGTGCTTTCTACTTTCATCCTTCCCGTCAACCATGCAAAGCATATCCAATCTCAAGCGTGTATGGGTGCATTCCACCCGTCACTAGGGAGTTACTGTGCCAGATCTTGGATCTGCACAGACACTCCTCATCAGTTATTGGCATGTATAGTTTATCTTATGTAAATTAATCGGAAAGAGCCCAGTTAAGGAATAGAAATAAGTAACCAGGCTGTTGTTTGATGGCATTGCGCTCAATACGAAGCAAATCCTACTACGATGTATAGGTCATTAAGGAGTGACACGGTCTAACGTCGAACTAATGCATTGATTAGAAATCGACAGTGATCTAGGTGGCGGTGACTGGCTATATACAAACTTTGGAAAAATTTATTTTCTTATATAATTGTTTGGTAGAGAAGTGATTCTTTGTTAAATATTTGACGATATTTCACATGTCCTGGTGACTGTAATTCATTAAAATAGAAGAATTGTATCTCTAAATAATGGAGATGTGTCCACGAATTGATGCTTTAAGAGGTAAATCAGATATGTCGCAAGTTTGCGGAACATAAAAGTACATAAGAATATACATAATACCCCAACCACAAGTAAGCCTAGGTAGCCAATGGAATGTAATGTACGGCACTTTCCGTAAAGTAATTTATATATTGATTCATTGAATATAAAAACTTTTCTTTCTATCATTTTACTCCGTAGTTGTTATTTTGTGATTTCCATATTTATTCCTTCAATTTATTATTTCTACAAGAGGGGGCGGGGGGTGTTTGCCATAAGCAAGTCCTATCGTCCTTCTGCCCGGGAGGAGAGATTTCGTGTTCTCTATTTCATTCTCATTGTGTACATGAGTGGCGCCCAATGTGTTGAAGAGCGATCACATTACCTGACATGAAATGTGGATATTTCTAAGAAGTCACCAATCTAAATGATCGTGTTTAATATAGGGATTATGGTCTACATGAGCTCTCAGTATTGGATTGCGATGATTTTACTTCCCTTCTGCCCCGAGTGCATTGCAGAATTATAGGAGATGTTCACGATAATTGTTCATAACCTCACTGACAACAAACATGAGCAGGTGTTCAAGTTACAACTTCCTTCACTGCAGGATATATAATTTGTACGATTCGTCCAGGAAGACTTGAACCGTAATGTTTATCAAGCAACATCAATCCTAAACACACATCCAAGACTATCAGATGTTCGCCAATGTGAACGAGTTAAACTGCCCGGAGAGACATGCATCGAAAGCCTGCAATTACCACTGAAGTCGCTCGGACAGAATAAGCATCATTAAGGCAGTGAAGTACTCGGGTGGAGACCCGGCCTATTCAAATGCTAACTATACAATCTCCAATCTCCCGTCCAAGCCATGGTTGAGACCGACAGCACTCATTACCCGCAAGACAGTTCAGATAACATTCTTTGGACTGTAATGATACCAGTGTTTTTTATTTCTCTACGCTATGAGTATTCTACACCTTTATCACGACAGGTTACTAATTCCAGCCATGTAGTGGGATGCAAATAGGAGACATCATTCTCCTCCAATTACAAAGAGATAAGGCCAATGATAGGACTACAGCGATTAAGCCCGACTTTCTTGGGTGTGACTTCGATGAACAGAATATGTTGTCCTCAAATGTTGAAAAATGAGAATTACTTGTAACACTAAGAATAAGTTAGGAGGCTGCTCTTGGAACTCCCCGCAAATGCTTTAGGACATAATGCATGACGTCCTAAATTATTCGAAAAATAATTAGGATGAGCTGTAACGTAACTAAACGTACGGTACCAGTCTCAGCAAACGAATACTGCAAAATAATGGGCATACATTCCTATTAAATACTCATGATAGGTGGTTCAAATCTGTATCAAACTGGATACATAAGTCCACATCTGGGCGCTACTTGCTTATATTCTAGCCCATAGCTTCCGTTTTTCGATTGCTAAAACTGTTTAATTCCCTTATCGGAGTCGAACAACAAGTCATTTTGTTTAATAATAATGTAATAATAAAAAATAGTACATTATGCAACAAGCCTATAATGGCAATAATTAAGACACGAGTACTGTATGTTTATAAAACGAGCGAAGCTAGTTTTACAATTTCCATACGAGTGTCTTAATTACCATTATAGGCGAGTTGCATACGACTGTTTATGTTCGACGATAATTATAACTATTTTATGTTCGAACATAAATATTCATAAATATCTGTCGAGATTTCGCCAGTTTTATGTACTAAACAAGCGCATGGGACGCAGTGAATACCAAGGCCTCCTCGATTACTCCACTATGACACTAGGCCACGCAGTGACATTTAAAATGGGAGGCCATGGAAGTCAGTGCGGGTGTGATGCTATCCTTACCTAATTGGTCAAATAACTGTTTCTTGATCTCTGATTGGTGGGAGAAAATGTATCATAATGAAAACTTGTACTATAATGAGCCTCATTATAGTAAAGTTTTCTGACACATAATAGTTGCATTCCGCCATGGTTGAACATAATAGTACATTATGCGACGAGCCTATAATGCAATAATTGAAACACGAGTATGTTTATAAAACGAGCGTAGCGAGTGTCTTAATTACCATTATAGGCGAGTTGCATACGACTGTTTATGTTCGACGATAATTATAACTATTTTATGTTCGAACATAAAAATATTCATAAATATCTGTCGAAATTTCACCAGTTTTATGCACTGAACAGAGCGCATGGGACGCAGAGAATACCGTGTATTTGACCATGGCCTCCTGGAATACCTCACTATGACACTCGCCACGCAGTGAAATTTAAAATGGGAGGCCATGGAAGTGAGCACAGGTGCGATGCTATCCTCTCCTAATTGGTCACACAACTGTTTCTTGAGCTCTGATTGGTGGGAGAAACTGTATCAGAATGAAAACTTGTACTATAATGAGCCTCATTATAGTAACGTTTTCTGACATATAAGATTTACATTTCGCCAGGGTCGAACATAAATATTGTTAAAACACAGCCCACCAAAAGCACATGCAGTTTTGTATCATATAAACAATAGGACTTTAACTTGAATGTTTTGGAGAAACGGTGTATGTCTACCCCTTATTATTCCCGTTTGCAATGGGTTCGGGGATGATTAGCGATGAAATTCTAAGTGGCGGATGTTTTTTACGGCCGGATGCCCTTCCTGACGCCAACCTCATGAGAGGAGTTATTAAGAGATGATATGATTGAAGATTAATGAAACTGGACAAGGATTTGTAAGGAAGCGGCCGTGGCCTGTCAGAAGGTACCGTCCAAGCATTTGCCTGGTGTTGAAAATGGGAAACCACGGTGAAATGTTTCAAGGACGGCCGACGGTGCGACTCGAACCCACGCGTCTACCGAGTCAGCAGAGAGCTTGATCCCATGGCATAACGCTGCGCTTTAGCGTGCGTAGTCACTGCTGTCGGTAATATCTCGTTGATAAGGCCACTAATATGGCTGAACAGCTCTCGATTTACCCCGCGGCAAGTGTGTGGTCATAACCTATGATTAAGAAGGAGTTTGCAGTGACCTTGGACGGCATCCAACATTTCCTTTTAAGTGCGAAATTGCACACATGGACTCAAGTGCGGCACGATGCTCGCGTACGAGACCTTGATCGTGTATAGCCGTGTTCCATGACCTCTTCTGCACGTGAAGCCCTTCTCCAAAATTACCGAGTAACTGAAACTGACTGGAAGCGTGCAGAAACATGCTACATGTCACAATCAAAAGTAGCCTACGTTGTAAGGGTCAAATCTAGTTGTGAATTGCCCCCTGGTCAAATTTAATTAAGTTTTAGTCATGATTTTGAACAATCAATGATTTAAAACGAGCAAGAGCGCTATATACCAAAATATTTAGGTCTAATATCGCGAACATGAAATTTAGAAATTCACTGAAACATTGCATTCTTATTCGCCAGATCCCGACGGAAATATGTATGTGCTGGTCTGTATTCCATAAATTAATGAGGATTATCCCTAGAGGGGATGAAATTCTATCTCTTACCGTGCTCTCGGCATAGTAGACCGCTACAAATTGGAGGACTTGGGAAAGTGAGTCTCACGATCTCACATCAGGATTTGTGTCTGTTCATAAATGTATTTTGGGCAACCCTTAGAAAGTGAGAAATTGCACGAGTGTGAATATGGACTTGGAGACATGAAGAGGCACAGATGGGTATGCGGGTTTTCAGTTTTCATATCTTCTCTGACCAATCATACTATTAAACTCCCCCCAGTAGTCAGTCTATGTGAATAAAAGGCTATGATACATGCTCAGAAAGTAGTTGTAGCTGTGTGATTGGTCGCACAGGATATAACGCAGCGCGCACACCATACTGGGCCGCTTTCAAATCTCACGTCCATATTCAAACACATACAGTACAATGTCATCCTCCACAGGGATAGTCTAAATTAATTTGGGGTTCAAATGCCCGCCCATGGATATTTTTCCATGGAATCTGACCAACATGTATGGAAAAGTTCACGTTCGGGATATAAGACCTAAATATTTTGACACAGTAATTCTTAATATCAGTTTTCATTCATAAGAGATTGCAGAATGGTTCCTTGCCAACAT
Source organism: Meconema thalassinum (assembly GCA_946902985.2). NCBI lineage: Eukaryota > Metazoa > Arthropoda > Insecta > Orthoptera > Tettigoniidae > Meconema > Meconema thalassinum. Next base: position 490,546,821 of record OX336390.1, on the reverse strand, counting down.
TTATTTAGTGCATCTCGCCACGAAACTTGATTAATAATTAAATAGTTGGCAGTGTAATTTGAAAAAATTAGCTGATACAAATTATGAACTGTGTAAGGCTGCTGATATTTTGTTTGTTCCACAAGAGTTTTTCTGAAAAGATATGGCTGCGGTATTTGGATTCTTTCGTTTGATGAATGTGAGCGCGCCATTGACCTCGGTAGTACGGTTCATGGTAAATGCTTGCTTATCACTGGAATTTTTTATTTCATTTTTAATAACTAGGCATATATTTGGTGTCAGCCTAGAGGTCCGTGTTCAAATCCATTCCCTGGTAAAGTTCTTTTCTTCGATTGAAGAACCATTCCAGCATTCGCCTGGGCAGATGTAGGAAACCACGGAAAACCACTTCGAGGATGACTGAGGTGAAAACCGAACCCACTTCTTCACAGTTTTGCCTCACGAGGCTGAGTGTACCCTGTTCCAGTCCTCAAACCAGAATTACATTTCTTGGCGGAGTCAGGAATCGGGCCTTCATGGGGGCAGCCAAATCAAGAGACTAAAGAAGTGGTTATTTGCTTAGTTGGCGAAAGTATTGTCTCAGCCATATAAACCAAAAAGCGAGCTTGTAGTTTAACGTGACCGTTAATCGCGAGATCATGAGCCACGGGGCCTCCTTTTTACGTGGAATCCGAACCACAGGACATGGCATTTCACTTCGAAAATCTCACATGCATTGACCGGGAATCGAACCCGGACCGCCTTGGTGAGAGGCATACGCCATATAAACCGTTCAAGACAAAATCACCTATTTGAATAGACGCACCTTTTCTTTGTTTTCGGTCCGGCTGTGTGGCTCAGCGGCAACAGTCTCGCTTGCTGTTCCCAAGGTGGCTTGGATCAAATCCTGGCACAGTCAGCTGGCTTTTGAGGGTGTGCAAATGCAAGGGAGCCGTATCAGTAGATTTACTGGCACGTTAAAGACCCCCATCGGGGCAAGATTCCAGCAACCCTGTGTCTCCAAAAGCCTGAGTACTTAAAAGAGACGGAAAACTAATAACATTATCTTTGTTTTCGCATCATATGCACCTTTATGCTTTGCGATAAATCAAGGCATTATTCAAATAGCATTTATGGTTTTCTGAAGCAGGCATTACTGTTTATTACATGAAACAAAGGCAACATTAAATGGAAAGTGCTGTAGAATTTAGATTAACATATAAAGAAGTAGTGTGAATGACGTGACAGCCTGATAAGAGAGTCAGTGCATTCAAAGTACTGAATGTGCACGCAATTGTAGTTAAGTATGCGTAGGACATGCTGCCAGCACGAACATCTGATATAGTCGTCAAACTCTTTGTACCATAACCATACATAACCATATCCAAAGAATATGTCACGGGATTGGCATACTTTATGTGGCTTGAAATAGGTCAATTGGTTTTTTTTTGTCGTGTAGCCTCCTGAGAGGCCGAGTGCAGGTCTTTCTAGTCGACGCCCGTGGGCGACCTGCGTGTCGGGATGAGAGATGGAATGGATGAAGATGAATGAAACTGGGCAAGGATGTGGAAGGAAGTAGGCTGACACTGATGTTACCTTAGCGTAGTTTCTATGGTGCGATTCTGTCAGCTCGAAGTTCAGTGTTCAAATCCATCCCATGCCGAAGGTTTTTTCTTCGTTTAGTGCTGTCAATTAGGTATTGAGCCATGTACAGCCTTGACAACATCGCCCTACAAATCCTATTTGAATTCGCATGCGAAGTAATCTAATGTGCTAGCTTCAACAGCTGATAAAATGCCACCAGCCTGAGATATCGGCTTACATTTTACTTGAAATTATCTAGCAGTATGTTCACTTTTCTAACCCTCATATACCCGGTTAACGTTGTTTCCTACCACACTATTTATACAAAACAATAACACAGGTTATTAGACACATTCTACCAAGCCCAAAATTAAATAACGAAAAAAAAAAGATGGGGATGCACGGAAAACCATTTTATTTAAGGTCAGCGCTAGTCTGAGACTAGCTGCGTGGCTGAGCGGCAACGGTCTCTCCTGCTGTTTCTAAGGTTGCAGGATTGAATCCTGGCGCAATCAGCTGGTATTTGAGGGTGCGTAAATATGAGGGAGCCGTGTCAGTCGATTTATTGGCACGTTGAAGCCCTTTCCGGGCGAAATTCCGGCACCCCGGTGTCTCTAAAAGCTACAGTAGTTAAAAGGGACGAGTGTAACCTCTGGGGCAACGGAATGTAGCCGCGTTTACCACCATCTCAGGAAACTGAGTTGTCAAAGCTGGTTATAATATGGTAAGCTGTTTATCAGGGGAGAATAAAATGTGAGAAACACACCCTTCACCACATCTTAGCTAATACAATAATTCAGGACTTAATTAACATTAAGTTACACGTTCTATTCGGAAGAGTTAGTGCTGTGTATCATCTATTACAAGCGTGTTCTGGTTTTAATACGGGTACGGTTTCAGTAACCCCCAGTAACGAAGAGGACAGTATACCCAAGCTGCCCGCTGGGCTGGGCCCTTGTTCCCCACGATATATCTATTAAAGTGCGCATACATCGACCAGACTTGGCATTTTTATAGGGATCGAACTCTGTGGGGTGCCGGCACGCCCTGCTGGAACAATGGTGAGCACCTCAGTCCTGCAAGATGTAACCAATTAGCTATGAGCTTCGAGGAAACATTTCATTGCGATTGTTTTGTCTTGCCAACTCTCCTTGGTGTGGGGAACATCTCTTAGGTGGACATGGAAATATCCCCCTCTGTAGTGGCTTTTGTTGCACAACTTAACAATCAGACCCGTCTCCTTGATTCTTTGTTGCATTTGCTGATAAACTGTGCTTTTTTGTTGACTGTGGTAGTGTGTGTAAGTGTAATTATCCAGGTCAGAGATTGAGATAAAAGCCCCAGGACGTGAAATGAGGCACCAACCCAGCATTTTTCTGGAAGAGAGTGGATAAACCCGGTAAAAAAAAAATACTCAGGTTAGTCACTGTTGGTTGGTTGGTTCTTATGATTAGGGGCTGTGACAACGCGGACATGTAGCCCCGTGTACTTTGGGTGTGTGTAGAATCTGTCTGATAACCGGTGTTAATTGTGATGACTGTAAAATTGTGTGCTATCTGGTTTTTAATTTAAGTACTGCAACTTATAATTTTTCAAATAGTTCTTACTTTTGCCACCAAGCGCCACCGTCAACGACTACTAGGCCAAGTTCAGAACTTAACTACTAGAAGCCACCGCAGTCGGCTCTTGGCAACGATCGTAGAAACCTAAGAGCGTTGTTTGACATGAGACCGCCGGCTTTACTTCCCCTCAGAAGGAGGGATTTTTAACGCTCTTAAAAATCCGACGGCTTCGGCCGGGTTTGAACCCGCTATCTTGGGCATGCTACCGACTACGCCACCAAAGCCGCTCACGGATAGTCACTGTTATCGCTGGTATTTGAACCTTGAATCTCTGAAACTGCAACTACTCATTCCAGATATGACTTAAAATACTTACCTACTCTGCTGGGTAAAAAATTAACACCCAAAATATGTGTAACAGTTTTATTGGATGGTTTGACTGTAAACGATGGTACTGTTAATTCTTGTTTGTAGGAGTGGAACATTGTTGTCATTTGTAACTTTTGACTTACACGTTGTTATTTAATTACTTGGGGACTTAGCAACATCGTGACCACGTAGCACCGTGTACTTGGATGTGCAAGGAATCTATCTGGTAACCTATGCCATTGTGATAGCTGTAATACAGTATGTAAGTGCTCGAAACTGAGGCTAGGATTTGGAAGAAGGCGACCGTGGCCTTAAGATACGGACCATCCTGCAATTTTCAACAATAGAAGTTGGAAACCACGGAAATCCACTTCTACGACAGCTGAGTGTACCCCGTTCCAACCCTCACGTCAGTTTCTAAAATCCTTGACGGAGCTGGGAATCTTACCGGAGACCTCTAGGTGAGAGGCAGGCGCGCTACTCCAACCTACTCAATAGTGATCATAAATTATAATCTACATGCATTTTTTTTCAGGAGAGTTTATTTACATACTTACATTGTAACCCCACCCAGTTATTTGGGCAAATTCATGTTGACCGACTGAAGAGTTACAACTAACTGCTTTTATCGGCAACACTGAAAAATTGCTTGCCACGGTGGGTGAGTCGTTAACGTTTCTGTCTACTAACTCCAAGCTTGCAGGTTCGCTCCTGGCCATGGTAAGTGATTTTTGAAAGTCGGCAAAAATTACGACACGTATGCCATACGATGTTGGCATGTCAAAGAACCCATTTGAAATCAGTAGGCCGTGTTCATAGTGGCAAAATTAATCTCGGGAGTTTCCGCCAACACAAAGTTCCTCATTTCTCTACTAGAAAGCGCTATAGTGCTTCAAGGAACAACGAAATTCTACGTGCAAGCTACCCTCTGGGTGTCAAATAATAAAGCTTGCACCCAACACCCGAGGCCATACGATATTATTATTATTAGGCTACTGAAAGAATGGTTTCAAAACTTGACATTTAATTTGGTCTGTAGTATTGAGTGAATTTGAAATTGGAGCTAGAAAGGAAGCGGTCATGGCTTCAACTTACAAACCACCCCAAAATTTGTCTAGAGTAGGACTGGGAATCAAACACGGTCCTCAGGTGTGTTCTCACAAAATGTAGCCACACAATTTTCAATTACTGTATTTACGGCATAAAAAGTATAATGTAGATCTAAGACAAGTCATGAACCCATAAATCATGTAATTCTTCCTGTTGAAACGTTTATATCTTTAAAACAGGGTGCATAACACCAACGAATAAATCCCTTCATATCAGCGGTTACCGTAATAACTGGCGTTTGCCCAAATGACATTGTGAAGCATTCTGTGACATTATGAGCAAGTTTTATCAAAGCCCTGTTCATTCCACATGCGAACGAATGGTGATAGGTCACGTTAGTTCATTTGGGAGACAGATGATTATCAGAGCCCGTTGCGAGGGCGTTGGAAATGTCACCTCCTTGGTCCACAGTAGATGCTTGACAAATGACAGTGTGGGGCGGGTCCTTCTGCCGCTGTTGTTTCTCCTGATGGTGCTGCTGTCGTGTATTTAGAATCAAACCTACACGTGACACGGCATTCTCGTCTCCCACGTAAAATGTTCCGGAAGTTAGGCAGACCAGTATTTGACAACGGGGTGCCAATTGAGTCATACTGAGATATCGCAAGAAATAGGTCACTACAAGTTTCAGAAAGAGTTAAAAAGTATGTTCTCCTGAAGAAAGGCTATCAGAATATTCTCTATGAATCAAAAATGGAAAATGTCTACCTAGGTAGTTAAGACAATAGATAAAAGAGTGTGCGATCACACCATACAAAGCCTGAGAAGCTTTGATTGGTGAAGGTATGATGCTTCATAGTTACATCGTAGGTTGTTAAAATGGCCACCTCGGTTGTGGATCGTTCATGTGGTAATCGATTCATCCATCTACAGGGTCTTTCATATAAAGTAAGAACGCCAAGAGGCGGGTTTGTTATCCGCTAGTGTGGTGGCCTTGACCGAGCTTGTGGCGAGCCGTGGCCCCCTGCTCTAAGCGTGTGTACAATCCTCTATGAAATATTACCTTATAAAAGTTGCTGGAAGTGTCGTCCTTCCTGGGTTATACAGGCATTGTATCTGGTAACCACATTTTGGCTGACGCGAGTGAGTCATGCCACTGTATTTTTTCTGATTTTTTATTTTGTATTTTTTATTGAGCACTGAACCAGTAGTGTCAAAGTTATTTACAATTACGTGAATCTGTGCTAGTGAAGGTGGCACTTCATCAGGAAATTGCTGAACAAATGCATCACGTACCCGCCGAGCCGAATCGTAATTAAAATAAATTTTACATACAAAAATACGATGTTGCAATGATAACTGTCTCACCATGTGAGCAGCTGAGGGTCAGACCGGCGACTGACAACACCTGCACGCTTATTGCAAGGTCAAGTTTGTACTATGCGCGCGCTTTCAATACTACGGCAGGGGGCCGTGGCGCGTCACAAGCTCGGCCAAGCCGGCTTCAGCAGCGAATGACAAAACCGCCGCTCGCCGTTCTTACTTTATATGAAAGACCCTGTATAGGGGATTCGGATTGCGTGACACAACGAGAGTCTCATTTTCGACTTGTATGCATCTATTTATACAACTACAGTACAGTATAGACAACTAATTACATGTAGGCCTATAACTATAAAACTTAATTTCCTTAAGATTCAAGATTCAATTTACAGAATTACTTTAGCAACACTGGCATTAACATTTAGTTCACAGCATACCTGGTCTATTTTTAGTATATTGTAACGTGCATATATAAATTGCTTCCTTGTATACTAACAGTCTAACACTCTCAAATTAATCACTATTATACAACTATATTTTGAGCGAAACATTGTTACAAATCCATTAACTAGTATGGACGTTACACACAATTAAAATTTCAACATATATATGTATATATAGAATTTTGTTGGTAACACTGGTTTGTGTTCATAATGCCTCTGAAATGTTATGAAACAATAGAGAGCAAAGAGAATTTACATGCATACTTTACAAGAGAATAAAGAGATAAATTGATTGGAGAATATTACTAGGTAGTTGACAAACTGAGGACTCAGACATACTTAGCCTAATTATATCACTTTAGGCGCAATATTTGGTAGAAATCGTTTCAGTGATGTGGAAGATAGATGCAAATAAGCAGGGAATTAATAAATACGTTGGTAGCGTAGACATTAATAATTTACTCTAAAATATCTTAACGTATTAGTGGTTTAAATTTGTTAACCTTGAGTCTACAGGTCTACATAGGGCAGTCTAAAGGACTGTAAAACGCCGGTTGAAAGAGCATGCTGGGTACACAAAAGGTTTGAAACCAAAGTCAGGATTAGCGGAGCATGCCATCTCTACGGGACCTAATATCAACCGATGCAACCAAAGTTCAAAATATCAAACCTTGTTACAGTGCCATCCTATCAGTTTGAATTATTATTTATTTATCGTATGATGATACAGAGTTAAAATAAAAGTTCATACACTACATATAAAGTTATATATACAGTTATATACATAGTCATAAACACAAGTTCTTGGTTTAAACTTCTAAATCCAGGCCATCAATCCACTGAAGTGCCTCAGAAGATGCATGATGAATGTCACCTACTGATCCTTGGAACGCTCGTTGCGGACATTCACCAACAATATGTCCGATGGTTTGCAGGGTAGCTCCACAATCGCAGTTATCCGAAGTAACCCAACCCCATTTGTGAAGCAGGAATCCACATTTGCCTTGTCCTGTACGGATCCGGTTAATGATTCTCCCTTGGCGTCTGGGGAGTTTGAAACCTTCTATCCGGTTGGAGGGGTTTTCAATCAGATGTGCATTGAATACTGATGATTCTTCCCACATAGTTTTCCATGCTTCTGAGATGTTAAATGAAGAGTATTCAAGAAGTACTGCCGAGCGCCAAGGTGGTTTTCTTGACTTCAACCGTTGATTACCTGCTTTTGCTACATCAGTATCTATGGGTAGCTGGGGGTTCTTCTGAATGGTTTTCCAGATCTTCAGGAGAGCCTCTGATCTTCGAAGAGCTGGAGGGTTGGATTTTACTTAGAACAGGTAACCATATAGTGGGTGTGCTACGTATGCAGCCCGTAATCAGTCGCATTGTCTAGTTAAGTTGCACATCTACCTTCTTGGAGTGGACACTGTTTAGCCAAGATGGGCAGCAGTATTCAGCAACGGAGTATGACAGTGCCGGAGCAGTTGATCGTAAAGTTTGAGCGCTGGAACCCCAGGAGGTACCAACAAGCTTCTGAATGATGCTATTGCGGGTCTTCACCTTTGCGGCCTCGTTCGTGAGATGTTGTTTGAAGGTCAAGGACCTATCAAGTGTTATACCAAGGTACTTAGGCATTCTGAAGAACTGCAAAGTTTGTCCTCTGAATTTAACTTTTGGTTTGTAATTAGAGAACTTATTGCGTAAGTGAAATGTGGATATAACCATTTTCTGAGATCAAAAGAACATAATCCACACACTAGTTCAACACATAGCCCAACACACTGACAGAAGGCCTCACTAAGATCGAACTTCGACCGCAAGACAGCGCTAAGGAGAAAGACCGTGACGTCACGCCCGCTGTGAGAAGAAGTTACCACATTGCGGAGCGCAGTAGTAACCGTTCACCTGACGAAGCTGCCACGTGATAGCGAAACAAACAGTGTACACTTTGTTATGTAACAATATGTCTTCTACCTAATATTTTAGTGAATTTTATTTATTTTATTATTGGCTAATCGGCCAACTAGGGACCACGATACGTTCCACTATACATTCTGGCGTTTATTCAATTTACGATTCATCCAGTAGGTTTTCATCCGACCACCTTATTCCTCAAATAATTTCGATTTTTATTTCAAAAAATAACATTGATGCAGAAAAACACACAAAAAGTATATTTAACATAATAATAATAATAATAATAATAATAATAATAATAATAATAATAATAATGGTAATAATAATAATTTAATATTATATTTATTAATATTTATAATATAATAATACTAGCGGACCCGGCAGACATTGTCCTGCCTCAATATATAGAGCGGGTTCAGCAATCATATTTGAATTTTCGATGAACTATATACTAAGTGGCATTTGACATTGATTTTTAAAGAAAAGACTCATATCATTTCTATGATAGTCATATTCTTGTTATTATAAAAAAAAATAAGTATTGAAATAAATGTTGAATCTTAAAACTAAAAGAAATACGGTAATGTTTGTTTTATTTTTATCTTAGTGCGATTTGATGAACAATTTTTCGTCAATCACTGAGGTGTATAAATGAACAAACATGATGGTTTGCCCACGTGAGAAAACGCAACATGTAATTGGCCAGGTAAGAAGCAGGGATTTTAGAGATCTAACCCACAAATTGACATTGTTTGGCCTTGTGTCTTTGCGAATGCCAAGCGAATTGGGAATTGCAGGATAATTGCAATTCATGGAAGGTTATGTAAGATATTCACTTTAACACTCCACCTTACACATTTGCATTCTGTAATGAGCACACAACACATAATAATATAGGAGCCTTACATTTGATTTGTATGGATAAATTGTTGAAAACAAAATACATGTTGTTTATTTTCGATGAGCCGTTATTGAAATGTCAAAACAATGCCAAGCTACGACGCAAGTGACTTGCGCATGTTTTCAAATACCAAGAATTCGACATCCCCGTGACCTTTGGTACAGAAACATAACTATGAATGTTTCTCAGAAAGTCAATTATTCGTGAACTTCTCAGAAAAAAAACCACTGCCAGGGGAACGGGCTTGGGAGAATTAATGGGGGAAAGAAGACCCTGTTGAGCTGAAACATTAGTTTTCACTAAGGCTAGCAGTTTCCACGAAAACAGTTTTTGCTTTATTGTCTGTATCTTGTGGTTTTAAAAGTGTGTTCATCCTACATTGTGGTCGCTACGTCATCTACCGGGTCCAATTGTGAATCTAAACCATACAGGGATCCACTCAAACATACATTAAAAATGTCATCAAAATTGGTCCAGCCTTTTAGGAGGAGTTTAGTGACATACACACGTACAGAAGAATTGTATATGTAAAGATAATAATGATAGATCAGTATGCTAGGAAACAATTTTAAATATTCTCGATAATACTCAATATAATATAGAAATATTCATAATTTGACAATATAATATGCTATTAATAATATTCTTGTATAACGATAATAAAAATTTGAGTGATATTTACTTCTGATGTAATATTGTTAATATTAATAACCTAAGCAATAAAGATAAGCAATTGGGAGGAAACGGGCCACGTTTATACAGTATCTCCTTTCTTTCAAACAAGGGCACCTGACCAACAATTTTGGACCCTCCAACTATGCCTCCTGAGAATCATTCAATTAATCAACATGATTATACTGCAAGGTGGGTAGACTTGCTACCTCGCGGTGAATACTCTATGGTCGTGCTCCGGTACTCAGCGAGGACGACGTAGGAGGCACAACACAACGACAAGTAGTAGCAATTTCCGTACACATTTGAAGTGGAGAGTCAATACACTCTTAACTATGTAAATATCTAAATATGTGATTCTTGTTGTGTGATGCGTAGGAGAGACTTGGTGTGTTTAAGCTGATTTTTCATTGTGTGGCCGTCATACGGCCAAACTGTTTATGATACATATCCTCTTACACCAGCATTCAGGAATGGTTTATGATAGACTCTCTGAATAAATACTGGACATAAATTATATCCTGTGTTGCCGCAAGCCGTACAACATGGGTCCGTGTCTACATGACTAGCTACAAGCTGCGGGATGACGTATATATCCCATATTTCAAGCACTCCCACTTCAGCTGCATATTAATACATTACTGTTTACTTCATTCCGTAATGAGTTTACTCCTTAACACGAATTACAATTTAAATACCGTGAAATGGTGACATTATCTCAACCTGGTTGGATGGACCAACCTTTGCATAATTGTGGACAAACACGAGTAGTTCTACAAGAAATCAGCAGCAGAGCGTTGAAGCAAGTACATGCTCTCTTTACACCATGTAATAATAATAATAATAATAATAATAATAATAATAGTAATAATAATAATAATAATAATAATAATAATAATAATAATGACAATGACAAGTCAAGTTTCTTGGAGAACTCTCAGAACCTTTCGAGGTCAGGACAGGATTTGTTTAATTGTGTTTTAGAGAAAATAATTAGAGAATGGCGCAGGGTGACAAGTCAACAAGGCATTCCTGAAGGAATTCAACTTGGATATAGAAATACTGGATTCAAAATAGACTGCCTCGCATTTGCAGATGATGTTGTTTTCTGTGCACAAGATCTTGCAACTGAAACCCGACAAATCGAGATACTCAAGGAGATAGCTGAAAAAACAGGTATGCAAATTTCCTTAAAAAACAGAATATATGAATTTGGACAACTGGGATCAGATTCAAGAAATGAATACTGATTATGGGACAATTTCGAGGAATTATAAATTCCAGTATTTGGGTGAAATTTTAACTCCCAATGCAAATGAGAAATTCGCCATTGAAAAAAGGGCTAGGAAAATGGATATGGCATTTAGACTTTGCATCAACACTTATAAGTCCAAGTCCCTCTCGTATCAGACCAAGAATAGGCACTATAACACAGTTGTTAAGCCAGAGTGCCTCTATGCGGCAGAAACTTTAACAAGCATGAAAATTGCTGAAATTGAGAAAAAAAAAGAAAAGAAATTCTTACGAAAAATTTTAGGTCCCAAAAAATTACCTGGGGAAGAATATAAATTTAGAATGCGATCTAACCAAGAACTGTATAACAAGTTTCTGTCAGTATAAGGAAAAGACGGTTGATGTTCTATCGGCACGTTAAGCGATTGGGGAACGAGAGGTTGGCTAATAAAATTCTTAATCTGCAAGAGAAGTGGAAGGTACAACCCCCATGGCTTCAAGAGGTCTATCAAGACTTAAAAAGGGCAAACATAGGATTAGTCGAAGTGTGGGACAGGACAGGATACAGATCTAAAGTTGCAAGTGTGAAGGATCCCCCCGAAAAAAAGACTCGCTCTTTCAGTGGAAGAACGATTGCGAAGGAGCCAACGAATGAAAGATCTCTGGCAGGAATCTAAACAACAAGGCAGAAACACTTTGAAGAAGATGAAGACCTGAATAATGGTTGTGTATTTGTAGTCCATAGATGGCTGTATCAAAATAAATAAATAAATAAATAAATAAATAAATAATGACAATACATCGAAGTACCAAATACCCACATCATCACAACCACGATCCACGAAAAATGCAAAAAATATGCACTTGGACTTTGCAACCGAAATCAAACGCCTTTAGAATCAACAAAGAGTTAATTTCAGCCATGGGAGTAATACCAAAACAGCACAAAACAGTTCTACACCAACTGAGTCTATCATTCAACATCTATCAGAAAATACAGAAGAGAGCAATTCTGGACAGCTGGGATATAGTCAGAAAATTCTTGAGTACTAATTGAATACCAGCAAAGCTTTTTGTGTAAGCTCACCGAAGACCAGAAGAACTGTGTTTAATGAACAATTTGTGTTATTATTATTATTATTATTATTAATAGTAATAATAATACTTATATTCACTCGATTTTGTCCATCTCAGGGTAATCCATCGTAGTTATTTCCGTTTTATTTCGTTCCTTGTATCCAGTAGTTCGTCATCTTTCGCTTATGAGGAAATGGTAAGAAGTCGGACAGAGAATTACGAAAAATAAATTAAATATTCGTAAAAGCCTTTCAAAGATAATTTTTCCTTGTTAAGGGCATAGTCTGGATATAAAAAGATATATTTTGGTCCTATTGGCAAAAAAAATAAAAAAATATTCAATTGTATTTTTTCTTATAACGGAGATATTGTATTGAATTCAAACTGTTAATCAACTTAAAATGCTTTGCTTGGATGTTTGCGCACAGCATAAATGGGCATACCGCCGGCCAAACTATTTGCTAAGGTTACGCGCTATCTGCTGTCTGTCAACTCCAAAGAGTTCCAGTTTCCCGCCAGATGGCAGCGCTAACCGAAACGTCGAAATAGACCAAATACACATGGGCTCAAAAAGAACTAGTCTACACCTGATAGCTGAGACCATACGATTGTAATGATAATTTCTTTAGTTATCATTATTTCTTCCATGTTTCTCTTCATCCCATGATCCGAATAATTACCATTCATGGCTAAAAATTCGTTTCTTCGATTTTTGTTGTTGTTAATTTTAGGCACATAATCGAAGAACTCCACTCTCTTCTTTATGATTGTGTCTGATATCTTTTCGCTTTCACCACCCTTGCAGAGATCGCGTCTTTCTTCGTTTCATATGGTCCCCCATTTTACTCAAAATTCCTGATTTTCGTTCTTCCAGATATAATGGCAAGTATAATATTATTATTGATATTAATATAGGAGTGTAAATAGTTCAGTACTTTGAGGGTAAATGTTCATCAGCCTATCACACCTGATGAAATATCCCACAGCTACCCTGCTAGAAGGAGGCCTTTGCCCTTGAAGGGATTTATCAACGGCTAATAATAAATATCTTATATATAAAAGTGAAAGTCTGTATGTATGTATGTGGGTGGGTTGGTTCCGTATACAAATCTACACCGTTCCACCAATCTCAACCAAATTTTGCATACACATAGTTTAGGACCCAGAAAGAAACGCTCGCTACATGAATTTTTGATAGTCTTTCTCATTCTTCTGATTTAGGCCCTTTTGCACTCGAGCAAAGGCTAATAAATTCATAAAATATACTCATGAAGGAATGGCAAGGCAGATAGTTTCCATGGCAACATAGCTCAAGTCGAGACACGGCCGACTGGATGCCAATTGCGCTCTGCACTACTGGTATACAAAATGAGGAGCTTTACTTGAAATCCCGTTAGTTACTCAACTGATCACACAGCACTGTCAACCGCGTATAGCATAACAAAGACTTGACACTATCTACTAGATATTTGTCAAATACCACTCACTCACTCACTCACTCACACATTCATCACGAAATCTCAGAAACCACCCAACGGATTGGAATGAAATTTGGTATGCAGCTTCCTCAAGGACCGCAAACGCCCACTAAGAAAGGATTTTTGGATATTCAGGTTCTAAAGGGGAGTTAAGGGGGTAGACCTGCATTTCATTGAATAGCAATATCTCCCGATTGGTTTCATTGGGGAATGTGATACTCGGCATATAAACTCACCATTAAAAATAAGAAGACATATGTCTGAGGGTTTTTCGATGTGGTGTATATTATGAGGTGAAAGGGGTGAAAAGTGGGAGTTTAAAGATTCCTAACGGAGCCTGTATCTCTTAAACGACATAGGCGAGGAGTTTGAAACTCAGCGGAATAAAATCAGCATAAAAATAAGTAATTAGGTGTTTGACCGGTTTTTTTTTTCATAAATCCAATTTAAGGGGCCCATGGGGTGGGGTGAAATTCTGGGGGAAAAGAACAGGAAAGAAAGTGTCCTAACCGATTGATCACTCGCTCTTCAAACTCAGGGGGAAAAACTGCTTAAAAATAAGTAAACGTGCGATCGACAGTTTTTTTGATAAATCAAGGGGTTCATCGGGAGGGGTAAAATTCTGAAGAAAAAAAAATTGAAAGAAAATGTCCTGACTCACTCACACACTCATCATCGCCCAGCCAAAAATATTGAGGTTGGAAACATGGCATTTTCGGGATATGTTCGTTGTATGTCAAAACCATACACAAAGGGAGGATTTTTGAATATTCAGGTTCTAAAGGGGTCTTAAGGGGGTTAAACCTGCATTCCATTGAATAACAATATCTCACGTGTGGTTTCATTTGTGGATGTGATACTCGGGATATAAACTAATCATTAAAAATAGCAGACATATGTCTAAGGGTTTTTCGATGTGGTGTATTATTATGACGTGAAAGGGGTGAAAAGAGGGGGTTGAAGGATTCCTAACGAAGCGTGTAGGCCTATCTCTTAAACGACATAGGCGAGAAATTTGAAACTCAGCGAAAAAAAATGAGATTAAAAATTAAGTAAATCGGCGTTCCACCGTTTTTTCATAAATTAATTTAAGGGGCCAATGGGGTGGGGTGAAATTCTGGGGGGGAAAAGGAGAGAAAGTGTCCTAACTGACTGACTAACTCACTCACTCATCAACCTCAGGGGAAAAAGACAGCTTAAAAATAAGTTAATAGGTGTTCAAGCTTTTTTTTCATCAATCCAATTTAAGGGGCCCATGGGAAGGGGTGAAATTCTGGTAAAAATAATTGAAAGAAAATGTCCTGTCTGACTCACTCACTCATCACGCCCAGCGAAAACTATTAAAGGTCAAAACATGAAATTTTGGGAATATGTTCGCTGTATGTCGAAAACTTCAACTAAGGAATGATTTTTGTATATTCGGGTTTTAAGGAGGTGTTAAGGGGGTAAACGTGCATTTCATTGAATAACGATATCTCCTGAGTTGTTTCTTTGGGTATGTGATATTCGGTATATAAACTAATCATTAAAATAATCAGACATATGTCTAAGGGTTTATCGATGTGGTGTATATTATGAGGTGAAAGGGGTGAACATTGGGGGTTGACGGATTCTTAATGGAGCGTGTATCTCTTAAACGACATAGGCGAGAAGTTTGAAATTCGGCGGGAAAAACAGCTTAAAATATAAGTAAATAGGTGTTCGACCGTTTTTTCGTAAATCCAATTTAAGGGGCCCTTGGAGAGGGGTGAAATTCTGGGGGAGAAAAAAGGAAAGAAAGTGTCCTAACTCACTCACTCATCAAACTCAGGGGGGAAGAACAGCTCAAAAATAAGTAAATAGGTGTTCGACCGTTTTTTTTTATAAATCCAATTTAAGGGATTCATGAGAGGGGTGAAATTCTGAAAAATAATTGAAAGAAAATGTCCTGTCTGACTCACTCACTCATCATCGCCCAGCCAAAATTATTGAAGTTAGAAACATGACATTTTGGGGATATGTTCGTTGTATATCGAAAACGTCCACTAAGGAAGGAATTTTGGATATTCAGGTTCTAAAGGGGTGTTAAGGGGGTAGACTTGCATTTAATTGAATAACAATATCTCCCGATTGGTTTCCTTTGGGATGGGATACTCGGCATATAAACTCATCATTAAGAATAAGAAGGCACATGTCTGAGAGTTTTTCGATGTGGTGTATATTATGAGGTGTATGTGTGAGAAGTGAGTGTTGAAGGATTCTTTACGGAGCAATTATCTCTTAAAAGACAGAGGCAAAAAGTATGAATCTCAGGGAGAAAAATCAGCTTGAAAAAGTAGTAAATAGGTGTTCGATTGTTTTTTCATAAATCCAATTTAAGGGGCTCATGGGGAGGGGTGAAATTTTGGGGAAAGAAGTCCACTAAGGAAGGATTTTTGGATATTCACTCATCATCCCCCAGCAAACCTATTGCAGTTAGAAACTTGAGATTTTGGGGATATGTTCGTTGTATATCGAAAAAGTCCATTAAGGATGGATTTTTGGATATTCATGTTCTGAAGGGGTGTTAAGGGGATAAACTTGCATTTTGTTGAATAAAAATATCTCACGAGTTGTTTCATTTGGGGATGTGATATTCGGCATATAAACTAATCATTCAAAATAAGCAGACACACGCCTAAGGGTTTATCGATATGGTGTGTATTATGAGGTGAAAGGGGAGAAAATTGGGGGTTGAAGGATTCTTAACGGAGCATGTACTGTATCTCTTATTCAACATAGGCGATAATTTTGAAATTCAGCGGAAAAAAGCAGCTTAAAAAATAAGTAAATAGGTGTTCGACCATTTGTTCATAAATCCAATTTAAGGGGCCCATGGGGAGGGGTGAAAATCGGGGGAAAAACAGGAAAGAAAGTGTCCTAACTGATTGACTCACTTACTCACTCATCAAACTCAGGGGGAAAACAGCTTTATATAAGTAAATAGGTGTTCGACCGTTTTGTTTTTTTCATAAATCCAATTTAAGGGGTTCATGGGGAGGGGTGAAATTCTGAAAAATAAATGAAAGAAAATGTCCTGACTGACTCACTGACTCATCATCGCCCAGCCAAAATTATTGAAGTTAGAAACATGAATTATTGGGGATATGTTCGTGGTATGTCGAAAACGTCCACTAAGGAAAGAGTTTTGGATATTCAGGTTCTAAAGAGGTGTTAAGGGGGTAAACGTGCATTTCATTGAATAACAATATCTCACGAGTGGTTTCATTTGGGGATGTGATACTTGGCATATATTCTAATCATTAAGAATAAGCTGACACATGTCTAATGTTTTTTCGATTTGGTGTATATTATGAGGTGAAAGGGATGAAAAGTGGGGGTTGAAAGATTCCAAACGGAGCGTGTATCTCTTAAACGACATAGGCGAGGAGTTTGATTTTCTCCGAGTTTCAATCAGCTTAAATATAAATAAACGAATAATTAAGTTAATTAAAATAAGTAGGTGTTCGACCGTTTTTTCATAAATCCAATTTAAGGGGCCTATGGGGAGGGGTGAAATTCTGGAAGAACGTCCACTAAGGAAGGATTTTTGGATGTTCACCCTCATCGACCAACCAAAACTATTAAAGTTAGAAGAAGGGGATATGTTTGTTGTGTGTCGAAAAATTCTACTAAGGAGGGATTTTTGGATATTCAGGTTCTAAAGGGGTGTTAACGGGGTTAAACATGCATTTCATTGAATAACAATATGACACGACTATGACGCGAGCGAAGCGAGGCTAAAAATGAGATGGTGTGTGTCTGTGTATTACTCAATCACGCAAGAACCACTGGTCCGATTTACATGAATTTTACATGGAAGTAGCTGATTTACCTGGTTAACATATAGGCTACTTTTGATTTCAATACTTTGCACTATTTAAAGATGGCGACCATTTTAGTGACGTCACTACACCCTTTGGTTTCAAACTTTCATATTTCCATTTCAAATAAAAAGTGAACGCTAAGAAATAGCAAAATTTTGATGAAATATACGAGGTTTAAAATTACATTTTCTATCCGAAAGGTGTCTCCAACGGTTAGCGAATAAAACCTAAATTTGTGCTATAAAACACGGTCAACGCCGAACGGTGTAGTTGGACAAAATATTCCATCCTTAATCTCCCTCTGCGCAGTACCTCGCCTATCCCCTGGTTTAACTGTCACCTTCACATTTTAATTTATTTATGACGCGTAGCGAAGCACGGGTATTTCAGCTAGTATATATATATAACTCAATGTTGGTTTGTTTGTTTGTTTGTTTGTCTGTTATTTATACAAATCTACACCGTTACACCGATCTGCACTAAATTTTGTATACTTTCCCTTTGGAACCCAGCGGGTAACACTGTCCACTTTAAATTTCGGACAGACCACTCCATTCCCTGCATTTAGGCCTTTTTGCACAAATTTACACCATTTCCCCGATCTAATAACTTGACGGACATATTGTCGCTAGGCGACAACGAGTAACACTGTATCATGATAGTCAACGCCGCACCATTGATGGACAGGTTGTCACTAGGCAACAACGATTTACTCTGTATCATGGTAGTCCGGTAAAATTTGCTAAAGGACACATGAGAAAACTGACCGATGTAATGCTATCCTGTCAGAGAAACATAGTGGCATACATTCCTACATTCACCTATCACCATTTTGCAGTTTTCATGTGTAGACAGTTGATATTTCATTTGCGGGGCTTAGACATCGTGGTCATGTTGCCCCGTGTACATGGATGTGTGTGTAGAATTTTTGTGATAACCTGCGTTATTGTGATTGTTGCACTAGCATGTGTAAATTGGAGATAGGATATGGTATTTGAAGCCATTTCTCAGTGTTGCTCAAGGATTTATTGAACTGTAGTATTCTCTGTGCATTCGTATACCCTGCGGGTAACACTGTCGACTTTAAATTTCGGACAGACCACTCCATTCCCTGCATTTAGGCCCTTTGCCTCAAATCTACACCGTTTCACCGATATCAACCAAAATTTGTATACCTACCCTTTGGGACTCTGAGAGTAGGAACACTGTCTACATGAAATTTCGGACAGACCACTCCATTCTCTGCATTTAGGCCCTTTGGCACAAATCTACACCGTTTCACCGATCTGAACCAAAATTTGTATACTTACCCTTTGGAATCCTGCGGGTAACACTATCTACATGAAATTTCTGACATACCACTTCATTCCCTTCATTTAGGCCCTTTGGTGCAAATGTACACCGTTTCACCGATCTGAACCAAAATTTGTATACTTACCCTTTGGAACCCTGTTGGTAACACTGTCTACATGAACTTTCGGACAAACCACTCCATTCCCTACATTTAGGCCCTTTGGCACAAATATACACCGTTTCACCGATCTGAACCAAAATTTAAATTCTTCCCCCATTGGAAACCGACGAGTAACACTGACTGCATGAAATTTCGGACAGACCACTACATTCGCTGCGTTTAAGCCCTTTGGCACAAATCTACAATGTTTCACCGATTTGAGCGAAATTGTGTATACTTACCCTTTGGAACCCTGTGGGTAACAATGTCCACTTGAATTTTCGGACAGACCACTCCATTCCCTGCACAAATCTACACCGTTTCACTTTATTGCACCAAATTTTACATACTTACCCTTTGAAATCCTGCTGGTACCACTGTCCACTTGATAGTTTGGAAACCCCTCTCCATTCCCTACATTTAGAAAACAGACAAAATGAACTTGAAAACCACGTTTTTAGGCCCTAGAACATGTCCGTAGTAGTGTACCTCTAAGAATATTTTAGTAAGTCTATTCTTGGCTGGTAATTCGGGCTGCATCACGTCGCCGCAACCAGTGTTCTGGTGCAGAATTGCGAAAATAGTTACATCTTGCGCTGATTATAAATTGCAGTCACGAGGAATAATTAGTGCAAAAAGATTTCTTAGGCCCCTTAAAACAGTTGTCAGTATGAATATTATGCCTATGTATAAGTGCGATGGTGTTGGTGCAGTACATTGAGGTTATCAGCTGCAATAAGCGATGGTGCTTTCAAATTTACTTTCGTTTATTCCGATCCTTATCCTTGAGCGCTATGTGGCGATAAATGACACTATTGCTGCCTCAGGAGCTTGGGACAGCCACGTACTCTGATTATTTTCCTACGGCGCTATGCGACGAAAGACGACACTATTGGTCTCTATTTTCCTAACAGCCAATGAAATATAGGCCCTAAACCGTGTCTCATTTCACTTACTCCTCTTTCTAATCACATTTTTCAATTCGTTTGTAAATTACATGTGTCAGTACTGTAGTTAGTAAATAGCAGTTTCCCTATTCATTTATATCATTATCATTACGGAAAAATGTCCTGAATGTTACGTCCATTATACTGTACTACTTATCACCCCCACTACTACGACCGCCACAAAAAGTTATATTGTTTCTTTCTGTTAGTTTAAATATCATTTGCCAGTTCTGTAGTAGTATTCATTATCATCCATAAAACAAATGAATCCACCGGGCGAAGCCGGGCACTACTGCTAGTAAATAATAAATACAAAATATTGTTACAATTAAAAATAATAACTAATAATTTGCTTCGGCATCACTAGAATTGAATTTACGGTTGATGCAATACGTAGCTACGTAGATCAGTTTCTTTCCTCTGCCTAGGCAGAAAACAAAATATTTTTGTCTGCATTGCGGGTAGCATTGGTCACAGTCAATCAGTGTTCTTGCTGTCGTGACTGAAGCTTGTTGACAAACGTCTACAATAATGACTGCATGCCTTTTTTTTTACCTCTGTCGAGTGTCGGTGACTGAAGCTCGCTGATGATATCGGACCCAGTATCTGGAGAAACGTTAAGAACTTCAAACCCCACTGGATCATGGTCACCAAGCCCAGAACACTTCTTCATTCATTCATTCATTCATTCATTCATTCTAACATTAAAGTTAGTACGGTCCAAGGCCGAAGGAATTGTTATTGTTGGATATAGAGGCTTGAACATCGTTGTCCTTTATTCCGTGTACTTGGGTATGTACGTATGTGTAATTCGTCTGATAACCTGTGTTAATCTGATGCCTGTACCAGTGTATTTGTAATTGATTGTAAATTAATATTTTGAATGGAGGAACCATTCCATAATTTGCTTGAGGTAGGAATGGGAAACCACTTCTAGGATGGCTGATGTGCAAATCGAATCAACTTCCTCTCACCATTCCAACCTTCAAGCAGTGTTACCAACTCTTTTTGGATTAAAAAGGAGACGACCACTCAAAAATCAAGGAGATTAAAGTAGATTTTCAAATTTCAATGAATATAATAAACTTCCTCTTAAATATGCATGGATAATTGTCACCATTTTCAAAATTAAAACCTAAAATGTTTGTCAAAACATCTAAAACTAATGTAATATGAACTAACACAGCTGAATCCTCAAATGTTATGATGATTTTACGCGTGATGCAGTGATCTCTTGCAAGGAACTGCTACAGATGTAACTGCATACGACATGGCTTTAGGTGGACTAGCATTTGATTGACCTGGGGACGTTTCTGTGATGTTGCCGTTGATCGTAATTGTGTTAAGTCAGTGGTTCTTAGCTCGACGTATTAATACCGAACTAAACTTTGATTTTCATCTGACATTACTTTAACTACAGTAAAACATGCCTTAATGGACCCATTAGTTGACAGAAACTTGTCTTAAAATGAAATTTTGATGGTCGCGTAAGACGTGTTGAATTCCCTTCAATTAACGGAAACTGTGTTACGTGGTCAGCAGAACTCAAAATGTGCATTTCAACGGAAAATTTCCAAGTTATGGAATGCTGTGTTTAGAATATTTTCAGGCACCCTGTGAAGGTTTATTCATCTTATATAACACTTGATTCTGTAGCTAACAAGGTGTGTCATTATAGGTCTTCCTTCTTTTGTTCCCAAACTTTCAAGTCAAAGTTTTCTGTTCCCCAAGCCTTTCCTAATGCTTGAATGAATGGGTTGTCAATCAACAAATGCCTGTCTTTGTCTGGGACATCAACAAATGCCTGTCTTTGTCTGGGACCTTGTCAAAAATCTTAGAATTCAAATTTTAGCTGAGCACATTACTGACACAGTTCGGCAGCAGTCATTATGGCTTCGAAAGCAAGAGTTGTGCTTGATCATAACACGAGAGTAAAATTGATCCAGTACTGTATTAATTCGTAGTAGAAATATGTACATACAATATTGAATATGTACTCCATTTGTTTCTTAGTATCTCTATTATATGCATGTCCATTGTTTAATTATTTTAACACTGGCCAACCTGTATTAACCAGAAACCTATCTTCAACGGAAAAATTTGCTAGTCCCGTTCTATACCGTTGACGGCAGGTATTACTGTACTTTCCTTGCATGTGGTGTTTCAAAAGGACAAGATGTAATATTCGAGAAATTAAAAACTTACTTTTAAAAGAGCATTTCATAAGATAAGGAGATTTTCTGAGTTAATTATACTTTACAATTAATACTACATTGTAAGGATATCCATTGTATTACTTTATTTCATTTATATTACAATTTTTATCATAAACATTTCACTTCTAACAGATTTATACTTAAGTGCATCTATATTAGACCTACTTTACTTCAATTCTTAATTGATTTCATTTAATTTGAGCAGAAGAAGACCTCAATATCAGGTCGAAACATGTACGACAACATATATATATATATAATATTTGTGAGAGTTATGATTGGCGTATAATTTAAACTTTTATGTTCGACGATGTCAAAATGAAAGTATTATATGTCAGAAAACTGTATCATAATGAGGGTCATTATAGTACTATTTTTCCTTATGGAACAGTTTCCCCCACCAATCAGAGCTCATGAAACAGTTGTGTGACCAATTAGGTAAGGATAGCATCGCACTGCGCTGACTTCCACGGCCTTCTATTTTAAATTTCACATCGTGGCTCGTGTCATAGTGCGGTAGTCGAGAAGGCCATGGTCAAATACAAGGAATTCTCTGCGTCCCATGCGCTCTGTTCACTACATAAAACTGGTGAAATCTCGACAGATATTTATGAATATTTATGTTCGAACATAAAATAGTTATAATTATCGTCGAACATAAACAGTCGTATGCAACTCGCCTATAATGGAAATTAAGACACTCGTATGAAAATTATCGTTTTATAATCATACTCGTGTCTTAATTATTGTCATTATAGGCTCGTTGCATAATGTACTATTAATTAAACTTTTAATATACTTAACAAGTAGCAAATTAGACACAGTTAAAATTAAGGAAATCTTCTTCGAAACAAATAGAATTGGCAACACTGCCTTCAGATTAGAATTAAATTTATTGGCAGACCTGAGTTTAAATACGTACACCGAGCATCAGCAAGTGACGTACAGTATGTGGCGGACAACTTTACCGAACCTACGAGAGCAAGTATTGGCTGTGAATGAGTCATGCTCGCGATATAACCCTAGTAGTCTGTGTCTAATAAAAGATCCACGAAGGATATGTACAAGTAAACCAGTTGGTGAGTCATGGCACACAGCATTTCCAAGGTCATCATTACCATCAGTCTCCCTCACGATTTTAAATACATTACATACGAGTAAACTGTGGCAAATTAGAATGTCGTGACCTCGAGGGAGTGTGGAAGAGACCACACTCAGGACGGCCACGGATGGTGTACTAATTCAAGACTTCCAGTCGTGGAGTGCAACACTGCTGGACGTCTGTCTCTCAACATAGGCTACATAGCCGGGACGTTGCCTGTTGGGTATTGTCAATTCATTTGAAGGACTTGGGGCAAATCACAGTTTATTCTTCTAGGTTTTACTGAAAGTTGTGCCTGTCGAGGTTTCACCCTATATACTGATTGGACTCGTCCACAGATCTACCTTGGTCATCATCCCCATGTACTTAGGAATGGAAGATTGTAGGTTTATGTGACCTTTAATCTCGTGATAATTAGCCACTGGAACTTCCTCTATTTACGTAGAGTCCGAAACGGAGGATGCAAAATTTCGCCTCAAGAACATCCACATGCATTTACCCAGAATCGAATCAGCCCGTCTTGGTGGGAGGTGATCTCGATCACTGTACCAACATACCCTCCCCGTATACTCGAGTATGTATTGAATTTCTCTGATAACCTGTATTCCTGTGATGACTGTGCTAGTGTATGTAACTTCAGTTATTATTACGCCACCCATGGATTTCACTATAGATTCTGCAAAACCAAGAATTTCCACCAACCGAATGAAGACTGTGTGTGTGACCTGTGCAACGATCATTGTGAAAGGTACCACGCACAAAACTGCAAAATGAGGACAACCTCAATAATAAGACTGGCATTAGCATAATTGATCATATGTACAAATATGTATTTGCACATTGTGCGCTTTTCTTTTAATAATAGTCTAGGAAGGAGCTAGGTGCCTCAAGTCTTGAAATCAAGTAGCAGAAGAGGATGCGGATAATCCCAGTAAAGTTCACACTCAGGATGGCTGTTGATAGCCTTCGGTCTCCGGTTTTGCTGCAGGTCTCCATCGCAGTGCGTGAATTTCTGCAAGGCTACCGCTGCATGCTAGTGGGTATGTTAGCAGTTAGATGTGGATAGGGGGGTGACACATTCAGTTATATAGTACGGCAGATATTCTTGGAGAATGTAGAGTAATTTTGCTTGCTGGAATAAGCACGAATGCGTGCATTAGTGCAAAGAGGCATGTTCTTAACGCAAATCTTTGCTCATTACTGCAAAGTATTGCAAAACGAATAAAATATTTAAAAAAATCATATAGTGAGAGCCTTTCCTATACATCATGGAGCTTTGCCGACTCGTGTGACAAGCGGAGAGCGTTGAGTCAGCGCCATACAACAGCGAGTTGGGAATGACCATATGTGGCCATAGCATTGATTAAATTCCCAGCTGGCAAGGTACTTAAGCTCAGAGAGTTTTGTGGAGAAGTACTGTAGCTGCCTCGTATACCGTGAACATGGTTAGGTTTTGAACAAACATCGAATCTTCCTAGTGAACATTTACCTTCTCAAGGAGAAGTTTGCAGTAAATTTGTTCGTACGTTTCAGCAGCGTGCGATTTTAACTTGTGGGGGAACCTTAAACAAAATGTATACAGAAACAATCCGCGTAATCTGGAGGCTGTCAAGAACGAAATAACCTGACATATTTCGTGTACCAAAACTTACTAAGTTGTTGTAATGTGTGTTCACTGTATGAAACTGGCAACGCAACAGACGCCCTCCAGTGCTTGTCCCAGCGAGCCGTTTGTTGTAGCGTGCGATAGGCTGGAACCAATATGCAATTCGTTTAACGTACTCACGTATCACGATAACTCCCAACTCTGATATTTCTCTCACAGTTCAATAGTAACACGATGATTTTATCAGTCACGTCTATTATAATTCTTCTACTAAAATGCTCTGTGTTAAATCAGCTATACCACTCGTTCTGCAATTTTGTTAATAATTTAAACTCGTGTTTCAGTAGCACTAGGTGTCTTGTTTACCACGATGTCTCATAAATACTAATTTCTTCAACAGTGTGTGAAATTGCGACACATTCTATTTCCACAAAATATCATCCACCCTAGATTTATATACAATTTTAAATTGGCAAGTGATTATAAATGCAGTTCTTATTACTGTCAACTCTTTTCCAGGAACTTTCACTGTGAGCACCTCGTGGTGTAGCGGCTAGCACTTATGGCTGTCACCCCGGAGGTCCGGGTTCGATTCCCCACTCTGCAAGGAAATTTTAATTCTGATGTGAGAGCTGGAATGGCGTACACTCAGCTCGTGAGACGAATCTGACAAGAGGAGGGTTCGATTCCCACCACAGCTACACTGGAAGTGGTTTTTCGTGGTTTCCCACTTCTACTCCAGGGAAATGCCGGGATGGTTCCTAACTTTAGGCCACGGCCACCTCCTTCACAATCCTATCACCAATATACATATACACACACTAGTAAGCCAACACAATAACACAGGTTATGAGTATCACACAAACTCTCTCCACACACACACACACACACACACAAGTACACGATGTCATAAAGCCCCTTAAAAAGCAACAATAACATAACTTGCACTGTGCTGATGGAAGGATATAGCACTCAACCCCTGACCCATCTACACCTGTACTTTTGAACACAATAGCTTTCGAGTTAGAGATGAGACACAGTTGCCAAACTCTGTCAGTATGTATTAAACTTAATAATTTAATCTGAACAGCACGTGTAATTCATAAACATCGTAATTAATTAAGCCTAAGTAGGATCTGAGGATGAACGCTTGACGTTCGAAACATGTTATCCATTTTAAGTACCCCCATTTTTGGACATGAAAGCGTGTTATTTTGTGATATATATCCGATGTAGTGTTTTCATGTTAGGGCATATAAATACTTATTTCCCCGCCTAGTGTAATTGGGCACAAAAGTTTATGTTGACCAACTGAAAAGCTATCCTTATTATAAATAGGCAACACTGAAAAAGGGCTTCTATCACTTCTATGTATTAAACTTTGCGCTAATTAATTTTGGGGAATTATTTTTCATGTTCTTGTAGGCATATATTTGCTATCCAATGGGTGGGAAGGGAAATTTATGATTGAACTCCAGTAGGGATCAAATTGGTTAACTGATTTTTGATTTGATTTGATTTTCACGGCTACACTTGGAGCTTAAGAACTCCTTTGCAGTAGCGCCCCACGTAAAATAAGATTAGGGCTTATAAAAATAAAACATTTCACTTACATTCACAATATAAATAATAATAGTCAAACAATTCTAGTAACAAAAATATAGTAACAATACAATAATAATAATAATAATAATAATAATAATAATAATAATAATAATAATAATAATGATAATGGGAAACTTATATACAAAAGGGTGCATACAGACTATCAGCCCGAAAAACAAACACGATATACAAGAAAAGCTATTAAAGTAGACAGGTTGTCAGCTATTGTCCTGATGTTATAATTGAACCTAAAAAAAAGTATTTTAACATAACGCAGTAATCAAATGTGAGAGGTATACTGCTCCAAAAAGCAGGATGAAAGATGTATTTTGACAGCTTTGATGGTTTGGTAAAAGATTTTGCTCTTAGTAGTCTTTCGAGAAACGTATTCTTTGCTAGTGAGTTAATAGCTAGAAGGTGACAAGTGAACTCATTACCGGAGAGCTTGTAACGTAATATCCACTGTGTGTACCAAACAAGACCATCATTTGCTTGTTTGAACGGCTGCAAAGGTTAATGAGCTAAACCTGGAAATTAAAAATCACTTCAACAGTGGAACCTTCCTTTGACCCAACAGCCATTATGGCTCAATAACAAACTACAAAGTTGCAGCGTACACGTTTGGAAGCCCCACCAATATATGGATTTAACTTTTTTGTCAAAAGCACGCCAGTAATTACCATACTTTCAATGAGAATTCAGCCGGCAAACGAATTCGTTTCACTTTCAATTTTAATTGTCGAATCCCACTTTTCGCCCTTTGTCATGCATAAGCGTTATAAAAGGTCTGCACTAACTGTGACACACGTCAGCTTGTCAGGTGTATTGAATATGGACAACATGAACATGTACAGTACTGAAAAATAATAATCATATCACTGCCTAGGTATAATACAGTGAGAGACTTCTCTATAGAACGGAACCCTGCCGAGGCCGTGTGGAGGCCGTTGAGTCAGCGCCAGTTAAACAACAGAAAGTCGGGAAGCCCCGGATGTGGTCATAGCTTGACACATCCCAAGCTGGCATGATTCCCTAGTTGAGAGAGTTAAGACTTGTGGTGAAGTACTGTAGCCTACCTCGTGAACATGGTTAGGTATAGAACAAAAAATTGAATTTTTGTCGTGATAACGAAGCCAGCCCCGTGGTGTTGGGTTAGTGGGCCTGCCTCTCACTCAGAGGCCCCGGGTCCGATTCTCGGTTCCATCAGGGATTTTAGAAACTGACGTGAGGGCTGGAACGGAGTGCACTCAGCCTCGTGAGGACAATTGAGTAGCTGTATGACAGTGGGGCAGCGCCCCGATCACGAAAACCAAGATTAACGGCCGAGGGGACCTGATGCGCTGATCACGCGTCACCCCAATATCTGCAGGCCAAATGGCTGGGCAGCTGTCGCTTGGTAGGCATAGGCCCTTCACGGGCTGTAGTGCCAGGGGTTATTATGATTGGTTAAAAGTAATCTTCTCAAGGAGAATTCTTCCAGTAAATGTGTTCGTACGTCTCAGCGCCGTGCGATGTTTACACCGCAGCAATGCATGTTTAGTAGTGCCAATACGTTTCTAGAACTTAGCTAGTTTTACCTCCTTAGCCATTGATCTATTAGAGAACAGCTTACAGCCTAGATTACGACCAGCTCAGTAGTGTGGTCGGGTTATTTTTAGCTAATATCTGGTTGAGAACTTTGCAGACTATTTAGGGGTACATGCGATAAAACATGTTGAGTATTTGCATTTTTAAAATTAATGGAGTTCCCTCGCCTGACGAAGACACATCGACGTGTCGACTTGATTTCTCGATTACCTCGAGTTGTCAGTGATTGCTCGAGTTCTGCTGAATTTCCAGCACAGATTACGAAGACAGATCCTGGCAGGGTAAGAGCAGAATTGAGAAGTTCACACGGCACATGCGACAGTAAGTGATGGCAGCAATTACCATAGCCAGCCACACCCGGTGGCCGCCAAAAGCGACACCTACACGAGCTATCAGGAGCTACTACAGCAGCCACACTTCCCTTGCACCAATTATCTCAATGTCAAACATTCTGATGGAAGTTCAATTTCAGTACGGTACATCATAATGCCAACACATCAGCGTGAAATAAGTATACTGTAATGTAGACTATCTAGCAATACGAGTCTTCTCTCCTACAGCAATGCAAGAAGAAGTGAAGTTAGGAACTGGGGGTTACCGAGTTTAGTCCGTTTACCCTTACATTAAACTTTACAGTGGGTTTGGGGGCGTACCTCTACTCTCTCTCGTGTATATTCAATGGCCATAATTCTTTCTGTTTCTCTTTCCTTTCCTTCATGGAGATAAGTAAGTATGTAAGTAAGTAAGTAAGTAAGTAAGTAAGTAAGAAGGGGCCTAACATCGAGGTTATTGGCCCAAGTATGTAAGTAAGTAAGTAAGTAAGTAATAATAATGATAATTGTGGTTTTAAGGGGTCTAACATCGAGGCTATTGACCTCTACTAAGTAAGTAAATAAGTATGTAAGTAAGTAGGTAAGCAAGTAAGTAAGTAGTTAGGGTGGTACCTAAGTACATCACTCGTCGGTAAGGGCCGATCAACTGGCATTTCGGTCCCTTAAAGCAAACATCATAATACGAAATACGAGGATATGCTGAAAGTTAATTCTCATGTAACGAGGAAAAAGTATCCGATACTCATTACTCGACTTTGTATTTTATACAAAACTTATCATATTTCAAAAGGGAAAAAGAAACCCGTGGCGCTACAGCCAATAAACGGCCTAGGCCTACCAAACGACCACTGCTCAGCCATTTGGCCTGCAGATTGTGAAGTGACGCGTGGTCAGCGGTGGGTCCCCTCGGCCTTTAATCTTGGTGTTCGTTATCGGGGCGCTGCCTCACTGTCAGACAGCTACTCAATTGTCCTTACGAGGCTGAGTGTAACCCGTTCCAGCTCTCACGTCACTTTCTAAAACCATGACGGAGACGGGAATTGAACCCGGTGCCTCCGGGCGAAAGGCAGCCGCACTACCCCAACACCACCAGACTGGCATTTCAAAAGGAATGTTTTGAAAATAATGATTTATGTAGATACATGTACATAGAAACTAAAATAATTCTTTTTGATGTTTAACATCCTTCCACTCGGTATATGGATATTTTTGTGGCACTCGGTAGCTGGAAATTTTTATGGGAGTGATTTTGGAAAAGGGACGGAAGTGGATGGGACGGAAATCATGGGACGGAAACAATGAGCGTGCGCGGTGGCGGAGATCAGTACAACGACGTACTGTAGACCATGTGACTATGTGAAATCTATATCGCATACGGTTTAGTTCAAGGCTTGGAGACCCTATTAAAGACATTCCTACAATAAATCATCCTCAAGTGGTCGTTCTTTGGTGTGAAAATATTCATTATATCATATTTTCTGAAAACAATTACGATTTATTAAATTTTCATACTTTTGCTGTATTCTTATTTAAGGTAAGCACTCGAGGTACTGTCGGCCATGTGGCTATGTGGAATCTATATCGCATCAACAAACACTCCAAAAAAAGTAGGAATTCAGTATATTAACACCGACTACTAACAATAATTGAAACTTCGTTGGTCTAAACGTATCACTGGGAGAAACACATTTAATATTCCTTCTGCACACCTAATTTTTAATCGGGCCTATACTTAGCAGTGCGCTCTATCGGCAAAAAGAGGCCATTTTCAATAACACCGCTGGCATGGGTTCACTAACTGGCCGGTATAGAGCGCAGCTCGCATCAAGTAGGGAGTGGATAGCTCCCGGATACCGTAGTTCAACTAGTTGCAGGTAGATGTCACTACTGCACATCCATTGGAGAACTTTGTTTTAATTAAATATATATTTTCCATTGCAAAATTCACAATATAACGCTCAATTGTATAACGCCTCAGCACTATAAAAAAAAATGTAAGCACTGGAGGTACTGTCGGCCAAAATACAGCACTATGTGTAACGTATATAGCATAGGTCTAATTCAAGGTTTGGAGGCCCCATTAAAGAAATTCCTTCAATAAATAATCTTCAAGTTGTCGTTCTTTGGTGTGAATATATTCATTTTATCATATTTACTGAAAGGTTTTGGCACAGAAGTTTACAAGTAGCGCGCGGTGGCAGAGATTGTTACAACGACATACTGCTGGCCATGTGGCTATGTGGAATGTAAATCGCATACGGTTTACCTCAAGGTTTGGAGGCCCCATTACAGATATTCCTACAATAAATCATCTTCAAACTGTCGTTCTTTGGTGTGAAAATATTCATTATATCATATTCGCTGAAAACAATTATGATTTAGCCTATTAAATCTTACTACTTTTGCTGTATTCTTATTTAATGTAAGCACTCGAGGTACTGTCGGCCAAAATACAGCACTATTATATCATATTTGCTGAAAGTATTTGTCACTTGAGTTGTACAAGTAGTTAGTTATTGCAGAAATAATAGTAATGAGAACTTACCGATGGTAATAACACGAAGGAATCCTTCATGTTTTCTGGCACAAGATAGCACTATGATTCATTGTTACTAAAATGCGAGTAAGTAATATGGAATTATTCGAATAACATGTCAGATTTTACATATCATATGCGACTACAGTAAGGCTCGTAATGTTTTAAGTCACTTCCCATATCTTACGCATTTTAATTTTAAATTTTGAAAATGTATTTATTTGTTGTTACTTCAGATATCTTGCCCTACGTCTTCTCCTCACACGACGTCCTCCTGGCCTCCAATCGAAGACCTTCCTTACCATCGTGCTCACTGTCAATCTTTCTACATGTCCCAAACAACGCAGTCTACTACTCTTTATTTCCACTACTATATCTGGCTTACCATACAATTCCCTTATCTCCATATAATTTCTGATTCGTCAGAATTCACCCTCTTTTACTGGTCCATATACTTTCCTGAGTATCTTCCTTTCCCATCTCCTTAACAATTCCTCATCACCTTGTTTCATGGTCCAAGTCTCCGAACCATAAATAACCACAAGTCTCACTACCATACGATATACAGTCAGCTTCAGATTTCTACTATGGCTTCTTGCTTTAAATACTTTGCTTGAAGCAAAGTAACTCCTATTTCCAGTTGCTATTCTTGCATGTGGATGAGGATCTGAAGAAGATGGGAGTCAGTTGGCTCAGGCAAATAAAGCATTTCTACGAAAAAGAGGAGGATGGAAAGACAACGCAGTCAACAGGGAAGAATAGGTGGAGATTATTCGGGATACCAAGGCCCTACAAGGACTGTAGCGCCAAGGAGTAATTATACAAGTACTTTAGATATCTCCAAGCATGTTTCAGAAATTTGTAAGTGCAGCAAGAATGCCTTGATCAGGTTTTGACGCGCCCCTTAAATGATAGCATGATGCAACCTACTTGGCATGTGCAATTGACACACCGTACACTGGATTTCCATGTTTCGAAGTTGACATCATCCATGTAGACTACTTGGGTGTATGCTAGATGATAAAGAATTGAACAGCAATGACTGGGGATATATTTCAGACCAACATTGAAATGAACAAGAGGACCACGTCACGTGAAGAGTAGACAGGGCACTAGACGTCGTGTCGGACACTGGGTCACTTTATCGAGCGCATAAAGCAGCAGAATGGGTGTTGTGCAATATACAGTGCTCTTTATGTGGGCAGTTACTGCCCGAGCGGGAGTGGTCGATCATAGGCACCTCTCCAGGTGGTATCAATGCTATTGAAGGGGAATGAATGAGCGAAACATTTAAAAATATATTTTTACAACCACTAATTTATTGAAGACAGCTACAATATTAATCTTAGACGATTCACCAGAGGATTTGGTTTTTAAGTGGTATGGACTCCGTATTGAGGAAATTCATGATGAAAATCAATGAAATTAACGCAAATGATGGAATGCAGCCGAAAGAAATCAGAAACCCCTATTGACATCAAATTGGCAAGTGAAATGCTAAAGTAGGATACTTCTGCTACTTAGGAAGCAAAATAACCAGTGATGGACGAAGCAAAGAGGATATAAAAAGTAGGTTGCCTCAGGCAAAGAAAGCATTTCTACGAAAAAGAAATCAGTTGACAACAAATATAGATTTAGGTATTATGAAATCATTTTGAAAACCTTTGCCTAGAGCGTGGCACTCAATAGAAAAGAAACTTGGACGCTTGGCGCAGCAGAAAAGAGGAGAATTGAAGCATTTGAAATGTGGTGTTACAGGAGAATGATGAAGATCAGATGGATCGAGTAACAAATGAAGAGGTATTAAGACGAGTGTTTCTGGCCACTGCTAATGAAGAGAAGAGATAGGTTGGTAGGGCACTTACTATGACACCCAGGAATTATAATAATGCTATTGGTTTTACGTCCCTTTTAACTACTCTGGCTTTTAGAGACGCCGGGGTGCCGGAATTTTGCCCGGAAGGGGATCTTTAACGTGCCAGTAAATCTACTGACGCGGCTCCCTCACATTTGCGCACCCTCAAATGCCAGCTGACTGTGCCAGGATACGAAAAAAAGGAAAGGAAGCTTGTTGTTTAACGTGAGCCAGGATACGAACCTGCAACCTTGGGCCCAGCAAGCGAGATCGTTACCGCTGAGCCACGCAGCCAGCCAAACCCAGGAATTGCAAACTTAGTTATAGAAGGAAGGGTCGAGGACAAGAACTGTAGTGGTAGACCAAGTTAAGAAAATGTTACAACAGATTGCCTCGGATGTACTGTAAGGTGTGGTACCTATGGGGAGATTAAATGATTAGCTCAGGACAGGGAGATAAGGAGAGCTGCATCAAACCAGTGATTCAAACAACAAAAACATACGAATAATAAGAAGACTATGAGTGCCATATAAGCGCATTTATGTTTGTGCTTTTATGTGCGTTATAGTTAGTGTTCGCCAAATTGCACGTACGATTCTCAATTTGTGATATATTTTACAGTTGACAAATTATGTATATTTTAATGTAATACAATACCTGATGAACAATTATTAATTCAAGCTGATTAATAATAATAATAATAATAATAATAATAATAATAATAATAATAATAATAATAATAATAATAATAATAATAATTAAAGCTTTGAGATTAATATTGATTCCTTTACTTCTTCGGAAAAAAACTCAGTTACAGTTCCTTAAAAAGAAAAAAAAAATTGGTTGAAAAGTAAAGTTGTGTATACTCAACTGAAATTCTGTCCCTTGGGGTCACTGATGAGTTTATTGAACCTTTCACGTCCATAGAGTACCACGCTCCAAACAAAGGCTTAAAAGGTGACTTCCTAATACCTACATCGACGGTAGACTATATTGGACGTCAACAAATTTCTTTCCTGGAAAAATGTTTCCTTGCCTGAGCCAATCTACTTTTTATCTTATAGTGCCAGAAAGAGAAGTTTAAAAAATGACATTATCTCGTTACTTCCATGAGCAGTAATCTCATAAACGTTGATCCACATATCACCTGAAAAAGGAGCAAGTTACTTTTGAACTTTCTCCACTTCACTCCAGAAAGACCTGGGCGAATACCGTACCGTGTATCTTCAATCGAGTCCATTTAATTAAATACCTAGTCTTAGCGTCGTTTAGAAATAAAATTGACTGCGCCCTCTTTTCCTTCGGGATCAAAGAATGCTTTATATACAGAAATACAGTGCTGTAGGAAATTACATTTTAAACTGGAAATCACTTTACCAGGATTCCACACAGCTTTAATATCCGTGTTCACAACCTTGACTGCATCTCAATTCCACTCTAACGCTCTCTTTCACTTTCCCTCCTCATTCCACACATTCTTCGCCACTCGTTCCAATATCACCACATCTCCTCCATGTCCTTCATACTCTCATTTATCTATGTTTTGGACAACGGACTCGATGCTGACATTGTTTTAATTAAAGTCTCGTGACGGTCCATCCGCAACACCACTAGAGAGTCTTCCTTTGAAATCTCCAACGTTAAACTCCTGCCCGCTGTCCAAGTTACAGTGCGTGCAAATTAATATTTTAAAGGGTGTAGTTGAACACGATAATGGAATATGCCTCTGTTGTTACTAACATTTTCCCCCTGTCTGGCTCCGGAGATGCGGGTTCGATACCAAGCTCTGTCAAGAATTTTAATTGTGATCTGAAGGCTGTAATAGAGTACACTCAGCCTCGTGAGGCAAACCTGAGAAGAGGTGGCTTCGATTTCCACCTCAGCCATCCCGTAAGTGCTTTTCCGTGGTTTCCCCACTTGTACTCCAGGCAAATGCCAGAACTGTTCCTAACGTATGGCCACGGCCACCTCCTTCCAAATTCTCAACTTAATTACAAATACGCACACTAATACAGTCATCACAATAACACAGATTATCAGACGAAAAAACGCACGCACGCGCACACAAGTACACGTAACTGAATGATCACCATGTCCAGTCCCCTCGCATAAAACAATAACATCATCATCTCTGTCAGCCCTAACATCCATCCAGGTTCAAATCTCGGGTCTGCAAAGAACGGGATACATTAAGCATCACGAGTTGTCGTTGATTCATATAAAGGCTTTGTGACATCATGTTCACCTCGCGTCGGGCCATATACTTGTGTGTGTGTGTGTATGTGGAATCTGTCTTATAACTTGTGTCATTGAGATTTCTGTACTAGTGAAAGTAGGCCTATTTGTAATCAGGGGCGTGGCTTTGCTGCTCGTCTTTCACCCGGACGGCCGGGGTTCGAATCCCAGTGACAGCGGGGTGAAATTTTCAACTGAAAAATCACGTGGCGTCAGGAAGGGCATCCGGCCTTAAATCCCCGGCCAAAACCAAAATGAGCCTGGTTGGCTCCGGCGACCCCAATTAATTGGAAAAAGCCGAAGAAAGTTTGTATGTATTTGTATTTTGACTTGGGAGTTGGATATAAGGCAGCGGCCATACGGCAGGTGCTAGCCAGCTTTCCCCTGGAGTGAAAATAAATGAGAAACCGCTAGAAAGCAACTTTCAGGATGGCTGAGGTGAAAATCGAACCCGGACCACCGCGGCGACTGCCAAGTGTGCTAGCCGCTACACCACGAGGTGATCTCAGGCCAATATTCACGTGTCTGGAGGCTAGTGATATACATGTTCTTTAGTTAGCTATTGTTGTTTGAAATGTACTTTAAGGAGAAAGAGACCGTTAAAGTGAGGTTTGTGTAGGTTGTCAAGACAAACCGTTGGGAATGTCTGGTTGCATGTTACAATCGTTATTGCAATTTGTTTGTGTTTTAACCACCAGTTGGGTGTATGTTATACAACTACATCGTTATATTGTTGTTGGTAGAAGCAGCTACGACAGCAATTGCTGACGTTCCGAGTGCTGCAACAAGAATTAACAATGAAATTATGCGTCATGTGTGCTGTCTACCTCCCAGGCACGTGGAGCACGCAACGGCTTTCATAGCTTTTACTACTGTACATTGCCACCGGATGAGTTAGCCATGGTCGTTACTGCGTGGCTGCAGACAGTCGGTCACATCCGGAAGGTGAGGAGGTTCGAATCCCCCCACCGGCAACCCTGAAGATGGTCTTCTGTAGTTTCCTATCTTCCTTCCAGGCAAATGCCGGGGTTGGTCCCTAACTATAAGTCACAGCGGCTACCTTCCAATTCCTCGTCCTTACATTCACACTCTCCTCCCCAATCAACACTCCAAACGCGAGGGTAGCCTACTTGTAGCTCACCCCATGGGTGTCCGAAGCAGCTACAAACTCTGGCGAGCCGAACATGTCTTCGGACAATCCCGGCACTGAAAAGCCATACGCTTAAAACAAGATGTTCAGTAAAGAACATATAGCCTACTTTCTCCTAAATGTATGAGTATAGTTATAACTCGTTGTTATTATCAAAGAGTATAATAGAACTATTCTTTGTTGAAGACCTTAGAAACGATTTACCTCTACCAAACGCCACGACCTAGATAAAAACTGCTACCATCATTGAAGAAAGAAAGAAAGAAAGAAAGAAAGATAAGAAGTATATCAAGAATGTTATGGATCTGGAGACATAATCGACCGGACTGGCGGCGTGGCTCAGCGGTAACGTTCTCGCTTGCTGGGCCCTAGGTTGCAGGTTCGTATCCTGGCGCAGTCAGCTGGCATTTGAGGGTGCACAAATGCGAGGGAGCCGTGTCAGTACATTTACTGGCACGTTAAAGATCCCCTTCGGGCCAAAATTCCGGCACCCCGGTGTCTCTAAAAGCAGCAGTAGTTAAAAGGGATGTAAAACCAATAACATTATTATTTTTATTATTACGACCTGCCGTGGGCAACATCCAACTTTGAGTTGAGGCATGTCTTTACACGTCTGGTTGTGCATGGCTTTCACAACCCTAATTGAATTAACAAATCTTTCCATGACCCTACAGAGACGTGTGTATACAAACTATGTGGATATTTTCGATAATATAATACTAACAGAGCGAGTGCATTCTAGCGGCCAGAAGAAGAAACTTTTCAATAAAATCTGGAAGTTACCTTTTTGGCAGCTAGATGTCTCGAGTAAATCTGCTGGCGAATTATGTTTTAATTAAATATATATTTTACACCATAATTTGCACAATATAACGCTTAATTTTAAAACATCTGAGTCATTACAAAACAATAAACATATAACATTTCAAGCAAAAAACCTAGCTCTGATCGGGTTTGAACCATAGGCATCTGAGCGACAGGCTATCGCTCTACCACTGAGCTAATTGTGTCAACGAATATCGTTCTATTTAAAATGACTTACATAGAACTTGTTAGCAAATAATGATTTATACTAAACGATTTCATCACTGGAGTATATTATTTATATATAAAGCATTTCATACAAAGTTTATTTATTTTTTATCAGTACGCTATATTGCATTCAATACTCAAATTAGTGAAATATAAGTCAGGCACAAGATATCCGCTGCCATCTTGTCTTATTACTGAATCAGTTCAGCTTTTTAAAATCACGTCTGCACTATAGTATTACAAAATAAACTTTTAATTTCGAACGTGCCTCTTCCTTTAGAACAGTTAAAACGATTCTCGGCTCGATAATCGGAACTGGTGGGTCCCATGATATGGATTATAAAGTTTGCATAATTCGCACGGCCGCCATCCTGAAATGGTATGGCGGACGACCTTGTAATTTGGTCACAAGACGCATCCTATACGAAGGTATGTTGTTACCAAATTTGGTAGAGATCGGATGATTTGGTTAGTCGTTATTTGATTTTACGTTTTGAACGTTTGAGTGGCCGCCATTCAGTTTTAGTAAAGATGGCGGCGATATAAAACATGACACTGAGGTGTCCTTTGCTAGTGCTACCTTTGTACCAAATTTCGTTCAATTCGCATTCACCGTGTTCGAATTGATAGGGGGGGACAGACATTCAGAGTACACACACTCACACACACACAGACACACACACACACACACACACACAGACTCACACACACACATACACACACACACACAGACTCACACACACATATACACACACACAGACAGACACACTTTTTTCGCCCTGTGTTGATCTCATAAGTCTACTTTCATTTTTTGCAAAAATCGAAAGTAGGCTAAAAATGCCTACATTGCCTATCTTAAGGTTCTTGGTTCACTGGGCTAGGTTATCTTTGAACTCGGCAGACGAGTAGATATTAATCCGTTTCTGCCTGATTTTTTTTGACATAAACTAATTAAGATTAGTACAAAAGGCTGTTTATAGTATATTTCTACAGAATTTAATGAAATTTGTTTAAAACAGAGTGTAACATGGATAATACAGCATGTGCCATATATGGCACGCTAGGCAGATTATACAATATAACTATCTATGTGAAATTAATTACAATACTGTTCTTTCTTTCTAGTTTGTTTGCCTCCACTGCCTTATTTGGTATGATATGGTACAATAATCACTATACACAGACGTATTGCATATTTGATGAACATGGTGTGGGGACGACCTTGACAGTTTTCAGCAACACAGTGTTTCTGTTTCTTATCAAGAACCATGGCCATCAAATGGTTTATCCCACCATACCTGATGTCTTATGTTATTATGCAGATAGACCCTGGGGAGCTCCTAGGATGACCTAGTCCTCTGGGTAGTGTTGGGTTCGATGTCAGGTAGTACTGCACAATATGGCTTCTAAACTGTAGCTGACGCAGAGTAACCTCCGTTTTCTGGTAGAGGACCCAAGCATTGTCAATGGACAGATCTATCAACCACGTAAATGTATGCCACCACCACTATTTCTCTGGGATATGTATTCTATACTTTCCAATGTTTTCGTCCATTTGGTCAGTTCCACCCATATGCTGCTTATATTTTCCAAATGCACATGGCCAAGGGGCAACGATTCTCTTTTTCTTCCCGGTTTAGAGTACTGAAACGCGCGAGAAACTGAACAACATACTTTGTCGAAGCAATAGTGACAGAAGAGTTGTCCTGCCATCGTATGATGATTGCTCCATTCACCCCACTACACCTGTACTCATAGTAATCCTATGTTCCTTCCTAACCATTTGTTTCGACGGGATCACTTCACTGTTTTTGGGGATGTGATTCTCGCGGATTGTACCACCACATCCTCGGTTTCGTAAGCGAGTTCGTAACCCAGCAGACGTGAATATGTTGCCAAAATAGAACATGAATCCAAGGGACTTCACTTTCTTTGAAAACTCGTCTGCAATTTGAATCAAGGGAGCCGCAGTTTCACCGGAAACCTTCACGTATTGTTGGGGTTTACAAGGATTTTGCTCTATGTACACTTCACAATTTACAATGTACTCTTGGGTACTACTCAAAACCATACCTTGTACCATAGTCTAACAAGCTAGTCTATTAGGAATTGTTTACAGCCATGTCTGCCATAATATATTACCATGCATTCGTCATGAAGCCGGTTTTGCTCTGGATAAATACTGGAAATAAATTTCACTTTTAGCACTTTTAGTGCGTCTGTGAGTGGCCGTAGTTTCCACATCTTCTTCTTTCTTCGAATGAGCCAACTGGACTACATTTTATCACAATAAGAAGGTATGCTTTTACCAAATTTGGTAAAGATCCGATGATTAGTTCGGTTACAATTTAATTTTGAGTTTTGACCATTTGGATGGCCGCCGTTACGTTTTGGTAAAGATGGTGGCAATATAAAACATAACACTGAGGAGCCCTTTGATAGTGCTACCTCTGTACCAAATTTCCTTCATTTATATCGTATTACTCCTCTAGTGTCCATGTACAGCCAAACTAAACCTATCGAAAAGTAAAATGACTGATCTGCCTAGTGTGCCATATATGGCACGGCTATATATGTTTGTAAATAGCTCAGTCAATTATGAACAATCAGACAAAGCATCATAATGTACTGAAACGTTGGACTTCACAGTACGTATCATGAAAAGAAAGTTGCGCAGAATAATTTATAATGTTCATAAATAATTGCATATCATTTTTGTGAATTAATTACTTTACATCAAGGCGCGCACTTCTCACTTCAATAATACAATGCTACAACAAAGCACGCAGCTGATATGTAATGACAGTTGAGTCACACAGTATATGCAACAAGTAAGTGCAACTAACAACAGAAAAATAAATTTCTCCTAATTCCAAGTGATAATCGTACAAAAATTGCAGCGTGCACGCTAGGCTGAAACGGGTTAACCCCATATTCCGCCATTTTAAATGCTTTTCCATTTCAAACTCCATGCAAATGCTGGGACGGTTTCTCCTAACAGGACACACTACTTTTTTTTTACTCCTTCCTCTCTTTCATTTATCTTCATTCACTTATTAACTTCTCGCGTACGATTTGCCGTAAAAATCATTCGCCACGTATAAAATCATCTCAAAAAAATGATTAGAAAAATATTTCTATTATTGTATATACATTCTAGGACACTGCCCGTAGAGGCGGTAAATGTGGGATCCCTCGCTGAGTCCGTGGGAAAAGCCTACCTGGAGGATAAACTGACTACGAAAAAAATAAAATCAATTGCAGCCAATTGCAATAGCGCGGTATTTTAATTGAACGGCCGTAGCCCCCCCCCCCATCAATTTCAAATAGTTCCAAATTTAGCTACCAGAGGTGCCACTTTCACTGACACCTAGCGGCGAACATTGAAGCTTGTAGGCATGTGCATTTAATTGTGCACCACGATCGCAGCAAGTCCAGTGATTGGAGGTCCAATTCAGCACCAACAGTGGCTATCCTGAGCTTGGATTTTCCCGGATTTTTTCACGTGCTTTCCAAGCACATATCGGGATAGTATCGTACTTGGAGCCCCAGGGTACCAACCTCATTCAGGATCCTAATAACTACAGCTACACATATTACTGCAGTCACCTCAAAAACACAGCTTATCAGACAGATCCAACACTCACCCAACTACACGGGGCTGATAAACAAATGTCCCAAGCCCCTAAAATGAATTAACAACAACCATCACAAGAAGCTTGCAAGTCTCCTCCAACATCATTGTTACCAAAAATATTTATTTCCTGAACGTCCTAAACAATTGGAAATTTAAAAATAAACGACATTCAGTAAATACATAATCTCTTATAATTTGTTTAATAATAATAATAATAACACTAATAGGTTTTTAGATACACTATTTTTATTTTTTTCGGGGATCTCGAGATTCCGGAATGTTGTGTTCACAGAATTTCATGTACATGCCTTTACATCCATCGGCATAAGGCTGTCGTATTTGTTCGCCTGCATTTATTACATGTCTGAGCCTAGATCGAACCTTCGAAAAGGATAGCACTCGACTACCTGAGCTAAACAGCCTCGCTACGAATAAATTATTATTATTGTTTTATACAGTACATATAACACATCCAGGTACATAACAACATAACTATACGGGCTTCAGGGAACCAAAGTATAGTTACTAAAACAACCACTTCTAAGCT
The DNA here is from genome assembly GCA_946902985.2 of Meconema thalassinum. NCBI lineage: Eukaryota > Metazoa > Arthropoda > Insecta > Orthoptera > Tettigoniidae > Meconema > Meconema thalassinum. The sequence continues at coordinate 490,505,551 of OX336390.1, read as the reverse complement.
GGAAAGTCGAAGTCGCTACCCATGAACTTACAGACGATTCGGGTGGTTGAGAGAACTACTTCCTTCTGCATTAGTTTGTACAGTGTAATATCCAGATCCAATTCTTTAAGGCTTTGGAGCAAGGTACTTGGGACCACGCCCGTACTTGAGACAATGATAGGTATGGTATTTACCCGTTCTTCATGCCATTGCCTTTTGATAGGACCGACCAACTCGCTATATTTTCTTCATTGTTAATAATAATAATAATAATAATAATAATAATAATAATAATAATAATAATAATAATAATAATAATAATAATAAAAGTGATAATAATAATAATTATATGCAGTCGAAACATTGTTTCTCACCACCCAGGGACCGCTTGAAAGGCTGGAGGTCAAGGAAAGAAAGATATTACGCAAAATCTTAGGCCCCAAATTTCATAACAACAAATTAATCCATGTCAGGAACGAAACTCTTTACCAAAAGACTGAAATACTCTCGGACACAATAAAAAGCGGAGAATTGACTTTTATGGGCACATCCTCCGAATGATTTCAAACAGACTAATACAAGATCTTCCGACTACTTTCGTAATAAAGAAACAAAACCTCGTTGGTTTAAGGAAACTGAGAAAGATCCTGTAGAACTCCAAATTACAGACACCATGCTCATGGACAATACAGCCAAAACCATCACTAAGGATAAGAATCAACGGTTCCAAATCAAACAAAAGCGTACGATCCACATTTGTGTCAAAGAAAGGGAAGAAGGAAGGCAAGATCTCAAAGGATGAGGCAATACTGGGCTAAAAGGAATGCTCAAAACAATTTTAAAAAATGATTGATTTCATGTACCCCAAAGTTGGTTGAAACAAATAAATACTACTACTACTAATAATAATAATGATAATAATAATAATACTATTTTTTTTTCGTGTAGCCTCCTGAGAGGCCGAGTGCAGGTCTTTCTAGTCGACGCCCGTGGGCGACCTGCGCGTCGGGATGAGAGATGGAATGGATGCAGATGAATGAAACTGGGCAAGGATGTGGAAGGAAGCGGCCGTGGCCTGTCAGAAGGTACTGTCCCAGCATTTGCCTGGTGTTGAAAATGGGAAACCACGGAAAACCATTTCAAGGACAGCCGACGGTGGGGCTCGAACCCACGCGTCTACCGAGTCAGCAGAGAGCTTGGCCCCATGACCTAACGCTGCGCTTTAGCCCGCGTAGCCACTACTGTCGGTAATAATAATAATAATAATAATAATAATAATAATAATAATAATAATAATAATAATAATAATATGTAGGCTACATGTGGTACCTTATTAGTATTAAATCTTGGAAGTAGTTTTCCATGGTTTCCCCACTTCTACCCCAGGCAATTGCCGGGATCGTTCCTAACTTAAGGCCACGGCCACCTTCTTCCCAATCCTCATCTGAATTACAAATACCCACGTTACTACAGAAACCACACAACACAGGTTGAAAAATTCTACCCACACCCAACTACATGGGGCTTAATGACTAAAATCGCCAAGCTTCTCAAACAAAACAATATCAAGTATTTTACTTCCGTTTTAAAAGCTAGTTCTGAACAGACGACGGTATGTCGAAATTTTGTCCCACTGTATTTTTTTAACACGCCGGAAGTCATCGACACACCAGGGCTGATTATCGAAATTATTTTATCCTTTACATGAACATCAATCAATGACTTCCAAACTTACAAAGTAGTGTACACAATACTACCGGTCCTAACGTCCCAAGCCATTGTGTGCGATTTCAAAAAGAACAACAAGAACAACAGCAATACAAATTTTCTTACGAGACGAGTAGCGCTATCCTCATAACAGCTGATACCACCACTCAACTGGTAGGTCAATACTCCTATTAACAACAACTTCCCCTCCGCACGTCGTCACACTACACCCCGCCTTGTTTCTCCCAGACTGCTTTTCCACCTTCAGCTTGAAGAGTTTATGATAACCCTTATTTATTTCTTCATTAAAGTTTAATAGATTACAAACATGCCTTTTTAATGTTTAATTTTCGAAAGAGAGGTGCCATATATTTTACATAGGAAGCTTAGAATAGTCTATTCTATCACCAGTCTAACGGACTTCATTTATAGCACTTACACTCAGCATATAAGGTTAAGATAAGGCACGTTACGTAATATCACCGAACTTCTGTGCAGTTTCCTTACTTATGTCAGTTTTACTAATACTTGAAGTCAAGTAGTGTTGAATTAATAGTTTTGCGGAACATCCTGTTGCATGACACTTCTAATTAATGCTCATTTATCTCACTCAAGTAGTTTCCTTAACATGTGTTCCGGATAGTCTGCAATTCTTAGTGAAATAATAAATAGGAAGTGATAGTAATAAACTTCGTCCAAATACAAACGGGTTTTTCATACATACGTAAGTACTGTATGTAAGTAGCCTGAACGAGGAATTGCGTACCGAAATTCAGACGTTGAAATTCCCTGCCTATACGCAGGCAGTAAGCCTTTAGCTTTGCAGTTTCTAAGAGGCAGCTCGCGGCAAATCGATGGTGGGTAACGCAATAAGTCACCACACACGAGGATCAAAGGCAGGCCAATTGCTAGGAAAATCAGCTTAGCATTACAATGGCTTCATAATCGTCTATTTTCTCATTGTAATTGTCGTTGCCTAATTTGATATGAATGTTCCGTACTGTGCAGTTCAATTATCCACAAAGGATGAAGACTGTTGTAGGCTACATAAGCCACGAATTATGTAAATGCAATACCATATTTTCAAAAGCATTCAAATACTGTGGTTCAAACTTAAACTAGGCCAATTAGTGTTTATTTCCAACTTCAATTAAGTTCTCTTATTGTTGTTGATTTCATCTAACAATAAGGATTTTTGGTGTTCTTCATCAGTTTCATGTACTTTTGGTGGGTGTGTATAATTTGATAACTTGAGTTAGTTTGCGATGTCTGTTCTCGTGTGTACGCGGAAATGAGACGATGGATGATAGGGAGGTGACCGAGGTCTTAAATTTGCTACCATTCCTACGATTGCATGGTGAAGAAATCTTTGGAAAATCACTTCTAGGTTGACAGTGGTGTAAACTGCAACTACCTCTTCCCAGCTAAGGGGCAGATGACCTCGCTGTTCCATACTGTAAAACAAAACCTCATTAAGTCTTCCCAGTTAACTTCACAAGGCAGAGCGTTGCCTCTTCAAGCTCCGAGACTAGACTGTAATTTCTTGCCAGACCACAAATCGAACAGAAGAACTTTGGTACAAGAGTCACAACATGCACCCGAAACCACGAAAGTCACGTTATTATTATTGTTGTTGTTGTTGTTGTAGCACGAATCACTAACATGCCCTCGCATGTCATCATAATGCGCTGGGATTCGATCTTGTAAGCTTATCACAGCAGGCGAGAAGCTCGCCGCAAAACTACGCAGCTGGCCAGTGATTTTTATTAGGGTTACACTAATAATAATATAAAGGGGCGACGAAGGAGTTTTCCAGTCAACGGTGCGAAGATAAAATCGTCTGGCTGTTCTGATACAATTTACCGATGATATATGAGGTCTCCCTTTCAAAAGGAACGATGATTATAGAGGGTGCAGTAAAACGTAAATCATTATAATGAGGAATTACAGCAATTCCTCTGTGAATACTGCATATTCAGAAAAAAAAAAGTAACTGGATTACGAAATATGAAACTAGCGCCGTGATTGATCACCTCCAATCTGCAAATATTACATAAATAGCACGGATATTGATGCCATGTGTATGTTCGTGTATTTACGTAAATGTTCGGTAGATTTCGGTTAATGTGTGCGTGACATAAATCCATCTGTCAAAAGGAAGTGTTCACAAGAAAATGACAAGTTGCTACCTCGTTTGGACATCATATAATTCTCCATTAACGTAATTACAGGACTGTGGCCGTCTTCACTTCACTCGACTCCACTCAGTTGGGAACATCTTCACTGCTTATATTTCTTTGGCCATTAATCTCACTCAGTCAGGAGAAATCTCTTCACCTCCAACATTAATAAAATTGCATTTATTTCGAACCGATTAATGTTCAAATAGTCAGCTATAAGTAATGAATTTTGGAGACGAGATGGAGAAAAGATCTGGAGAGAGTAGTATGTTATTGTTACTTGTCGATTCATAATGCAGTCGAGAAAGAATAATCATAATTACAGTGATGATTATCATACACACGGGGCACAATAAGGTTTAATAATGTTTCCTAACAACTGTGAAAATAAATGTCTTGTCAGCATTGTAGTTCTTGTTCTTGTGAAACAGATTCCATTCATCCCCGTGCATTTGGGTGTGTGTGTAATCTGATAATCTGGATCATTTTCCTGGATCAGGAGTTAGAAACCACAGAAATGCACTTATAAGATGGCTGAGCTGATGATATAGGCCTAACCCACGCTCTACTTAGTTTTCTACCGAAAAGCGCGAATCTCATTCCAGCCCTCAAGCTAGGATGAAATTTCTTATCATAGCTGGAAATCGAACATGGAATCTCAAGGATGTCAACCAAATACATTACGAAAGCCTTAACAAGTGAGGGTAATGTGAGCGGTGGTTGATGAGCAAAGCGCCACTTGAAAAGTGTCCATCTCAGCTTTCTTGTTGAAGGATTTTCAAACAAGTAATATCACGAATGTAAATCCTTGCGATATTGGTACGACCGGGTTCCAATTAAGTCCACGAAGAGTTGTAGGAAGACGTCCCATCGGCAATCAATATTCTGTCGGTACCGATTACGTCCTCAAGGGAAACGTAATACCAATAAACATCCGTTCCGACGGAGTCCACTTTGTATAACGCCCGCCAAGCAAACACAACTGTAAATGCCATCGCCTGTCGAGATTCTCCATACTGCTCCGGCAAGGCCCCACACAGAGTCTCCCTCTCGCTTCGTCGCCCACAGATTTTCTCACGATATTTGTTGCAGGGACGAGAAATTAATCCTGATATCTACACTAATCCGGTCATTGTGGCCGATAGCACTAACGTGCCTCGCTGGCATGGGGAGAGCGTTGGTTCGAACCCACCTCGGCAGTCCTAAAAATTGAAGGATGTGGCTTCGGTGGCGTAGTTGGTAGCATGCTGAACTGCTGTGCCCAAGATAGCGGCTTCAAACCCGGACGAAGTCGTCGGATTTTTAAGAGCGTTAAAATCCTTCAGTATGCCTTCCTTCGGAGGGGAAGTAAAGCTAGCGGTCCCATGTCAGATTTATAGCATGTAAAAGATCCTTCCACGGACTAAACTTGTGTGAAGCGAAATTTCTAGGTTATATTTCGTTGGAACGCTCTATCAAAGTTCCAACGTTCACCACTAGGTATCATTGATATCTGGTGGCGAAAGATGGAACTACTTGAAATTGAACGGAACTTGTAGCTCACCCTATGGGTCTCCGCTAGAAGCAGCTACAGCCTCAGGTGAGCCGAACATGTCCTCGGACACTCCCGGCACTAAAAGCCATAAGATAATCAAATACAAGTCCTAAAAATTGTTTTCGTGGTTTCCTATTCTCACCACCAGGCAAATGCCGGGACGGTTTCTTTTAATAGGTCCACAGCCGATTTCCTTCCAAAATACTTTCTCTGACCCGTCCTAAAAAAAAAGGGCATTGACTGCATTATTGAAGTGGCACTGTCTGAGGTTGATATGATCATTTGGAATGTTCTCAAAACAACATACAACGTGAGTGGTTTCTGGTAGTGTCTGGTTGACAGTTCTATTGTTTTTGGTCCCGAATGGTGATATTAATATAATTTATTCATATGTGATAGGTTGACTGCTGAGGGATGCTCCACCCCTGCACGTGGCTGTGGAGCGTGACGTCATGCAAGCTCCAGGAGCTGGCTATCAGCTGGCCGCCCGATATTGTTCATTATAGACAGTATCCTGCTTTCTCTATTGCGATTTTGTAGATTTGTATACATTTCGATTTGCACTCATATTAGAAGTGGTCTTTTGTGGGTTTCCTACTACTAATCCAAGCAAATGCCGAGATGGTTCCTAGCAGTCGTCACAGCCACTTATTCCCAATCCCATCCGCAATTACGAGTACAAGCACGCTTACTACCATATTTACTTATTTATTTATTTATTTATTTATTTATTTAGCGTATGGCTTGTAGACCCGAGAGTATCCGAGGACATGTTAGGCTCGCCAGAGTTTGTAGTTGCTTCTATGCGGACACCCATGGGGTAAGCTACAAGTACCGTCGCATGTGGATGAGATGAAGATGAATGATGATGACTGAAACTGGGGAAGTTCAATTTCAAGTAGTTCCAACTTTGGCTACCAGACGCCACAGATACCCAGCGGCAAACGTTGTAACTTGATAGAGCGTTTCTATCCAAATAACCTACAAATTTATTCACACACCACCAATTGTAGTGGTTGGTTCTTTTTCATGCCATAAATCTATGACATGAGCCCACCGGCTTTACTTGCCCTCCGAAGGAAGGCATACTGAATGATTTCAACGTTCTTAAGAAATCCGAAGACTTCGGCTGGGTCTGTACCCGTGGTCTTGGGCATAGCAGTTTAGCATGCTACCGACTACGCCACCGAAGCCACTACTCACTACTATAGACACCACAACAATACATGTTATTAAACATCTTCAAGGCATAGTACACAGATTCACGGCGCTGACGACCACACTGTCGAAGCACCTCCATGAAACAATATGGAACGCACAGCTATAGAGGTCAGTATAATGGATGTTTGTCCTCAGTCTGGCCCTTGTTGCCTGGGATGAAGAAAGTGATCGTCCAGAAAATTGACTGCTGGGCTATTAAAATAGCACGCCCATGCTCACAAGCTCCCTGGCCACAGTATGTTGTTTTATTGCAATAATTTAGAAACGGCCCATTGAACTTCAGCGTTGCTGAACATCACGTTGCACTTTCGCAGACCTAACTCTTTCTAAATTAAGTCAGAGAGCTTGCAAAGCTGTGGTTCCAAGAGAAAACATTTCAGCTTCTAGCTTCAGATCAAAAGAATGGAGGCCAATGGCCTGTTGGAAAACGGCACTATGGCATAGGCCAGTGGGTGGATAAACAATCAAACTGTCCAGAAAATCGCGTGTACTTTCCAATCAGAATTTAAGTTGTCCACCACATGGCATAGTGACCAACATTCTTGGCTATCACCCTTGAGTTCCAGTTTCGATTTCCAGCTCGGACGTCAAATTCTGGTTGAGAGCTGGAACTTGGTATATCCAGCCTTGTGAGAAAGAACTGAGAAGATATAGGTTCCATTCCCAACTCAGCCTTCCTATAAGCGGCTTTTCATGGCTTACCAATTTTACTCCAGAAAAATGCTGGGATGGTTTCTAACATAAAGCCACGACCATCTATTTCCCAATCCTAGCTCCGTTTACATGTACACACAATAATACAGCCATCACAATGACAAAGGCTATTAAGCAGGTTCCACAAGCACACTAAAATACACGGGGCTACATGATCAAGACGACACAAAACCTCAAAATGAATCAACAACTATAATTTCTTCTTTTTTCTTTCGTGTTAGTCGGATTATTACGTCGACATTGGTGACAATCTGAAGTTTTCAGCTATTAAGTCGTGTATTGCACATATAATACAAGCCAGTTCGGTGGATGGTAGAGAGTAATACAACTAGACGTTTGATGGATTCAAATCCACGACAAGACCTCCGCAACGGCGTTCGAAACCACAGGGTACGGGATAGAGTGTTAGCTGGCGATCAAGATGGGAACAATTCTTTGTTTACTTGTGGCACACTGTCAGCCTGCTTGGTAAAGTCGCGCGAGTAGTATATGACTCAACTCTATAGTGCGTCTTTACCTTAAAAGACAGTACGCATTAATTGGAGCGCGCTGATGCCAGATCTGCTGCATATACAAAGTTCAGCAAGGCCAGGCACATGATGTAACATAACTCGTATACAGGCGTGCTTTTACGCAAAACTCGGGAAATTTCCAAAATATTTGTTTTTTGTATATAATTGTACCTCATGCCTTGAAGCGAAAGACGGTACAATATTTAGATTATGATACACCGAAGCTCAGAGCGCGATTTTAATGCACACATTATAATAATTTATAATTTTCAATTATTCAATTATTCATGAACATGATGAGGCCTTTTTCTCGAATATCATAGGTTATAATAAATTATAATATGACATAATAATAATAATAATAATAATAATAATAATAATAATAATAATAATAATAATAATAATAATAATATATTGTGGTCCACGTAATTTACCCAATTTTGTATGGTCAAGTGGGGGTATGCAGCCGAAATTAAATTATTCATTTCTTGTTTCTTGAACGAGACGTTGTTCAATTTTATATAGTTCTTCACTTGTGCCCATACCATTTCGATGGGATTAAGTTCACTGTGGTATGGTGGTGTGGTAAGGTGACAAGCAAGAACATATTTCTCTGCTGTGATAGCCTACATTGTGTATTACTAGGCTAGATCCTTCGGGAACATTGAGCAACAATATTGTTCGGCGAACCACTTTTCATATACTTCACCTGTCATTTTGTCGTATGTGTCTACCGTGTTCTTTTTGGCACAGAAACGTTAACTCTGCACCATTAACGAACCCTTGTTAATTCCCAGGACGAAAAAGGCAAACTACGGAAACCACTTCGAGGATGGCTGAGGTAGGAATCGAACCCGCCTCTTCTCAGTTTTGTCTCATGGAGTTGAGCACACCCCGTTCCAGCCCTCAGACCAGAATTAAATTTCTTGGCAGAGCCGGGATTCAAACCCGGGCCTCCACAGTGACAGCCAAGAACGCAACGAGGCGGGCAATTTATAAAGAACACAAAATCCACTTCATTTCATAGTTTTACTTCACATCATCACCTACCCTCCTTCAAACGTAGTCGGGGGAGATAGCCTGCGGGCCACATTAGTAAACAAAGTTCCGGTGCGTCAGCGCTGAGCGGGAGGACTAAGCGAAGTGCTATAACTTATGAATGCTACCTAATATTGAGCTCTGGTTTGTTTTAAAAACTATTTCAGACATTAATGAACATTTCTTCTCGCTTAGTCACCAACGTAAAGTCAACAACAAAAAACTTTCTCGCTAGCTAACTTTTATGAGACACCATCCCAGATTTTTCAAGTAAGATTTAAGAAAAAAATCATAACTTTCTTATTATGAAAATAATTACTGCCCTGAGAAGTAGGGTATCTTCTACCAACATCAGGCAATCTAAAAATAAATTCTTGATATGTTGCGATCATTAGTTCATTATCTATGGCGTGATAAGTTTTATAAATGCAAAAATATAGATTCGCGCTAAAATATCGTAATTGTGAAAATTGGGCCATGTGTTAATTAACTATGGCTTTTATCTTTACACCATCATAAAGAGCGGGACATTCTCTATAATACCACGCAAACATTTTCTTAGATTTGTCACTTTCAATTATTGGGAAATGGCAACATCGCCGGGGTAGAAGAGGACGAAGCTAATTGCAGGACATAGGAGTGCGAGTGAGAGGCAAATACTACATTTAATTCCATACTGTCTTTTAAGGTAGAGACGCACTATAGTGGCCTCAGTCATCGTTCAACTGTCCGTGGTGACATGAGCTCCTGTAACGCGATTTCCCTAATTCCTAAATGAAACAATATTAGATAACGCACCATTCTTAATTCGCCCATCATTATTAATTTTTCCGTTCACAATTCACAATACAACTACTGTCTAACGCAAGTAGCGCTCGCAATGCTGCTTGACTATGCGGAGACGGCACTGTCCCTCTGCTCGTCCCGCAAGGCTCCTGCTGCAATAAACAACAAACGCTGGCGCAACCACATCCAGCGGCAATCAAATCTAGAAACGCTAATACCGCATGCGTGGAGCATTATTACTCTTACCGTTCACCTAACTGACTTGTACAATCTGGGCAGTCACTCGAGCAAAGACTGAGCGCATTCTGGTAACTGTTATGTCCAAGTCGTGGTTTTTCAGGGGGATATTACTCATTCCGTAGAGCTTTGGCTTTGCACTCGAGAAAGAAAGAAAGAAAGAAAGAAAGAAAGAAAGAAAGAAAGAAAGGAGAAAGAAAGAAAGAAAGAAAGAACGAAAGGAAGGAAGAATGAAAGAAAGAAAGGAAGAAAGAACGAAAGGACGGAAGAAAGAAAGAAAGAAAGAAAGATCGAAAGGAAGGAAGAATAAAAGAAAGAAAGAAAGAAAGAACGAAAGAAAGAAAGAAAGAAAGAAAGAAAGAAAGAAAGAACGAAAGGAAGGAAGAAAGAAAGAAAGAAATAAAGAACGAAAGGAAGGAAGAAAGAAAGAAAGAAAGAAAGAAAGAAAGGAAGAAAGAACGAAAGGAAGGAAGAATGAAAGAAAGAAAGAAAGAAAGAAAGAACGAAAGGAAGAAAGAAAGAAAGTAAGAAAGAAAGAAAGAACGAAATGAAGGAAGAAAGAAAGAAAGAAAGAAAGAAAGAAAGAAATAAAGGAAGGAAGAAAGAAAATGTGCTATTGCCAGAGAGGTTGCGCCACTAATTTTCTGAACGACTAATATGTCTGTCTTCATTTGATAGTAGATTTTTGGCTGTTACATCAAAAGTAATAGCAAGGTATGTCTTGCTCATCAGCCCCGTACACTTGGCTGTGTGTTAATTGTGCCTGATATGAATAACGAATTTATTACGCACAATGTGCAAAATATGTGCATTACATCAGGCTAAATAACACTTAACTCAAGAATCAGAGCAAAATTGAACCACAGATACCGTTCTCTTCTTGTCTGATTTGCTAATGTGATGATTGCACTGTCAATGTGTGTAATTATTTAGACCTCGGATTGAGACAGGAGCCGCGTGACAGGGAGTAAGTTACCACTGCCACATTTGCCACAAACAAAACAAAACACGAGTATATCTACACTCAGGATGACCACTCACACATCACGATTAAAACCTCGCATCTCCAAACTATCAACTACACAGCGTACTTGTTGGGCGTGGATAATGACTAAGGATAATTTACGAGGAAATATATTTAAATTATAGTGTCTGCTATCGAAGAGCAAACATTGCGCAGGCTATTTCACTAGTGCACTTTGGAGGTACAGAATTCACAATTATGACCATCACTGGGTTCCGTAATGTTCCTAAATATGGTTGTATTCTAAAGAAGCGTTCGGACACAGATTGGCAAGGCTCTTCAGCGAATGAAGAGCACAACAGCAACACATTATTATTATTATTATGTAATCTTGTGTATTCTTATATGGTTGATTACGTGACCTGACTTGGCGTATGGTTCTCGCCTCCTGTGCATAAGGTTTGTGGGATCGGACTCCAGCCCCGTCAGCTGACATTTAGCCTCTATGGGAAATTTTCCAACACCCCTATGTCTCTGAAGCCACAGTATTTAAGCTACTAAAAACCATAACTTTATGGATTCTCAAAATTTCTGTAAAGAACGGGTTATTCCTGAACTTTATTGAATATATTTACAGTATCAACCTATCTTTAGAAATTACATAATGATATGTTGTCAGAATGACTGGATTACATATTAAATTCAGCCAATTATTCCAATCACCTTTTAATAGTTCCTGAGGGCTAGTCATTAGAGTATGGACGGTATGTGGTGAGGTCAAGCTGATCGATTTGGGCGTGGAGGCGCAGTGGTCAAGCTGTTGGCCTCTCACCACGGCAGACCGGCTTCGATTCCTGGTCAATGCATGTGAGATTTTCAAAGTGAAATGCCATGTCCTGTGGTTCGGATTCCACGTAAAGAGGAGGTCCTGTGGCTTATGATCTCTCGATTAACGGTCACGTAAAACTACTATTTTCCTTCTTTTCAAGCTGATCGCTCTGGGCGGACAGATTTTCAGCCACGTTTCAGTGGTGGAGGAATAGCGACAACAGTGACTCGTCGTATGCCGTGCTGTCGACATCGCATGTTAATGCTTGAAATGTGTGCATGCAATAGTCTTGAGCTCGGTGTAGTTGAGTGAGGAGTGTCTTCACCAGCGCTACGGCTTCGGTGGCGTAGTTGGTAGCATGCTGAGCTGCTGTGCCCAAGATAGCGGGTTCAAACCCGGCCGAAGTCGTCGGATTTTTTAAGAGCGTTAAAAGTCCGTCAGTATGCCTTCCTTCGGAGGCGGTCCCATGTCATAGATTTATGGCATGTAAAAGATCCTTCACAGACTAAACTTGTGTGAAGCTAAATTGTTAGGTTCGATTTCGTCGGAACAACACCAGGTATCATTGATATCTGGTAGCGAAAGTTGGAACTACTTGAAATTGAACGGAACTTCTAGCTCACCCTAAGGGTGTCCGCTGGAAGCAGCTACAGACTCAGCCCCCCCCCAGGGGCTCACATCTCGTGGGACGTGGGTTGGCGACCACGGGACCCCAGCTGAGTCCGGTATTGCTTCCACTTACTTGTGCCGGGCTCCTCTCAGTCATCTTTCCAGTCGACCTCCCTTGGTCAACTCTTGTTCTCTTCCGACCCCGACGGTATTAGGGTATCCGAGGCCTAGGGAGTATTTCACGTTCCCGCCTTAATTGGCCCTTGTCTCATCTTTCCTGGTCCCTCCTTCCTCGAGGGATCAGACCTCTTGTTTTCTTTTCATTATATTTCCTTTTCTCTTTAAGATTCCCGCACTGTTTTTGTTTATTGGCTCCCCGTGTATCTAAAATCCCTTTAGCGATATTTTTGTTTGCATCTACACTCCCTTCTGTAGATATTTTCAATCTACGTTGCATTTTGTAAGTTTTTTTCGATCTGAATTGCATTTTGCGAGTGTTTTCAACCACGATTGCATTTTGTAAAGACTGACAATCTAAATTGCTTTTAGTAAGTCTTTCAATATAGGGTCTGGGACTTTAGTGAGTATTTTGAATTTCAATTGCATTTTGTGAGTATTTTTAACCTAAACCGCTTTTTGCAAGTATTTTCAATCTAAATTGCATTTTGTATGGCGGTCATTTTGCAAGTATTTTGATTCTCAATTGCATTTTGTGGGCATTTTGAACCTAAATTACATTTCGTAAGTATTCTCATCTAAATTGCATTTTGTAAGTATTGACCATACAAATGAGTAGCTTGAATCTACCATACATTTTGTAAGCATTTTGAATTTCAATTGCATTTTGTAAGTATTTTGAATTTCAATTGCACTTTGTGAGTATTTTGGATCTGAAATGTGCGTTTTTCCATATAAATTGCATTGTGTATTTTCAATTTGAATTGAATTTGTAAGTATTTTGAACCTCAATTGCACTTTGTACGTATTGTCAATCTCATTTGCATTTTGTAAGTATTTTGAATTTCAATTGCATTTTGTAAGTATTTCGATTCTACAATGCATTTTGTACGTATTTTGAACCTAACCTACATTTTGTTCGTATTTTTCAATCTATTCCTTTTGAGAGTTTTTTCCTTCTAAATTCCCTTTTGAAAGTATTACCACTCTCCCTTTTGTGAGTTGTTTCAATCTGAGTTATTTTTGTACGTATTTTCAGGTCTCACTTAATTTTCGTTCTGGTTTCCATTTCACTGTCATTTTCGCTATCACCCAGACCATTAGGAGCCGATAACCTAGATGTTAGGCCCCTTAAACCAACAACTACCTATCTTCATCATCATCAGACTCAGGCGAGCCGATCATGTCCTCGAACACTCCCGGAACTAAAAGCCATACGATAAATAAATAAATAAATTAATTAACTATACCGTGACCTTGAAGACTCGCCACATACCGTCCGTACTCTAGCATTTGATGGAGAAAAATTTGAGAGAGGAAAGCAAACCGATCTATATGGAGGGGTGGGGGATCAATGTGACAGCACAATGGAGTAGGAGGACGCATGGCTAAGGCGGAAAGAAAGAATTCGGACAGGCGGAAAAAATGTCTCCTTTTGTCATAAGCGTAGGAGGAATCCTTGAGAGGGTGGGCCAATATCTTGTCATCCCCTTTGCTAATGCGGCACGTGGAGAAGGGAGACGCTAGGGTAGCTCGTGTAAGAGGATGAGAGCAAAATATCACAAACCGCCAACGGCACAAACACCAAGATTGTGGGAATTTACAAGTAAGAACTGTAAACTGTTCTATTCTCCATGGGGTAAAGGGCGTCGCACGTCATGGTAGGTAATGAGTCGCTATTCAGCCAACCAAAGGGGAGGGAAATTGAATGCACAACATCGCTATCTCTAAAGGTCGCAAATGAAAACACTGGAAAACAGCCGGGGGCTACCGAGGGAAACTCGACGTGAACTTGGTCTTCTGTGACGCCAGATTCGCTCAGGTGTTCACCAGTACGGGCTAAACATAGCACTGGCTGGTGTAAACATGGTTTCAGAACGATCAAGTGCTTGTAAAGAGATGTGAAGTCTGAGAACTCCTCAAATTGACCTTTATTACAACGCGTAACACATTTTATATTAATTTTCGCTAATGTTGCTTTGGTAATCAGCATGGATATAAAAAGTAGGTTGGCTCAGGCAATGAAAGCATTTCTATAAAAGAAAGGAATCTGTTGACATCGTATATATGTTTAGGTATTAGGAAGTCATTTTTGAAAGGCTTTGTCTGGAGCATGGCATTCTATAGAAGTGAATCTTGGACTGTTGGAGCAGCAGAAAAGAGGAAAATTTAAGTATTTGAAATGTGGTATTACAGGAGAATAATGAAGATTAGATGGGTAGATAGGGTTACAAACGAAGAGGTATTAAGACGAGTGGGAGAGGAGAGATGTTTCTGGCGACTGCTAATGAAGAGAAGAGATAGGTTAGTAGGACACATACTAAGACACCCAGGAATAGTAAGCTTAGTTATGGAAGGAAGGGTCGAGGACAAGAACTGTAGGGGTATACCAAGGTTAGAATATGTAAAACAGATTGCCTTGGATGTAGGGTGTAATAGCTATGCAGAGATGAAACGATTAGCTCAGGACAGGAAGGCATGGAGGGCTGTATCAAACCAATCAAAGGACTGAAGACTCAAACAATAACAACAACACAAAGAAACTTGGTTATAAACCCCGTATACTTGAATATGTAAATTACGCGTTGTTCCTGGCAATACTCTGTCATATCACTTTTTTGTATGGTTGGAAATAAATAAATTTTCCCTTATATGTGGCCGTAAAATGCGGTCACCTAAAGACTTATCTCACCTCATCCCCTGCCCGACAGAAGGGAAAAGTAAGCCTTTATCTTCCCCAAGCGTACAATACCAGCCATGCAGTATTACAGCACTGAGCGGTGCACTACAGTGCTATATACGCCACTACATTCATTTGCCTAATAACACATTTGCCTGTGTGTTTATCATACCCCCTCTTCCGTGGCCTGCGTGACTTATTCAGATCTACTTTAAATTGCGTACGAACACACTTTAATCATTCCATCACTTTTGAAATAATTATAGAGCTGGCTGCATTGTGTGATCAAACGCAATAACACACAATGTGATTCAATGGGATGGGAGACCAAGCCAGTCATCGGGTTTACCCCACACTTGCCACACAAACACAATAATTGTAAGATACAACTCTTGTAAGTATTTTAATTGAAAACAAAATGTTCAGTAAAGAACAATATATAGCCTACTTTCACCAAAATGCAAGGGCATAGTCATAACTAGGGTCTGCATGTTGATGCCGAAAAAAGTTTAAAAAATGCACTTAAAACTTTCAAAAATGACTGTAATAAATGACCTATAAATTCGAATAATGCACTATAAAATGGAGAAAATGATCTTATAATAATAAACTCACCCATATTTCAAAAATTCGAAAACTGCACTATAAGCTTTAACAAACTCGCCAATATTTCAAAAATGAAACCCTAAGCTCAAAGTGAAAAATTAATCAAAATAGATTTCTAGCACTTAACAAAAGGTTTATGTTCACTTTAGTCTGAGTTGCACTGCACTACGAATGTCATTCTGATGTTGTCAAATGTAAATGATCTGCGGTTATCAGCTAACAAGTATTTATATCTCGAAAAGCTGCGTTCAACATCAACTGATGTGATCGGAGCGTACTTGAAGTGAGGAAGGTCGTTTGCTGCTAAATCCTCCTCAATCGCATCCATACAGTGGTTTTCAACAGAAAGAATGTCTGAAATTTTGCAGAATGTTTTATACCCGGTGTTTTTGTCGAGCACTTTTTTCAGTTTTGATGCAATACCTGCAGCAAATTCGCCACGATTGTTGCTAAGACTAGTTTCCACCCTGTTGATTAAGGAAATGGAATCAATATTTAAATATTTTAAATTATCTTGTATCAGCTACCAGCTTCTTCTTAACTCTGAGACACGTAACTACCTTATATAAAGCTGTGACATGACTAAATTGGAGAAAGAAAATTACCTCAAAAGGCCGATTTCTCTAAAATAAGACCAAAAAAAATCTACCAAACTTAAGAAAATGCTCTTAAAATGGAAAAATAGCAAAAAAATGCAAAAAGATGCAAAACAAAAATGACATATTTGAAGACGGGGTGGCCCGTCCGGAGTTTCTATGTACTTCAGCATTGTTTTAGACAGCTCAGTAAAAAGATGTAATTTCATCAACATCCGGGCCTTAGTCATAACTCATTGTCCTTTTCAAGGAGGATGTAGGTTGTAGTAGCTTGTTGAATAACAACGTGCTATATTGATTGATTGAATCCTCAGCTAATATATGGACTAGCGAGCAAACAATAGCCTCCATTTTGACCCAACGGGACGGCACGGCCCAGCTCGATACGGCACGGTCAGCATGAACTGTTCGTCACTGCTATGGTATATTTATTTATCGTATGGCTTTTAGTGCCGGGAGTGTCAGAGGACTTGTTCGGCTCGCCTGAGTCTGTAGCTGCTTCCAGCGGACACCCTTAGGGTGAGCTACAAGCTATAATAATTCCATTATAAGATGTTAATATCCTACGAGTCACCTCCTTGAGGACAGTTTAAACCAGCCTCTGTACGATAAACGGATTTGGTGAGGCTGGGTCTTAATGAATCGTAAGTAACAGTTAGGCTATAATACTTGCATAATTTATACGTCCGCCATCTCTTAACTATTTGGCTGATGACCTTCTAGTTTAGGAGAAGGACACTTCCTACATTAATGTACATTTTTGTACATTTTGCTAAAGATCGAATGAATAGTTTAGTCGTAATTTGATTTAAGCTTTGAACATTTGAGTGGCCACCATTACGTTTCCGGCTAGATGGCGGTGATGTAAAAAATGACGGTTAGGCTATAATACTTGTATGATTTATACGTCCACCATCTTGAAACTATTTGGCTGATGACCTTGTAGTTTAGGAGAAGGACACTTACCACATTAATGAACATTTTTGTAAATGTTGGTAAAAATCGAATGAATAGTTTAGTCGTAATTTGATTTAAGCTTTGGACATTTGAGTGGCCACCATTACGTTTCCGGATAGATGGCGGAGATGTAAAAAATGACACTGGGTTGTCCTCTGCTAGTACTACCTCTGTATTAAATTAAATTTCGTTCAATTCAGATTAGTCGTGTTTGAATTGATAGGGGGGACAGATATACACACTCACACACGAGATTTGCACACATACACGGCCGCCATCTTCAAACTATTTGGCTGATGACCTTGCAATTTCCTAGAAAGACGCTTCCTACATGAAGGTATGTTGTTGCAAAATTTGGTAGAGATCAGATGATTAGGTTCGTCGTAATTAGATTTAAGCTTTGAACATTTGGGTGGCCGCCATTACGTTTCCGTCATGATGGCGGTGATCTAAAACATGACACAGAGGTGTCCCTTGCTAGTGCTACCTCTGTACCAAATTTCGTTCAATTCAGTTTCGTCGTGTTTGAATTGATACGGGGGGGGGGGGGGGGGTACACACGCGATTCGTAGCCACCCTTATCAGAGTCCTTGGTTATGATAAAGCACCCTGAGCTGCAGTTTACATGTGGAGTAGCTAGTTACTGTACTTTCCACCTTTCCTAATACATCGGCAGCTTCTCATTTGGTATCACATTAGACCACAGCAAGACATTTAAATGCTTGGAAAAGTTGATGTTTATTTTAGGGGTTGTGACATCGTTGTCATAAAGCGTGTGTGTGAATGGAATTTGTGTGATAACCTGTGTTAATGTGATGGCTGTGTATTTGTAAATTGGGGATAGGATTGGGAAGGAGGCGGCCATGACCATACGTTACGAACCATCCCATAATTTGCTTGGAGTAGAAGTGGGGGAAACTATGGGAAAACCATTTCCAGGATGGCTGAGGTAAAAATTGAACCCTTCTCTTCTCAATTTTGCCTCACGAGGCTGAGTGTAGGCCTACCCCGTTCATGACCTCACACCAGAATGAAATGTCTTGGCAGTCGAGAATCGAATCCGGAACCTCTAGTGGGTAACTAGCGGCTTCGGTGGCGTGGTTGGTAGGACACTGAAATGCTGTTCCTAAGATCGCGGGTTCAAACCCGGCCGAAGTCATCGGATTTTTAAGAGCGTTAAAATCCTTCAGTATGCCTTCCTTCGGAGGGGAAGAAAAGCTGGCGGTCCCATGTCATAGATTTATGGCATGTAAAGTATCCTTCCACTAACTAAACTTGTGAGCTAAATTTCTAGGTTAGTTTTTCGCTGAAACGCTCTATCAGAGTTCCAACGTTCACCACTAGATGTCAGTGACATCTGGTAGTGAAAGTTGGAACTACTTGAAATTGGACGGAACTTGTAGCTCACCCCATGGGTGTCCACTAGAAGCAGCTACAGCCTCTGTCCTCGGACACTCCGGGCAATAAAAGACATACACTAAATAAATAAAATACAGTAAGTGTGTGACTGAAGCCTCCATGGCTTAGGCGGCAGCACGCCGGCCTCTACCGCTGGGTCCGTGGTTCAAATCCCGGTCACTCCATGTGAGATCTGTGCTGGACAAAACGGAGGCAGACAGGTTTTTCTCCGGGTACTCCGGTTTTCCCTGTCAATATTTCATTCCAGCAACACTCTCCACTATCATTTCATCTGTCATTCATTTAATCATTGCCCCAGAGGAGTGCGTCAGGCCTCGGCAGCCGGCACATTCCATATCCTCGCCGCTAGATGGGGGCTTCATTCATTCCATTCCTGACCCGGTCGGAGACTGGAAGCAGGCTGTGGATTTTCATTCAAGTGTGTGACTACCATACAGGATGACATTTCCATGGAACAACGTTTACATGATAGCTTATTTACCCACTAGAGAGCGTCCTACATAAAAAGGAAGGATGCTTATAGTTGTACGAGACCGTTAATGTCGCAATCATGAGCCACGGGACCACCTTTCTCAAGGAATCCGAACCACAGGACATGGCATTTCACTTCAAAAGTCTCACATATATTGACCGGGAATCATACCAAGTCTACTTTGATGACAGGCAAACAGCTTGATCGCTGCGCCACACGCACCCCAACATAAATCTTGCCACTGACCCCCGGCTGACCGAGGTTGAAATCCCGTGAACGGTCCTCTCCTCAACGAATAGGCTACCTGTAGAGACCTTTTCGTAGTGTAGCGACTAGAATTCTTGGCTGTCATCCCTATGGTCGGCGTTCGATTCACAAATCTGCTAAGAAATGGAATTATGGTGTCCGAGTTTGAACGGGGTTTTCTCAGCCTCGTGAGGCAGAGTCTACGAATAGGTTTAGTTCGATTCCTACCTCAGCCACTCTAGAAGTGGATTTCCTTGATTTCTCACTTCTACTCCAGGTAAATCCCATGGCCACCTCGTTCCTAATCCTAGTCTCAATTACAAATACACACACTACTACAGACACCACAATAACACACATTATCAGACAACATCCTATCTTCTTCTTCTTCTTCTTCTTCTTCTTCTTCTTCTTCTTCTTCTTCTTCTCCCTCATCAAGTGGGGTCGATGTTTCTGGCAAGTCTTTTCCATTTTATTCTGTCCAACACATCGTCGTCCTCTAACTGCTTCTCCTTTAGGTCTTCATGGATATTGTCAGTCCATCTTCTTCGAGGTCTTCCTCTATTCCCCGTGCCATCCACAACCAGAGATATCACTCTGGCTTTGCGACATCGTGGTCATGTACCCCATGTACAGTTTACGCCACGGTTTTTGGCCGGTTAGTCCCAGTTTCACAGTCGTAGAGAGGACAGTCGGTGAGCCCCAGGCATGTGCGATTATTGAAAAGTATTAAGTCAGTTTTCAATACATTTCAGGAGACAGATCAAACGACATTGACAGAACAGAACTAAACAATCACACTATATTTGTCATCTATGTTGTGAAGCAACTATTCAAGTAATATTTGTGTTAGCAGAATATCAATATTAATTTAATAAACATATTTTTCAAATCAATTTTGGAAACGTGATTTAATGCCTTTCAGCTCCGTGGTCAGTTTAGTGCAGCCAACTTTCAAAACTATTCAGGATTTAGTGACTTTGAACACTGTTGTTACTTCAATTAGGATCATCTGTCTCGAACACTTGTGTGTGTGTAAGGAGTTTGTCCAGTGACCTGTACTATTATTTTAGTGGCTGTAGTAACTATGAGGATCTAGGATGTAGATAGGTATTCAAGGTCTTAAGAATGAAAGTACCTTTGTGGAATTTTAACTGTAGTGAGTGATAATTGATATTATAATGGTAATATCAATTACCAACGAGGCAACACTTAAAACTGGCTTCAAAACTATCTATAAGCAGGGAGTGTGTAATAGCCAGCGAGAAAACGTTAGCCACTGTCATGACAGCAGCTGTCCATCCCAATCGTGCAGCGTTCCTAACTTACTTATGCTTCTTTTGTTAATATTGGCATTCAGGGAATTTTACAGTGATCTTCCTTATACTCTAGTATATCTAATATCTCTAGGACTGTATTCAATGTTAGTTCCACTAGCTTAACTAACTGGCAAGTTCTTGAACCCTTCCATTCGCTGAAGCTTCATATCCAAAACGGCATTTTAGTGAAGAATAGTACGTTATTTACACCACCAGAAAGAATAGTCTACTAAAGTATTAGTGAGATTCTTTTCTTAGTAAGAATGTGCCATACCTAAACTTATATTTTCGGTCAAATGAAACGTGAAAGATTTATCGGTCCCTACATGTTATCCACATATCAACGTTCTTTCCCCCCAAGACACACTGTCCTCAGTCAAACATATCACCCAATCCAATACAATAAGCCTTGGGATTGTCAGAAGAAGAAGAGGAGGGGATGGCCCTTGTCTATACAAAACACTTCATCCCCTTCTCATTTCGCCGTCTGTGATGCTTCTACCCTAGAGAAAACATTGCGATATGCCATCTATCGCATTGTGTTTTTAATTCCCCGAGATCCCAGATGCTGCGAGCGGGAAACTGATATATAACGGGACACAATGGAAGGAACAAATAAGAAGAAACCCCAAGACAGATTGTACACAACGTGCTGATTAGCTCAGTCCGAGGATATTGGCACGGTGCGGGCGCTTTGTTGAGATTTCGCTTTGATGGGCAAACAATCAAACGCAGATAATAATAATAATAATAATAATAATAATAATAATAATAATAATAATAATAAACGTACTAACCATGACGAAAAGGTGATCAAATATCTTGAGATTCAGAGCCCCAGTACTTCTAAATTTAGGAATTAAGACCTACCGCATACTACAGTGCAGGGAAATGTTGACAGCTATTGAGAAGAAAAAAAAAAGTTTCACTATGACAGAGGAATGGTGGATAGTCAGGCTAAATAAAGCTGGACCAAACCTGACTTAACAAGCAGAAAGAACGTTTACAATAGGTCTGAATCCATAATGTACTCAGGATTCATCACTATCATGGCCGAGTTGATAAAAGAAACCCACAGTCAACCTCAACCTACAGCATTCGATCAAAAATGTATTAATACGGAATTTGAATCCGAAAACTTATGTTCCCAAATGAGAGTAATTTAAACGGTACTAAATCACATTGAAGGCTGTAAGTGTAGTGGAAACCAAAGGAATTAAGCTTTAGGAATCAAATGAGTAATAGAGAATTCATTCTTGGAAACGAAACAATATAGCACAATTATCAAATTAAGATAAATTACACCAATTTATACCCTCTTAGCCACACGACAATTTGATTATAAAGTTTGAAACATATCTAGCAATAATTTAAACTCACCGAGTGAGCATTTGAATGACACAATGAGATTTGAAGATGCATATTGTAGATTTTCATTACTCTGAACTGACATGATAAACCATACCGAGCCTTTGAAATATCATATATATTATTTCAGCAGTATAGATCCCTCCTGCAGCGCTCACAAGTGACCGATCGTGACAAATGAGCATTCAAATGAAAGAGAATATACATTAACAGAGACAAATTGCTCTCTAATTTCATAAATATCCATAATTTCTTTAAAAAATGACGTTAAAAAATGTACGAAGTGTGCGATTTGCAAATACGGTTGCTGTAGGAAAATACGCGACATCATTGCTGTTCAGTTCACGTTTTGGCCGTAGGGTCGCCTGTTCATGTCCAAACTATTAAACGTTAATTCATTTACAGGTTCGCTGCCAATCAATGGACTCAGCAGACAAATTACATTAGCAGTGACGAATTACATTCTAATTTCATAAATATCAATTTTTGTAAGAAGTGTGCGATTTGCAAATACTGATGCTCTAACATGCTGCGATTATGTCTCTCATTATAAACCTATTGGGTAAAGTATGGTTTATGAACATGCGAGATTTCTTGCTTGGGTCCGCTAGTTATATCAAATATCAGACAAATAACAGCAACGTAATCAAAACCATCAATGAAATGCAGCACATTCATTCGCCAACAAAGCGAAATACAATTCCTCCTCATCCAGCAATATTACAGAGTGGCTGCATTTAAAGCAGGAAAAATGAGCATCGCATGTTTGTTCGTAACGATGGGCTTGGTGTTGGTTTGATGCCTCCTTTCTTTTACCATTCCTTTCACCCTGAGGACAAGGGGAATGGAGGGAAGGGTGTAACAACAAAAGTAAAAACATAGAAGAGGACATTTTGATTGTGTATTTTGAAGCCGGTTTCATTTGTAAAATTGGTGGATAAGGTGGGTGGGTGGTTGCTTGCTTAGGTAATTCAACGAGGAAGGAAGCAAAGGGCCTCATCTCCCCGCCAATCACATCTCTCCCCTTCGCATTGTTTCGGCCAACACACGAGGAATCAAAGCTATCGCCACTGTTGGAAAATGTGAGGGCTTATTTACATAATTGAGAGTCGTGTATATATACATTATATTTATAAAAAGAAGGAAGGTGCGTGTTTGACATGCAAGTTTTTCTCCTTTCAGTGGAGGTCGCTTTCATTATGAAAAGCATACGCTATAACTTGGCGACATGTGAGAGAGGGGCTTAATTTTGACTAATGCACAGTCAACAGGAATGTCATTGTGTTGTAGCGCGTCTCTCCAATACGTGAGAGAGAAGAACATAATAGTACTGAACTGGGTACACCATATGACTAAAAAAGTAGGGGAAATCAACATGGAATATAACAGACCAGGACAAACAGAATTTATAAGCCTTCCGCTACACTTGGTTTGATATAAACACGATTTTTTCCAAATCAAAACAAACTAGCTAAACCATTTGTGTAGGTTGTGCAGGTAAGTTAGCGGGATCCAAATTACCATATATATATAAAGGCTGGTCAATATTATTATAGAGTTGATACATAATTTATGAACGCAAATATAAAATAAACACAAGAAATTGGCGGATCACATCATTAGGTAACACAGCAGGAAAGAAAAGAATAAGTATATATTTAAATATTTGCTGCCCTCCTGTAACGAGTTTTAGTACAGTGACTATTTACATGAATACTAAAGTGAATATTAGCTTTACAATTGCGTATGTTATATGAACCTATATTTTTAAGTTTTTGAACTAATTCTCGTATTCAACTATGCTTATTTTACATAGTTCTTGTCCATGGTTCGCATCCGAGATAATTGCTTTTGTGACCACGCAAATGCGGAGTAGATGGTGGTGATGATGATGATAGTCATTGTTATTGATGTGTAACATCTTTCCGCTCGGTTGCTGGATAGTTTTATAGGAGTGATTTTGAAAATTGGGGACGGAAGTGAATCGGGCGGAAGTGGATCGAACGGAAGTGGATTGGACGGAAGTGAAGACGCACTGCCAGAAAAATGGGATGGAAGTGAATCGGGCGGAAGTGGATCGAACGGAAGTGGATCGGACGGAAGTGAAGACGCACTGCCAGCTGGATGTTCAATTGAAAAAGTGTGTATTGGAAACAAGGCAGTGTGTGCTCTGTAGTGCGAGAATGTTATGGCAATACAGTAGGCAGTGCATTTAGCAGGCACTGGTTTGACGAGCACAGTGGCAAATGTTTCACCGACTTTCATTTGTCATTGAGCAGTTTATGAAGCTTCACGTTCAAGGTTGAATATCACATGGGGTAGGACAAAGACGATAAATGACATTTAAGTAAGCGGCATTATTGTCAAGCTGTGGGTGAGTAGTCAAATATTAAATACATAACATAATGTTGTTATATGAGTGGAATAAAAGCTGTATTTTCATCATATGTGAGACTAGGTCATTTCATGAATGTAGGAAGCCATGTTTTGATTGTTTACGACGAACTGTATGAGAGCCTTGAGAATAATGAATGTTATAGTTACTGAGGAATGTGCTCACAGTATTTGAGAGTACTGTCGACGTTGTGTGTCACTTTGTTATTATGAATTATTAATGTAAAAGGAAGGAAGGAAGCTTGTAGTTTTGCGTGTCCGTTAATCTCACGATCATGATCCACGATACCTCCCTTTTACGTGGAATGCGAACCACAGGACATGGCATTTCAATTCGAAAATCTCACATGTATTATCCGGGAATCAAACCCGGTCTACCTTGGTGAGAGACTAACAGCATGACCGCTGCGCCACAAATGTGACAGTAGGATATCTCCAATTCAATCTATGCATTCATCATAGTAGCCTACCAGTATGAAAATGGAGTGTAAATTAACATTTTAAGAATGTCCAAGCTGTGTAGTATACGAGTAGGATAACATGTCAGATGTTACACATCATATGCGACTACTGTAAGGCTCGTATCTTTTTGTAAGGGGCCTAACATCTAGTTTTGGTGATAATGCAAAATTATGATGAAATAAACATTGGAAATAAAACTAAAGTTAAGTTACAACTAACTTACGGCCAAGGAGAAGAAAGAAACAAAATAGGAAGGAATACGGTAAATAAAGGACTGGGAAATTAAATGCCCTCAGCTTTTGAAGAATGTGGACTTGAGGGATTTGGATAGAGGTAGAGCCAGGAAAGGAAGAGAGGAGAGGGAAGGAGAAGATAATTATGTTATTGAATTTACGTCCCTTTTAATTACTGTGGCGTTTAAAGACGCCGGGGCGCCGGAATTTTCCCCCGAAGGGTATCTTTAACGTGCCAGTAAATCTACTGGCACATCTTCCTTGCATTTTCGCACCCTCAAATGCCAACTGGCTGCGCCAGGATTCGATCCTGCAAGCTTGGGCCCAGCAAGCGAGGAAGTTACCGCTGAGACACGCAGCCAGGCGGAAGGAGGAGAGGATCCATCCCAGAGTCATTGGAGAAGGGGAAAACCGGACCCAGCTCAGGAATCCCTCGTGGTCACCAACTCTATAACTATAACTCACCAGCCGTGAGCCCTTGAGGGTGCACCATTAGAGGTGGGGCTACACACACCCTTCCTCCTTTAGGGCCTTGAGCAGAATGTAGAGGATACCATGAAAAAAAGAAAACAAGAGGTCTGACCCCTCGAAGAATGAGGCTATCAGGGAAGATGAGACACGGGCCAATTAAGGCGGAAAATTGAAAGACTCTCTAGGCTCCGGATACCCTAATACCGTCAGGGTCGGAAGAGAACAATACATGATCAATGGAGGTCGACATGACAGAGAAGAGCCCAGCACAAGTGAGTGGAAGCAAAGCCGGACTCAGCTTGGGCCCCGTGGTCGCCAACCCCCATCCCACTAGTCGTGAGCCCCTGGGGGTTGGGGTGTGACATATTCAGAAATCGTGACTGGAACTATTTATATGTGAACTTGTGCAATTGCGATGAGTTGTTGGAAGCAGACGTAATTGTAGCATTCCTAAGAAGATCCATAGATGTACTTGTATTGGTATTTTAGTATCTGCACTCTGATTTGCTAGTATGGAGTAAATGAACTACGGAAAGGTTATTATAATGGATGCGAAACAGACTTTATATAAATTACGTACAAGATGGCGGCTGAAGCTGTAATTGTGGTAAGACGCAGAACTAAAGACGCTTTACTAAGACGTGCAAGACGGCTGCTGCGGCTTTGGAACTTTTCTAGTAGTGGTGATTTGGTGAACTAAAGAACTAGATCGTCAAGGAAAACGAAGAGCCCTATTCTAATTGTTTATTCGGGGAGAAGAGATATAACATTATATTAAAAAAGAAAGATTATCCGTGAAGGAATTCAGATTTGGAGGAGATATCGGAATTGAGTTGCCAGAAATTATGTAAGGAGCAGGATCAAGAGGCATGCAAAAACGCAGATGCAATTAGAATCATGAAAATAATGTGCATTGTGAGGTAACAACCAGAAAGGGAGTTTGCCCAAACCAGAGGCATTTTCCAGGGAGTTATTGTGTGCTGCTATCAATTGAAAGTGTTATCTCATTTATATGTCACAGCCACAGTCAGCTCTGTTATTACGGATCCCACTACCACCACTTGCATGTATTCCCCACATGTGTAAGTTATCAAATTATATTACAGTACAGTATAATAGTCCAATGATTCTGGTTGGTGGTTATGTCACACCAAGCCTCGAGAAGGGACAGTTCTGCTGTGCTCTACCAAATAGTATTTGTTTACTCGTTTAGAGGCCCTAACCTAGTAATCTGGCGCCCAGAAAAATTTCATCCATATAGTCAAATAGCTCGATTCTGTTTTATTACATTTGTCACCACAACTCTGTGAGGAACCCTATTTTAAAATAATATTACAAGGGTGCGGAGTAGAACTCCACATGGTATTTGTCTTTGTCTTATCTGAGAGCCAGTGTTAAGGGGTTAAGCAAATAATGCTATCTCTACGCTCCCAAAAAACTGAGATGAAACCAAGTGCAAGAACGTTTGGATGTGCGTCTGTGAAAAATTTCATACCGCACAGTTGAGCATTTTTTTAAATTTAATCAGTACAAACAAAATGACAAACAGACAAAAAATCCCAAAAGTTATAGATGTGTAGTATAAAGCATCAACCCTTGTGACAAAGAACGTACGAATAAGCGATTCTAGTAAAAGCTCGTCTGGAGGATGGAATCAACTTGTCGGACTAGCAACTGTGTAGAGTACCTTAAAACAACCCGTTCAACCACATACTTCAAAATTATGAAAGAGAAATGTAACTCTGACATCGCTAAAGCTCCACTTGCCATGGGGTTGCTACAATGTTCTAATTGGCATAGAGGTGAAAGACATGCCATTTTTTAGCAACAAGTGAGCTACTTCTTGTTATATTAGTAAGATTAATATTGATTGGACAATATAAGTTCGTTCCCGTTTACGTGTTGACCACCGCCTTCTGTGGTCTTGGGGTACGTATTAAGACTCCGGTACCAAAGATCCTGGGTTCAATTCTCAGCTCTGCCAAAAAGTTTAGTTCTGGTGTTAAAGTTGGAATGGATTGCACTCAGCCTCGTAAGTCAAAATTGAGAAGAGTTGGGATTGAATCCCTCCTCAGCCATCCCAGATATAGTTCCCCGTGGTTTCCCACTTCTACTCCAGGAAAATGCCGGCATGGTTCCTAATTTAAGGCCACGGCTACCTCCTTCCCAATTCTAGCCTCAATGACAAACACACTATCACAGACATCCCAATAACACAGGTTGTTAGACAAATTCTATCTCTCTTTATATGCACACACCCAAAATACAGGAGGTTAAATGACCACGATGTGCATGCCCGTAAATGAACAACAACTTTAGTACCGGTACTTGTCTTAAACCATTAGGGCCGTCCCCTGTGGTGCGACCTTGTAACATGCACGTGTCGTGTTATCCCAGGGCGGCTGTGTGCACTGTGCTCTGACACAGAGTGGATCGACCGTTTTCAATTAGTGTTAATTGCATTTAAATCAAGATCACCTCTAAGTACATGTATGCACAACAACACACACACCAGCCTCTGTCATTTTCTCCGCCTCTGCCTGCCATAATGACGGGATGTTATGAGAGCGGAACACTGATTCTATTTGCTCTTTTTATCTTCCATCGATTGTTTTCAGGGAACACACACACTCTTCTGTGTTTTAGAAGACCATTTCGCAACTAGGCGTCAGCAAAGAGGTGAGTGAACAGAAGAGAATTAGGCCATTGGCCTTGCTCTGAATACCAATTACTGTACTACTACGGTACACTCCAAGAAATGTGACCCTCCCCAAAAACAAAATTCAATTAACAGTGATAGATCTCTTTAAACCAATAGAACTAAACAGAGCCAAGCTCGTGCACAGTATGTAAATAATTCACAAGTTTTACCTAATGTTTCCATAATTATAGAAGAAATAGTTATGGTTGGTTGGTTCCTTAGTTTAGGGAAGTGGTTCTGAACCCGTAGAAGTCTGCGGACCACTCAGCCTGAAATTGAATCCTGTACGGACCACCCCCCACCCCTCACCCCCTCCTCCACCTCCCAACTCCCCTCCCTCCAATACACCTTATCAGTTGTAACCCTTCCCCAATAACACTTATTTTAAAGATATTTCAATTCAAAACCTGATAGTCATCGCCGCGAATACATTCGGACGATTCTTGTTCAACGCACATCGCTTTCGAAATCCCCCGCGGACCACTCCCGTGGCACTCGCGGACCACCAGTTAAGAACCACTGGTTTAGGGGCTGCGACATCGCGGTCATGTAGCCCCATGTACTTTGGGTTTGAGTAGAATTTGTCTGATAACCTGTGTTAATTGTGATGGCTGTATTAGTGTGTGGTATCTGTAATTCAGGTAAGGACTGCGGACCATCAATTTTTCAAGTAGTTCCTACTTTTGCTACCAAATGCTACCGTCCACGACACCTAGCTGTGGACTTGGCTACTAGATACCATCGCAGTCAGCACCTGGTGATGAACTAAGAACTAATAAAGCGTTATCAAATAATCTAACCTACACATTTTGGTTTCACACAAATGTAGTTAGTGGAAGGTTTTTTTTTCATGCCATAAATCTATGACATGGAACCACCGGATTTACTTCCCCTCCAAAGGAAGGCATACTGAGGGATGTTTAACGCTCTTAAAAATCCGACCACTTCGGCCGGGTTTGAACCCTCGACCTTGGGCATAGAAGCTCAGTATGCAACCAACTATGCCACCGAAGCCGCCATAAAGTGATAGTTAATTCTTAAAATCACTACGCCTATCAGAACATCTTATGAAAAATCTATTCTATTGTTGTACATGTTTCTATTTTCATTGATATCTTCTTCAGCGTTTTACATTACTAAACAAGTAGTTCCGTGAAGCACTAAATAGCCTATTTTCACATATCCTACTGATCTTACTTAGGACACGAGAAATGAAAACGAGATTTTAAAAAATTGCACAGTCGCCATTTTTTAGTTCTCATAAAAATCCATTAAATTAGAGGTCACTATATTAAGGCTCGTATGAAGATATACTGTGCCAAGTTTCATAGCGCTCGTATGGAAAGTCGCGAGGAAATCCATTTAAATATTTGAATTTCGCGTCACCGCCATGTTGGTTTTGTGTTCACCAGGTTATTGAATAATCCATAAGTGAACTATCAACATACAAAATTTCAGATTGATTGCTGTAATAGATTCATAGATATTGAGAACCGTCTAAGTATTTCGGATGGTGAAATGTAGCTACTGAACAGTATTAAAATTTGAAGGCACGTTCGAGGTTGGACGAGATAGTAGTATGCACATACCAAGTTTTTTTGAAATCGCTTCGGCCGTTTAGATTTTATCAGAGGGGAAACACACACACCCCCATACGGACACAACCACACACACATGGACAAAAACGTGATTAATTTTTTCATAAACGAAATCGGCTAAAATGGATATCCCTACAATATTAGGTTAAATAAAAGTTCCAAATACTTAAAAGCATTTTTAGCCTACTTTCGATTTTTGCAAAAAATGAAAGTAGACTTATGAGATCAACACAGGGCGAAAAAAGTGTGTCTGTCTGTGTGTGTGTATGTGTGTGTGTGAGTCTGTGTGTGTGTGTGTGTGTGTGTGTATGTGTGTGTGTGAGTGTGTGTCTGTGTGTGTGTGAGTGTGTGTACTCTGAATGTCTGTCCCCCCCTATCAATTCGAACACGGTGAATGCAAATTGAACGAAATTTGGTACAAAGGTAGCACTAGCAAAGGACACCTCAGTGTCATGTTTTATATCGCCGCCATCTTTACTAAAACTGAATGGCGGCCACTCAAACGTTCAAAACGTAAAATCAAATAACGACTAACCAAATCATCGGATCTCTACCAAATTTGGTAACAACATACCTTCGTATAGGATGCGTCTTGTGACCAAATTACAAGGTCGTCCGCCATACCATTTCAGGATGGCGGCCGTGCGAATTATGCAAACTTTATAATCCATATCATGGGACCCACCAGTTCCGATTATCGAGCCGAGAATCGTTTTAACTGTTCTAAAGGAAGAGGCACGTTCGAAATTAAAAGTTTATTTTGTAATACTATAGTGCAGACGTGATTTTAAAAAGCTGAACTGATTCAGTAATAAGACAAGATGGCAGCGGATATCTTGTGCCGGACTTATATTTCACTAATTTGAGTATTGCATGCAATATAGCGTACTGATAAAAAATAAATAAACTTTGTATGAAATGCTTTATATATAAATAATATATTCCAGTGATGAAATCGTTTAGTATAAATCATTATTTGCTAACAAGTTCTATGTAAGTCATTTTAAATAGAACGATATTCGTTGACACAATTAGCTCAGTGGTAGAGCGTTAGCCTATCGCTCAAATGCCTATGGTTCAAACCCGATCAGAGCTAGGTTTTTTGCTTGAAATGTTATATGTTTATTGTTTTGTAATGACTCAGATGTTTTAAAATTAAGCGTTATATTGTGCACATTATGGTGTAAAATATATATTTAATTAAAACATAATTCGCCAGCAGATTTACTCGGGACATCTAGCTGCCAAAAAGGTAACTTCCAGATTTTATTGAAAAGTTTCTTCTTCTGGCCGCTAGAATGCACTCGCTCTGTTAGGATTATATTGTTCGATATTTCACCAATAGATGTCACGACTAGTCTACGTGGGGATCCATTGATTACTATACCATTATCATTCTATGCGCATCGAATTTGAAGAATGACAAGATGATACTACGATACATTTTAACTTTTTATTTTAAAGGGTTTGTAACAGCCTATTTTGCGTTACTTGAAAATGTTATTAAGCGTTATATTGTGCACATTATGGTGTAAAATATATATTTAATTAAAACATAATTCGCCAGCAGATTTACTCGATGCATCTAGCTGCCAAAAAGGTAACTTCCAGATTTTATTGAAAAGTTTCTTCTTCTGGCCGCTAGAATGCACTCGCTCTGTTAGGATTATATTATCGAAAATATCCACATAGTTTGTATACACACGTCTCT
The DNA here is from genome assembly GCA_946902985.2 of Meconema thalassinum. Classification (NCBI taxonomy): domain Eukaryota; kingdom Metazoa; phylum Arthropoda; class Insecta; order Orthoptera; family Tettigoniidae; genus Meconema; species Meconema thalassinum. The sequence continues at coordinate 490,473,831 of OX336390.1, read as the reverse complement.
GTAGGGTCATGGAAAGATTTGTTAATTCAATTAGGGTTGTGAAAGCCATGCACAACCAGACGTGTAAAGACATGCCTCAACTCAAAGTTGGATGTTGCCCACGGCAGGTCGTAATAATAATAATAATAATAATGTTATTGGTTTTACATCCCTTTTAACTACTGCTGATTTTAGAGACACCGGGGTGCCGGAATTTTGGCCCGAAGGGGATCTTTAACGTGCCAGTAAATGTACTGACACGGCTCCCTCGCATTTGTGCACCCTCAAATGCCAGCTGACTGCGCCAGGATACGAACCTGCAACCTAGGGCCCAGCAAGGGAGAACGTTACCGCTGAGCCACGCCGCCAGTCCGGTCGATTATGTCTCCAGATCCATAACATTCTTGATATACTTCTTATCTTTCTTTCTTCAATGATGGTAGCAGTTTTTATCTAGGTTGTGGCGTTTGGTAGAGGTAAATCGTTTCTAAGGTCTTCAACAAAGAATAGTTCTATTATACTCTTTGATAATAACAACGAGTTATAACTATAATCATACATTTAGGAGAAAGTAGGCTATATGTTCTTTACTGAACATCTTGTTTAACACTAAGAAGATGTTGTTTCTAAACGGTGTCATTGGGGTTGCGATGGATGGTGGTGAAATTGAAAACATTGATAGAGGGAACTGTGATTTCTACCTTCACACAGGCTAAACTCGAAACCTTATTTGCTGGCTTATTCTTGTTGTAGTTGTTGCTACACAACATATTTGCATTATTTGGAACTTATATTTAATCAAATTATTGTAAGGATATAAAAGGATATAAAAATAGGCTTATGACATCTCCTTTTGTCCGTGTATGCGTGTGCGTGCGTATGTGTGAGTGTCCCAGTAATAAAATCTAAACGACTGGAGTGATTTCAATGAAGCTCGGTAAGAACATAGTACTATTTAGTCTGACCCCGACCATGCCCTTCACATTTCATTACATCTCACCAATCCAACTTGGTGGTTGTGCGAAATATTTCACCGGCATTCAATATCTCCGAAACTATTACTGATATCTCCCTGAAATTTTGTACGGTGATAAATGGTACTACCTCAAGTTCACCTATTTGACTCTCAAAAACCTGTTTAGTACAAAACGAACATGGCGGCCAAATGAATTTGAAACATTTAAATAGATTTTCCTCGTGATTTAACCATCCGAGCGCAGTGAAACTTGCTACGGTAAATGCTTACACAAATTTTAAACCACTGACATCTAATTTATTTGAATTGTTTTTGTTACGTGCAAGAGCCCGTCCCAACGTTTCAAACATGTATCTTCCCCTGGATGGAATTCATGTCATTTTGAATCGACCGCCTGGTGACTTGATTCCGTTTGTGAACACGAGATAGCAGCTGCTGTCGGACTTCGGGGTGTCTTCACGTGGTTCCTTCTTCTCCAATAGAGTGTGTTAGTTGTGCCTTATTAAACTCATCCTATTCCAGTCATGTTTGAGGGCATTTATTATAGTCTACGTCATGAAACAAAGGACTGTGTATTCATGATACCGCCAAATTATTTACTTTATAATGACATTGTTGATTGATGTGTCAAGCCTTGATTGGACGATACATATTTACATGAATGCAGTTCGGGATCTGACGCGCGATTCTCCGCCATCTTGGGGAGTTAATGGTCTGTCGTCTAAGAAGCAACTTGCCAGCTGGTGTGACAGAGTATCTCTTCGTGGGCTAGGGGCATTGGCCCCCAGCTTTTACCAAAAATGAATACAAATTCAAGAAAAGGAAACGCCTGTGCTACATAAGAATTTGATTTCTTCCTTTCGCCTGGAAGATGAAAGTGATATAGAATCGCATCTCGATGCAGATCAGTGCTTGTGATGCCAAAACGAAGCATATGCTGGGTGGGCCATTTTCAAGGCAATTTAATGCCGTATTATATTTTATTTATATTGTGTGTTAATTATTTTATTTTCATTGTGTCTCCACTGAGAAGGATGTAAGGTACGTTGCATTATACATTTATATTTATTATGGTTATGGAGCTCCGATATCGTCTTATAGTAATGTTTTAATTCTGTACCTTATTTTGTTTTAACGGCCTAATATTTCTGTTTGTCAACGTTACCTGATATAAAAAAGGTTATTGTTTTCTTCGTACCTTCTGGAGACACATTTCTAAGTTTATTTTACGTTTTAAATTATTATTTATTTTCCTTTGGCAATCTTGGGATTGGCATATTATTTATCTGATTTACGATCCGTGGCTCCGCCCTCATGTTAATAGTGTTTAGACGTAATTGTTTTCCTCCTTTCTTTTTTTTCTGCTGATTTTAAAATTTAGTTTTGCTAAATTGTTTGCCGTAATTCGATCGGGCATGCGATCTCCTGTTTTTAGTGGCCATGTTTGTTTTGTTTTGCCGAAATGAATTCTGGTCTCGAGATCTGTCTCTTGGCGCCGACCGCGAAACTCAAACGTGTTGTGGTGTTAGCTTAATATTTTTTTAATTTAATCTTGTTGGTTTAACTTTGTGTTTTTGGTAAATGTTCCTGTGTATTTCTCCGTCATGCAAATTATTGAATTATTTTCTGATCCTATTTTATTTGGTTAATTTTAATTTCTCGTTTCATCGTGGCCTGGATCTCCGCATGTCGGATCGGTATTGCATTCCCTTGTAAATTATCAAGCCCTTTCTCATTTAATCATGCCTGTAATTTTATTTTAATCTAGCGGCTTCGGTGGCGTAGTCGGTAGCATGCTGAACTGCTGTGCCCAAGATAGCGGGTTCAAACCCGGCCGAAGTCGTCGGATTTTTAAGAGCGTTAAAAATCCTTCAGTATGCCTTCCTTCGGAGGGGAAGTAAATCCGGCGGTCCCATGTCATAGATTTATGGCATGTAAAAGATCCTTTCACAGACTAAACTTGTGTAAAGCAAAATTTGTTAGGTTAGATTTCGTCAGAACGCTCTATCAAAGTTCCAACGTTCACCACTAGGTATCATTGATATCTCGTGGCGAAAGTTGGAACTACTTGAAATTGAACGGAAATTGTAGCTCACCCTTTAGGGTATCCGCTGGAAGCAGCTACAGACTCAGGCGAGCCGAACATGTCCTCGGACACTCCCGGCACTAAAAGCCATACGATAAATAAATAAATAAATAAATATTTTAATCTTTGGGCTTTATAACATTTTAGTTTTTAATTTAATTCTTGTCTTCTTTTTTTGCTTTGCAAGCAAGCATGTTCTGTTTCTGGTGGAGGTGCTCCTTTAAATTTTAACATTAAATTTTTATTTTTATTTTTAAGCAGCTGTTGTGGCATTATTTCCTCGGAAGCAGTTCTGTTGGTTATTGGGGGGTGTCTGTAGAATAGCCTGTGCGTTCCCCTTCTCCATTTTCCTCCCACCCCTTTTGGTGTTCTTCTGTTGGGACATGTCTTCTGGAGGTGATTTTGTTGCTGAAGCGAGGCGGACCTCTAAATACAGGTAAGTAGGCCCCCATCCACCCTGGCCAACCAAGGTGTCATTCTGGTAGCAGACCGAGCTCGAGTTCGCTTCCGTAACTATCCCCTCCTCTATACCCGCAGGCTCGTTTTATGGACCCTTCTCCGTTTCTGAAGACTGATGGACACAGTGATGCTTTTGACTAAGTGGTTTGCGAGGTGATCAATTATCCCCATCACTGATAATCTGACCCTGCACTCTTCCTAACCAAAACGATGCGGTTTCATCCATCTATCGGAGTTAACTGGTGAACATTATCTTCTGGAAACATGCTTGGTGAATCGACTAGTTAAGGAGTTCTGCCTATGCCTAGGCATATTCGTGAACAGTGTTCACGCTTAAGGGAGGGCATTTATTATATTCTACGTCATGAAACAAAGGACTGTGTATTCATGATACCGCCAAATTATTTACTTAATAATGACATTGTTGATTGATGTGTCAAGCCTTGATTGGACGATAAATATTTACATGAATGCAGTTCGGGATCTGACGCGCGATTCTCCGCCATCTTGGGGAGTTAATGGTCTGTCGTCTAAGAAGCAACTTGCCAGCTGGTGTGACAGAGTATCTCTTCGTGGGCTAGGGGCATTGGCCCCCAGCTTTTACCAAAAATGAATACAAATTCAAGAAAAGGAAACGCCTGTGCTACATAAGAATTTGATTTCTTCCTTTCGCCTGGAAGATGAAAGTGATATAGAATCGCATCTCGATGCAGATCAGTGCTTGTGATGCCAAAACGAAGCATGTGCTGGGTGGGCCATTTTCAAGGCAATTTAATGCCGTATTATATTTTATTTATATTGTGTGTTAATTATTTTATTTTCATTGTGTCTCCACTGAGAAGGATGTAAGGTACGTTGCATTATACATTTATATTTATTATTGTTATGGAGCTCCGATATCGTCTTATAGTAATGTTTTAATTCTGTACCTTATTTTGTTTTAACGGCCTAATATTTCTGTTTGTCAACGTTACCTGATATAAAAAAGGTTATTGTTTTCTTCGTACCTTCTGGAGACACATTTCTAAGTTTATTTTACGTTTTAAATTATTATTTATTTTCCTTTGGCAATCTTGGGATTGGCATATTATTTATCTGATTTACGATCCGTGGCTCCGCCCTCATGTTAATAGTGTTTAGACGTAATTGTTTTCCTCCGTTCTTTTCTTTCTGCTGATTTTAAAATTTAGTTTTGCTAAATTGTTTGCCGTAATTCGATCGGGCATGCGGTCTCCTGTTTTTAGTGGCCATGTTTGTTTTGTTTTGCCGAAATGCATTCTGGTCTCGAGGTCTGTCTCTTGGCGCCGACCGCGAAACTCAAACGTGTTGTGGTGTTAGCTTAATATTTTTTAATTTAATCTTGTTGGTTTAACTTTGTGTTTTTGGTAAATGTTCCTGTGTATTTCTCCGTCATGCAAATTATTGAATTATTTTCTGATCCTATTTTATTTGGTTAAATTTAATTTTTAATTTCTCGTTTCATCGTGGCCTGGATCTCCGCATGTCGGATCGGTATTGCATTCCCTTGTAAATTATCAAGCCCTTTCTCATTTAATCATGCCTATAATTTTATTTTAATCTTTGGGCTTTATAACATTTTAGTTTTTAATTTAATTCTTGTCTTCTTTTTTTGCTTTGCAAGCCAGCATGTTTTCTTTTTCTGGTGGAGGTGCTCCCTTAAATTTTAACATTAAATTTTTATTTTTATTTTTAAGCAGCTGTTGTGGCATTATTTCCTCGGCAGCAGTTCTGTCGGTTATTGGGGGGTGTCTGTAGAATAGCCTGTGCGTTCCCCTTCTCCATTTTCCTCCCACCCCTTTTGTTGTTCTTCTGTTGGGACATGTCTTCTGGAGATGATTTTGTTGCTGAAGCGAGGCGGACCTCTAAATACAGGTAAGTAGTCCCATCCACCCTGGCCAACCAAGGTGTCATCCTGGTAGCAGACCGAGCTCGAGTTCGCTTCCCTAACTATCCCCTCCTCTATACCCGCAGGCTCGTTTTATGGACCCTTCTAGTGCTGATGGGGCGGTTGTTGGTGGGATCTTGTCATGCCAGTGCACTTGATATTATGTAAAGCTAATCCTTGTCGTTTGTTTTATTTCATGTTTGCCTCTGAATATCCATGCGCTGTTATGAATGTGACCAGTTCAAAGCGAGGTGTTTGCTGCTGTATGTTATCCTGTTTGTAATACTGCATCCCCACTGAAGAAGAAGCTCGGTGAGTGACTGACATGTGTTCTTGGCATGGGAAATGGGGATTTCTTAATATTCTGATAGCCTACATACTACGAGTGAAGGCATCCTGGAGCCCTGTCTGTAGCTGTTCGCCATGGGTTTTGTGCAAATGTTTGTAATTTAGCTTCCTGTTCTCGAGCCAAGCAAGCGATGACTTCTGCAGTCCTGGGCAGCATTTGCATGATGTTATTTGCCGAAATTTCAGGTGTCGGGGCAGTGTCGGTGTTTAAGAAGACTGTTGAGTTCCTGTATGTTTCTTTGCATGAAATTCTGTTGTGAGATGCTGTCCTCGTGATATTTTTATTATGCTACTATCACGCCTAATGGTGTTGTGGCGAAGTGTAGTCCGATTAAAAGGGCTAACCCATGGAAATCTGCTCTCCCTATGTCCTTATTGTGGTGCCAGACGGCACATTTAACATGCATGTCACTATTTTTTGGCTAGGAATTCTTCCCTAACTCATTCAAGGTAAGTGTTTGTTTTGAAGTGTTTTCATCGCAGTGTGCGATTTGTAATTTTTGGTTCATAAACTTACATTATACTGCAATCGTTCTGGGATAAGTGTGTATCGTGTGAAAATCGTGTCTGGATGTATGTGTTAACGTTAGATTTTGATTTAGATTTCTAGGGTGGGGTAATTCAGGCATTGTTGTGTTTGCAAAGGTAAGCCTAGGATCGTATTTTTAGCCTATTTTCAATTTTGAAAAAATAGGCTTATGAGATCACCTTTTGTCCGTGTGTGTGTGCGTGTGTGTGTGTGTGTCCCCCAAATAAAATCTAAACGGCTGGAGCGATTTCAATGAAACTCGGAAAGTTCATAGCACTATTCCCGGCGACCTCGACCGTGCCCTTCAAATTTTGTTACGACGCACCAATCCAACATGGCGGCTGTGCGAAATATTTCACCAGCATTCAATATCTCCGAAACTATTACCGATATTACCCTGACATTTTCTATGGTGATAGAGGGAACTACTATACGTTCACTTATGTGACTTTTGAAAACCTGGTAACAACAAAACCAACATGGCGGCCAAGCGAATTCGCGACTTTTAAATAGACGTTTCTCGTGATTTGACCAACCAAACGCAATGAAACTTGGTACAGTATATGTTTATATACATTGTAATGCACCGGCATCTAATTTCGTTCAATTGTTTACATAATCACAAGATGGCGGATGTGCGAAATATTTCACCGGCATTCTATATCTCTGAAACTATTAGCGGTAAACCCCTGAAATTTTGTACGGAGATAAAGGGCACTACTGGAATTCCATCTATAAGACTTTCAAAAACCGGTTAACTACAAAACGAACATGGCGGCCAAGCGAATTTGAAAATTTTAAATAGACCATTCTCGCGATTTAATATTCCAAGCGCACTGAAACCTGGCACAGGAAATATTTATACACATTGTAATCCACTGGTATCTAATTTAGTTCAATTGTTTACATAACCTCAAGATGGCGGCAGTGCGAATTTTAAAATTAAGATTTTATTTATTGTGATGTAGTCATGCGATCGAAGTGAAAGTTTGAATAATGAACCTACGCAATAATTTTCCTTTAATGGTACATGACTCTATGGCCTATACATTTAATAATCCAACATGGCGACCATCCGAAATATTTAGACGATACTGAATATCTACGAATCTATTTTAGCAATCAAACTGCATTTTTTAATGTTCATAGGGGCTATGAACTTAAGTTCACCTATAGGACTTTAAATAACCTGGTGATCACAAATCCAACATGGCGGTGACGCGAATTATAAATATTCACATGGACGTTTCTCGCAATTTAACCATCCGCGTGCAGTGAAACTTGGTACAGTAAATCCTTATAAGAATGTTAATCCACTGGCATCTAATTTATTTCAATTGTTTCCATAACCTCAAGATGGCAGCTGTGAAAAATTTTAAACTCTCCTTGTTTTTTCTTGTGTCCTAACTATGCGATTGAAGTTTGAATACTACACGTTCACAATAATCTGCATGTAACAGTACATAACTCTAGGACCTACATATATAAAATCCAACATGGCGACCATCCGAAATATTTAGTCGGTTCTCAATATCTACGAATCTATTACAGCAATCAAACTGAAATTGTGTATGTTGATAGTGGCAATTAACATAAGTAGGATATATGAAAATAGGCTGTATAGTTCTTCACGGAACTACTTGTTATTAGTTGCTTTCCTTGTAATGTTGAACTAAGTATAATATGTAGGTCTGTTTTACGTGGAAATATCTACTGTCTGGGGTTAGCTAGGATTAGATGTATGGGATTCTTTCTTGGTTTGATCCCTGGGCAGGTTGTAAATAGGACTAGCACGATCCGAACTGGCTTGATATGGGACTGGTCTGTTCGATGACATGCAAGTATTTGTCATGTAACTTAATGTAATTGTAAGGGTATTGTGTTTTAATTGTATTTGTTTGTGTTATGATATCTCTACGACTACATAACTTGCATATTTGAGTATTAATGGGAATTATTTTTGTGGGTGGTAAAAATTATGTATTGCTGTTATTTGAGTATGTGTGCGATGAATACGTTGTTGTGAATATGAGGTCTCAGTTCGTGAACAGCCATAATGTAATGTGCTTTCCTGCTTAATTAATACATATAGGGTCTTCTAAATTTACTGGGGTTAAATTTCTGTTGAAAATTATGGTCATCAGCTGCTGTAAGTCAGCTTGTTTTGCATTTAAAGCCAGTAATCTGTTGTTGCTGGAAATCTGGGTCATCAGTTGCCTAATGCTAACTGTAAATGACATAAGCCTACTGTTTAGTTCATGCTATGGCAATCACGGTCATCAGCCACCATAACTTAAGTAAAATTTTCTGATTTTGACTAGTAATTCTAAATTTTGTCTGCTTAATTCGTTAGGAATGGTGCGTTTGTGTTCCCTGTTAGCCTCGTCTTTCGACAAGAGCGGCTTGTTTCTCATCTAACCGTATTTCCGGGCCATGTTAGGCATCCTTTGGTTGTACGTGTTCGTGTCTTAAACCTGAACGAGGAAACCTCATTTGTACTTCGTGTACTGTTGAACTTAGTTCTTTTTAAGTTGGATTTTTCTCACCCAGGCGGATTTCGACTGTATTCTCATCTGGTGTCGAACCTCAATTTCGTTCTTTGTGTTAGTGTGCTGGTGTTTTGTTTTCTGCGCTGCCATTTCCTCTTCGTTTTGGTCGTTTCTGTAACTGCGTTTGAATTCTACATTGTTCCCGTGCCAAGCAATGTGTGCCATCACGAACCATCATGTAGAGGCATACATGTCAGATTGATTAATTTTCCTTTTCGAAACCTTAAGGCCAACTAAATAATATTTCCAGAGTGCATCTGTCGCACATTAAACAAGGTGGAGAGAATTGTAATGAGGAAGTACTACCGTAAATTTTGTAAACTGATTTTGTATAATGTAGAGTATTCCTAACCTTCATTGAAGCCTTCAGGCATCTGTTCCTTCTGGAATTTTGAACTGGATATGAAAACTCTGCTGGGATACAAACTGTAACTGTTGGGTAATTCCCATTTTGTGGTAAATTGTAAAATTGAAACTAAATTTTGATGTTTTCATAAAAGATGCTAACATGTAAGTTGGACTCGGTGGGAGACCTAATTCATGATATCTTATATACATGTTTCTTTGGGAATTTAAGTGGTCATTCCTCTACCGTAGTTCCTTCTAAATGTATAGTCGTTTAACTCATGTCATATTGAAAGGTACTTCTAGTCTGTAAAAAGGTAAATTTGTAAATGAAATTTTGTAAACACGGATCTAGGTCATGGTCAGAAATATTTTCTTCATATAAATTCAACTTTCTTTCTCTTTTGTAAAATGTAGTAAGAAATTTAAATTCTGTAAACCTTTTTTGAAATTAGATTAACTTCTATTTTGTAAATGGCTGGCCACGCGTCGCATGATATATGGCACATTGCTTGCACCTACGTCGTTTAAGCGAACTACATTGGACTTATTAAAAAATTTACCTAACGTGTCTCGGACTATGAAAGCACTGCTGGTGCTGGTGTTCTGCGTTTCTGAAGACTGATGGACACAGTGATGCTTTTGACTAAGTGGTTTGCGAGGTGATCAATTATCCCCATCACTGATAATCTGACCCTGCACTCTTCCTAACCAAAACGATGCGGTTTCATCCATCTATCGGAGTTAACTGGTGAACATTATCTTCTGGAAACATGCTTGGTGAATCGACTAGTTAAGGAGTTCTGCCTATGCCTAGGCATATTCGTGAACGGTGTTCACGCATAAGGGAGGGAGACTGTTCCGTGCAAGAGCCCGTCCCAACGTTTCAAACATGTATCTACCCCTGGATGGAATTCATGTCATTTTGAATCGACCGCCTGGTGACTTGATTCCGTTTGTGAACACGAGATAGCAGCTGCTGTCGGACTTCGGGGTGTCTTCACGTGGTTCCTTCTTCTCCAATAGAGTGTGTTAGTTGTGCCTTATTAAACTCATCCTATTCCAGTCATGTTTGAGGGCATTTATTATAGTCTACGTCATGAAACAAAGGACTGTGTATTCATGATACCGCCAAATTATTTACTTTATAATGACATTGTTGATTGATGTGTCAAGCCTTGATTGGACGATAAATATTTACATGAATGCAGTTCGGGATCTGACGCGCGATTCTCCGCCATCTTGGGGAGTTAATGGTCTGTCGTCTAAGAAGCAACTTGCCAGCTGGTGTGACAGAGTATCTCTTCGTGGGCTAGGGGCATTGGCCCCCAGCTTTTACCAAAAATGAATACAAATTCAAGAAAAGGAAACGCCTGTGCTACATAAGAATTTGATTTCTTCCTTTCGCCTGGAAGATGAAAGTGATATAGAATCGCATCTCGATGCAGATCAGTGCTTGTGATGCCAAAACGAAGCATGTGCTGGGTGGGCCATTTTCAAGGCAATTTAATGCCGTATTATATTTTATTTATATTGTGTGTTAATTATTTTATTTTCATTGTGTCTTCACTGAGAAGGATGTAAGGTACGTTGCATTATACATTTATATTTATTATTGTTATGGAGCTCCGATATCGTCTTATAGTAATGTTTTAATTCTGTACCTTATTTTGTTTTATAGGCCTAATATTTCTGTTTGTCAACGTTACCTGATATAAAAAAAAGGTTATTGTTTTCTTCGTACCTTCTGGAGACACATTTCTAAGTTTATTTTACGTTTTAAATTATTATTTATTTTCCTTTGGCAATCTTGGGATTGGCATATTATTTATCTGATTTACGATCCGTGGCTCCGCCCTCATGTTAATAGTGTTTAGACGTAATTGTTTTCCTCCGTTCTTTTCTTTCTGCTGATTTTAAAATTTAGTTTTGCTAAATTGTTTGCCGTAATTCGATCGGGCATGCGATCTCCTGTTTTTAGTGGCCATGTTTGTTTTGTTTTGCCGAAATGCATTCTGGTCTCGAGGTCTGTCTCTTGGCACCGACCGCGAAACTCAAACGTGTTGTGGTGTTAGCTTAATATTTTTTTAAATTTAATCTTGTTGGTTTAACTTTGTGTTTTTGGTAAATGTTCCTGTGTATTTCTCCGTCATGCAAATTATTGAAATATTTTCTGATCCTATTTTATTTGGTTAATTTTAATTTTTAATTTCTCGTTTCATCGTGGCCTGGATCTCCGCATGTCGGATCGGTATTGCATTCCCTTGTAAATTATCAAGCCCTTTCTCATTTAATCATGCCTGTAATTTTATTTTAATCTTTGGGCTTTATAACATTTTAGTTTTTAATTTAATTCTTGTCTTCTTTTTTTGCTTTGCAAGCAAGCATGTTCTGTTTCTGGTGGAGGTGCTCCTTTAAATTTTAACATTAAATTTTTATTTTTATTTTTAAGCAGCTGTTGTGGCATTATTTCCTCGGCAGCAGTTCTGTCGGTTATTGGGGGGTGTCTGTAGAATAGCCTGTGCGTTCCCCTTCTCCATTTTCCTCCCACCCCTTTTGGTGTTCTTCTGTTGGGACATGTCTTCTGGAGGTGATTTTGTTGCTGAAGCGAGGCGGACCTCTAAATACAGGTAAGTACATCCACCCTGGCCGTCCACGGTGGCAGTTTTCATAACCTCTAGATGGCGGCTGTGCGAAATTTTAAAATCTCGTTTTTGTTTCTTGTGTCCTAATCATGCGATTGGTTAAACCTATGCAATAAACTTCATCTAATAGTACATAACTCTATGTCCTCCATATATACAAATCCAACATGACGACCATCCGAAATATTTAGATGCTTCTCACTATCTACGAATCTATTACAACATTCAATCTGAATTGTTGTATGCTGATACAGGCAATTAACATAAGTAGGATAAAGGAAAATAGGCTATTTATCTCTTCACGGAACTACTTGTTTACTAATGTTTAAAATCCCGTGGTGCTACAGCGCAAGACGGGCCTAGGCCTACCAAGCGACCGCTGCCCAGCCATTTGGCCTGCAGATTACGGGGTGACGCATGGCCAACGTGTGGGGTCCCCTCGGCAGTTATCATGGTCTTCTTGACCAAGATGTTAAACGCTTTGTAATGTTAAACGCCGAAGAAAGTATCAATGAATATCGAAACATGTAAGTTACAACAATTTAATAGATGTTCCATAATTTGTCTTGATAGGCGTAGTTTTTTTAAGAGATCCTTAAATCAATACGGTAAACTACATTTTCCTAGCATGCTTGTTACGAAGAGATAGTTGTTTTATGTGTGCTCCATTTAACATATCAATACCGAAATGGTTATTAGTTGGAGTTTTGCCGTTTGTCTGTACGTTTGGATACGCATTACTCTAATTGAAATCGGCTGGAGGTTCTGTAGTTTCGTGAAAAATGGTATTTAACATTAAATGCGTTTGAAGTCTAGGTTCAAATCTATGTCATTTGTTTAAAGTGGTAGATGTTTCTCACCCACCTTAGGCTTCCAATTCTGAAATACCCCCATAGAAAATACAGCATAATAATTAAAAAGAATAACTATACTACGACGTAGATGGTTATGTTATTTAGTCACGCAGGAATCAAGGCGAGGTATGCAAACATAACCGTCATGAGTACAGAAGAACCTCGTTTATCCGCAGCGGTAACGTTCTCGCTTGCTGGGCCCAAGGTTGCAGGTTCGTATCCTGGCGCAGTCAGCTGGCATTTGAGGATGCGCAAATGCGAGGGAGCCGTGTCAGTAGATTTACTGGCACGTTAAATATCCCCTTCGGAGCAAAATTCCGGCACCCCAGCGTCTCTAAAAGCCACAGTTGTTAAAAGGAGCGTATAACCAATAACATTATTATTATTATTATTATTATTATTATTATTATTATTATTATTATTATTATTCGTCTATCCGGTTCTCATTAATCCCGATCTCCGGTTTCTCAAGATCAAAAATAATAAAACAAAAACAATTTACTGTACAGTATTTCATTCACGGGGTCGACTTTTCTTGAATGTCATTTCCGCCAAGGATAGTAAAGGACAGGAATTGGAAGTAATTCGGGCATGGTCTATCGAGGAACCGTCAACCATTCACCTGGAATTGAGAACTGATGTTAGTAAAACGTCTTCGTGATCGTGCTGCGCGCAAACGCTATACAAATGTAAAACAGAAAAAAAACTCACATATTATTTTAGTGCTTAAAACAGTCAGAAATGTAAAAAAAAGTGTTCTTATATTTTTTGGTATAGTTGAAAATAGGTATTACATCTTATGTTAATTGATTACATAACATGTATTTGCTTTTTAGCCTACTTTTCACATTTTGCAAAAATGAGGAAAAAGTAGTCTTATGAGATCGGGCAAATGTGTGTCTGTCTGTCTGTCTGTCTGTTTGTCTGTCTGTCTGTCTGTCCTTCTGTCTGTCTGTCTGTCTGGCTGTGTGTGTGTCCCCCCCCCCCTATCAACTCCTAAACGGCTGCAGCAATCAAAACCAAATTTAGTATGAGTAAAGATGTGCACCGGAATATCTCACGTCCATATTTGCAAATGATGTCAGTGCTACCAACTGCTGAAAAAACGCACTAGAAATTTGAGCTCAATGTTGGATATCTTGCAAGGTATACATGGGAGCTATTCCAAAATTGGCACACATGTAGATAATACTATTTCAGTTTAATTTCCAGGAGGCCAACCATGACAGTGTTACCAAAATAATTTTATGCCTCCTGATAGGTCCAATGTTTAAATGCATATAACTTTTACACTATCAATTGGATTTCAACCAAATTTTGTATGTAATATCTGTACATAAACGGATATGATTAGGCGTATTCTTACGAGCCACCAGGGCTGCCAACTGTTAATAATTGCTCTCTCTCTCTATTTTTTTTATTCAAATACCAATATATCAGAAAGTATGCAAGCCAACAGCTTTAAACTATGCACACGTATATTCTGACATTTTTGATTAACTTGGAGTAACTTATATACGTCAGTCCTACCAACATGATTATAAGCCTGCTGATAGTACCAATTTTTAAATACATGTAACTTCTATACTATCAGTTGGATTTCAACCAAATTTCGTATGTGCTATGTGTACCATAACAGATATGACTATAAGTATTGTTAAGAGCAATCAGGGCTGCCAACTGTTAATAAATGCTGTCTATATTTTTTAACCCTAATATCAATACATCAGAAAGTATGCAAGCCAACAGCTCTATACTTTGCACACGTATAGTACCTGACATTCTAGATTAATTTGGAGTAATTAATACAAGGCAGTGCTGCCAACATGATTCTATGCCTGCTGATATATCCAATTTTAAAATACATGTAACTTCTATACTAACAAATGGATTTCATCCAAAATTGACACAACAAGATATCATAATTTTTCAGATTATTTCTGACCAGCACACGAATGGTATTGTTGGCAACATGCTTTTACGCGTACTGATAGATCCAGTGTCTAACTGCATGTAACGTCCATTGGACTTCAACCAAATTTTGTATTCTGTACCTAAAGAGATGGAACAAAGAATATATTCAGTCACCAGGGCTGCCAACTGTAGTGCTCTATTAGGCAACATCATACCAGGTATATTTTGAACTAATTAGATATTTCGATATTACCAACTTAATTTCGTCATTATTCTAGATAGGTTCATATACTGTAGAATAATCATTGGCATGAAAAGTAGGCTGTATAGTTCTTCACGGAACTTCTTGTTAGTTTTTATTTCGGATTATACGGATTTTCGATAATCCGGATCATTTCTGGTCCCACTTTAACTGGATTAACGAGATTACCGTTAATTCATTATTGCAACTTAGTTGCTTCTACAATGAGTTTTCTCCACTCAGTTCGGACCTGTTCAACACGTTTGGCGTCTCGATATTCCCGACGCCCTGCGTTAACAAAAATATTGTAGTTGTTGCTGATTCTTCAGTGGCTTTGCGTCATCGTGGTCATGTAGCCCCGTGTACTTAATTGTGTATAGAATTTGTCTGTTAACCTGTGTCACTGTGATGTCGGTACTAATGTGTGTATATGTAATTGGTGTAGAAATTGGGTAGGAATTGGCCGTGCACTTAAGTTAGTACCATCCCGTCATTTGTCTGGAGAAGAAATGGTAAACCACGGAAAATCACTTCCAGGATGGCTGAGGTTGGAAAAGAACCCACCTATTCTCAGTTTTGCCTCACGAGGCAGAGTGTACCCCGTAGGCCTACCAGCACTCAGACCTGAATCAAATTTCTTGGCAGAGCCAAGAATCAAACCCGGGCGTTGGCAGTAATAATAATAATAATAATAATAATAATGCGTGTCGTAAATTTTTGCCGCCTTTCAAAAATCATTTACCACGTCCAGGAGCAAACCTGCAAGCTTGCGGTTAGTAGACCGACACGTTTGCAGTGGCACCCAAGAACGTTAGCCGCTACACCGCGAGGTGGTCTTCAGGTCTTACCTCCACCCAATCATATAGTCTGTTGACCGACTGAAAAGTAGAACTTCATAATATTGTTCTGTAGAAAGCTTAGGTTATTTATAAAGACGGTAATTTGATGCGAATCCATAGCATGTATCATACACAAGTAGTTAGTTAGTTATTGTTGTTTTAAGGGGCGGAACTACGAGGTCATTTGCCCCTATATCATACACAAGACTAAGCTGGACTCCCCAAGAAGAAAGTAACTTGAACATCCATTTAACTGCTAGAGTAAGCATGTGGCGTACGCGAAGAGTGACTTTATTGGTAGAGACGGAGTCTGGCTGACTGACGCACGTGCTGCTTTGGAAATGCAAAGTGTCTGTCTTTGGGCGAAAGGCCAGGCCAGGCTTGCGGTATTGGTCTTATGCAAAGTAGGCTAGAAACCACTGGAAGAAATGTTGAAGGTAAACCGAACATATCCCCGTGACCGACTATCTGGAGAGGGGGTTACTAAACAAATGGAGGGCTTTGCTATAACGTCACTTCCACTTTGTGCAACAACCTTTCCTCCACGCACTCACTGCCTTTCCCGCTTCGTCTCCGACATATGGAAGGTCGCCAGAACATCGAGTCAGCAATAACGATATAGAGTCAGTCGTTCGCGAACTGGCGCCGTGAACAGCTTCAGAATACTGTAGTACAGGACTGCTGCACAGAATAAAGAAACCTTTTGTTCCAAAAACTGTGCTGTGGTTGGCTTTTTGTAAATCGTTAGAAAAGCACAAAAAAAGCTTAACTCTGAATTTTAGAATAATTTGCACGATCATTTTGTCGGAAAACTAAAAAAAAACATTGAAAGGCGTTTTTCTCTGAATTTACGTATTTTAACGAAAAGATTTTTAAACAAAAAATGTAGAGGACATTGTCACCTACAATTCGTCTCATTGTGGTCATGTCATACGTTTTGAAACGCATAAGCTAGGTGGTGCCAAAGTTTCAAAAAAAGTGTTTTTTCACATTTTGTCCTAGAAAAAAATGTTTTGTTCACAAAAGAGCGAATCAGAAATTTGTTCCTCTTAAAATTGTCTACAACATTTATTGAAACATTTTTTTCCTCCGCCTTGCCGTTCCAAAGTTATAGTCTGCCGAAGTGTGAAAATTGTACTATTCAGATGGCACAAAGGTTAATATGTGTACAGTTATGATTGATACGTTGCGATTGCAATAGATATGATTGTTTGAGCTAATTAACAAACACAGCCCGCATCCTGTTTGACCGAGCCTTAGGCAGCTGTCCGACACCGGTCCCTATCTAAATTAAGCCCACCGCTCTCTCCGAAGTAACAATAGTAGCCTTGACTACGCAACGTTGCATTTGCTGCGCTATAACTTTGGAACATAAGTCGGAGGAAACAAACGTTTAAATAAATGTTGCAGACAATTTTGAGAGGAACAAATTTCTGATTCACTCTTTTGTGAAAAAACTATATTTTCTAGGACAAAAAGTGAAAAACACTTTTTTAGAAACTTTGGCGCCATCTTGCTTCTGCATTTCAAAACATTTCCAACATGACCTCAATGAGACGAATTGTAGGTGACAATGTCCTCTACATTTTTTGTTTAAAAATCTTTTCTTTAAAATACGTCGATTCAGAGAAAAACGCTTTTTAATGTTTTGCGACAAAATGATCGTGCAAATTATTCTGAAATTTAGAGTTAAGCTTTTTTGTGCTTTTCTAATACAAAAAAGCCAACCATAGCACAGTTTTTGGAACAAAACCATTCCAGCTGTACTGTATACTGTGGGTCTGGGTCTGTACAAACACCATTCGTTGAGCTTCAGAACTCTGTAGGTAGGCAAGAGCTGTTGTAGGTGTTGTCAATTCGTCTAGCTGCTTTCCTCTAATCAAGGGGGAGGATTCGAGTCCCATTTAATACAAGTGGGGTTCTCAAAGTGAAATGCAAAGTCTGGTGGTAACGATCCAACGTAATTCTTTATTCAGTTCATCTGAGGTGTTGTTGGAAATTGTTTTTCTAAGGGATGGAACATCGAGGTTATCTGCCTTTCTGGTCCAAGTAAAGAAACGAGAGAGTTAAAGATTTGCGAGAAAACACTATCAGGATGGCAGGTGAAACCCACCAAGGTTCTGATTCGAGCCACTCAACATTCATTGCCATTGCTCACTCCTTTTAGAGGTTGATATCTTGGTCATCAGCTCTAATTGAATGTGTGGTAAGATTGTTTGATAACCTATATTCCTGTGGTGACTATAGTAGTGTGTGCGATTACAATCATTGGGGTCTAGGATGGGGTAGGTGCCCCAGAATTCAAAAACAATCTACCTTGCTAACATTTCCCTGAAAAAAAAAAACTGGAAAATAAACGGGGAGAGGCCACACTCAAGATGATGGCTGTCCACGAAGGGATTTGAACCTACGATCACGAGACTTCCAACTCGCCCACGAAGATGTGGTGCGTGACTTCATGCACCTGGCATTTCTATCCGCTCAACTTTAACCTCATCATATGATGGCATGGTTGTAGACGTCGATTGTGACATTCCAGTCCCATGAGAATCGAGCGTACATGCAGGTCAGTTTCTCAAAACTTACCCCGTGGGAAAAACCTACTTTACAAACAAATGTGTATTTGAATACACACAGTTTGCTAAGCCTTTAATATTAAATATTCAGTTTTGTTCCAATGAATATCATATTATTTGTGATGTCTTCTATGCGGCGAACGCGATGTGAAAGATTGCCTCCCACCTCGTTGTATTTAGACGAGGAAATATTCTGTGGACATATGATACACGGCAACTCGCGCTATTTGTCAAAATTTGCGTTGCAAATGTGACTCGTTTTTATTCACCATGTCTGTGCCTGCTTTCAGCTCTGTGTATCCGTGAGGCGGACAGACAGACAGACAGACAGAGCGGGCGGGAAACATTTCAGGAGCCCAGCTCACTTGGCCCAGAAAGAGTAGGTCTGCCAGGAGAGAGGTGAAAGCTATCACGCAAAAAAATATCAAAGCACCGTAATTAAAAATTCACTTACATTATTTCAACATTACACAAATGGACTTTTCATTTCCTCACAGAAAAATGCTACACCGGTGTTGGAACCTGTCGTGGTTACTCTTCATATGTATAAATACCAAAACTAAATTGAGTTTCTGTTGTTGTGGGGTTCTCCATTCGAGGGGCTAGGATGTGTCTGGAAGTTTGTCTTGTAACGTGTGTTGCGATGACTGTATCATTCAGTGTATTTGTATTTCAGTTCAGAATTGTGAAGGAGGCAGCCGTGGCTTTAAATTAGGAACCATCCCGACATTCGCCTGGAGTAGAAGTGGGATACCACACGGAAAATCTCTTCCAGTGCGGCTGAGGTGGGAATCGAACATATCTATTCTCAGTCTTACCTCATGAGGATGAGTATGCCCCGATCCAGCTCTTAGATCATAATTACATTTCTTGGAAGAGCCGGGAATCGAGTCTGGACCGCAGAGGTGACAACCAAGAATACTAGCCACGAGGTGGTCATCAATTGCGTTTTCACCATACATGTTGTTTGGGATCTTCACCAAACATATTATTATTATTATTATTATTATTATTATTATTATTATTATTATTATTATTATTATTATTATTATATTAATAATAAAATAATACAATAATAAAATCATTTATCAACAAGCATTGCATATGTTGTCCAAATGGTTCAAGTTCTATTTCCAGATTTCCCCACGGAGGGTTCAAATCCTGTTGATAGAGTTGCGAAGGGACGGGGACTCAGTCCCATTAGGGCAACTGATTGGGGAGGAACTTTGGAATCCTACTCTCGGCCATCATACAATATGATTTTCCCTGGTTCCAATTTCAACTTCAACTGAATGTTTGGATGCCATCTTGCTGGAAGCAATTGCCTCTACCTTCCGATTCCTAGCATTAATTATATCGATACAGACTAGTAGAGACACCGGATTAACACAGGTTCTCAGACAGAATCCACTCGCGGCATATTACAAAGGGTAATGAAATATATTCCAAGCTTATAATTCCCTAACTCAAGCAACAAGAGCGACGAAAGAATTGCAACGTGAGATGGTATTGAATCTCATTATTATGAAATGACCAACGTCTAAACAGTGCATACAATTAAGATCCGAGTTCTCACAATTTATTATTATTATTATTATTATTATTATTATCATCATCGTCATTAGTGACTTTTTTCTTTAGTCCGAGGAAATTTGTGACCTGTAGCCTCTATCCACTTTTTTATTTATTTCTTGTTTGCACGTACAGCATATGCAAGGTAATCCTACGCGACCAGATCAGCTCGTCATAAAAGACGCGATAGTAACAGCAAACGATGTCAACAATATAACTGCCAGTTGTAGCACTCCCCAAGGCAGTGATTTTGGAATGAGGGTGGCAACAAATCCTGAAACCCAACAGTTGGAAAATTACTATCAAACACTTGTTAATGCAGTCCCTATTCACTTTTGAAAGGTGACTTCAACTATGGCACCACACTTCTCGAATTAACTTACTTATTCGGTGCTACAGCCTATGTAGTGCCCGGGCCATGTTGAACACCTGTCTCTTCCAGTCGTTCTCTCGATTTAGCGAGCCTTTTTTAAATCCACACTAACAATCTTCTCCATTAATAGATCAGTCCGTGTCCGTTGTTTGTCGTCATCTTTAAGGCTGTCTGGTTTCCACACAAGTTCGACATTTTCGTACCTACATTCCTTTTTGTGGCCAGGAAGTTACCCTGCCACACTACCAACAAGGGTCTGCCCCTTCACTGCCTGTTGGTGGATTTCCTTTCCTGTCGGAGGTCCCTCCTCTTCATACAAGGCAGTAGATTGCTAGAGGTTACCTAAGTTATCAGGTTGCCCCCCAATTAACTAAATTTGCAGACGTAGCTTGCCAATAAAACATGTTGAGGGACAGCATAACATGATACATAACATTGAAGATTTACGTACATGAAAGGGACATTAACTTGCCAAGCACATCAAAATAAAAGAGTGTGTGTAACTCACAGACAGATGAAGGTACTCTCTAAAGACCAGTCAGCGGCCACAATACTCACCTGAAAAAAAAAAAAAAAACAGAAACATGACGTAAGTAAACAAAACACTAGAAGAGGCTTTCAGGACTAATTAAAAGTCAACTTCAATTCGACCGAGCCGTAACTTCCGGACGGGAATCACATTGAGGGAATAACACAACTATCACGTATATGAAAGCAACTTTATAATCTTAATGAGGAATATATTAAAATAATACGCATCACCATTTTACAAACAAAGTATATTAAGAACACTGTCATTGTCAAATAATTGTACATAACACTTTAAAGAGCATAATCGCATGTAGTTTACTCTGATCAGTTCCAAGCTCTGTGAACTTGCGGGGTGAGGTGACGTGGGAGATGGGAAGAGAAGGACCTGTCAACAGCCCGCCGTGTTACCTGGAATTCCTGTCTATTCCAATACTGCTAACATAATGCCGTTGCCGAAACCACTGTGGTGTGGCGAATGAGTGAGTGAGTCACCGGCTATTGTATTTGGTTCTGTTACTACGCACGGACCGGGAACCCCACACATCACTTCTCATCGTCCGCGAACCACATTCCTCTCAGGATCACGGAGATTGGACTCTACCAGTATGCTTCTCTTCGTCACGATGTAATATTGACAAATACCACATTTTATATATGGTGGTGTTTCATTTGAGGGGCTAAGACATGGGGGTCATTTAGGGCCCCGTGTGCTTGGATGTATGTGAGTAGAGAGAAAGAAATTAAGTAAGTGTGATAGCCTGTGTTACAGTGGTGCCTGTAGTAGTAGTAGTAGTAGTAGTAGTGTGTGCATTTAGGTAGATTTCATTAGAAAGCTAACTATTGCAATGGGTACCATGTTTCGACTTCCGGACATATTCTTGGAGTAGAAGTGAGAAACCACAGAAAACCAATTCCAGGATGGATGAGGTGGTAATCGAACCCAAAATATCTCGGCAGAGTTGAGAATTAAACCTGAACCTCCGGACCGACAGCCAATAGTGCTAGCCGCTACACCACAAGGTGGTCATGTACAGTTTTAAATTGTCGGTCTGAATGGTGCAGACCCAATATTGCGGATTCAATCTCGGCTCAGTTCGGTGGCATTTTAGCGTGTTTAATTGCGACAATGTCGTGTTAGTAAATTATATCCAAAGGCAAAATAATGCCACCTAGGTGTATTAAATTATAACAGGTAAATTGATATTAAACCCGTAACGTTATTATTTTTCTCGAGGGAAAAGTTGCCACTTTTTGATAAAATATGATGTTAAATTTAATAACTAGGCTCTACTCACGGAATTATTTCAAAATGACTTCACTTATACATCACGATATCAGAAGCTACTTTGCATATACACTCTCGGACCACAGCTTCTCCCTTGAGAATGTATACACCCCTCCACTCGCGTTCGTACTTGAAAAGAAAAAAATATGAAACAGAGGAGAAAATGTTTGGCGCAACTGGTGTATCAGCGCAGCCGATTCATCATATCACAGTGGCAGCTCGGCGGATACAACATCAGCCAACCGAGAGGAACGACAGAGAAATGACCTGGCGAAAAATCACACCAGCATAAATTTGGCTAGTCCACCACGAATAATCAGCCACCCACGAGGCATACATTAGTAGCAGTTGTATTTCTGGGATGGGTTAGAGCCATACAAACACAAGAAAAGAGACAGCTTGAATTGGGTTCAACTCCATCATTGCACCGGGAATGAACGCTACTATCAATCCATTCAAAGAATGATGTAACGTTAGTGCAAGAGTGCGATACAATATTATTTTATGGAGGGTGATCGAAAAGTCATGTTACACACATAGACTACTGTAGGTTCAGAAACTAGCCTCTAGTGGTTAAGATCCCCTGTTCTTCGCACCTGTCCACCACAGTGATCCTTTTATAAGGGAACATACGTTTTGATAGCTATCAGTATGTCACCAGGTTCTACTGAGACACCATTTATTTGTCCTTCCAAATAGGGAGAGTATGCCTGATAGGATTAGGTCTGTTATGTTATTGTTGATTTAATGGGAGGAACAGTCTCTAAGCTTAGGTAAGATGGTCTTCAGGGGTTAAGGTTCTCTAGGTGTGAAGGAAAAAATATGTTGCTAGTGCTGAATCTGACTGTACTGAGAAATATAAGAACCCACTGATGTTATGATCTATCCGCGGTGTGCCAAAGTAGCAGCTCAGTGAAAAAATAGGACTGCCACTCAAGCTCATCATTTTTGGGGCAGATGGCCTCGCTCTTTCGACCACTAAAACAACAATAACTAATTGACTCATCTCTTTTCGCATAGTTTCTGGAATTATAGTCACCGCGTCGTTTACCAGACCTTTCTCCTCCAAACGTGTATGTTCAATTTTATCATATAATGCGCGTGCACATTATTTTAAGTTGTCACCAATTCTCAACAATTGGTATATAGAGTTTTATTACGAAAACAAGACTGATTAAATATCTATGAATTTTGATCAATATTAATTATTCTTTGAGTTTGTGTTGTGTAAAATTGATTTAAAAATCCTAAACAAAAATAAAATTACCCATTCTACCACCTAAGACACGCTTCTCGACTGGATGGGTGTTTGGAGATCAGAGGTTGACATCTCCCAGACTTCAGACGAATTGTTTCAATCCTCACTAGTAGAATACACATACCTCATAAGCAAGTGAATAAAGCAAACAACACATCAAACATTTCAAAGTTCGCTGTGTGTGATATTACTATTTTTCAATCTCTTCTACCGCATTGTGGGTAAAATTAGAATTCGAGTGCCCAGTATCTCACAATGCATTTAGTGAAGCATACAGAAATTCCTCACATATGGTACAAATTATTCACCCACGTAGCGACCCCATGCGACAATAACAGAGCTTATTGGATGTACATACCAAAACAAGCAGTGTTCTCGATAACAATTCGGACAACCAGGGCCCTATTTCATAAAACTCGACAAGTCGACATATGTCGGATGACATAAAATGTCTGACAATTCGATAGTTCGACAAGTTTCCGTTTCTCAAAGCATGACAATTTGACAAATATGTCGCGACAATTTTGTAAATTGTCGTGACATATTGTCAGAAATCTGTTTCATAAAGTTGTAACGCGACAGGTAGAAATCTGACAAATATGTCACATATGTCACCAGTTTTTCTTTATGAACTAATGAACATGTCAGCCGCTGTTGTACAATTGTCAAATTGTCATCGAAAACTCGACAGGCGCCTCGTTACATGTCGATTATTACCATAACCTATCTTTTCGTATCTCTGTGCGTTTGGAAGTTTCCCGTTATATTAATAGCCTACAGTGTTGTTAGAATCGTTAGAATGGAGCGATTAAAAAGCGGGAGTAGTAGAGAGTGATTAAGATCAGTGACGTACGTAGGAATTCTTTCTGGGGGGTTTCGTTCATACAGTAGGCCTACGGTAGTAGTACATTATTGAAATTATATTTCGATTATTATTCATAAATTTTACAGTAAACCGTGCTGCAATATTACAGAACATCAAATTAAAACCTACTGTTATTTGGTGGAAAATGACTTACACTCTATCTTGTCAGACCCTCGGCGATTTTTCAACGCAGACGTTATGTTATGCCATGGTCTGTCTCACTTTTTATGTGACTACGCCTCCCATCCCCCGTAGAAAAAAATTAATTAAGATCACGGCATAACAGCCCGGAAAATGACCATTCGCTATTGGACACCGGTCGGGGAAGCCTACATCAGTACATGTTCTTGTGGTTATATTGTTCGAATTTCAATTATTATTATTGTATTTCTGATGCACTTTAAGTTAATACAAAATAACCTATAATAAATGTGCTTAGAGCAGAATTACGATATGTTCATGCCCGTATGTCTTCTACCCACCATTCCCGCTTCCGTCTTCTTTTCTTTTCTTTTTTTATATATATTTTTTTATAAAAAACATAATTACTGGTACTGTATTATTCGTAAATGTTAGCCTCCAAGTCGATGAATCGGTGTCTTACGCAACATTTGACAGAAATGCATTATAAACAACAGACAAAGAAAACTAACAATGTGACGGCAATTGGTGCAAACGGGTGACGACCAAAGACATCGTGCCGAGGTCTGGGGCAAAATCACATTAAAAAAAAAATACGTAGCCTAATTTTTCCTAAAACGAATATTTGCGATATTGAGAGTTTCCTAGTGGTTGAGTAGAGTTTGAGGTTAGGTACAGTGCTTTTGTTGATTACATTTACCAAAATGTATAAGGTGTTTATATTTCTTGACTAAATCTGTCTTAACATGACGACCATTGGTGCATTTACCTTATAAGCTATTCGTGATAGTCAGAAAGGTAAATGGTTGGCCTGTAATGTATTATTAGAAGCTGTATTGATAGTCACATTTATGCAGTCAAGTTTATAAAATAATATAGTAATTTTGCACAGTTTGTGCGTGTTTCTTGAAATAAATGAATGTTTTAATAAATAGTAAATCCTTTATTATGATTATCTCGCGTTGAACAGTTCATGTGAATCGATGGTTATTGTACATTATCGATTCTCGGAACTATCGAAGTGTACATAACCTCGACAGGTGGATTTGACAATTTGTCAAGGTTATGAAAAGAGCTCTGTGACAGGCGTAAATTGTACAATATTTCTCCTGTCACACAATGACATATTTTCAGATAGAAGTGTCGCGACATGTTGACAATTATGTCAAATTGTCACAATTGTCGGACCTGTCGAGTTTTATGAAATAGGGCCCAGGCATATATGGAGTCATTCAGAAAAACATGCACAAAAGGGCAAAGTGAGTAAGAGAGAGCGACAACCTGCCCCGCAATTTGTTCACTTCCTCAGTGTTATGGCGCACAGTATATTCCATAGGTACACGTACAACCCTATAGGTGGTTTTTACAAAAACAATTTTATGGAGAAATAAAATAGATCAGTGATTGGAATTAACGCCTTCAATAATTTTACCACAAGCATGATTTGAAACCGGGTAGCTACAGACATGGATAAATAGCTTTCGGTACACGAACTACATTGTGATATAGGATTGGGCAACAAGATGAAAGTTAAAACTTAATATCCAAGCAATGTTTCATGTCTAACCACGGGAGTCACGGTGGCCCGCCCTTAAGGGTGTAGAAATATATGTGAAATTATGGAAGGAGTTAAGTCCAGTGATGTATTTTATTTGTCCTTGAAATTTTTCATATCCTCTAAACCGAAGAGGAAAAAGAAAGAATCCTATGACAGCGCAAGTTCCGTGAAGATCTACAGTAAAAGACCTATTTTCAAATATGTATTCTACTGACCATTTTAAAAATCTCAAAACACTCTTCCGTCAATTTAATACATTTTTCATATGATGGACTAAATATCTTTCGGTACAATGTTTTCATTTTAAACAACAAACATAAAAGTTATATTTGAAGGTAGCAAAATTGTCTCAGTAACGTAGGCCTACTGGTGTTTGCCCTACCTCAAACCTTTCTTCATCGCTGCTCAAGATAACTTGACTTCAACACACCTCCAGTAATGGAGATCACGTGTCCAAAGTCGCATGTTGGGGCAGTATCTACAATACACGAATACAACACTTAAGAATTATATAGGCCTACCAGAATATTTAGTTGATGGTACTTTTGCCACAAAAAAAAAAGTAAAATAGAACATCTGTAAGATATGGTTCTTTTTCCGGAAGTTAACATGCACATAACCCATAATATACGATACCTAAAGTACACTAGAAAATTAGGACAGATGGCCTTGATGTTAAAACAATCACCAACACTATAATAAAAATTACACACTGGAATAAATAACTTTCGTTATATTAGTTACGACTCCTCCAGTCCAGATTGGATCATCCGTAACGAGCAAGGAAAGTCATATGTACGGATTCTATAATAATGAAAAGTACTCTAGGGAAGTAAGTATTAGTAGCGCTGCGAGTTGGATTGAGTCAGATGCCGTTTCGACCAATCGTTTTCCGAGGAAAACGTGATCTCGTCGGAGAATATGACATTCGATCAATCACCTAGCAAGTTGTCCATGCCAAATGCAAGGCGGTGCACCCTCGCTCATAAGTGAGCTTTTGTTTCATAGCCGCTCGCCGGGAATGTAATCGCATCTCATTCAGGGGTCTCAAGATTTTCCTCGAGCAACTGGCAAAGAGTCCTCACGTAGCTGCACAGCGTTCATGAACCGGGATGAACGGGCCTCAGGGGTCAAACCATCGTCCTGTTTCAGTTTCGAGACCTGAACGGTATCTTACGCGTCGCGATTCTTGAAAGTGTCTTCTTTAACGCGTCACCGCATATCTGTGGGGTGCAATAGAGAAACAAAGCGTTTCCGGACCCATGT
Organism: Meconema thalassinum; assembly: GCA_946902985.2. Classification (NCBI taxonomy): domain Eukaryota; kingdom Metazoa; phylum Arthropoda; class Insecta; order Orthoptera; family Tettigoniidae; genus Meconema; species Meconema thalassinum. Next base: position 490,446,736 of record OX336390.1, on the reverse strand, counting down.
TCATATAACTTAATTTCTTCGTCTACGTGTGAGGAATGTGTCCTGCAATTTGTGCCATACATTTTTGTTACACCCTGTAACTTATATAGGCCTGGCCCTATATAGACTACTAGCTATTGTACCCGGCGTTGCCCGGGAGGTGTCTTTATAAGTTATGGAAAGATGCATGCCAATATATTTCGCAGTGTGTATTCATTTTGTCCTTAACTGAGTTTAGAACATGGTTCTCCTCGATTCTGATGTTACTCAAGTTCAATATTAACTCACTGAAAATAGTCGAAAGGTGGAGTACAATAACGTAGCGGAGAATGCAACAATAGTAAAAGTGGATGTATACACACAATTCCTCGAGAACTCAGTCTCACAATTACTTCCCTGAAAGTGTTTATTTTGGATTTAATGGGGTCCGCTATTCTTATGACAAAGTATAATTACTTACTGTTTGGTTCTTGTAGAACATTATCGCATAATAATATATATTCGTAGTTTAATTACCGTATGTTATTGACATGTTATCAACTAAATTCATAATTTAACATCCGGTTCCATTACAGTTTAGCATAGTCATACAGCAGGGTAATTACCGATTACAATACAACCCGAATAACAGAAGGAAATATTATTCATAGACAATCTGTATTATCACGCAAAATATACTCTATTTCTGATTTGTAATACAAAATACAGCTGGTGTAGACATTGTCAACAACAAAAGAATGCAGTATAAGGACATTATGATTAATCAAAACATAAACGTCAACATATCAGTAGTAGAACACACCTTAACGGAGAGTATACAACTTCGATTCTAGTATATATTACATACAATATATTACGCATTATAGGCCTATCTTTGGTCATAAGGTAAAGATTCAGCAGCGGCATTAGAGTATAAGATTAAACTCAAAATGTCACATAGGTTTCTGTGACCTAACTACTGAAGGTTAAATAAAATTATACATAAAATGGAAAAATCATTTAGACCACCACGTGTATTAGCGGCTAACATTTTCGGCCTTGGAGGTCTGAGTTTGAATCCCAGATGTGTCAAGAAATTTTAATTCTGGTTACTTGTGCCGGGCTCCCTTCTGTCATCTTTCCTGTCAACCACCCTTGGTCACCTCTCGTTCACTTACGACATTACGACACTCCCCCTCCTTCTTGTGGGACGCTGGTTAGCGATCAGGGGGCCCCAGCTCAGTTCGCGATTGCTTCCACTTAATTGTGCCAGGGTCCTCTCTGGCATATTTACTGTCGGCCTCCCTTGATCAACTCTTGTTCTCTTCCGACCCTGATGGTATTAGGATATCCGAGGTCTAAGGAGTCTTTCAAATTCCCGCCTTAATTGGACCTTGTTTCATCTTTCCTGATACCCTCATTCTTCAAAGTGTCAGATCTCTTGTTTTTCATTTCATCATATCTCTAGCCTTCTGTACAAGGTCATAAAGGAGGCAGGGTGTGTGTGGCCCCACCACTGGAGGTGCTACACCCTCAAGGGCTCACGGCTGTTGAGTTTGGGATGATACCTGAGCTGGATCTGTTTTTCCCTTTTTCCAGTGATTCTGGGGCGGACACTCTTCTATTTCTCTTCTTATCTGCCTTTTATGGCACACCTTTCCAAATCCATCAATTCTCATTTTTTGAGGGTTGAGAGCATTTCTTTTACCTGCATTTTATTTCGCTTATTCATTCCTTTTTGTCCTTTTGTTCCCCTTATCCGCAATTTGGTTATAAGTTGTAGTTATTTTTAGTTCTAGTGTTCATTTTATCATCATTTTTCATTTTCACCCCAAAGAATTAGAGGCCTATAACCTCCATGTTAGGCACCTTAACATCAACTCTCATCATCAAATTACAATTCCAGCAATATCTTTTCCGACAATGAATGAATGGATGAATGAATTAAATGTTTATTGCAGCAAAATAGCCCGAGAAAATGCATAATACATCTGAAAATAATATGATTTGACTATATCTAATCACTGCACAGTTTCGTTAGTGATATTAGTCTTTTTTGCACATATTCGCATGATATCGGGAACATTGATTATGACATAATGAAATCTTTTGTTGGTGCATAGCCTGTGGTGAAACCTGTGTACTGCAAATCGTGTGAAGGCGTGCCTCAGATTATAGTTGGCTTGTCTCCAGTTTTGTGTCAGTATGACGTCTGTTCGCTTTGCGAATGTTTTTTGTTGGCTATGTTTCCCTTACGGTGTGAAACACACGTTCAATTTTTCTGCCCCATTATTTTTAATTTCGTGAATTGCAGTCTGAACGCGGTGTTCTGATTTGTTTAATATTGGTGTTTCAATTTAATTGCTTTTCTGTAATATTCATGTCAACTCACCTTTTTTCTGTAGTGTCTTTCTAGACGTACCATACCGTCACATTTTCTCACGAGTACTGAGCTCTCTCCAGCGGTAACGCTCGCAATGTGCATGGGGCTGTGCTGTGATTGGCTGCTCTCTCGCCACACCTTCATGCTAGAAGGTTCGGCGCGCTGACGTCACTACTGCTATATAGCCTTAGGTCTCCCGGCCTACAGTGTCTACTCTTGTCCACTCTTCTCCACTGATCGCACCTGCTCACGACATACCTGCTGGGGTTACTGCCCTCTCGGGGTACCTCTTGCTGCCGGAGTCTCTTCTCCGCCGGCATAATCTCTCTTCTGGATCTGGCTGCCTGCCCGGGCAGTCTAAATTCATCAGCCTTCACTTCAACCAAAATCTTCAACACGGATCTACTCTGCAAATCTTGATTCTAAGGACATAACTTCACCAGCCGCGGGAGGTACTACCAAGAGCCTCTCTATGCTGGTCGCTTTTTATAAGGAGAATCTACCATCATCAACTCTGGTTCCGAACCCGGAACCCTGGAGTATGCCTGACTGACCTCGCACAGGCCCGAGCGGGCGCACTAAATTATCGCCAGCTACTGATGACCTCCGGCAGCCGGCCTACCTTCGGAAGATGGTTAAGGAGATCTGATACTTCCTGTATCACACAACAGAAGAGGTGGTAACCCTTTCATTTCATACACTCTGCCCGGATTCTTTCCGTCAGAAGAGTATTTTGTTTTAAATCTACTCTGGGATGAATTTAAATTATTATGCTTCTTTTATTCAGTAATTTTATATTTAATCCTTTAAAGTTAGTTACAGCTCAATTTACGTTTCCTGGAGAAACGAGTAATTTTTAATTGTTACTGTTTTTTATTGTCAATTTTAAAGCAATTTCCTTGAAGCTATTCATTCCTTGCAATATATTTGCTTTATATTAAATAAATATCATTTAAATCTAAGTTTTTACATTTTGGTCTTTTCCCGCACTGTCCTTCATTATCACCTCTTGTGCCTGAAACCTCAGTCTATCTAAATCCCTTAGGATGTACCACATCCATTAGGTACACCCTTTTCCATGGTGCCGAAACCCGGGATCGAACTCAGAACCTTCATTCTGAGACCACAAATTCAATTTAAAAAAAACTGGTGCAATCTAATATTTGTTTTATACATTTCAGTATATCGTGGCTAGCGCGGGAGATCTGCGGGAAGGCGGAAACAATCCCAGCATATTATACAACTGGTTTCTTTCCGGAGAGCAGGTCTGTCTGGTGCCACAAGCAGCTTTGGTGAGTGAGTTGTTCCAACTTTTCCAGCCATGCCACCAATAATTGATGATAAACTGTTAAACTCTCGGGCGGCCTACAAAGGTCAACTCACCCGTTTTCAAAAATATTTAGCTACTCTACCGAAAGAGGAACAAAACCTTGACATTATATCTCAGCGTTTAAAAGCTTTTGAACAGGCGTACGAGAAATATGATCTCGTGCAACTTGAAATTGAAATCAAAAGTCCAGAACATCAATCAGATAGGGAAGAAGTAGAGAGTAATTACTTTGATACACATGCTCAGGCTGTGGCATTAGTTAGAACTTTGACCCTGGCGTTGAAGGTAGAGGAAACTCAAGGAAGAATTAGCGACCATGGGAATGGTATCAAACCATTGCTACCTAAAATTGAAATTCCGCATTTTTCAGGAAAGGAAGAGATGTGGCAATCATTCTTTGAATTGTTCAGTTCATTAGTACATAATAATGCCACACTTCCAGAAATTCAGAAATTTCATTACTTAAAATCCATTTTGCAGGGACCACCCCTTCAACTTATAAGAGAACTCCCCTTAACAGGAGAAAACTATAACATTGCTATAGAGCTTCTTAAAGGCCGTTATGGCAATGAAAAATTATGTTTACAAAGGCATATTCAAGCCTTATTTAGCCTGCCCACCTTGCGAGCTGAAAGTTTGTCAACACTGCGAGCCTTAAGTGACACGGTCCAACTACATGTCAGAGCATTGGCACGGTTGAATCAACCGGTCGAGCATTGGGATCTATTCTTAATTCACTTGGTTACTTCTAAATTTGATTCATCAACCTTAAAGGCATGGGAGAGGGAACTAACAAATGACACGTCATATACCTATGATTCGTTGCTTACGTTTATGAATAATAGATGTCAGGTTTTGTCAGCTGTAGCCTGTCATATGTCAGGAAGTGCAGATAACAAATCTAATGTTGTGAAACCAGTCGGTGCTAAAATAAACAAATCTGCTGTCTTTACTGTTCAACATAATTCAACGGATTGTATTCTCTGTAAAGCACCTCACAGGTTATATTCCTGCGTTGCCTTTAAAGCCCTTTCTACCGACGAAAGACGCAAATTAATAGCTCAAAAAAGATGTTGCTACAACTGTTTGTCAACTAGGCATATGGTGCCTGATTGCTTATCTAAAAATACTTGCTCCCATTGCAAGGCTCAACATCATACCTTGCTTCATAGGTTTGAAAAGCCACGTCAGGCTCCTTCCCCTGGATGTTCTAAAGATGCATCCCCAGGAGCTAATGCGCAATCTTATACTCAGAGCTCTAGCTCAATTCGTAGTTCCCAGGTGCTACTATCAACCGTGTTATTAAAAGTTCAAGATTCCTCTGGTAGATGGCTTGAAGCACGTGCCTTATTGGACAATGCCGCCACCCATGACTTCATAAGTGAGCGTCTCATTAAGAAACTTGGTCTTCCCAAGCAACCTACATTAATTCAGGTTACCGGTATTAACAATAGCAATGTTAAATCTTTGCATTTTGTTCGTGTTCACATCAAAGATGCTGTGAATTGTAACACAACATTTCAGTTGAATTGCCTTGCCATTGATACTATTGGCAGTAACACCCCTAGTAATTCTTTTGAAATTAGAAAGTGGCAATTTCCTCATAACATTCAGTTGGCAGATCCAACATTTAATACGAGCGCTCCGGTAGACATACTTCTCAGTGCCCAAGTATTTTGGCAATGTCTCCTTAGCTCTAAGGTTAAAATATCACCAGGAGTGTTTGTTCATCATACCAAGCTAGGTTGGTTAGTAACGGGTCAAGTCCCTCGTAAGTCATTTCAAAATTTCTCTCAATGTCATTTGGTCAATACAAGTCTCGATTACAACTTAGAAAGATTTTGGAAAATCGAAACTATAGATTCAGTTTCAACTTCCTCGGTTGAAAATGAAATGTGTGAAAAACTGTTTCGCGAAACTACCAAACGCAATTCAGATGGTAGATTTGTCGTAACAATGCCCCGAGTGGATAATCCACCTCTTTTATTTGAAACACACCCTAGAGCTCTTAGAGCACTCTATGCTGTGGAAAGCAAATTTAAACGTGACCCTGTTGTTAAAACTCAATACTCCACATTTATGGAGGAATATGAGGCACTTGATCACATGGAGGTTGTTACCAAGAAAGATGATGCTTCTTATACCCCATCTGAAGTCATTTACCTCAATCATCATCCAGTTTGGAAGAATGAGATTTTAAAGGAAAACATAAGAGTGGTCTTTAATGGCTCTGCATTGGATGCCAATGGAACTTCTCTGAATGACACATTATTATCAGGCCCTCCAATTCAATCTGACATTTCTTCTGTTTTGATGAATTTTCGCTTGTTCTCTATCGCAGTGATATCTGATATCAAGCAGATGTATAGGCAGATTTTGGTCGATCAACAACAGCGCGACCTTCAGAGAATTCTTTGGCGCGACGAGCCTACTAAACCTGTCAAGATTTTTCGGCTAAAAACATTAACCTATGGACTAAAGCCCTCTGCTTTTTTAGCCATACGTACGTTGAAATTACTTGCTGAACAGGATGGCCCGTTGTATTCTCCTAAGGCTTCTGAAGTGTTAAAATCATCATTTTACGTTGACGATTTTCTTCATTCATTTGAGTCAGTATCTGAAGCACTGCAGGTCTCTAAAGATTTGACAGCTTTGCTTTTGGGAGGCGGATTTTCCTTGTGCAAGTGGAACTCTAATTCGGAAGAATTTCTTTCTAAATTTCCATTAACTTCAGTCTATAACGACTCAGTAGAGCTTCTTCAAGAAAGTAATTCTATCAAAACTCTAGGCATCTATTGGAGTCCTCAAAAGGATTTTTTCTTTTTCAAAATTAATCTCAGTGACATCAAACCGCAAACTAAGCGGCAAATTTTGTCTGAGATTGCAAAGATATTTGATCCTCTCCAATTTTTGGCGCCAATTATTGTCACAGCAAAGCTTTTCATGCAGGACCTTTGGTCCTTGAAAACTGGTTGGGATGAACCAGTTCCTTCAGAGTTGCAAAAAAATTGGATTTCTTATAGAAACAGTTTGGAAGATCTCTCCAATGTTATTATCCCGCGAGTGATTATTCCCTTTCCCCCCTGTGGAGGATATGAACTTCACATCTTTGCCGATAGCTCATTGAAAGCTTATGGGTGTTGTGCGTATATTGTTTGCCGCAATTTTGACCAGTCATATTTCTTTTCCAATTTAATTTGCGCTAAGTCAAAGGTGGCCCCTCTTAAATCTTTATCCTTGCCACGACTGGAACTTTGTGCTGCTCTTCTGGCGGTTGAATTATCGGTCAAAATCCGCCAATCTTTGAAAATCCGATTTATCAAAACTTACTTTTGGAGTGACTCAGCCATCACGTTGGCATGGATTGCCAAACCTCCCTCGCATTGGCAGGTGTTTGTAGCTAATAGAGTGTCCAAAATTCAACAATTGTCTAACTTTGAACAATGGCATCATGTATCTGGCAAGGAGAACCCTGCAGATGTCATTTTTCGGGGATGTTCCCCTCTTATGTTGGCTAACCTGACATTATACTGGCACGGTCCCCCTTGGCTTCTGCAAGAACCTTCCGCTTGGCCAAATTTTCCTCTTCCGGAGTTATCAGACTTGCCGGATGCTGGTAAGATTACTGGATCTTCTCTTCTCGTTTCTGATTCTCCCCTTCTCTTGCAGCGATATTCCTCTTTCCATAAATTGGTGAGGGTTATGGCTTATCTCCTTCGATGGAAATATTTTGTGGTAGAACAACCCCTTTTTCCTAAGCCATATTTAACCCTTTCTGAATTAGGTTTAGCCACTACAAAAATCTTATGGCTTACTCAACAAGAAATATTCTCTGAAGAATGCCAGGTGTTGTCCCAAGGTCAATCCCTTAAGAAATCGAGTAGGCTTTCCTCACTCGCCCCTTTTTTGGATACTGATGGTTTACTAAGAGTTGGAGGACGTTTATCTTTGGCTGATCTTTCCGAGGATAAAAAACACCCAATTATTCTTCCTTCAAAGCATCATGTCACTTCCCTAATCATTCGTCAGTATCATTACCAGCATCTTCATGCTGGAACTCGTACATTACTTTCTGTCATTCGTGAAAGGTATTGGCCTATAAACGGAGTCCATGAAGTTACCTCTGTTATCCGGAAGTGCATTCCATGTTTTAAATCCAACCCTAAAATTACCACTCAGCTCATGGGTGATCTTCCCAACTTTAGATCTGCGCCTGCTAGACCCTTTGCCTTTACGGGGGTGGATTATTCCGGGCCTTTTGTTTACAGAAAAAATTCTCCTGAGGCCAAAAAATGTATTTTTGGAAAACTCTATATTTCGCTGTTTGTATGTATGGTCACCGGAGCAGTTCACTTAGAACTAGTTACCAACGCCTCTACTGCTTATTTTTTGGCAGCTTTTGCCAGATTTTCTGCTCGCCGAGGTCTTCCTTCAGAAGTATTCTCAGACAATGCTAAAAATTTTATCGGAGCTTCTGAGCAAATTAAGAGAGCTCTTACTCAAAATTCAGCGCTGGAAAGGATTACTGATTATGCTCACCAGAGAAATTTCAAGTGGCACTTCATCCCCCCTTATGCACCTCATCAAGGTGGACGGTGGGAGTCTTGTGTGAAACTCACCAAGAAGCACCTTAGACGTGTTTGTGGCCACACCCCCCTTTTTCATGAAGAGTTTAATTCCTTAATTATTTTTATTGAGGGCATAATTAATTCTCGTCCTTTATCACCCTTATCTAATGACCCTTCAGATCTTCTACCATTAACGCCGGGCCATTTTCTTATCGGTGGTCCATTGACTGCCTCCCCACCTTTGTTATATTCTAATTCTCAATCTTCTTTAGCCATTTCTTGGCGCAAAATTGAAAGTTGGCGCAATAATTTTTGGCGCCGCTGGAGGTTGGAATACCTCGGTTTGCTTCAGCAGCGTGGTAAATGGCTTGTTTCCTGCTCTAACCTTCAGGTGGGGGACTTGGTGCTTTTGAAAGACCCTAGTCGTCCTCTTGTTTGGAATTTGGGTAGGGTTGTTGAGTGCTTTCCTGGCAGAGATGGTAGGGTTCGCGTGGTAAAACTGCAGACTTCTGCTGGTCACTTTCTTAGGCCAATCACCATGATTGCTCCCTTGCCACGCGAGGCCTAACTTCTGCGCTTTCTTACTGCAATTTTTTCTCGCCCCTCCCAGCATGTTCGCTTTGCGAATGTTTTTTGTTGGCTATGTTTCCCTTACGGTGTGAAACACACGTTCAATTTTTCTGCCCCATTATTTTTAATTTCGTGAATTGCAGTCTGAACGCGGTGTTCTGATTTGTTTAATATTGGTGTTTCAATTTAATTGCTTTTCTGTAATATTCATGTCAACTCACCTTTTTTCTGTAGTGTCTTTCTAGACGTACCATACCGTCACATTTTCTCACGAGTACTGAGCTCTCTCCAGCGGTAACGCTCGCAATGTGCATGGGGCTGTGCTGTGATTGGCTGCTCTCTCGCCACACCTTCATGCTAGAAGGTTCGGCGCGCTGACGTCACTACTGCTATATAGCCTTAGGTCTCCCGGCCTACAGTGTCTACTCTTGTCCACTCTTCTCCACTGATCACACCTGCTCACGACATACCTGCTGGGGTTACTGCCCTCTCGGGGTACCTCTTGCTGCCGGAGTCTCTTCTCCGCCGGCATAATCTCTCTTCTGGATCTGGCTGCCTGCCCGGGCAGTCTAAATTCATCAGCCTTCACTTCAACCAAAATCTTCAACACGGATCTACTCTGCAAATCTTGATTCTAAGGACATAACTTCACCAGCCGCGGGAGGTACTACCAAGAGCCTCTCTATGCTGGTCGCTTTTTATAAGGAGAATCTACCATCATCAACTCTGGTTCCGAACCCGGAACCCTGGAGTATGCCTGACTGACCTCGCACAGGCCCGAGCGGGCGCACTAAATTATCGCCAGCTACTGATGACCTCCGGCAGCCGGCCTACCTTCGGAAGATGGTTAAGGAGATCTGATACTTCCTGTATCACACAACAGAAGAGGTGGTAACCCTTTCACTTCATACACTCTGCCCGGATTCTTTCCGTCAGAAGAGTATTTTGTTTTAAATCAACTCTGGGATGAATTTAAATTATTATGCTTCTTTTATTCAGTAATTTTATATTTAATCCTTTAAAGTTAGTTACAGCTCAATTTACGTTTCCTGGAGAAACGAGTAATTTTTAATTGTTACTGTTTTTTATTGTCAATTTTAAAGCAATTTCCTTGAAGCTATTCATTCCTTGCAATATATTTGCTTTATATTAAATAAATATCATTTAAATCTAAGTTTTTACATTTTGGTCTTTTCCCGCACTGTCCTTCATTATCACCTCTTGTGCCTGAAACCTCAGTCTATCTAAATCCCTTAGGATGTACCACATCCATTAGGTACACCCTTTTCCAACGTCTGTTGTATAAAACTCTGTCCAAATGTTGTACCCTTTTCCAAGTAATATTTGAAAGGTTTTCTCATATGCCTTTGTGTTTGGAAGATGCAACTGCAACCTCATATCTTCTATGAAGAAGTTCTCTCTAAGCATAATATAAGTCAGTTTTGATGGTGCTGTTATTCCTATTCCCAGCACTCTTTTCATGTAGCGGGCCTCGATTTTTTCTAGTGTTAAGAGGTCTGTGACAGTAAGAGTATCCCATATAATGTTGAGTCCATAGGTAGCTATTGGCATTATTACAGTTTGGAAGAGAAACATTCCAGCAATACCACCGCAATATTGCACCAATCACTTTTCCGACAATGAAAACTGTAAGTCTGGTTTAAGTTGTATTCACAGAGGAAATAATTTCTTGTATGAAATGTTTGGATATCATTTCTCAGAACTCTAATCCTCTCTACTCATTAACCTGACCGCAGCAGCGGTCTTGCCAACATCATTGCAGAGAAATTGGTATCACCGATTACGAATCTTATTGCGGAAGCCGAAATACCGGTTGCTTCCAAATAACTTCTGCACTAACCACTCAGCAGAAAAGTTCATGAAGTTTTATTAAAATCGAGTGAACCTAATGGAATTCTATTTTAATAAGGTGCAAAGAGGCCTGTTTGCCATCTCTTGATGCATTGCATTTGCATTTGTGTGTTGGCACAGGCTATAATAAAATGTGGCTTTTCACCGCTGTCTCAGTCTTACTCATGGCTGTGATTATATGGTAGCTACTGAGGTATGGGTGGTGCTTAGTAATGCCATTCAGGGCACAGTCAGTGCCTGTTGATGCTGTGAAGGGTGCTACTCGTAGGGTTAGTACTGCTGTTCTGACTCAGTGAGGAAAGCAATGGCAAACTACCTAACTCCTCACCTTGCCTAGTACGCCTCACTATAGTGCTCCTTGGGTTTTGTGGGTATCTACCACATAACCTAACGGCGGTACTTTTTGAGGATCCAACCAGCCTTCGGGCTGACTACCTAACAGAAGATTCAAAGGTATGTTTAGTTTCTGTCATTTAATATCACGCTATTGTATTTTGTGATATAATTTGCGTTTTGATATTGTGGAAATTATATTTTCAAATAGTGTCAAGTCTTTGTTATGCTATACTGGGTTGACAGTGCTGTGTGAGCAGTTGAGAAACTAACGGGATTTCATGTAAAGAACCTCATTTTCTATACCGGTAGTGAGGAGCGCAACTGGCATCCAGTCGGCCGTGTTTCGACTTGAGCTATGTTGCCATGGAGATGGCCGGCCTTGCCATTTCTTCATGAGTGTAAAAGGACGAAAATCAGAAGAATGAGAAAGACTATCGAAAATGCATGCAGCCAGCCGTTCCTTCTGGGTCCTAAACTATGTGTATGCAAAATTTGGTTGAGATTGGTGGAACGGTGTAGATTTGTATACGGAGCAAATCCACATACATACATACATACATACTTTCACTTATATATATTGAACCCTTGCAAAGAAGCATATGAGACTCAGTTTCGGGGGGTGTAACGGTTCATATTCGTAAGTTGCTGTCAGGGCGCTTCATTAACTTGCAGGGTAACATATAACAAAATAACATGCAGGAAAGAGTGAAGCCAGGGTTAAAACAACTGAATTTAATAACAAATCACCATATTTACATATAAACAATTAACAACAAAAACTCCCAACTGACTCCCATTTAATAAAAATGCCAAAACTAGGCGGTATCTCTGGAGAGATTAATTACCTGGACCAAGTGTCCTTAAAATAAAAATACAAAAGTGACCATATATGCGTGTATGCCGTTCTACATGCATCACGATGTGTACTTTGAATGCGTGATTCGTTATCATCCAGAATAATCCTTCAGACAACGAATCCACATTTCTTAGAGCTAGACCGACACGGGGGAACACAACAACAATACTTAAAATTAAACCGACACTTCCTAAATCTACTATAAACAAACACAAAATTTCCGTGTGAAATTGGAATCAAATTGCCGTAGCAACATTTACTGCCTAATAACTTAGGACTTCTCACACAAATCAACACAAGTACATTAACACGTGACCAAATAAAAATACACAAATGACCGCTGTCAAAATTTACAAGTACTCTACCACTACACCACACGGGTGTGACACACAAAATTACATGAATCGAGTCATAAACAAAGCAATAGGCAAACAGCCAACATTTACGTTAATTAACAATATTTTACCCATACAACGTACAACAAGCCGTTACACACATGGCGAACTCCCCAATTAATTATGGCTTTAAAAATCACCATCACAATGAACAGGTTTGCTACATGAAAGCTTACAGGGGTCAGTCGGACACACAGGGCTGCCTATCAAAATAAGTCACAGGCAAACGGGCGGTTTGTGGAACTCTGCATGTCTGTCAACCCACGTGTCAAATACCTCGACCTCCCAGGACATGGGGTCGAATCTCGAAGAAGTGTGCCACCAAAGCACAATAATACATGTGTGTGTGTCAGAAAAATATATGGACAAGAATCAGGAGTCTCCCAAGAGCACCCTGTCTTTCCATCAAAAATACAACAGCAGCAAAAATATGAGAGCGGTAGGACAACTACCCCCTCCTCACGTAGAATCAACACACACTAGACACATTAACACACACAGAATCACACGTATGGGTTTTGACAGACCCTGAAATAAAAAGACACAAATAAAATCCACATGCTGGCGCCACCGTTCTATGCCGTGACTAGTACACCTGAAAAGGACTCAAGAAAAATCTATCAAAATTAGAACGAAGGTGTTCTAAAAAAATACTTTTAAGTTGGTGCGCTTGGCAACCCTAATATGAATAATAACCTGTTCAGCAAATACCTTACAATAATTTCCTCCCATTCCTATTTCAAATATTAACGTTAATAAAGCACCATTTATCGAATGTAACGGGTTCCGCATTTGCAAGGATAAAAATCACGCACGCACGCTGCGCACATTACATACGACTCAAGGAAAAACAAAATCTCAAACAAACACTTTGGCCACGCGTCAACGGACATTTAAACATATAGTGTCGGTGCAAGAAAAACTCTAAACAACAAGAAAAAGAAAACATGACTATTTACAAAGTTCCCCGGCCAAATCTAACTACATAATTGAAATAATCCAATTTTAGTGCATCACCGCTTCTGCTTGTAGAACAAAGGACATCCTCCTCAACCCATCGCCCTATGGACAAATTAGCACTCCATAGTAGTCGTCTGCGTTGATTTGTTGAAGCTCATCCCATCTTCAAACCACGTGCTGATCATCTTGGTATCGACTCCTTGGCAGAAAAGTTCAATGTTAATTAGTTTACCTATCTATAATCGCTTGCAGGCTACTCAATTCACCCACAATTGTCCTAATGCGATTAATAGCGAAGACTGGCCCTAAATATATCGCACACACGCACCATAAAAACACATATAAAATACACTGCAATTCATACATAAAATATACATCTCGAGTCCGCGCCACTGGCTCGTTAACAAGTTCAAAATCCTGGCTGCACTAGCAGTCGCTATCTCGCTCGGTATTTCCGTCCTGTACTATGGACTTCGGCTCCGGTGAGCGCTAATTAGGGTGATACAATACTTCCCCCTTAGAGCTGAACTCGTCGTCTTTAACTGAATGTTACAAGTTATCACGCACTGGCGTGAAATATTTAGCTCACACAAATAAAGCTGATTTTAGAACAACATGTATTATAGCTTTTAAAATTCGATACTGCAATCGCTGCGACTTTAGCTCATCGGAGCTCACAAAATAAATTAACTTCACTAATTTTAGAGCGTAAAAATCACAGTACAAACTGGCGTGAAGTCAGCCTCTCACGGCTCCACAAAATATAGACTTAGATAATTTCGAGCGTCAAAATCACAATTCAAACTGGCGTGAAGTAAGCCTCTGAAGGCTCCACAAAATATGACAGATAATTTCGAGCGTCAAAAATCACAATACAAACTGGCGTGAAGTCAGCCTCTGAAGGCTCCACAAAATAAGACTTCGAGTGGCGTCAGGCCAAACTAATTATTAGAAACTGACAGGGGCGGAGGAGTGGGGTGGAGTCGGATAAAAACTTCCAGAGTTTTTAAGATGGGACTAGTGTCATTCTTCTCCAAATAAATCCAACGTCTCAAATTACTCGTGCGGAAATTAATCCGTTCGGCGGTTCTTTAGATACACACTTCCGCGGGCTTTTTACTACTGACGCCGTCCACCTCGTGGTCATGGCTTGGTCTCTTGCGATTGGCTGATTCAATCGTATGTTCGTTGCGAGTACCTCGTGATTCTTCCTTTATGTCTCCAATTTTGGTGCAGTAGTTGCACAATTTGGCCTTGAACCTGACTAATTCTGGCCGTTCCCCAAGAATAGCTACCAGCTCACCTCCTGTTGCAATCATTACGAAATGCTGGCCTCCCTTATATCCAAGTCGAATTTCTTAAGTGCTGCCTTGGCCGTAGTAATAATAATAATAAATATGAATACTTATTTATCGAAGATCAATAAGGGTTCAATATATATAAGATATATTCTTTTATTTGGGGAGGGGGGTAAACCAAGAAGAAAAATGGTAAGATATGATCATAGGAACGCAAGAAACAATACAGTCAGTTTATGAAGAAATTTGGGAAGACCAGAAAGGAGAAATTCATCAAGCCAACAAGTCACTTGACAAGTTCCAACACGCTCTATAAGCAAGCAAGCAAGCAAGCAAGCAAGCAAGCAAACAAACAAACAAACAAACAAACAAACAAACAAGTAAATATTTTTTCTTTTAAAGTTCAAAAACAATAGTTAACAAGTAGTTCCGTGAAGAACTATACAGCCTATTTTCATATATCCTAATCATATTAATTGCGTCTATCAACATACAAAATTTCAGTTTGATTGCTATGTTAGATTCGTAGATACTGAGAACCGACTAAATATTGCAGATGGTAGCCAGGTTGGATTTTTATTTATGTACTATTACATAAAGATTATTGTGTACGTTTGGTTTTCAGACTTCAATCGCATTTTAGGACACAAGAAGTAATAAAAACGAGATTTTAAAATTTCGCACAGCTGCCATCTTGTGGTTATGAAAACAATTGAAATAAATTAGATACCAGTGGATTAACATTTGTATACGCATTAACGTGCAAAAATTCACTGCACACAGATGGTTAAATCGCGAGAAACGTCGATTTAAATATTTATTGTTCGCGTCGCCGCCATGTTGGATTTGTGCTCACCAGGTTACTGAAAGTCATATAGGTGAACTTATGTTCATAGCCTCTATGAACATAAGAAAAATCAGTTTGATTGCTGGAAAAGATTCCTAGATGTTGAGAACCGTCAAAATATTTCGGATGCTTGCCATTTTGGATTGTTATATGTATAGGCCATAGAGTTATTTACCATTAAAGGAAAATTATTGCGTAGCTTCATTATTCAAACTTTCACTTCGATCGCATGATTACGACACAAGAAGAAAAACTTAATTTTAAAATTTCGCGCAGCCGCCATCTTCAGTTTATGTAAACAATTGAACTAAATTAGATGCCAGTGAATGACAATATGTATAATCATTTACTGTACGACATTTCAATGCGCTCATATGATTAAATCACGAGAAAAATGTATTAGAATGTTTCAACTTCGCTTGGCCGCCATGTTCGTTTCGTAGTTAACAGGTTTTTGAAAGTTACATAGATAAACTTGTAGTAGTGCTCTTTATCACCGTACACAATTTCAGGTTGATATCATAAATACTTTCGTAGTTATTGAATGCCTGTGAAATATTTCGCACAGCCGCCATTTTGAGGTTATGTAAACAATTGCACAAAGTTAGATGTAGGCGCATTACAATGTATATAAACATATACTGTGCCAAGTTTCATGGCGTTTGGTTGGTTAAATCGCGAGAAACGTCCTTTTAGAAGTCGCAAATTCGCTTGGCCGCCATGTTGGTTTTGTAGTTACCAGGTTTTCAAAGGTCACATAAGTGAATTTCTAGTAGTTCCCTTTATCACCATACAAAATTCCAGGGTGATATCGGTAATAGTTTCTGAGATATTGAATGCTGGTGAAATATTTTGCACAGCCGCCATGTTGGATTGGTGAGACGTAACATAATTTAAAGGGCACGGTCGGGGTCGCCCGGAATAGAGCTATGAACTTACCGAGTTTCATTGAAATCTCTCCAACAATTTAGATTTTATTAGGGGGGACACACACACGAATCACACACACACGCACACACACACACGGACAAAAGGTGATCTCATAAGCCTATTTTTTCAAAATTGAAAATAGGCTAAAAATTAGTATTTATTTTAACATTAATGTGATTTAATAGGAGAATATAGCCAATTCATAAGTTATTGTGTCGTTAGGTGGATACTATTACAGCTTGGAAGTTGAACTCTTATATTATTTAAATCATTAACGGTCGCTTAAAATATTAGTTTATTAGTTACTTAGTTATTTTTGTTTTAAGGGGCGGAACTACGAGGTCATCTGCCCCAACATTAGTAGTTTCGGACGTTTAATTCAGAATCAATGTTATCAATAGGAAATCGATAAAATTATATAAATTATATTTAAAATAGCTACAAAACTTAAATCAAATAGGATTGAGATCGAAATTTTGCTTGGGTTCTCCATCAAACCGAAGTAGCCAATATGGAACTCGCCTTGCTCTACAATTTATGAATTACCTAGCGAATATCCTATTTTAATGTCGAAACCACCTCAAATGATTTGCTTAAGTTATACAGTAATGCATCATCATCGTGTCTACATACGCTCGTCTAACTGAAGGATAATGGCGATATAATGCAGTACACATGTAAGGTAAGTAAGACAAGAGAAGCCTCATTTCCGCAGTGTAATCACCAGTTACATTACAATTGATCGCCAGCTGGCGCAGTTACCCGAGTTGATGGTGTTGATGACAAGGCTCGGCCACGGAACATGGTTTGGGCGGGGAGTGATCTCGGGGCCACGAGGTCACGCCAGACATGCAGTATATTGTACACTCGAACACACTGCAACTAGTTCCAGAATCATTATTGCTACGGGAACACTTCGTTCAAGCACACCAATACAATAACAATAATGATAATAGTAATAATTATAAATATTAGGAGAAAATATTCAACCAGGAGGGTTACATCATGCAACGAATGGTAAAATTAGAAAAAACGCATATACAATTATCAGGAGCAGATATAATAAACAATCCATATCAGAAATCGCAACATTACGACACTACAATACTGCCGTCAAACCAGAAGCATTTTACGCATCTGAAACTTTGATAAATCGGGGAAGTTCACAAATCAAAGAAATCGAGAGAAATATCTTCAGACAAATCTTAGGGCCTAAAATGGAAACAGGACTTGAATGAAGAAGTAGTCACATGAAATCTATCAAAGTATTGATCAAAAGCACAGGTTCCATGAGGAAAAGGAGAGTGAAATTGTATGGTCACATAGCCTATACTGAATGGATGGCAATAACATAGCACTTTCTCTGAAAAACCACAACAAAACCTACAAGAAACTGGTATCTCACCGCGGAGGCCAGGGTTTGATTCCCGGCTTGACCAAGAGATTTAATTCTGTTCTGAGGGCTGGAATGGGGTAGCCTACACTAAGCCTTGTATGGTAAAACTGAGAAGAGGTGGATTTCATTCCCACCTGGGGGTGGTTTTCTGTGGTTTAGCACTTCTACTCCAGGCGAATGCCGGGATGGTTCGTAAATGAAGGCCATGTTCTTCTCATTCTCAATATTCATCTGAATTACAACCACACAAGTACAGCCATCACAATAACACTGGTTATCGGACAAATTCAACTCTCACACACTGACGTACATGGGGCTCCATGACCACAATGTTGTAATCAACAACAACAAACAATTGGTATCAACGAAGAAATCATTCACAAATGAACAAAAAAAAGTTAGTACCCCTAATAAACAGACACAAGTTTGCTGAGAAACCTACTCGGCAGAATACAGGATGGACAGAAGAACGCAAAAGCACAGTGAACGGATGAAGTGATATTTGGAAGAAAAGAGGGAGCATTGTGCTAAATAGGCTAAGTTCTAACGCGCTCATTTGTTAGGCATAACGAATCCAAAGAAATATTATAATTATTGGATTCTCAACCATGCCCTCTCAATGAAAGTCAAGAAATTTTATTTATCGTATGATGAATATATGTACATATATACAATATACTGAATATAATTTCTGGAAAAATGTGCATAGTCACAAGTTCGTACGATCTTACAACTCTAGGTCTAGTTCTTTGACCCATTCAACTGCTTCATCCGATGTAAGATGAATGTCCATTATTGTTCCTTTGAAAGATCGAAGAGGACAGTCAGCAACAATATGATGAATTGACTGTGATAATGCACTGCAGTCGCAATTTGCAGAGCTAGCCCATCCCCATCTGTGCAGTAGATAGCCACCACATCTGCCTCGTCCAGATCGAATCCGGTTGATGATCCTCCACTGGCGCCTGGGTAGATGGAATCCTTGTATCCGGTTAGAAGGGTTGTTAACTAGATATTTATTTACCACTGAAGACTGCTCCCATTGGATTTTCCATGAGTTGTTAACTTGGAAGGAGCATCTTTCAAGGTTGACTGTTGTACGCTATGGTGGTTTCCTTGATTTCAAGCTTTGTTGTTCTGCTCGTGCAAGATCTTGGTGAATGGGTAGCTGGGGATTCTGCCGAATGTTTTTCCATACCTTCAGGAGAGCTTCCGATCTTCTTAGGACTGGAGGAGGAATGTTGCTGAGAACAGGAAGCCAAAGTGTGTTCGTGCTCCGATTATTCGCATTGCTTGATTGAGTTGCTCATATATCTTCTTAGTGTGAACACTATTGATCCAGGTTGGACAGCAATATTCAGCAACAGAATATGATAAAGCTAAGGCAGTGGATCTTAGAACTTGAGTATTAGCTACCCATGATGTACCAGCAAGTTTCTGAAGAATATTATTTCTGGTTTTGATTTTTGCAGCCGTATTAGTCAAGAAATAGAGAAAGACTTTAAAGAAATTGATATCACAGGGCAAATTATACAAGATCGACTCCACTTCAAACCAGTAATCAACAACCATTATTTTACTGAGAAAATAAATACCAGGACCAATACATAGGGAGATGAGGAGATGAAGAGATGAGGAGATTTTGGGAGAAGAAGAAAATCAACATCATCGGCTCCACAGATGGTCATAAATATGATAAATAATAATAAAAATATATCATGGCGAATGGATCCAGCAAAATGGCCTTGACAAGGAAGCCATAGAAGCAAGAATCAAAAAATGGAAGTCGCTTTTCAAACCACACGCAACATATATAACAAAAAGTGTTTTTCTATGAACACAAAAATTCGTCACTACAGCACTGCCATCAAACCAGTACCGCTATATGCATCTGAATGCCTTATCCAATCCGAGAAATGTTTGCTCGCGAATTTAGAGAGAAAAGAACAAAAGATCCTACACATCATACTTGGCCCAGACTACAAAAATGGCATCTACATCAGAAAATCCAGGCAAGAATATACTTGAAGACAGAGAAGATCACAGACACAATGGGAAAACGCAGAGTTTGCTTCTACGGTCATATACGACGGATGATCGACTCCCGATGTTCGAAACGCATCTTCAGTATATTCGACTCAAAACCAAAAACGACAATGCCATGGTACGTTAACGTCCAGAAAGATCTGAAATAAATGGGGATACGAGCAGAAAATGCACAAGACCGAAATCTTTATATAGCAGCCATCAAGACGTTTGGGACTTCCCGGGACGAAAAACGGACAACTGGTGCGAAATGGACAGAGGAACGTCGTGCTAAACACAGTGAGCTCATGAAGACAATGTAGATCAAGCGAAAAATGAACAAATGCCAGAATGTAAAATGAGGCTTATAGTGGTCCCTAGTTGGCCGATTAGCGAAATAGAATGAATGAATGAATGAATGAATGAATGAATGAATGAATGAATGAATGAATGAATATATGATACAAACATTTGAGGAGTTCCTAGAGCCAGAAACAGCTACTGAGAGGAAACAACATTGGATAGCTGAAAAGAAAGAATCTGTGATCATGAGAATGTAGGAATACTGTCGCCAAAGAAAACTGAAATCATGAAGAGTTATTTACGTGGTCCTTAGTTGACCAAAATCGATTATGATAATGAATAAAACAATAATTAATAATAGTAATAATAATAAGTTGGACATAGAGAACATTTGGTTTTCTTTTATCATCATTATCTTCTTTCTTTGTGTGTGTGTGTGTGTGTGTGTGTGTGTGTGTGTGTGTGTGTGCCCTTCGCTTATACATAAACAAGGGAATACTTTCCACAAACAGTGGGTGGAATGAAACACGCTAGTTTCTTATTAATTCGCATTAGAGCACGTTGGACCATGTTTGTACACGAGCCCTGTGTACTGCTTGTCTAATAACTGATGAGTGATGACTGTAGTAGTGTGTGTGTGGCTCTATTAAAGACAAGGATAGGGTAGGGGCCCCGCTACTCGAAATAAGGAACTGTGTAATAAAACCGGGGCGAAACCACACCCAGGATAGCCGATGACAGCGTTGGGATTCGAACCTCCGATATCCGGACTTACTGCAGCTTCTTGTCGTGGTCCATATTTTACACGCACTGCTATGCCGCAGGGTTCCAACATAGAACATTTTTACTTGGAGCTCATGGGTTGTTTTGAGGTCCATTCTTCGTAGGTTTGTCATCCTGTTGTCCACTTTTTGCTTTTCTAGGGAAACCAGTTCTTCTCTCTTATGCCCCAAAGGGATTTGTTCTTTCATCTTTATGATGTTTTGCAACTGGGACCGATGCCTCGTCCAATTAAATCATCTTCCGTTTTTCTTATTGTAAGGTACTTCTTTGATCTACCTCACAGCCTGCAGATATAGTCACTTCATTCCCGCACTTTGAGTTGGCACCATGTATTCAGAACGAATAGAGCTCTCTTGTTTGATACTTCCTTGGAAGTTCTACTTTCATTCCCTACATTATTGCTGGATTCGATTTTATTATTCAAAGTGGCTATTGGTCGGTAGCATTATGATACAATAATATGTTATTGGTTTTACGTTCCTTTTAATTATTGAGGCTTTTAGAGATTTCGGGGTACCGGAATTTTGCTCCGATAAGAAACTTTAGTGTGCAAGTAAATCTACTGGCATAGCTTCCTCGCATTTGTGCAACGTAAAGGCCCACTAACTGTGCCAGGATTTGATCCTGCAACCTTGGGAACAGGAGGCAAGAACCTTACCGCTGCGCCACGCAGCCAGTCGGGTAGCCCGGATTATTTACATTGTTTAAACATGTCAATCAGACTAATCGTATGCCCCAAACCTTTCTGTTTACACAACATAACAAAATACAGAAATGATGGTATATTGGCTTTCACGGTCCGTGAATTAAAACTCAGCAATTTTTCTAGCTTTATGCCGTGTCTTGTGTGGGTTTTCGCCCAGGAGGTAGCGCACACTTCGCTACTCCTTTGGGTGTCCGGGCGAGGAGCATCAAGAGCCCGCTGATGTCCAGCTTGGTATTCCTGGGCGAAACCCCACACAAGACATGGCATAAACCTAGAAAAATTGCTGAGCTTTAAAGAAATGATGTTTGGGGTACGGTGAGTGGTTCTCCTAAAAAAAATCATGATACTGCAATCAGTTTGTGTTAGGATGTAAACAGTCTGGCACCAGCGTTTCAAGGCTCCGTGTCAACAAATTGAAACCAATTGGACTGGTCCCCTCCTACTTCACAAAACCAGCCTTTTCACTGCTCCCAATACCTTGACCTGGATACCAGCTGGCTACATGCATGTTATATGTTTTCTTGTTTACATTTCTAAGATTTGTTGATGGTTACATACAAAACCAGAATACAAAGTCTCGTCTTCTGGTTCTGGTGTTTAGGCCCAGGCTTGCAGGCGGTGTTGCCGAAAGCGACGCACTCTCTCTCCCGTTTTATCACAAACCATACATATTTTACTATACAGTTTTCACGTATTTATGCGCCTCCTGATCTGGGCTGCCTAGTCATACTCAAACCAAACAAACCTATGTGCATGCAGAGTGTTCAAGGTACGCAGCAGTAACTCTTCTTCTCATGATTGTATGTAAGTAAATTGCGAATACAATCGTCAATAAATTGTTGATGCTAAAGTGAATACCGAAACATAACAGAATGCACTGTGTATACCAATGTCCAGTTCATTGAATTTAATATTGTTTATTAACACTTCCTCATCCATGTAGCATGTTCACTGAAGTGTTTCCTGTATTGTTGTTTTATTGAAGGACTGACGATATCGTGATCATATTAGGATGTGTGTGAAATATACTTTAATTTGGGATGGCAATTTATTCTGTTTATCGGTTTCTGTAACAGATTGATTCAAATAGGTAAATAAATCAAAATGTCAGAAGGGGGCTTAGGCCTAAGTTATTTAATAGTTATTTACTTTAAGCGAATTCTCCCAATAAATGGAAGACGTTAAGCAACTCAATCCACATTTTGTTGGTTCTTCTTGTTGTTCCAATAGGCTTTCATTCTTTCAGAGAAGCCTTGTTTACGTTCTTCCGACCATTTTGTTCTGTATTCTTTTTGTTTTGGTTGCTCTGGTGCAACTTCCCATTTGTTTGAAGGTGTATGAAGGTGCCCCTTTCTGAAATGTCTGAGTTGAACATATGTTTGCGTTTTTAAGGTCCTTTCGAAGTTCTTCTAGCCAAGGTGTTGAGTTTTTGAGTGAGATTATATAATCTATTATCCTTTTCGTCAATCGATTTTCTGATAGTCTAGTGGGATGACCAAAGAATTCCATTTCTTAATATCAATCTCGATGTTTGAATAGTGTTCTGTTGTTTTGATTGATTGTAGCCTGTAACCATCTTGGGTATATCTTGACCCTAAGATTTTCCTAATGATCGCCCTCTCTACTGTACTTTGTTGATTTCTTCAAGTTCTTGTTTATTGTTAAGTGTCCGAGTTTTGAGTGTATTATTATTATTTCATTCGCGTAATTTATATTTAGAGTTAATGAGTAACAAAAATCAAATGTAGTTATTTAATAGCGTCTCCATATTATTATTTAATTTCCATAATTTACATTTATAGTTATCGTACAGTGTAGCGCTGTTTGCTTAAGGCTAATTGAATGAAAAAAACTCATATAATTTGACTTACTTGCAATTCCAGGGCAGAACTCCAGTACACTAGAGTCTCCAAATCAACAGGAGTTGAAAGGGACGTTAAGTATGTACAGTATAGTTATGTAGCCAATTATACATGTAATAGTGAAGAACATAAGACACTTTGAGTATTCTGATTAGAATTGGGAACTGAGGTGTAAGGATAACACAGATCTTGGAATCACCGCTGAGCTACTGAGTCAATGATGTGCACCTTATCTCGCCGAACTCTCAAGACAAAGTGTGGCAATAAATTGGCTGTCAGGACAGAGTTCCTCACCTTTAACTAGAACACAGGGGCCGATATTTTCAACCCTGCATTTAATGCACTCTACAACTCCCTTGCTTAATGATCGATCCTTCAAGCTCACTTACTGATAATATATTACCTTGGATCGTTGCAAAAACAGTTTGAACGGAATGTAATTGAAATAACTAAACTTTATTAAACTGATAAGTATAACAGAAGACACCACTCTGCATACATATTCATAGGCTATGACAGTACATTCAAATATTCTGTGTAATGACGAATGAAAGTGTCTGTTCAATATTAATATTGACTGGCTACACACAATTGGTCCTACGTTAACGTGTTGATCAGCTGAAAAAAAGATTACACACAGGGCATATTAAAAGTTACATGAAAAATACTTCTGAAACTGTTATAATAAAATCTCAATTTAGATTGGACAGAACTTCAGACACGGGGGAGTCCTTGCCACAGAACTTGGCTGCAACAAAGAGGGAGGGTGCAGTGCTGGTAGCGATTTGTTCCGCGGTTAACTTATATTCATCGCGCCACCACACGCTTGCACAGTAATCGAAAGTGTGATACCTAACCGCAAAAACCAAACCACAGGACAGGAAAAAAACATTGTTAAAAGAACCACATTAACTATGAAAACAACAGTGATAACCAAAACCAGTGAAATGCAAGCAAAGCAGAGCATAGGGGTGGTGGGGATCGATGTGGTATTCCACCCCCGCAAGGTCTCTCCCACCTGCACGCCACCCCCGTGCATTGCCACTGGGCCGAGCGGCGGTAGGGAAAAATAAACATGCTGGGGATTTTTTGTTTGAGCCCTGACGGTATTAATATATCTAGCATATAAGCTAATATATGACAAGCTTGGAGGCATTATTATATATCCCCGTGATATACAGCCCGCACGCATTCCGCAAATGGCTTAATTGCTGTCGGCGTATGGTCTTTAGTGGCAGGATTGAAATTAAAAACCTGCTGCATCTGTAATTAATTCATCCCCGTAGTATCATATTATAATATTTAAAGAGAGCCATCGGTTGTTTACCAAGCCTGTATTGTGTTTCAGATTTTGTTTAATTTTTCAAATATCTTGACGAGAAGTAGTGTGCGACAACATACCTGAATAAAATTTATACGATAGCTAGATAGTGAGAAATTCATGTGACGGCGTCAGTTTAAAATATTGCCAGAGACTGGCAGCAGCGGTAATGTTCTCGCGTGCTGCGTCCATGGTTGTAGGATCGAATTATGGAGCAGTCAGTTAGCATATGAAGGTATGCAGATGTGAGGGAATCGTGTCAGTAGATTTACTGGTACGTTGAAGAACCTTTTCAGGGCAAAATTCCAGCACCCTGACATCTCTCTAAAAACAGAGTTCTCTTACTTTCTTCATTAACGAGCGGCGACTCAAACGTTTGGCAGTACCGCGCGCCACATTAACCATTGTTAGCTGCTGACCAATATGATGGTTCTTGAGCAATAGCATGTTTCCTCTATCTCTCCACGTGAACGTTAAAGTCTGTTAACTGCTTGCGTGTGAGGCAAGTGTCAGGTGTCCAGTGTTGCACTGCTGCACGTATTTCTACCCTGTTTCGCTGCTTGTTCTCAATGGCTGCGGTGGAGAGTTGACAACACTGTGCCTCGAGCTGGGAAAGCCTTTGCTCCCCGTAAATATGGAAAGTCGACATATCCGCCCAGCTAGGTTTCAGAAGCGAGCCGCTAGTTAACGAGGAAAGTGAGAGAACTATGAAGGCCGTAGTAGTTCAGAGGGACGTAAAATCATAGCATTATTAGTCTATTATTATGGTAATTATCATATTTATAATGCCAGGGGCTGCATTGCCTCAGGTAGGCTCTCTTATAACGTGGGTTCAAGGATTAATAAAAACTGTGGCAGATGACCTTGGTTTGACTCCCCAAAATAGATATAGCCTCCTAATCAGAATGATAGGAGTTTAATATATGTTTGATTTGCTGTGGTTTTACAGACGCCAGAGTACTGGAATTAGTTCGTCGTTGCTGATTCATTTTGGGGCTTTGCAGAATCTTGGTCGTGTAGCTTCGTGTACTTGTGTGTGTGTAGAATCTGTCTGATGACCAGTGTTATCGTGATGAATATTGCGGTGTGTGTGTATTTGTACTTGAAGCAAGATTTTGGAAAGGAGGTGGTCATAGCCTTAAGTTAGGAACCTCAGAAGTGGGAAACGACAGAACCTAATTCTAGGACAACTGAGATGGGAATCAAATCCACCAACTCTCAGTTTTGCCTTAGGAGGATGATTGGACCCCTTTCCAATCCACAGGCCAGAATTAAATTTATTGGCAGTACCGGGAATCAAACCCAGGACCTCTAGATCCAGACTCTCAATACGTATCCCGAGACCACAGAAATCTTCCCTCTCTTCCAGATGGGAGTTGGTAGCAACTACCAGCTGAAAGTGACTACTGAACCATGAAGGAAGCCCACAGGAAGTTTTGACCTCAGCGTATGGGTCAATTTAATTCCCTTTCCTGAATATTTATTTTGGCTCTGCTTCCAAAAGTAAGGGATTTGGATTAAAATCCCCAAACTAAATATAAACATCCCCTAAACGGGTGTATTTTTATGTAGTCCATCATACTGATGTGTGCAGGCTTTAGAATAAAATAAAATGGGAGTAAGCCGGTTTAGTGGTGAGGCATAAAAAAGCAAATTTTTAACAGAATAACATTCGAGCAGAATAGGCGACCACTAATAACAAAACGCAATGTTCAGTAGAATCATTACAAACGTACATTCTAAATAAATCCGTGTTTTTATGTTCAGATTATATAGAAACAAAAGTATCACTAAGCAAGCTCTGAGACACTAAAAAGTAATCACAATTAAGTCATTCTGCCAACTTGTCAGTGGCGTAGCGTATCGATTATATCGGATATAGGCTATGGCAGAAGAAGAATGTTTAAAGGAAATTGATTTTGTCATTGAATATTTTAAACGAGTATAATATAATACGCTGTGAAAAACGTAATTAAAAGATAATGTGTTGGTATTATTGTTGAATCCAACTGGTATGATAGTGAATACCAAATTATAGTTATTGTTATTTTAAGGAGCTGAACAGCGCGGTCATATACTCAGCTGTTGAACCTCTTCAGGCCCCGACCTTTCAGACCTTCACTGTCCAATATTTGTAACAGCAACAGTTGGTATTTTGTGAAATATGACCTGTATTACTACCCGTAAAGAGCCTCCGTGGCTTAGGCGGCAGCATGCCGGCCTCTCACCGCTGGGTCCGTGGTTCAAATCCCGGTCACTCCATGTGAGATCTGTGCTGGACAAAACGGAGGCAGACAGGTTTTTCTCCGGGTACTCCGGTTTTCCCTGTTCAAAATTTCATTCCAGCAACACTCTCCACTATCATTTCATTTCACCTGTCATTCATTTAATCATTGCCCCAGAGGAGTGCGTCAGGCCTCGGCAGCCGGCACAGTTCATATCCTCGCCGCCGCTAGATGGGGGCTTCATTCATTCCATTCCTGACCCGGTCGGAGACTGGAAGCAGGCTGTGGATTTTCATTTCATTTCTACCCGTAAACATTCCCATTTCTTTGGGGTCGGGAATGACATGTTATTTCTGAGTGGGGTGAGGATTTACGGCCGTATGCCCTTCTCGACGCCTGACTTATTAAAGGTGTCATTTAGAGGTACTGAATGTAAATCGGCAAGAAGTAGAAAGTATCTTTACGGGCGCGCTGGAGTTGGTATGATAAATCATGAAGAACCATTTCAAGGATATCCGATGGTGAGGTTGGGAACCTATAAACTTGGGACCTAGCATATTAGCGCATTTGGAAATTGAGATGTGCAATCTTAATATTTTGTTTTGAGTGCGCCTTTTGTCTTTAAATATATATTATTGCGCCATTAGAAATCCATGAAGAAGAAAATCCCAAACACAAATTTTGTCTTTGGTTCGAAGAGGTTAAGGTGAAAACTAGAGTTAAACTGAAGAGTTCAATGAAATTTTCGAATTCAGCAGTCACGAATTAAATGAGATTGTCTGATCTCGTTTCCATTACATTTCGCATGTTAATCAGTGTAATAACGTGGCAGTGTGTGTAATCTTACCAATAATTGGGCTGATACTGAGAAAGTTCCTCTGCAACTAGAAATACGATACCATCATAGGATTTATCTCTGATGCTTGGGGGAAGAATGAAGTCTTTCTGTATGAGCGCCAGGATTCAATCCTAATTTCTCTGAACATTGCAGCCAAATCGTCTTCCGTTTCTCTTCTTCGTATTTCTTTTCTAGAACTGCGGCAGTGGGTTCTGGAGGGTTAATGTAAATGCATTCTTTCCAAAGATATGAAAGGACTCCTTTATTCGGTGGTTGTATACATCTCGTGTTTAAACTGTACACCCTTGGAGGTAAACAGTGGAGCGTCCCGGAGGAATAGAGCCGTGACGTCATTCGCGGATAATCTGGCCAGAACGTCACGTTACAGTTTTCAAATTAAATTAAAGTTAGAAGCTGACGAGGATATCAGAGAGCAGCACGGACTCGCTTCATGATAAGTCTGTTCCGCTCTGCTTTAGCTCACTCGCTGGCTAATATGCCAAGCCGACCTACCGTTATGCCGGAACTGCATACAGCCTGCTCCAAAACAACGTGAGTGAGAATTTGTCCCCTGGCTCAAATAAGGTGCATACTCAGAACTATTTTGGA
Organism: Meconema thalassinum; assembly: GCA_946902985.2. NCBI lineage: Eukaryota > Metazoa > Arthropoda > Insecta > Orthoptera > Tettigoniidae > Meconema > Meconema thalassinum. Next base: position 490,418,365 of record OX336390.1, on the reverse strand, counting down.
TATAACAAACAAATTGGTTAGGAGAAATAACATGATGAGTGCATGTTCACACTCTTAAGTGTAATAACAATAATAATAACGCAGCGGAATGCCTCACCATGTACAAGAAAGGCCTGGTAGAAAAAATGGAGATCAAGGAAAGAAAGATCTTGAGGAAAATTCTTGGCCCGATTAAAGACAACGGTGAATATAGACGACGGCATAACTATGAGCTGTATATTCATGTCCAGAAGATCTCTGATGTAATGAGGAAAAGGAGGATTGCATTTTATGGTCACTTGCTTAGAATGAAACCCACACGATTGACGAACCGGATCTTTAACTATTTTAAAAACAAGTAGTTCCGTGAAGAACTATACAGCCTATTTTCATATATCCTACTTATATTAATTGCCACTATCAACATACACAATTTCAGTTTGATTGCCGTAATAGATTCGTAGATATTGAGAACCGACTAAATATTTCGGATGGTCGCCATGTTGGATTTTATATATGTAGGTCCTAGACTTATGTACTGTTACATGCAGATTATTGTGAACGTGTAGTATTCAAACTTCAATCGCATAATTAGGACACAAGAAAAAACAAGGAGATTTAAAAAAATTCACAGCTGCCATCTTGAGGTTATGGAAACAATTGAAATAAATTAGATGCCAGTGGATTAACATTCGGATAAAGATTTACTGTACCAAGTTTCACTGCACGCGGATGGTTAAATTGCGAGAAACGTCCATGTGAATATTTATAATTCGCGTCACCGCCATGTTGGATTTGTGATCACCAGGTTATTTAAAGTCCTATAGGTGAACTTAAGTTCATAGCCCCTATGAACATTAAAAAATTTAGTTTGATTGCTAAAATAGATTCGTAGATATTCAGTATCGTCTAAATATTTCGGATGGTCGCCATGTTGGATTGTTAAATGTATAGGCCATGGAGTCATGTAGCATTAAAGGATAATTATTGCGTAGGTTCATTATTCAAACTTTCACTTCGATCGCGTGACTACATCACAAGAAATAAAAAAATAATTTTAAAATTCGCACTGCCGCCATCTTGAGGTTATGTAAACAATTGAACAAAATTAGATACCAGTGGATTACAATGTGTATAAATATTTCCTGTACCAGGTTTCAGTGCGCTTGGAACATTAAATCGCGAGAAAGGTCTATTTAAAATGTTCAAATTCGCTTGGCCGCCATGTTCGTTTTGTAGTTAACCGGTTTTTGAAAATCTTATAGATGGACTTCCAGTAGTGCCCTTTATGTCCGTACAAAATTTCAGGGAGATACCGCTAATAGTTTCAGAGATATAGAATGTCGGTGAAATATTTCGCACATCTGCCATCTTGTGATTATGTAAACAATTGAACGAAGTTAGATGTCGGTGCATTACAATGTATATAAACATATACTGTACCAAGTTTCATTGTGTTTGGTTGGTCAAATCGCGAGAAACATCTATTTAAAAGTCGCAAATTCGCTTGGCCGCCATGTTGGTTTTGTAGTTACCAGGTTTTCAAAAGTCACATAAGTGAACTTATAGTAGTTCCCTCTATCACCACGGTCCGGGTTCGATTCCCGGTCACTGCATGTGAGATTTTCGATGTGAAATGCCATGTCCTGTGGTTCGGATTCCACGTAAAACGGAGGTCCCGTGGCTTATGATCGCGAGATTAACGGTCACGTTAAACTACAAGCTTCCTTCCTCTATCACCATAGAAAATGTCAGGGTAATATCGGTAATAGTTTCGGAGATATTGAATGCTGGTGAAATATTTCGCACAGTCGCCATGTTGGATTGGTGAGTCGTAACAAAATTTGAAGGGCACGGTCGAGGTCGCCGGGAATAGAGCTATGAACTCTCCGAGTTTCATTGAAATCGCTCTTGCCGTTTAGATTTTATTAGGGGGGGGGACACACACACGAATCACACACACACACACACACACGGACAAAAGGTGATCTCATAAGCCTATTTTTTCAAAATTGAAAATAGGCTAATAAGAAGACCAAGCCAGCCTGGTTCGAAGAGGTGGAAAGTGACCTGCAAGAGATGGAAATTACCTGTGGGGATATTCAAGAACGCCATCCCCTCAGGAAGAAACTACACGACCACCAGGGTTTTGAAGAAAAACCGAAGTTGAAGACGGGAAAGATGTGGGCGGAAGAAAGAAAAGAGCAACACCGGCAACGTATGAAGGAAGACTGGGCAAAGATCAAAGCCCAGAGAAGCCAGTTGAAATAACGTGGTCCTTAGTTGGCCGATACGATTAAAGAAGAAAGAAGAAAAGGATTAAAAGGAAAACTACAGACTTGTACACAGTAATTAATAAGTTCACTGATACCGTGCGTAAGAGACGATTGAAATGTTATGGTCACATCTGCAGAATGGACAACACCAGATATGAAAAAAAAAACTGCGTGATATAATTAATTCAAAGAAGGTCAAAATCAGTTGGTTAGAAGAAATCAAACAGGACGTAAAGGAAATAAACATTACAGAATATATCTTCATGAATCGCAAGACCTTTGGAACTCTGGTTACAAATCACTCTTTCTACGAAAAAGCTAAAAAGGCCACTGCAAAAATGGACGGAAGAACGTAAGAAGGGGCATAGCGAGTTCATGAGGAGATTTTGGGAGGAGAAGAGGAAAACACTATCAACCCGAGTCAACAAGTTCAAACACGCACCCTAAGTGGGCAAAACGAAGAATGCATAATAATAATAATAATAATAATAATAATAATAATAATAATAATAATAATAATAATATAGACTGGCTGCATGGCTAAGAAATAACGTTCTCACCTGCTGAGTCCAAGATAGCGGTATCGAATCCCGGGACAGTCACCTGGCATTTGAGGGTGCTTAAATATGAGGGAGCCGTGTCAGAAGATTTACTGGCACGTTTAAGATCCCCTTCGGGGCAAAATTCCGGCACCCCGGCGTATCTAAAAGTCATAGTAGATATAAAGGACGTAAAACCTATAACATTATATAATACTAATAATAATAATAAGCTACTGGCGCGATTCTCACCAAATGCTAGGTCAGCGCTGAAGGGTGAAACGTGCCAGCTGGCGAGGTCTAACACACGTCACGGGCGGGGGCGATTAAAATTGAATGATGGGAGTAATAAGTTAGTGGAATTGAATTGCCTAGAGAAACCGGATAGCCTGGTAGAAACGTGTGTCATCTACTTCCCGGTGTAGTGGCTAGCATTTTTGACTGTTATCCCGGAGGTCCAAGAAATGTAATACTGGTCAGAGAGCTGGGACGGGGTCCACTCAGCTTCGTGAGGCAAAACTGAGAAGAGGTGGGTTCGATTTCCAACTCAACCATTCTGGAAGTGGTTTTCCGTGTCTTCTCACTTCTACTCCAGGCAAATGCTGGAATAGATCAAACCTAACACCACGGCCGGCTCCTTCCCAATCGTCATCTGAATTACAAATGCACATACTACTACAGACACCACAATAGCATAGGTAATAAGACAAATTGCACACACAACCAAGTATATGGGGATAAGTGACCAGAATATCGGAAAGCTCCTAAATCTATCAACAACTAAGCTTGCCTCACCTCCACTTTGCACTGTATAAGTTTTTCATTCACAGACAATGTTTGAATCAGGGATGCAGTGATATGAGTCGCACATCTAGCCACGGAGGTTTCTTTCATTAAATATTTTGATAATTAAATCAATAATAATAATAATAACAATAATAATAATAATAATAATAATAATGAAACAACTCAAGCTCAAGATAATATCCAACAGAACCTTTGAGAGTTTCTACTCTCTTTGAAAAAAAAAAGTATATGTAATTTTCAAACACGAAGTAACTCCGTCTATTTTGGAAGCCTAAATATAATTCATTGAATTCTGCTGAAGTTACATTGTACACATCTCCATTCCAGGTAGATCGACAAGCCAGCCAGACTCAATCATATCGCCAAAGTGTCCGCAGCAGACATGCCAACACCGTTGATTGGGTTGCCTACCCAGCAGGAGTGTGAGCCGCGCCAGATGGGACATGTGATACGACGGCATACACAGTACATATTTGCATGCCGTGACGGATACTCCTAACATCGGAGTAAATATTTCAATAGCCTTAATTGTATTGACGAAACACGTTGCAGGCCTGGCGCCGACCAGCCTACTGGAGTGAGACCTCCCTGTGTTTCTCCCGGCTTGGAGATGAATGTTGGAACTTGTTGGAGACGACGGCAGTTTCTCTTCCAGATCACCTCCACTTCTTCTTTCTTCGTTACCCTTGGGAGAACTCCTTACTTTCCTCTTCACACTCCATCATGCAAGTTGCCCGTATAAATCAAAACCCATCATCTCAGGCTACTTTCCTCCGAATAAAACATTATTTTTATATACTCATCTAGTGCCATTCTTTAGAAGCAAGTATTTACTGGCCTCAGGTAACTATACTTGAAAGATATGCTCTGAAAGGTTATTGCTTAAAATCCTACAATGCACAGGTTAGATTCAGTAGTGTGGCTACATCGACAAGAGAATAACGCTCATGATGTTTAGGTTAAGTGTCATTACATTTATTATCTCGACAATACTTTTCTCCTTGCAATTTTGTTGCATTTGGAACAGACAAAAACGATCCGTAAGTCTAGTAGTTAGTTAGTGTTTGTTGTTTTAAGGGGCGGAAGTACGAGGTCATCTGTCCCTAATCCTTAAGTCTATCGTTTGGTTACGTTTTGATGCCTACCTGTTAGTACTATATGATTTCTTTAACTAAATTGGAAATGTACCGTAGCGCTTTTGATGAGATATTCATTTACAGATAGTGTGATTTTAGGAAAGATTCCCAGCTATATAATGAGTGAAAAGGCAGCGGCATGGCCACACAATACGCTGGATGCTGTGATACCTTCGAAGTTAAGAAACATTGAATGCAGTAACAACTTGGGTAGGTGACCGGTTCAGGGATACCACGTGCTGTCGGCAGGGGAAGACAAGGCGGAACACAAAGTAAATGGCCACCGAACTGCAAGTAAACTCAGGACTGCCACTTCAAAGGTGAAAACAAGCCTCAGAATAGAAAACTGTTCTTCATCTTCATCTTCTTGTGTATGAGGGCAGAATGAGACTGAAATATTTATATACTTTCAATTTCGTTGTTGTTGTTGTTGTTGTTGTTGTTGTTGTAGTTATCGTTATCGTTGTTTCATTTTAAGACTTGAACATCCTAGTCCTTTCTACCCCGTGAACTTGGGTGGGTGTTGTCTCTAATTTAATTCTAGTCTGAGCGTTGGAACAGGTTACACAGCCTCACGACGAAAAAAATGAGGAGCGGAGGGTTCAATTTTATCTCAGCTTTCCTAGAAATGTCTAACCATGGTTTTCGAATTTTACTCCAGTAATTGCTGAGATAGTTCCTACCATAAGGCCGCACCCGTCTCCATGCAATCCCTAGCCTCGCTTACAAATACAAACTTTCCTGCAGGCATTACCGTGGCACAGGTTATCAGACATATTCCACACACATGTAAGTAGCACGGAGATGCATGACAAAGATGTCACAAAGCCCCTAAATGAATCAACAACAAAATAAAACATGATGAGATATCAGATCTAACATGAGTGGCATTTTCAATATAATATATGAAGTGAAGTTCCTAAAACTATTAAGACAGAAAAAAATGACATTAATATTAAACGGGTGCAAACACATTTGCCGTTGAAAAATCAAATGTTTTAAATATCCGTATTGATAGTAGAATTAAATGTTTAAATTTATACGCCAAATCAATACTCAAAACATATATAATTTTTATATATAGGACATGTTTCGACCTTCAATGAGGTCATCTTCAGCTAAAAAATGAAAATCAATTAAGAATTAAACCAAAAAAGTATCTATGTATTTAAATCTAAATAAGAAATGAAATGTTAATTTCAATTTTATCATTAACATTTCTTTTTTAGATTTAAGTACATATATACTTTTTTGGTTTAATTCTTAATTGATTTTCATTTTTTAGCTGAAGATGACCTCATTGAAGGTCGAAATATGTTGTATATATAAAAAAATTATATGTGTTGAGTATTGATTTGGCGTATAATTTTAAACATTTAATTAAACGGGTATTCTCATGTTTTAATGTAGAAGAAGGGTCAGTTTACTACCTTTTGATGGATGCAGTATTTCTGTATTTGTGTGTTGGCACAGGCTGGAGTAAAATGTAGCTTTTCACCGATGTCTCAGTCTCATTCATGGCTGTGATTGTATGGAAGCTATTGGGGTAAGGGTGGTGCTTAGTAATGACATTCAGGATGCTGTGAAAATTTCTACTCATAGGGTCAGTGCTGTTATTCTGACTCAGGGAGGAAAGGAATGGCAAACTACCTTACTCCTCATCTTGCCTTGTACGCCTCATTTTAGTGCTGGCTTGGGGTTTGTGGGTTTCTTTCACATAACCTATGATGGCGCCTTATGGGAATCCAACCGACCTCCGGGCTAACTGCCTAACAGACAGAATGTAGAAGATAATAGCTTTAAGTGTTGACTCTCTTTAAAACCACCCGTATTCAGAATGATTTTTGAATACCGCGTATCTTGTTAGCTGCTTCTGAATGGGTGATTGTGGCATAGAGAGAGGAACTGGCATAAGGAAGCTAAGAATCGCTGATATTATGGTTGACTTGATATGAAATGGATTAATATCGCAAAATAATGTAATATTCAGACAGGAATCTCAGTTACAAAGCTAATGGAGATGATGTAGCACTGTTTGAGAATGCTAGTCAGCGAGCGTGGGCCCATACATCGTGTGAGTAGCGCTGAATAACAATACAGTGTTCATGTGGACTGGGGACAAGGCGCCCACTGTCCGACCAGTAACAATGTAGCTATTAGCGGATGTGTGGTAAACATAGGTCGTCCTCAATGAAGCCTTTGTATCTCGTAGCACCGGAAAATACTCGACTTCCTCTCCTATGCAGGTAACACGTATTCTGTTCCTCCCACACGCGTGCAATCCACACCACAACAGCAAAGGGGAGCTGCAAGATCCTGGGTTAGTATCACCAGCACTGACAGTGGCCGTGTAGTGAGCGGTTTCTCCTTAGGAATTTAAATTCCTACTTCACGATGGTTGATTGGTTCCTCAGTTTAGGGGCTGCGACAACGCGGTCATGTAGCCCCGTGTACTTTGGGCGTGTGTAGAATCTGTCTGATAACCGGTGTTAATTGTGATGGCTGTATTAGTGTGTGTTATCTGCCAACGACCAATTTCAAGTAGTTCCTACTTTTGCGGTCAAATGTTACCGTCAACGACATCTAGCAGAGAACTTGGCTACTAGATGCCACCACGACCGGCACCTGGCGGAAAACGTTGGAACTAATAGAGCGTTAATCAAATCTAACCTACACATTTATCTTCACACAATTGTAGTTAGAGGAAGTGCCATAAATCGATGACATGGGCCCCCCGGCTTTACTTACCTTACGAAGGAAGGCATACTGAGGGATTTTTAACGCTCTTAAAAAATCTAACGACCTCGGTCGGGTTTGAACCCACGATCTTGGACATAGAAGCTCAGCATGTTACCAACTACGCCACCGAAGCCGCCCTTTACGATGGTATATTATTCCAAGTTCCGGGACAGTTACCCCAATCATGATCCTAATAATTTACAGTTAGTCACATACACAGGCAACAGGTTATCAGACGAATTCCTAAGTGCATGGTGTTGATGTCCAAACCCGAGAACAACATCCCTGAAAAGTGAGTGAATCAGTCGGCTGTAAATTATATCAGATCTATCATGAATGGAATTTTCATTTTAATATATGAAGTATATTTCCTAAAACAAATTTTCAGGCAAATGACATTAATATTAAAAAGGCATTCTCCCGTTTTAATGTGGTTGCAGCCAATATTACATTAATAAAATAAAATTTTAATTTTACAATTTTTGATCCTTTGCAACGTTCAATACTACAGATTCTTTACAATTAATGTTGAATAATATTCACCTATGGCCGCAGAATTTCAATTATTTTGAGTCATTTCTTGTTTTCGTAATATCTTTGAGCTAACAGGGTTCACAGTATGTTTCGTGAAAGAAATATATCCCACTTATTAGGCATTACTTCAAAATATTGTTGATCAGACAATATCCACTTGCCACTGCATAGAAAGAAAGAGATATAGCCTACCGTATATTAATTTGCCCATGATTATTTCTCCACTGGCTGCAAGATAGCACGATCTAATCCCGGCGCAGTCAGTTGGCATTTGAGGGAGCGCAAATGCGAGAGAGCCATGCCAGTAGATTTACTGGCACGTTAAAGATCCCCTTCGGGGCACAATTTTGGCACCCCGGCGTCTCTAAAAGCCGCAGTAGTTAAAAGGGACGTAAAACCACTACTTAACAGAGTTTTATTCACAAAGTAATACAAAACTGTGGCTGCTTGGGCTCCCCAAGATGCCTTATGGCACAGTATACCCCTCAATCCTTGTTAGGACAATTCATTAAACATTCTTTTTTACAATTTTAAATCGAGTGTTATTTTCTTATCAGAAATGTCAGGTGTTGACACTCTTGTAAATATGGTGCTGCAATATGGCCACAGAGTCAGCAATGATGCCCTCAGCAAGAGTGATCAGGTGACTCCTTTCTATGCCGAGCTTCTAGAACAGTTCCATAACTTCTCGATAGATAGTGCCCCTGGCACCAATCAGCATTCCTCGCACATTGAAGGTGTGATTTCTGTACCTATCTCCGTATTTCTCCCGAAAGTACGGAACTCAATCTTCATAGATGGCTTTTTAGCCTATTTTCAATTTTGAAAAAAAAAAAAAAAGATGAGATCACCTTTTGTCCGTGTGTGTGTGTGTGTGTGTGTGTGAGGTTTGTGTGTGTGTGTGTCCCTAATAAAATCTAAAGGGCTGGAGCGATTACAATGAAACTCGGTAAGTTCATAGCGCTATTCCCGGTGACCTCGACCGTGCCCTTCAAATTTTGTTACGTCTCACCAATCCAACATGGCGGCTGTGTGAAATATTTCACTAGCATTCAATATCTCCGAAACTATTACATATATCGCCCTGAAATTGTGTATTGTGATAAAGGGCACTACTAAAAGTTCACCTATGAGACTTTCAAAAACCTGGTGACTACAAAACCAACATGGCGGCCAAGCGAAGTTGAGACTTTTAAATAGACTTTTCTCGCGATTTAACTATTCAAACGTAATGAAACTTGGTAGAGCAATTGTTTATACACATTGTAATGCACTGGAGTCTAATTTAGTTCAATTGTTTACATAACCTCAAAATGGTGGCTGTGCGAAATATTTCACTGACATTCTATATCTCGGAAACTATTACAGATATCACCCTGAAATTTTGTACGGTGATAAAGGGTACTGATAAAAGTTTACCTATGTATATTTCATAAACCTGTAAAGTACAAAACGAACATGGCGACCAAGCGAATTTGAAATATTTTAATAGACTTTTCTCGTGATTTTACTCTCTGAGCGCCGTGAAATGTGGTACAGTAAATGATTTTGCAGTTTGTAATGCACTGCCATCTAATTTAATTCAATTGTTTACATAACCTCAAGATGGCGGCTGTGCGAAATTTTAAAATTAAGTTTTTATTTCTTGTGTCGTAATTATGCGATCGAATTGAAAGTTTGAATAATGAACCTAGGCAATAATTGTCCTTGAATGGTACATAACTCTATGGCCTATACATATAACAATCCTAAATGGCGAGCTTCCGAAATATTTAGACGGTTCTCAATATCTATGAATCTTTTACAGCAACCAAACTGAAATTTTTAATGTTCATAGAGACTATGAACATATGTTCACCAATAGGACTTTCAGTAACCTGGTGAGCACAAATCCAACATGGCGGTGACGCGAAGTATAAATATTTAAATGGACGTTTCTCTCGAATTAACTATCCGAGTGCCGTGAAACGTTGCACATTAAATGCTTATACAAATGTTGATCCACTGGCATCTAATTTATTTCAATTGTTTGCATAATCACAAGATGTCTGCTGTGCGTAATTTTAAAATCTCGTTTTTACTTCTTGTTTTCTAATCATGCGATTGAAGTTTGTATACCCCACGTACACAATAATCTTAATGTAATAGTACAAAAATAAAAATCCAACCTGGCGACCATCTGAAATATTTAGACGGTTCTCAATATCTACGAATCTGTTACAGCAATTAAACTGAAATTTTGTATGCAGATAGAGGCAATTAACATGAGTAGGATATATGAAAATAGGCTGTATAGTTCTTCACGGAACAACTTTTTTCTTCTGGTCAACCTCTTTTGCCTGATCTGGTGCATTCTTCTCAAACGGAATGGATGGATCTAGAATATAGGCTTCATTGGATGTTATATTAAATGCAACAATGTCCACGAAACGGTTTCTCCCTTGAGTATTAATCATTAATAAAACACCATTAGTAGTCTATTTATTAAATGTATAGACTACACGTTAGTCAATAAATAGTGAAATATAATATATTATACCAGTTTCGGCCACATTTTGGCCCTCTTTAGTAACCGTCTTATAAAATTAATTAAAACTAATTAAATTACAGCCGGCCCCATGGTGTTGGGGTAGCACGCCTGCCTCTCACCCGGAGGCCCCGGGTTCGATTCCCGGCTCCGTCAGAGATTTTAGAAACTGACGCGAGGGCTGGAATGGGTCGCACTCAGGCTCGCGAGAACAATTGAGTAGCTGTCTGACAGTGAGGCAGCGACTCGATCACGAAAACCAAGATTAACGGCCGAGGGGACCGGATGCGCTGATCACGTGTCACGCCAATATCGGCAGGCCAATTGGCTGGGCAGCGGTCGCTTGGTAGGCCTAGGCCCTTCATGGGCTGTAGTGCCAGGGATTATTAATAATTGAATTTGAGCAATGTAATATTGTATCTACAGTAAGAAAGGAGGGGCATATTACTGCGATGTTCTGCCCCTGCTAACAGCAATAACTAACTCTGTGCAATTAAATGTCCAAATTCATATTTGGAACACCCCTTGTAGACTAGAAATTACTTAATTTCCTTACTTATTAACAACTAGCAACCCGCCCCGGCTTCGCCCGGGAAGTTATGAATGCATTACGTGATAAGCACATTTATTTTCGATGTCAATGCACTACGACCTATATCCGTTTTACGTCTCAGCATGATGGGTTAAAATCAATGACTGGACTATTAATTATAATATCATGGAAATGCATGTGCAATGAATTCTTGTCAGACGTAATTTAAGAATGACGAGGTGCATGAAACTCAAATCCCCCTTCCGTCCAATCTAAAAACTCTTATAGTAGGCGATGTATTGAAGATAGAGATATGCCCTCTCGGCATTTTTTTTAGAACGTTTCAAGCTGAACAATTCTTACACTCACAGTATATTGATATTTTTAACGGTTTGCCCAGCGTAAGCTTAAAAAGCGCACAGACGCCAGGTTTTTATTTCCGCTTTTTCACTGAAATCGTTACTGATTGATCATAAATAAATTATTTTCTACAAAAACCTTCCAGGAGATATCCTTTACAGAATGGTGAAAACCACACCAAAATCCATCCAGTGGTTCTCGAGATTACCCATGACATCCACGAATCGGGGATTTTGTTTTATACTAAGTAGAGATTATACGCCAATCAGTATAATTTAATATCATATAATCCCTCTTCCGTCCAATCTTAAATTGACTGTGAATTTTGGGGAACGAAAAGTTCACAGGCGTAATGAGAGTTGCACTTCCAGGGAATGGCGAGGTGAATGAAACTCAAATCCCCCTTTCCGTCTAATATTAACTTGACTGTGTTTCACAGGCGAAATGAAGAAAACCCGAGTTGCACTTCCAGGGAAACTCCAAACACAACCATCCTTCTCAGAAGTCTGAACTCACACGACTCATCGGTTTGCTGCTGGCTGTATCTGGGGCAATAGGTTCACCCGCTAGCTAGGCTGTAACAGGGATGATAGACTCGCCCTTAGCTAGCTCGTAAACTGTCGACTCAATAGTTGAATGGACATGGTTGGAAGAAATTAAAACAAAAAACACTTATAGTGCGCGATGTATTGAAGATAGACATATGCTCTCGCGGACTTTTTTGTAGAACTTTTCATGCTGAACAATTCTTACACTCATAGTATTTAGATATTTTTAACGGTTTGCCCAGCGTAAGCTTACAAAGCGCTCGGACGCCAGGTTTTTTTCTTCGACTTTTTCATTGAAATCGTTACTGCTTGACTTCCTTTGATCATAAATAAATTATTTTCTACATAAATCATCCTTGATATATCCTTTACAGAATGGTGAAAACCGCATCAAAATCCATTCATCGGTTCTCGAGTTTTCCCGTAACATCCAAGAATCGGGGACTTTGTTTTATACTAAGTAGAGATAGAGATATATGTATCCATATGGAAGTCTTATTATAGTTAACATGACAAATAATGTGAACAGACACCCAGTATGGGGTGTCTGTGTGTCTGAATTTACCACAGTGAGTGCTCATGGTAGTGACCACATTTCTGCTCGTGGAGACGTAACTCGACTACAACATGAAACAGCTGGCACATTGCGAAATGGAAGTGGCAGTTCGCAGCTGTTCTAGTCACTGGAGCTAGGCATGGACCACCAACTCAACAAAACCACAGCTGAGCACGCAACAAGACATGAAAATACAAAATGCACTACATTTTAGAATGCGTCGCAATATTGTACAGCAATTATCTGCAAGTCCATAAACCAGTACAACCTCCTTATGATTCGTGATTACTAGATTCAGTACTGTAACTACAGTGGGGGGGTTGGGTGATCAGGGCGATGAATCTACCCAGCGACCAGCACCCCAGACCCAAATAATAAAATAATATGAAATATGTTTAAGTTTTTAATTTTGAGTACAATCAATCTTCGGATTCAAGTTCAGGATGTAGGTTTATACTTAGGCCTACTAGTTTTGAAGCATTTATTTTAACTCGTGTAATTTTTTAACTTAACACTTATTGAATGAGGAAATTGGTCAGTCACTCAGTTAGCTAGAGCGATGGCGGTGAGAAGTTGGTTGGTTGGTTCCTCAGTTTAGGGGATGCAACAACGTGGGCATGCAGTCCAGTGTACTTTCGGTGTGTGTAGAATCTGTCTGATAACCGGTGTTAATTGTGATGACTGTATTAGTGTGTGTTATCTGTTTTCATTTCAAGTAAGGACTGCAGACATTTAATTTTCAAGTAGTTCCAACGTTTGCTACCAAACGCCACTGTCAACGACCAACTAATTCTGAACTTGGTTTCTAGATGCCTCCTGGCAACGAACGTTGGAACCTAAGAGCGTTAGTCCAATCTAGCCTATAATTTAGCTTCACACAAGTGTAATTAGTGGAAGGTTCTTTATCATGTCATAAATCTATCACATGGGACCGCCGGCTTTACTTCCCCTCCAAAGGAAGGCATACTGAGGGATTTTTAACGCTCTTAAAAATCCGACGACTTCGGCCTGGTTTGAACCCATGACCTTGGGCATAGAAGCTCAGCATGTTACCTCACAGAAGCCGCCAGCAGTGAGAAGGGTGTGGCACTATCCTCATCCTTTTTCTCAAAAATACACCACTTGTCAGTTGCCATTCCGTTAGTATCCGAGTGTAAGCGTCATTTTGGAAAGTGAATAGTAATGTGTTTGCTTGTATTGCTGTTTAAGTTAAACTTTAGTTGGAAACTGTAGTTTATTCAATGTTCGGGGAATAGAAGGGGCGAGATGATTTAACGAAGAAAACTGGACTTTATAATTTAATATCAACAATTTCGAGCACTTACACATGGATAATTGCAAATGCAACGTATCAAGTACGTTGTCAGAAGAACGGGATCCATCTAAAGATACCATGCATCGCCAGATTAAGAAACTTGGAAAATCAAACGGAAGCTGTATATCTGTACCTCATGAATTGACCCCTGAACAGGCTCAATGTTGAGTGGATATCTGTCGTCAGCTTATCGGTAACCCCATAGATCAGGCTGTTCCAGCCGAGCAACTCGCCCATGAGCAGCGGAGTACTCGCCGCCTTACGTGAGTAAACCTGCAACATGCAATACAGCTCTGCTGTGGGGGGGGGGCTGCCGTCACTTCGCGGTGTATACATCAAGACTGGCTGGAAGTGCATGGACTTCTACTATGACCTTCGTCCAAATACGCATTGGCTATCACCCCCAGTCCCTGTCCAACCGTGCTCCGAGCATTACTGCTGAGTACTCGCGTGTACTCACTCAAACTCGTGGATTTGGAACAGCCTGCCATAGATGATATATTTATCTGGACAATTGTCACATGTGATGTAAAATGGGTCTATTACTGCAACGCTGACGCCTCGAAATAGTGGCTCAGTCCCCGTCAACCTGCTTATGTCATAATTGAAAAGGATCGGTTCGACCCCAAAGTTAAGTGTGTCTGGTGGAATCTGGAAGGAGTGATTCACTGCGAGTTTGTTCCAAAGGGGCTTGCAGTTAATGCGGATCTTTACTCTTAACAACTGGAACGAGTTCATGAAATTTTGAGACGGAGATACCCAGCATTAGTTAACCAGAATAGAGTTCTCTTGAAACAGAACAGTGCGATACTTCATACTGCACGAACGAACATGGCAAAAATTCAGGAATTTGGAGGAGTCGAACTACCACATGCAGCATACAGCCCTGATCTTGCGTCTTCAGATTACCGTATTTTTAGCCTATTTTCATTTATGAAAAAATAGGCTTATGAGATCACCTTTTGACCGTGTGTCTGTCTGTGTGTGCGTGTGTGATGGTGTGTGTCCCCCTAATAACTTCTAAATAGCTGGAGCGATTTCAATGAATCTCGGTAAGTTCATAGCACTATTTGGGCCGACCCCGAAAGTGCCCTTCAAATTTTGTTACGTCTCACCAATCCAACATGGCGGCTGTGCGAAATATTTCACCTGCATTCAATATCTCCGAACCTATTACTAATATCACCCTGGAATTATGTACGATGATAAAGGGAACTACTAGAAGTTCACCTATGTGACATTTGAAAACCTGGTAACTACAAAACCAACATGGCGGCCAAGCGAAGTTGCAACTTTTAAATAGACGTTTCTCGCGACTTAACCAACCAAACGCAATAAAACTTGGTACAGTATATTTTATACACATTGTAATGCACCGTCAATTGTTTACATAACCCCAAGATGGCGGCCGTGCGAAAAATTTCACCGGCATTCTATATCTCTGAAACTATTAACGGTATCACCCTGAAATTTTGTACGGAGATAAAGGGCACTACTGGAGGTTCATCTGTAAGACTTCCAAAAACCGGTTAACTACAAAACGAATATGGCGGCCAAGCGAATTTGAAAATTTTAAATAGACCTTTCTCGCGATTTAATGATCCATACGCAATGAAACTTGGTACAGGAAATGTTTATACACATTGTAATGCACTGGTATCTAATTTATTTCAATTGTTTACATAACTTCAAGATGGCGGCTGTGCGAATTTTAAAGTTAAGTTTCTATTTCTTGTGTCGCAATCATGCGATCGAAGTGAAAGTTTGAATAATGAACCTACGCAATAATGTTCCTTTAATGGTACATGATTCTATGGCCTATACATATAACAATCCAACATGGCGACCATCCGAAATATTTAGATGGATCTCAATATCTACGAATCTATTACATCAATCAAACTGAGCTATGCACATAAGTTCACCAAGTCTTTCAATAACCTGGTGATCACAAATCCAACACGGCGGCGACGCGAAGTATAAATATTCACATGGTTGTTTATCGCAATTTAACCATCCGAGTGCAGTGACACTTGGTACAGTAAATTCTTATACAAATGTTAATCCACTGGCATCTTATTAGCCTATTTTCAATTTTGAAAAAATAGGCTTATGAGATCACCTTTTGTCCGTGTGTGTGTGTGAGGTGTGTGTGTGTCCCCCCTAATAAAATCTAAACGGCTGGAGCGATTTCAATAAAGCTCGGTAAGTTCATAGCACTATTCCCGGCGACTTCGACCGTGCCCTCCAAATTTTGTTACGTCTCACCAATCCAACATGGCGGCTGTGCGAAATATTTCACTAGCATTCAATATCTCCGAAACTATTACCGATATCGCTCTGAAATTGTGTACGGTGATAAAAGGCACTACTAGAATTTCACCTATGAGACTTTCAAAAACCTGGTGACTACAAAACCAACATGGCGGTCAAGCGAAATTGAGACTTTTAAATAGACATTTCTCGCGATTTAACTATCCAAACGTAATGAAACTTGGTACAGCAAATGTTTATACACATTGTAATGCATTGGAGTCTAATTTAGTTCAATTGTTTCCATAACCTCAAAATGGCGGCTGTGCGAAATATTTCACTGACATTCTATATCTCCGAAACTATTACAGATATCATCATGCAATTTTGTACGGTGATAAAGGGTACTGATACAAGTTTACCTATGTATATTTCATAAACCTGTAAAGTACAAAACGAGCATGGCGACCATGCGAATTTGAAATATTTTAATAGACTTTTCTCGTGATTTAACTCTCTGAGCGCAGTGAAATGTGGTACAGTAAATGATTTTGCAGATAGTAATGCACTGCCATCTAATTTAATTCAGTTGTTTACATAACCTCAAGATGGCGGCTGTGCGAAATTTTAAAATTAAGTTTTTATTCTTGTGTCGTAATCATGCGATCGAAGTGAAAGTTTGAATAATGAAGCTAGGCAATAATGGTCCTGGAATGGTACATAACTCTATGGCATATAACATATAACAATCCTAAATGGCGAGCTTCCGAAATATTTAGACGGTTCTCAATATCTATGAATCTTTTACAGCAACCAAACTGAATTTTTTTATGTTCATAGAGACTATGGACATATGTTCACCTATAGGACTTTCAGTAACCTGGTGAGCACAAATCCAACATGGCGGCGACGCGAAGTATAAATATTTAAATGGACGTTTCTCGCGAATTAACTATCCGAGTGCCGTGAAACGTTACACGAATAATTGCTTATACAAATGTTGATCCACTGGCATGCAATTTATTTCAATTGTTTGCATAATCACAAGATGGCTGGTGTGCGTACTTTTAAAATCTCGTTTTTACTTCTTGTGTTCTAATCATGCGATTGAAGTTTGAACACCACACGTACACAATAATCTTAATGTAATAGTACAAAAATAAAAATCCATCCTGGCGACCATATGAAATATTTAGACGGTTCTCAATATCTACGAATCTGTTACAGCAAATAAACGGAAATTTTGTATGTTGATAGAGACAATTAACATGAGCAGGATATAAGAAAATAGGCTGTATAGTTCTTCACGGAACTACTTGTTTTTTTTTTCAATTGCTTCCATAAGCACAAGATGGCAGCTGTGCGTAATTTTGTGTCCATATAATGTAACAGTACATAACTCAAGACCTACATATATAAAAATCCAACATGGCGACCATCCGCAATATTTAGTCGGTTCTCAATATCTACGAATCTATTACATCAATCAAACTGAAATTCTGTATGTAGATAAGAGGCAATTAACATAAGTAGGACATATGAAAATTGGCTGTATAGTTCTTCACGGAACTACTTATTTGATATATGGCCCATTTTTTGCGTGGAAGAAATTTCGGAAAATTCGAGTAATCCTCGATTTAAATCTATCGAATCAGTTTCTTTTGGTCGGCAACTCAGCACTCCGTTCTTATAAGCACGCAGGCTATTGTTTGGAGGTGGGGTGGGTTGTTATTTTGTGCGTGTGGTCAGTTTTGAAGGATGAAGAAAATAACTAACTATTTAGCATCCACCCTGACATCGAAAAAGCTGAAATTTAATGATTCGAACACCAGAAATGACCAGACTTTGAAAATAGCTGAAAATTGTAAGATCGTGATGTCTTGTCGACTACAACTGAGAGTTCCAGTACCGTACCCCTTATTTTTTTTAAAGCACTGCTTATGAGACATCCCCTGCACATCATCGCAATATATCCTTTCCTTTCTTTATTGTTTTGGAAGTTTCTTTGGTGGCCATATACGGCCTGCCGGCCGTCCGTTAAGAAGCACAGTGGATACATGGTACTTAAATATTTTAATTGAAGACAAAGAAAGTTAACATTACACAACACTTTTTGCGGGTCGGAGAACTCCTTTCCCACAGCCTCCGATTAAATATAGCGCTAGGATATCAATTTGAGAACATTCTCCTCTACATACTGCCCTTCCAAAGTGTTTATTTTGTCCTAAACAGCACCCACATGAGTGTACAATTACTGCAGAATAATGATACAGGTCCTAAAATATATACCCGGTGAATTAAGTTAACTTTTTTTTTGCCTCTGCGAACTGGCCCGAGGAACTGGTTGGAAGGAATGGTACCGGTTTATTAAGAGTCGTCTTCTCCCGCCAGGCCAGTCAATGTCTGCGAAATGCTGCCACCCAGGTTTCCTTGCTAAATTATAGCCCATTACGAAGCGTGCGCAGGCTTTGATGCACTTTAATGTCTGTTTAGGATTCATTAGAGTGCACTTAAATGATCAATATGTTCAAGAAGAGTGGAGCTTAGCATAAATCCGTGTTATTTCATTTAAGGGTTCGGAATATCTTGGTCTTCAGAATAGTGTACTGAATTAGTCTGATAACCTGTGTTGTTTTTGTTGCTTCTGCTGTTTCATTTAAGGGTCATCCGACATCGTGTCATATGTAGCTAAGAGGACTGTATTTGTTTGTGTAAGAGTCATTATTACGGTCTTTGTAAGATTGAGACAAACACCTCGGGGCTTGAAGTAAGATACAACCCCGGCATTTGGTGGGAATGAAAGAGAAAAAATCATATATAGGATCCGCATTGTCAGAGCTCAGAATTGAAGTCAGGACCATTATTCTCAACATTTAAATTCTTGATATCGTATGACGATCATGACTATTTTTGTTTTCAAGACTCACCCAACACTGTGTTTGATGACATATTCAAGAGCTTAGGTAAACACTCTTAGGCCTATATAGTATATGCATATCGGTGGCGTAGTCTGTAGGATACTGAAGTTCTATGCCCAAGATTGCGGGTTCAAACCCGGCTGAAGTCGTCGGATGTTTAATAGCGTTAAAATCCTTCAGTATGCCTTCGTTCAGAGGGGAAGTAAAGACCATATCATCAGTGGCGAATCCAGGTCTTGCGGGGTCGTGGGCGATATGATAAGGTGGGGCACACAACAATAAGAAATTTAAAAAATCAAATCAAATGGAAAGTAGTTTTGTAATAATAATAAAATAAAGAATAGTTACAATATTTTGAATACACTACAGTACATTTTTTTAATAATATGAAAGAAACCTTTAAGTCCCCTTGAAGAAGATTATGTAAACTATGAAATATTAAAATATTACTTTACCACTTTTTCCGATTGAAGTCTTCTATTATTTCACTGAAATCGAAACTTGCTAAACGGGCAAGGGAGGTCATAGCTGCATTAAAAAAAAGAATTATAAATTAGTTTGAAAAGTTTGAAACGTATAGACTAATTAATTAATTAATTAATTAAATTTAAAAAGAATCCATGGCGCGGGGCCCCCCGGACCGCGGAGCCCTGGGCGGTCACCCTCCTCGCCCTCCCCTAGATCCGCCCCTGCATATCATAGATTTGTGGCATGTAAAAGAATATACCACTACAATTGGTAGTGTCTAGCCAAATTTGTAGGTTATCTTTGGTTGTTTAGCAACACTCTATCAAGTTACAACGTTTGCCGCTAGGTGTCAGTGACAGTGGCATCTCTGGCCGCCAAAGTTGGATTTACTTGATATTGAACTTGATGAGAACCCACGGGCGTTCAATTAAAATACCCTGCTAGCCACTGGCTGCAATTCATATATCTTATATATAAAAGTGAAAGTCTATATGTATGTGGGTATGTGGGTATGTGGATCTGTTCCGTATACAAATCTACACCGTTCCACCAATCTCAACCAAATTTTGCATACACATAGTTTAGGACCCAGAAGGAACCGCTGGCTACATGAATTTTCGATAGTCTTTCTCATTCTTCTGATTTCGACCATTTTGCACTCCAGCACATGCTAATCAAATCATAAGGAAGGACTGAAGGAATGGCAAGGCGGATAGTTTCCATGGCAACATAGCTCAAGTCGAGACACGGCCGACTGGATGCCATTTGCGCTCTGCACTACCGGTATAGAAAATGAGGATCTTTACTTGAAATCACGTTAGTTACTCAACTTCTCACACAGCACTGTCAACCGAGTTTAGCATAACAAAGACTTGACACTATCTTCTACTATATATTTGTCAAATACCACTCACTCACTCATTCATTCATCACGAAATCTCAGAAACCATCAAACGGATTGGAATGAAATTTGGTATGCAGCTTCCCCAAGGGCCGCAAATGCCCACTAAGAGAGGATTTTTGGATAGTCTGGTTCTAAAGGGGTGTTAAGGGGGTAGACCTGCATTTCATTGAACAGCAATATCTCCCGATTGGTTTAATTGGGGGATGTGATACTCGGCACATAAACTCATCATTAAAAATAAGAAGACACGAGTCGGAGGGTTTTTCGATGTGGTGTATATTATGAGGTGAAAGGGGTGAAAAGTGGGGATTGAAAGATTCCTAACGGAGCGTGTATCTCTTAAACGACATAGGCGAGGAGTTTGAAACTCAGCGGGAAAAAATCAGCATAAATATAAGTACATATTTGTTTGACCGTTTTATCATAAATCCAATTTAAGGGGCCCATGGGGAGGGGTGAAATTCTGGAGGGGGGGGGGGGGAGAAACAGGAAAGAAAGTGTCCTAACTGATTGACTGACTGACTCACTCATCAAACTCAGGGGGAAAAACTGCTTTAAAGTAAGTAAATAGCTGTTCGACAGTTTTTTTTCATAAATCAAATTTAAGGGGTTCTTGGGGAGGGGTGAAATTCTGAAAAAAGAAAATTGAAAGAAAATGTCCTGACTCACTCACTCATCATCGCCCAGCCAAAATTATTGAAGTTAGAAACATGACAGTTTGGGGATATGTTCATTGTATTTCAAAACAGTCTACTAAGGGAGGATTTTCGGATATTCAGGTTCTAAAGGGGTCTTAATGGGGTTAAACCTGCATATCATTGAATAACAATATCTCCCGATTGGTTTCATTGGGGGATGTGATACACGGCATATAAACTCATCATTAAAAGGTAAGACACATGTCTGAGGGTTTTTCGATGTGGTGTATATTATGAGGTGAAAGGGGTGAAAAGTAGGGATTGAAAGATTCCTAACGGAGCGTGTATGTCTTAAACGACATAGGCGAGGAGTTTGAAACTTCGGGGGAAAAAATCAGCATAGAAATAAGTAAATATGTGTTTGACCGTTTTTTCATAAATCCAATTTAAGAGGCCCATGGGGAGGGGTGAAATTCTGTGGGGGGGGGGGGCGGGACAGGAAAGAAAATGTCCTAACTGATTGACTGACTGACTCACTCATCAAACTCAGGGGGAAAAACTGCTTTAAAGTAAGTAAATAGCTGTTCGACAGTTTTTTATCAATCAAATTGAAGGGGTTCATCGGGAGGGGTGAAATTCTGAAGGGAAAAAATGAAAGAAAATGTCCTGACTCATTCACTCACTCCTCATCGCCCAGCCAAAAATATTGAAGTTGGAAACATGGCATTTTGGGGATATGTTCGTTGTATGTCAAAACCGTACACTAAGGGAGGATTTATGGATATTCAGGCTCTAAAGGGGTTTTAAGGGGGTTAAACCTGAATTTCATTGAATAACAATATCTCACGAGTGGTTTCATTTGTGGATGTGATACTCGGCATATAAACTAATCATTAAAAATAAGCAGACATGTTTCTAAGGGTTTTTCGATGTGATGTATTATTATGAGGTGAAAGGGGTGAAAAGTAGGGATTGAAGGATTCCTAACGGAGCGTGTAGGCCTATCTCTTAAACGACATAGGCGAGAAATTTGAAACGCAGCGAAATAACATCAGCTAAAAAGATAAGTAAATCGGTGTTCGACCGTTTTTTCATAAATTACTTTAAGGGGCCAATGGAGTGGGGTGAAATTCTGGGGGAAAAAGGAGAGAAAGTGTCCTAACTGACTAACTCGCTCACTCACCAAACTCAGGGGAAAAAGACAGCTTTAAAAATAAGTTAATAGGTGTACAAGCGTTTTTTCATCAATCCAATTTAAGGGGCCTATGGGGAGGGGTGAAATTCTGGTAAAAATAATTGCAAGAAAATGTCCTGTCTGACTCACTCACTCATCACGCCCGGCGAAAACTATTAAAGTTGGAAAAATGAAATTTTGGGAATATGTTCGCTGTATGTCGAAAACGTCAACTAAGGAATGATTTTTGTTTATTCGGTTTTTAAAGAGATGTTAAGGGGGAAAACGTGCATTTCAATGAATAACGATATGTCATGAGTTGTTTCTTAGGGGATGTGATATTCGGTATATAAACTAATCATTAAAAATAATCAGACATATGTCTAAGGGTTTATCGATGTGGTGTATATTATGAGGTGATAGGGGTGAAAATTGGGGGTTGAGGGATTCTTGACGGAGCGTGTATCTCTTAAAGGACATAGGCGAGAAGTTTGAAATTCGGAGGAAAAAGAACAGCTTAAAATACAAGTAAATAGGTGTTCGACTGTTTTTTTCATAAATCCAATTTAAGGGGCCCTTGGAGAGAGGTGAAATTCTGGGGGAAAAATAACAGGAAAGAAAGTGTCCTAACTGATTGACTCACTTACTCACTCATCAAACTCAGGGGGAAAACAGCTTTAAATAAGTAAATAGGTGTTCGACCGTTTGTTTCATAAATCCAATTTAAGGGGTTCATGGGGAGGGGTGAAATTATCAAAAATAAATGAAATAAAATGTCCTGACTGACTCACTCACTCATCATAGCCCAGCCAAAATTATTAAAGTTAGAAACATGAAATTTTGGGGATATGTTCGTTGTATGTCGAAAACGTCCACTAAGGAAAGAGTTTTGAATATTCAGGTTCTAAATAGGTGTTAAGGGGGGTAAACGTGCATTTCATTGAATAACAATATCTCACGAGTGGTTTCATTTGGGGATGTGATACTTGGCATATATACTAATCATTAAAAATAAGCTGACACATGTCTAATGGTTTTTCGATGTAGTGTATATTATGAGGTGAAAGGGATGAAAAGTGGGGGTTAAAAGATTCCTAACGGACCCTGTATCTCATAAACGACATAGGCGAGGAGTTTGAAACTCGGAGGAAATCAATCAGCTTAAAAATAAATAAATAAATAAATAAATAAATAAATAAATAAATAAATAAATAAATAAATAAATAAAATAAATATGTGTTCGACCGTTTTTTCATAAATCCAATTTAAGGGGCCTATGGGGAGGGGTGAAATTCTGGAAGATAAACGTCCCCTAAGGAAGGATTTTTGGATGTTCACTCTCATCGGCCAACCCAAACGATTAAAGTTAGAAGAATGATATTTTGGAGATATGTTTGTTGTGTGTCGAAAACGCCTACCAAGGAGGGATTTTTGGATATTCAGGTTCTAAAGGGGTGTTAATGGGGTTAAACCTGCATTTCATTGAATAACAATATGACACGACTATGACGCGAGCGAAGCGAGGCTAAAAATGAGATGATGTGCGTCTATGTATTACTCAATCACGCAAGTACCACTGGTCCGATTTACATGAATTTTACATGGAAGTAGCTGATTTACCTGGTTAACATATAGGTTACTTTTGATTTCAATACTTTGTACTATTTAAAGATGGCGACCATTTTAGTGACTTCACTACACCCTTTGGTTTAAAACTTTCATATTTCCATTTCAAATACAAAGAGAACGCTAAGAAATAGCAAACTTTTGATGGTATGTACGAGGTTAAAAATTACATTTTCTATCCGAAAGGTATCTCCAACCGTTAGCGAGTAAGACCTACATTTGTGCTATAAAACACGGTCAACGCCGAGCGGTGTAGTTGGACAAAATGTTCCATCCTTAATCTCCCTCTGCGCAGCACCTCGCCTATCCCCTGTTTTAACTGTCACCTTCATATTTTAATTTATTTATGACGCGTAGCGAAGCACGGGTACTTCAGCTAGTAGTCTATAATAATAAAATTTCCAGTATATTATTTCAATGAGAATTTTTAGAGGTTTTGAATAAAAATTAAGTAAACTACACAACGGAATGACAAACGAGCATTCATTAGAAGCGTCAGGACACATAGTGTGTGACATATCTATAAATGCAACGTTTCATGGCTCCAAGTATTAATAAAACCTACAACATCACAACAAGCCTTCGAACTCCCACTTGCAACCGACAGGAGAACCACTGCGCAAAAGATATCACACGCAAATACGTAAGTATATGCAGGTTATATACAGTATATATCACATGCATAAGTTTGCTCCATTCAATAGCAATCTAGGAGGCAGCATGCTTGACAATGTATGAGGTAACACATTTTACGTGGATCGATCACCATATTGGCCAATATGTATTGCGTACTCATTTTCGTTTCCATTTTACGTTTGGTGTACTATTATACCATATTTAATTACAATATACAAATCCCTATAGATATTTTATATTAGGAAACATTTGTGTGCCAATATGATTCTTTGTCCACTACATGGAAATATGTAAACGAGAGAAAAGTGACTGTTATTTTTATCAACTATGCAAAACAGGCTTGGATTCAGACAACAGATCAACTAAACATTCAAGTTTATCCCAAGGGAGCCACTGGGTTATCAGCCATAAGGATTATTAAACAAACTACGCAAAATTAATTACAAACGTACAATCACCTGGAAAATGTAACTCTACATTTCTATCAGACAATGTGTATTTCCAAACTTTCACTTACATCCCCCAGGGGAACAACTGCGCTATTATTCATAACACTTAAGAAAACTACAACGAATTGAGCATTTCATTACTAACGTAGTAATAAGACCGACACACTTAAGAATGTTTTAATGCTGCCACTTTGATCAGCCAGAGGAGCCACTGCGCACAAGCACTAAACGCATATTCCATTATTACCTACAACAAAGATATGTCCGTATCTAAATGTGTGTGTATTGCATTGGGTCTAATTCTTA
The DNA here is from genome assembly GCA_946902985.2 of Meconema thalassinum. Classification (NCBI taxonomy): domain Eukaryota; kingdom Metazoa; phylum Arthropoda; class Insecta; order Orthoptera; family Tettigoniidae; genus Meconema; species Meconema thalassinum. Next base: position 490,393,145 of record OX336390.1, on the reverse strand, counting down.
ATAATTTAAATGCTTTCCCAATAACAACTACTAGTAAAACTTTATTTCGTAATAAAAACAAAACTCGTTACTTCCTAACAATGACAGATTCATTCAAGACATTAGATAAGTTGGCATGAACGTATAATATTATATTTCATGTGACACAAGAACCCAAAAGTGTTTCCTTTAAGTAATTTTATAAAATAACACGTGCATTACATAGGTCCAAAAATTAGACTTTTTGCGACCGCATAACAAATGGAGACTTTCAGCTATTGGGTTGTGTATTATACAAATAGTACAAGCCATTTAGTTGGAAGGTAAGGAATTAAAATGGTGCCGCATGTGGGGCCTCAATCTCACCTCCCCTGCTCTACCAACTGAGTTGACAAAGAGTTGTTTTGATTCTCATGGCAGGGGATTTATGAACGCTAGTCTGCGGAAGCCCTGTGGTGTTGGGGTAGAGCGCCTGTCTCGTATCCGGGTTCGATTCTTGGCTCTGTCAAGGATTTTGGAAACAACGTGAGGGCTGGAACGGGGTGCACTCAGCGCCATGAGGAAAATTGAGTAGCTGACCGTGAGGCAGCGCCCCGGTCATGGAGACCAAGATTAACGGCTGACGGAACCCGACACGCTGACTACGCGTCACCCCATCATCTGCAGGCCAAATGGCGGGATAGCGGTCGCTTGGCACGGTTTCTTTTTTTAGTCCGTGGAAGCCGGGACAGATGACCTCATTGTTCCGCCTCTTAAACCGGCAATAACTATAACTAAGTCTGCACAAGCCTATCATACTGAATTTCCAGGATACAAAAAGAGTGATACAATCACAGGGTCAACGACGGTACCGGTGAATTTTCAATAAGGGAATAAAGATCTTCAGTCAAGTACGATATAAAACAAAGTAAAGAGTGGCAGGTGCATGCATTAAGTACTCCCACATCCCACGCAGTGTTATGAAGATGTAGAACGTGCTTTGTCAGGTAGCTGCCTGCCTGCTATCTTCTTATAATGTTGATATTGTTAATTAAACGGAGGCACTACCTCTGTTAAAATATTTACTCGGCGAAGAGCTTTTGTTTGACTTCTTAACTAATCGTACGTGTTCCCTTCTCCAAATATTGGAATAGTCAATAATTATTAGCTATACACCGCTACTCTGCACACTCGCATGAATCTTGGAAGAGTCACGGGTTGGAAAAGGATTATGAACGCCCATCCACCGTGAAGCAAGCACTCTATCCCGTCAAATATACTGCACATTATTACTTTAGTGCAGATAATAAATTTCAGTCTTCTTTACAAGATGTTTCACGGCACTATTGTTGATTTCCAGAGGTTTATGTCTCTCGTCATGCTTCTTCTGACTGGAAGTAGTAGACTTCAATCCCAGACGGAGTTAAGTACTTTTCTCACGCGTATTTTACAGAGTTTTATGACTCCCCTCCTGGTTTTTTTCACTGAAAGTAGTAAGGTTCAATTCCTGGTTGGGGCAAGTACTTTGTTCACGCGTATTTTCCAGATGGTTATACAATATATTGAGAAATAAATCCCGGGAGTATTATTATTATTATCATAATCGATTTTGGTCAACTAAGGACCACGTAAATAACTCTTCGTGATTTCAGTTTTCTTTGCCGCCAGTATTCCTTAATTCTCTTGATCACAGCTTCTTTATTTTTCAGCTGTCCAATGTTGTTTCTTCTTGGTCGCTATTTCTGGCTCTAGGAATCCCTCAAATGTGTGTATCTTATTTCTGAAAGTGGTTCTGTTGTGGATGTCTTCATCAGTGATATTAATTTCTTGTAGATCCTTCTGATTGTTAGCAAACCATTTCTCATACGAGTTGCCTTTTCTATTGGGTTTGTTGAAGTGGTTAACATTTTGTTAGTGAGTCGGTCCTCAGGCATTCTCGAAACATGTCCAAAGAATTTAACCTTTCGTTGTTGTATGGTATCTTAGATTCTGCTGCATGTTTTATGTACTTCTTTGTTAGTGCGTAATCGGTATGTATCAGCACATGTTTTTTGGTCCGAGAATTTTTCTTAAAATGTATCGTTCCATTTGTTCAATTTCTTCAATGTCTTTTTTAGTTGTTAGTCCTAGGCATTCCGAAGCATAAAGGCACTCTGGTTGAATTACTGTTTGATAGTGTCGGTAGTTTAGTCCTAATAGAAATCGCTTTCTTGTTGTATGTGTTCTTTTAAGGTGGAAAATAAGCTCGATTTTCCTGGCTCTCTCATGATTTCCTTCTTTGTCGAGTCTGCTGGGTTGGACTATATCACAAAGGTACTTGAAATGTACAACTATACTTATCTTATCCTCTTCTGTTGTCATTATGTATCTCGGGGCTTCTTTAATGTTGGTCATGAACTGGGTTTTTTCAAACTATATCTGAAGGCCGGTTTTCCCCGCTATTTTTTCCAAAGTGTGAACTTTCATTATAGTTGATTCGATGTCCTCTGACAGCAGCACAAGATCATCAGCGAACGCTTAGCAGTTGACAGCAATGTTTTATTTCTTGTACTCTATTGTTACTTAGTCCTCAATACCTTTTTCTGCGAGTACTCCTTCCCATTGAAGTAAAGCCGGCGGTCCCATGTCATAGATTTATGGCATGTTAAAGAACTTTCCACTAATTACACCTCTGTGAAACTAAATTGTATAGGTTAATCTTAGGTTGCTAAGTTCGTTGCCAAGAGCCGACTGCGGTGGCGTCTAGTAGCTAAAGTTATGAATTAGTCTAGTAGTCGTTGACGGTGGCGTTTGGCGGCAAAAGTAGGAACTACTTGAAATTAAATGTCTGCAGTCCTCACTTGAATTGAAAACAGATACACACACTAATACAGTCATCACAATTAACACCGGTTATCAGACAGATTCTACACACACCCAAAGTACACGGGGCTACATGACCGCGTTGTCGCAGCCCCTAAACTAAGGAACCAACCAACCAACCAACCAACCAACTCCTTCCCATTCTTTGATGACCTTATCCAAAACACAATTGAACAGAAGTGGGGATAGGCAATCTCCTTGTCGTACGCCTGTCAATGAATGGAGCTACAGTGAATTTATGAAATCGCTTCAATCATTTGTAATAGCCCTGTATATGATTCTTCGACACGTGTGTATGTCACTGAACTCCTCCTAAATGGCTGGACCGATTTTGATGATTTTTTTAATGTATATTAGAGAGGGTCCCTGTATGGTTTAGATTCACAATTTGACCCGGTAGGTGGAAGGAACACAATTTTAGAACTACAAAATACAGTCAAAAATAGTCGTCATGGAAACCGCTAGCCTTAGCGAAATCGGAAGTCCTTGGACTGTTTATCTCTACACGTTCGAGCCATCTGGTTGCAACCTCCGCAACTACCGCCATACCTTACGCCCGTGGCGGAAAGTTATGTTTTGTACCATAGGTGGCGGTGATGTTGGTAGTGCAAGAGTAGATTCGACAAACGAGTGACGGCGCGAATAATTAAAAAAAAAAAAATGCCGTATGCGGTCGTAAACCAATCATACGATTACGATGAAACTATGATGAGTTGTTGTGTATACTCCTGCAAAGGTTTCTTACAAGTATAACCATTTTAAAATTGGTAACGCACGAGTGGATTCAACAAATGAGCGACGACGCGCGAAGTGTTTCAAAAAAGTCCCGTATGCGTTCATATAACATTCGTCTGATAGCGATGAAACTTGGGTGAGATGTTGTGTACACTCCAGGGAAGGTTTCTGGCTTAGTAAATCCATTTTACAATAGGTACCGCACGAGTAGATGGAACAAATGAGCGACGGCACGCGAATCGTTTCAACAAAGTCCCTTATGCGTTCCTATACCATTTATCCGATTGCGATGAAACTTTGGTGACTTGCTGTGTACACTCCAAGAAATGTTTCTGGCTTAGTAAATCCATTTTACAAAAGTCAGCGCACGAGTAGGTTCAACAAATGAGCGATGGCGCGCAAATATTTCAACTAAGTCCCGTATGCGTTCATATACCATTCATCCGATTGCGACGAAACTTTGGTGAATTGTTGTGTACACTCCAGGAATGGTTTATGGCTTAGTACGTGCATTTTACAATAGGTAGCGCAGGAGTACACTCAACAAATGAGCGACGGCACGCGAATCGTTTCAACAAAGTCCGATATGAGTTTATATACCAGTCATCCGATTGCGATGAAACTTTGGTGAATCGTTGAGTACACTCCAGGGAAGGTCTCAGGCTTAGTAAATCCATTATACAATAGGTAGCATACGAGTGGATTCAACAAATGAGTAACGGCACGTGAATCGTTTAAACAAAATCCCGTATGCATTCATATACCATTCATCGATTGCGATGAAACTTAGATGAGTTGTTGTGTACACTTACGTGAAGGTTTCTAACTTAGTATATCCATTTCACAGTAGGTAGCGCACGAGTGGATTCAACAAATGAGTTGCGGTCCACGAATCGTTTAAACAAAATTTCGTATGCGTTCATATGTCATTCACCTGTTTGCGATGAAACTTTGGTGAGTTGTTGTACACGCTCCCACGAATGCTTCTAAATTCGTTAATCCATTTTCGGATAGTTTAGAGGCCGTTAAGGGAAATTGAAAAACATACTGTGTGTCCAAAAGCACTTCAATAAACAGAATTACAACGCCAACCCTTTCTTTGATTGTCATTGCAACTCATGCCGGGTACAGCTTGTCTTCATATATAATTCTTCGACACGTGTGTATGTGACCGAACTCTCCTGAACGACTGGACCGATTTTGATGACATTTTGTATGTAGCCTGTATTAGGGTGGGTCCCTGTATGGTTTAGATTCACAATTGGACCCGGTAAGTGGCGTAGCGACCAAAATGTAGGATGAAAACAGTTTTAGAACGTACAGTCAACAAAACGAAAACTGTCGTCATGGAAACCACTAGCCTTAGTGAAAACTTAAGTCCCACCTCAAGAGGGTCTTCCTTCCACACTTATTCTCCCAAGCTCCATCTCTTGGCAGTGGTTTATTCTGAAAAGTTCTTGAACAATTGACTTTCTGTGAATAATTCATTGTTATGTTTTTGTACCATAGATGGCGGTGTTGTCGAATTCTTGGTATTAGACGTAGGCTTCAAAACATGCAAAAATCACTTGCATAGTAGAACTTTGCATTGTTTGGACATTTCAAAAACGGCTCATAGAAAATAAACAACATGTAAGTTTGTTTAAGTGGGTCCCTGTATGGTTTAGATTCCCAATCGGACCCAATAGGCAGCGCACGAGTAGATTCCACAAATGAGCGACGACGCGTGAAGCGTTTCAAAAAGGTCCCGTATGGGTTCATATACCATTCGTCCGATAGCAAGGAAACTAGGGTGAGATGTTGAGAACACCCCAAGGAAGGTTTCTGGTTTAGTAAATCCATTTTACAATAGACAGCGCACGAGTAGAGTCAAAAAATGAGCGACGACGCGCAAAGCGTTTCAACAAGTCCTGTATGCGTGCATATACCATCCGTCCAATAGCAATGAAAATTGGGTGAGATGTTGTGCCCACTCTAGGGAGGGTTTCTGGCTTAGTAAATCCATTTTACAACAGGTAGCGCATGAGTAGATTCAACAAATGAGCGACGTCGCGCGAAGCGTTTCAAGAAATTCCCGTATGCGTTCTTATACCATCCGTCTAATAGCAATGAAACTTGGGTGAGATGTTGCGTCCACTCCAGGGAAAGTTTCTGGCTTGCTAAATTCATTTTAAAACAGGTAGCGCATGAGGAGATTCAACACATGAGCGACGACGCACGATGCGTTTCAACGAAGTCCCATATGCGTTCATATACCTTCCGTCCACTAGCAATGAAACTTGGGTGAGATGTTGTGTCCATTCCAGGGAAGGTTTCAGCCTTAGTAAATCCATTTTACAACAGGTAACGCATGAGTAGATTCAACAAATGCGCGACGACGCGCGAAGCGTTTCACTAAAGTCCCTTATCCGTTCATATACCATTCGTCCGATAGCGATGAAACTTTGATGAGTTGTTGTGTACACGCCAGGGAAGGTCTTCGACTTAGTAAATCCATTTTACAATATTGGTAGCGCACGAGGAGATGTAACAAATGAGTGACGACGCGTGAAGCGTTTCAACAAAATCCCGTATGCGTTCATATATCAATCATCGATTGCGATGAAACTTTGATGAGTTGTTGTGTACACTTACGAGAAGGTTACTAACTTAGTAAATCAGTTTCACAGTAGGTGGCGCACGAGTAGATTCAACAAATGAGTGACAGTGCACGAATCATTTATACAAAATCCCGTTTGGGTCATATGACATTCATCCGATTGCGATGAAACTTTGATGAGTTGTTGTGCACGCTCCCACGAATGTTTCTAAATTAGTAAATCCATTTCACGATAGTTTAGAGGCAGTTAACGGAAATTGAAAAAAAATATTGTGTATCCAAAAGCACTTCAAGAAACAAAGTTACAACCCCAACACTTTCTTTCATTGGCAATGCAACGCATGCCTGGTACAGCTTGTTATTATTATAAATATTTACTTCACTCTCAGAACAGTGTCTGGCAAATGTCGAGTAACAATACAGATTACAAGAAATCAAATCCAAATCACCACCTTTAAAATACTTATGTTCACTGATCCATGAATTTTCGAACTATTATGGTTGTCGCAATGATGACTGCTTTTTGCATTGACTTATAAACATTTATATCCATTTCAAGTTCCTTCAACCCCTGCAGCAGGCTCCTTGGTACAACACCATTACTTGAGATGATAATTGTAATGATCTCCACTTCTTAATCTGCCATTGGTTCCTGATAGGCTGTACTAGGTCTTTATATATGGAAGAATTTTCCGTCGTGCTTAGCCTTTAAGTTGTTACTATTGGGAACTGCCACTTCGATCTTGAAGACATCTTAATTAATCGTACGTGTTCCCTTCCCCAAATATTAGAGTAGTCAATAATTATTAGCTGTACACCGATACACTGCACATTTATTATTATTATTATGTCGTATCGTTATATCCATCTAAGGAGTGTGAATAAACCTATCTAGCTGATCTCGCTTTCTTGTCCTCCCAAAATCTTCTCGCTATGGTTCTTTATGCGCAACTCCATCGACGTTCTTTTGGATGTAATGTTTGGGTGGTCTGATAATAGTTAATGGTTGTCTACTCGTTCTGTGAATCACTTGAGACGTCTAATTCCTGAGGGTCTTTTTCAACTTCAAGCAGCCAGTTGTTCTTAGCTTTCATTGAGAGAGTAAGATTTATAATTCTTTTAGTCATCCTGTGATTTTATTTATTTATCGTATGTCTTTTAGTGCCGGGAGTGTCCGAGGACATGTTCGGCTCGTCTGAGTCTGTAGCTGCTTCCAGCGGACATCCTTAGGGTGAGCTACAAGTTCCGTTCATTCTCAAGTTGTTCCAACTTTCGCTACCAGATATCAATGATACCTAGTGGTGAACGTTGGAACTTTGATAGAGCGTTCCGACGAAATCTAACCTAACAATTTAGCTTCACACAAGTTTAATCTGTAGAAGGATCTTTTACATGCCATAAATCTATGACATGGGACCGCCGGCTTTACTTCCCCTCCGAAGGAAGGCATACTGAAGGATTTTTAACAATCTTAAAAAATCCAACGACTTCAGCTGGGTTTGAACCCGCGATCTTCGGCACAGCAGTTCAGCATGCTACCAACTACGCCACCGAAGCCGCTAGTCTGTGATCACTCATTCTGAGAATTTTCTAAAAGTGCTGATAATAATAATAATTATTATTATTTATTATTATTATTCTTTCTTGAAGCCTCCGTGGCTTAGGCGGCAGCACGCCGGCCTCTCACCGCTGGGTCCGTGGTTCAAATCCCGGTCACTCCATGTGAGATCTGTGCTGGACAAAACGGAGGCAGACAGGTTTTTCTCCGGGTACTCCGGGTTTCCCTGTCAAAATTTCATTCCAGCAACACTCTCCACTATCATTTCATTTCATCTGTCATTCATTTACTCATTGCCCCAGAGGAGTGCGTCAGGCCTCGGCAGCCGGCACAGTTCATATCCTCGCCGCTAGATGGGGGCTTCATTCATGCCATTCCTGACCCGGTCGGAGACTGGAAGCAGGCTGTGGATTTTCATTTTTCATTATTATTATTCTTTCTATTCGGCCATCTAAGGACCACGTCATTTCAACTGTTTCTTGTTGTATCGAGCTTTAACATCCTCCCAGTACTTTCGCATTAGTTCTCGATGCCGTTGTTTCCTTTCTGCAGTCCACTTCTTGCCAGTAGGAAGCTTTGGCTTTTCTTGGAAACATCGGTGTGCTGTTAGTTTTTGTTTAAGGGTGGCAAGTTCCCAAATATCGTTGCCAGTAATTCCCACTTCTTGTAAATCTTTGTCCACCTCAGTGAACCAAGCTCCCTTGGTTTTCTTTTTGAGAAAGTAGGTGAAAATTCTATTTGTCAATCGTGCTGGGTTCATTCTTGTTATATGACAGTAAAAGGCAATTCTCCGTTTCCTCAGGGTATCAGTTATGTTTTCCCATTATCATTATTATTATTATATTTACACACACTCTCACCGACAGTACAGGGGCTCATATCGTATGGTCTCTGGCGCGGATGTTTAGCCTAGTGCGGCATTGATTTCATTTACTTGAATTATCTCCCTCCTTTTATCTTGTTGTTGTTTGAGTCTTCAGTCTTTTGACTGGTTTGATTCAGCTCTCCATGCCTCCCTGTCCTGAGCTAATCGTTTCATCTCTACATAGCTACCACACCCTACATCTGAGGCAATCTGTTTAACATATTCTAACCTTGGTCTACGCCTACAGTTCTTGTCCTCGACCCTTCCTTCCATAACTAAGCTTGCTATTCCTGGGTGTCTTAATACGTGTCCTACCAACCTATCTCTTCCCTTCATTAGCAGTCGCCAGAAACATCTCTCCTCTCCCACTCGTCTTAATACCTCTTTGTTTGTAACCCTATCTAGCCATCTGATCATCATTCTCCTGTAACACCACATTTCAAATGCTTCAATTCTCCTCTTTTCTGCTGCACCAATAGTCCAAGTTTCACTTCCATAGAGCGCCACGCTCCAGACAAAGGCTTTCAAAAATGACTTCCTAATACCTAAATCTATATTCGATGTCAGCAGATTCCTTTTTTGTAGAAATGCTTTCTTTGCCTGAGCCAACCTACTTTTTTATATCCTCTTTGCTTCGTCCATCACTGGTTATTCTGCTTCCTAAGTAACAGAAGTCTCCTACTTCCTTCAGCTTTTCACCTGTCAATTTGATCTCCATAGAGGTTTCTGATTTATTTCGGCTGCATTCCAGTATTTTTGTTTTACATTTATTAATTTTCATCATGAATTCTTTCCGTAAGACGGAGTCCATACCATTCAAAAACTCATTCAAATCCTCAGGCTTGTCGGCCAAGATGACGATGTCATCAGCAAATCTCAGAGTTGAAATTATTTCTCCTACATATTAGGCCCCTTAAAACAACAATTATTATCATCATTTTATCTTACCTGTCGACCTCCTTGGTTAAATTGTTTAACGCTAAGAACTTCTCACATTTAGCTCACTCTCAAATGCCAACTGACTATGTCAGGTTACGATTCTCCAACCTTGGGCACAGGGGGTGACAGCCATTGCAAACTACTGAGTGCCATATAGCTGTGTATAGTTCGATGTGGGTGGATAGACCGGCTATATTTCAGGGATGTGGCAGAAGATACGAAAGAAGATCGAGGAATGGTCTGGTGTAACCGAAGCCATAACTTTATTTTAAGAAGAATGAGAGCATGAACAAAGGGAGGCGCAGTAAAGAGCAAGCGCTATATTTAACCAAGAGACGCGCTGTACGCACCATCAGACACTGTACACGAATATTCATCGGTGATGAGTCAGGGGTAATTTCATGAACACGTGTTCTCTTGACACGCTATGCTCCGGAAGTGAAGATTCGAGTAATGCACGCTGTGATTAGGGGAGCTTAACGAATGGGTTCTGGGCACGAACTATTGCCCATTTATGACGTGTTTTTCTTACTTATCTCTGTACTATCAAGAAATGAACAGAATAGTAATGAGCACCCGGTTCAACATTTGTACTGACACTGCGGTACGCGTAATCCTCTAGTCCCAACGAAGGAGCAAATCTACAGCGTGCAATGATTAGGGAACATCACGAGCAATCTCGATGAAATTTTGCATCGTACTGTGACGTATTTCATTCCCAAATTCGTCTGGGTAAGATCCAGAGACGGAGCAATTGCACGCGGGAACGCGAGACCAGTACAAGCACTTGCCCTCACAAGACTGTCCACAGTGAGAGGGTCTATTATACAATGTACATGCTGGGGGAAGTAGTTGTAGTAGTGTGATTAATCGGAGAAGATATGAGAGCACAACGCACACAGACCCACTTCAAATCTCACGTCCGTATGAAACATCGCACAATTGTGTTCACTCTAAAGATGGACCACACATATATAGGCTATTGGGATATAATATCTAGTACCATTCAGTGCCATCTGGAGATTAACGTTTGCGATGTTCTCTTGGGAATATTATGGGAATATTCCGCGTGGTTTAAAAAACACCAAGAAGGAGGAAGCGACACCAGCTATGCATGTGTACGACATTACGTCACAGATGAGGGCTTAAAGTCCTTTTTGCACTTCTCAGAATTCCGAGACGCCAAATGCCTGAATTTTGCAAACATATCCACTTAAAAAAAAAGCGTATGGCTCTTAGTGCCGGGAGTGTCCGAGGACATGTTCGGCTCGCCAGAGTTTGTAGTGGTGAACTACAAGTACAGTCACGTGTGGAGTGTTGTCTGGGGAGGAAAGTGTAAATGTAAGCACGAGGAATTGGAAGGTAGTGGCTGTGGCCTATAGTTAGGGACCAACCCCGGCATTTGCCAGGAAGGAAGATGGGAAACCACAGAAGACCATCTTCAAAGTTACCAGCGGGGGGATTCGAACCTCTTCGCCTCCAGGATGTGACAGACTGCCTGCAGCCACGCCTTAACGACCACGGCTAACTCACCCGGTGACATATCCAATGCCACCAGACGATGGATTTTTAACCCGAAATTAACATCCGACTGAGCCGGGATTACCCAATGTCTATAAATGAATACTGAAGCTTCATTAAGGTACCAGAAACACCTTGTTTGACAGCCCCTTGCATTAGGAGCAGATGACCTAGCTGTCCCCCCCATTAAAACGAAAATAATTGACTATCTTCAACAATTATGCTATTGGAAATTATCTGCTTCGTATATATACATTTTGTTATGATATACCATTAATTTATAGCCAGCTTATATTCATTTAGATTGATTAATTTTCAGAGAAAGCTTAGGATCTTAAAATTAGAAGTGTGATTTGTTTTGAGTTATACTTGTTTTACGGACAGCCTATGCCACAGGAAGCTTTTATTCACAGTGAATAAGACATAGGCTACATAAACGAGAGCGGCAGAAGTGTTTCTAACTGCATTTACTTGGAGCTGGGGTTGTAAAACGCGCCCCAAAGCTTGAAATATGATATTAACCAGGAATGTTCCTGAAGTGAGCTATGAGCAGCTCAGGAAACAACGACTCTCAGAATAGACCTTGAACGTCACCATGATACGTTTAAATATATAAGTTAATTGTATATAAATCTAGATTTACGTATTTCAAACAGTAGATATACGCGTGGGCATAGAATCAATATATAAAGGCTTTTCACCTGCACCAACTTGTACCTCTTGATGACATACGACTATCTGAAGAACTTCAAGATTCTGTTGCAATAAAAGAATGCAATTTTATCAAGTGTCATTCATCCATTGGCATGTCAATTATTTTCCCCGTGTTCGAAAATAAAGTGCCATAGTGGCCTTTATCTAGAACATATCCAAAAGTGGAACGTAGGCCTTACAGCGGTTATTGTTAAGTGTACCAGAATAAAGAAAATAATCTAAACAAAATCCTTAAAATACTTTCCTGAGTAATTCCTTGTAAATTAACATATGCGCGAAATCCCAACATTCATCGTGTGATGAGTGTGCGTTTTTTGAGTACTCACTTGAAAAGCGCAAAGTAATTCAACATGTAAATATAACGAGAGACCCTAGTGTGGACTAACCTACATATCAAACAAACATTGACTGCGGAAGCCGGGACTTCAAAGTGTTCTTAATAAATTAAACACGAGAGAGCGAGCGCTGCCTACCTGAGATATTTTAATAAATTAGAGGTTAAAATTTTCTCTCTGCTGTCACAAGACGTACGAAGGTAAAGATTAGGAGAAAGCAAAGGGGAACGTACCCGGGCTGAAAGAAGAGAGGAGGGAGGCCGGTGACATACTGCATTAAGTTGATTGTACCTCTCAGATACACGGTCAAGAATTGGTAACTAAACTCACGTGCGACGCCAGTTCGAGTTTGTCTGAGAAGTGTGTGTCCATCACTTATCTTCACAATTGTCAGAATCCGTGGCTAAGCGAATGACATGCTAGACTTTCGCCTGAGGGATCTCGGGTTCGATTCCTAGCCATATTGACATTTCAACTTCATATCGTTAATTATCCTAGCTCGGGGACTGGGTGCTTGTGACGTCGTATTCATTTCAATCATCGTCATTACTACGCGTTGGCCGACAACGGGCGTAAATTTTGAAGACGTGCACCAGCCCCCACTAGAGGCCACACTCCATTATTATTATTATTACATACAGGAACATACCTGGCAGCTTGATAAATGGCCTATCAGTAAACCCCTAGCGACAGAATTTGCGGGATACTGCATGCATCAAAATGCAGTAAAACACAACGAAATGCATATTAATTTCTTCATTTCAGATAAGCAGAATAGCAATCAAACACATCTCACCTCATCTACTACCCATAGAAATGGAAATAAGTAGCAGTAGTATTGTTGATGACCAAAGATGCCATGTCTGCTCTAGCGTCACGACGCGGCACGGTACGGTACCGACCCAGGAGTGTTGTGCGATGCTGTGATTTGCGGTACACTTAATGCTTACTGCCCCCATCGGGGCCGGTATCAACCAACCGCTTTCCCCTCCTTTCAATTTCCGCATTTCACCCAATTTCCTAAGTGGCTTCAAGAGGGAGGGGAGGTTGAGATACCAAGACGGCTAACTTGGAGAAGTTCGGAACAAGGAGAGAGAAAGTCAGAGATAGAGAGTAAGGAGGAAGTCATGTTAGAAAATAAAATCTGTAGTAGTTCATAAGTCGAACGCAGTTTAGTATATGTGCTCCTAGATTTCCACTCATCAGAACAAGGGGAAGACATGCAAGAAAATCAGATTGTTTAAGAGGATTGTGGCCAATTCCATCTCCGCCCATCCCTTCAATTTCATCCAGATATCCACATTTCTCAATTTTTTGTTCTCTTCAACTCCATATCGGTTGATATAAGCCGACTACACAGCACTCTCGTAATATTAAAGATAGAGAGAGTGAACGAGGGATGCCTACATGCCTGCTGGGAGACACGTACCCGTCCAAATACTGTAGTTAAACATCGTTTCTTGCACCAACCTGACTCTAGAATCATTATTAGAAGCAGCAACATTAAGACATTGCTTCGATTCAACTGTGATCAGCGGACCATACATTAACCCCTAGGTCTTCGCGTGTGCTCCTCGAGATTGAGCGCACAGTATATTTTGTAAAATCTACCATTATTAGGCTGCGAGAAAGATCGAAACAAATCGCATTCAAATGAAGGCTCTGTTATCAGAAGAAGTCTTGATAGCCTATGTATTCTTAACATTTTAAAATACGGAACGGTACTTAAAATAAAATAAATGGAATTATACGCAATGCGTTTTTATTGTTGTACAATATCGTTGTTATTATTGCGTTTAAACGAATATCGACAACTAGGATTACTACTACTTCTGTAATAATAATGTTATTGGTTTTACGTCCCTTTTAACAACTGCCACTTTTAGAGACGCCAGGGTGCTGGAATTTTGCCCCAAAGGGGGTCATTAATGTGCCAATAAATCTACTGACACGGCTCTCTCGCATTTGCGCACTCACAAATGCCATCTGACTGCGCCACGATTCGATCCCGCAACCTTGGACACAGCAGGCGAGAGCGTTACCGCAGAGCCACACAGTCAGACATATTACTACCACTACTACAACTAATTGTAATTAAATAACACTAATAATTAGCTTCAAACTTCAGAGGTTTCCGAAGGAAAGGAGTCAAGACATATTTTAATGGGGTCTTTACAGAGGAAAGAAGGAAAGAGATGAACCACCGACTGAAGCTGTATTGGCAGAAGATCAAAACCAACGGAGGGAGAAGATTATCCAAGATATAACAAAAACCGTAGATGTTACTCCGTGGTCCACAGTGTCCCAGATCGAACAGAATAATAATAATAATAATAATGGCGTGTGGTTTCCGGAGAGGCCTAGTGAAGGTATTTTGAGTTGACGCATGCGCATCCTGGTGAGGAGGAAATGAAACAGCCATTCTCTAGTACAGGGGAACCAACCATGTGAAGTTAAAATCCTAAAACCGAGCGGGGAATTGAATACGGTGCTGCGCATCGATAGTCTAGCACAATACCGGCCAATCACTAGGTTATCAGAGAAACACGGAGAAATATATGATAAAATAAAATGTCCCAGAAAGGCCAATAGTATAGTGGTCGTCAGGATATATGCAAATGTTAAAATGGTCCCCGCTTGAAAATAGTTTGAGGAACACAAGATTATCACAGATAGCCGTACTTGAATGATAATAATAATAATATCGTATGGTCTCGGGTGTAAGCTTTGTAATTTGACACCCAGAGGGTAGCTTGCATGTCGAATTTCGTTGTTCCTTGAATCACTATGAAAGTCAAGGAGGTTGGATATCTAATCTCCTTGAACACTATAGCGCTTTCTAGTAGAGAAATGAGGAACTTTGTGCTGGCGGAAACTCCCGAGATTAATTCTGCCATTATGAACACGGCCTACTGAATTCAAATGGGTTCTTTGACATGCCAACATCGTATGACATGCGTGTCGTATTTTTTCCGCCTTTCAAAAATCACTTACCACGGCCGGGAGCGAACCTGCAATCTTGGGGTTGGTAGACCGACACGCTATCCACTCACCCACCGTGGCAAGGTACTTGAATGATGGTGCATAGACACAATTAGCCATTAAACACGTCACGAAATATTGCAAAATTGGGTTTTGATGAATATTCAAATATTTTCTATGTAGCTTTCTTACGTAAAGTTTCTCACGACCTTGCTTCTCTAATACACCTACGGACACCTTTTTACCAATCTTAGCTTCAGTTACAAATAAACACAGTAATACAGTCATTACAAAGACACAGGTTATGAGACAGATTCTACACACAGACACCCAAGTACATGGGTTACATGACTACGATGATCCAAAGTCCCTAAAATGAAAGAACAATTTGCCTTCACCCTTTGCGACTTATGGCACTCACAGAAGAAGACGAAGATACCAACTTTGATGTTAGGCTCTAGGTAGGAAGCCAAGTATAAGAAATCGGGATCAAATATAATCTCAAGAGAGAATGCAGATATTAAATTATAGTTATGAAAGTTAATTCGCAACAGAGCCGCTGTTTCAGATAGAAAAATGTCAATATTAATAATAAAGTTTGAACTTGAGGACAGCAACGAGTAATTACAATTCAATTCAAGATTCGAACAAGAAAGATATATATTAACGAACCGTGAGTTATTGTAAAAGCCTTTGTAGTCATATTGTAAACTTTGAAATAAATTTGTTGTTGATTCATTAGGAGCTTTGCGACATCGTGGTCATATAGCTTCTTGTACTTGTATGTGTGAGTAGAATTTGTCTGATAGCCGGTGTCACTGTAATGTATGTATTCGTGTGTGTATTTGTAACTGAGGTAGGATTTAGGTAGGAAGCGGCCGTGGCCTTAAGTTCGGTACCATACCGGAATTTGTCTGAAGTAGAAGTGGGAAACTACGGAAAACCACTTCCAGGATGGCTGATGTAGGAATTTAATCCACCTATTCTCAGTTTTGCTTCATGAGGTTGAGTGTACCCCGTTCTAGCCCTTAAACCCGAATTTAATTTCTTGCCAAGAATGCTTTTCACTACGCAATGAGGGAGATGAAAGAAATTTATGAGTGTACAAGAAAGTAAGACATAATTCTTTTTATGTCCACGACGTCGCGCCGCACCGCACCGTTACTAAATTGGAGCAGTGTCTGGTCTCCGTACATTTACATCCGCAGATAAAGAGAAGAGTGCCTGCACGCTGCACGGTGATGGACCGTACTGGTGTGTGGGCTGAATGTTTAAAATCTAGGTTATAGAGTTAAAATGGTTCTGTTGTAGCGCGCCTCGGTTTGTAGCAGTTTTACTACGTTTGCACAGCAGGCGATCTGTCGAAGAGAAGGATACCGCGTCCTTTTAACCTCCCCATCTCACTCTTTGAAAGATTACATAAATTTCTTTTTAAAAGGGTTTATGCTGACACGCAGAAATGCTTGTTAAAACCATAGCCGAACAGCAGGGGGTCTCATGGCTCGGTATTAAAGAGAGATAGAATATTGTGCTCCCGTAAAGCATATGCTGAACGGTAGAAATATTATAATATCACAAGCTATATTGATGCTTATTGCATTTTATATTAGCTCTAGAGGGGGTTGTAATAATGTCGTTAGAGGGGATGTTTACCTTAGACAAGCCACTAACGAAGGTGTAGCTAACGGGATACACACACACAGCGACTGAGCAAACATGGGACTGATTAAGTGATTATACACTATCAGCTGAACCGAGCCAAGCTATATAATATACAACTTGTCCAGTGTTACTGCCAAGTTCAGAATTATGAAAGTAATATTCCAATTGGTCGCCTCCGTAGCGTAGCGGTCACTATGGTTAGCTGCCGCCCCGAAGGTCCTGGGTTCGATTCCCGGCTCTGCCACGAAATTTGAAAAGTGGTATGAGGAGTGGAACGGGGTCTACTCAGCCTCGGGTGGTCCAAATGAGTAGAGTGGGTTCGATTCCCACCTCAACCATCCTCGAAGTGGTTTTCCGTGGTTTCCCACTTCGTCTTCGGGAAAATGCCGGGATGGTACTGCCCCCGTAATTGAATTATATAAAGACCACGGTGGCTATATTTGAAATTATAAGGAAAGTTATGGCTGTAATAGTTATGACATGGGTAGTCATGACGTAAGCACGGATGACGTAAATGTTATGCCAGCAGGCTACTTGAGCTGAGATTCTCAGTGACGTCAGCATTTAGTCGAGAATGTTCCAAGATTTACGACGCAGTCGCAGGAAACGAGGAATTCTGCTGAGGAAGAAACTATGCTATTGGAGGAGAGGCATGAACCAATGAACGATAGTTTAAAGGAAGACGGAGATTGCTGAAACTTTGGTATTTTTATTACTTTTGGAATGCAGAATTGTGGAAATCCATTTGCAGTAAAAGCATCGATTTGGAATTTTGGTGAAATTTATTTTCAGTTTTTGAATTTTGAAAATCCGTCATGTATTAACGAAGTTGGAACTTTGAGCGATGACGTAGTATCACGCTTTGGAAGGGATGGTAACGCCCCTCGTGAAGTTAATAAAAGGGCTTGCGCAGAAGAGAGGAGCCTCCCTTTCGTTCTCTGATCATTCTGAGATCTCATTCTCAGAGCATCGAAGTATATTTGTGAAAGTTCTTTTCTTATACATTCATTATAGTGAGACGTCGAAGTGAACAGCAGTGAAAAGAATCGTCTTTATAACGCGTGGCGAGGCCACTATATTAACGAGATACAAGTCAAACTAGGTGAAGTTGAAACGGACCTTAGAAAGCTTCTACAAGTTTAGCTTCGAACAGTTAGCGGTCACCGATAAGCTAATTGTATTGTGCAGTGCTACATGCAGTTATAGAGAAAAGCTGAACAATTTCGACCGATTAGTTCGAAAGATATTAGCAGTTTTATACGACTGAGAAAAGTGATTATCTCGCCACAAGAGAAGCACTTTTGTGAAGCCAGAATCAACGCAACGGCTGACGCTGCGAGTGGAATAGAAAGACTTCAGATTACTTGGTTACAGAACGATACAGTATAATGGAGCAATTGAATACGGCAGTTTGTTCTTCTTACACTACAACCGAAGAACAGATGGAGGGCTAAAAGGCTTATTGCAATTGGGACATACTTCAACAGAGTAAGATAGCGACATGGAACTTCGCTAATTGCTATTCCACACAAGCGAACATGCGGTGAATACCATCTACACCCATGTTTCGTAATTAAAGGCTGAATACCATCGAACAGCCATAGAAACAATTTCATACTCTGAATATGAATAATTTCTTCGGAAATTTCTACAAAACTTCATGGCGATTGTCTACTGGAACTTCAGGGAATTTTTCAAGAGAGGTCAGGGTGGACCCGACTCACAAAGAAGATTATTGCCGGAAGGATGTCTATTCGTCTTCGAGGAGCAGAGCGATTCACGGAGAAGGAAGCAGTTCGATTCTCCGAAGGTGCTATTTCCTATTTCGAGGATGGAGCTCAACTTTAACGTGGTGAAATGGATCCATCAGCAGTCTTCTTTGGGGAATTTTCCTCTGGAACGTCAATCGGCAGATAAGGTAGTCGTGAACGTTTATTGTATTTGAGTATATTAATGATGTTTGAGCAACCATTTTTCCCATATTTTTATCCTCATGTTTTTGCCCTATTTTCTTGTTGAGATTCTTATTCTCAGTACACCTTGATGAGTTTTGCATTTTTCGACGATTTATTAAGACATTGTTATGTCATGGGCATAGTTAATGATTTTGAATCAGTTGAGACTGATATTTAGAATTTTCAGTAATTAATATTTTTGTAGTCACGATTTGACTGTAAGTTAATGATTTTTATGGCAGATTTAAATTCAGACAGCGTGTCATTTTATTAAAGTAATTCAACCCCAGTTTAATTACTTTGACCAATTTTCTGTCATCATCAAGAAGGAAGAACATTTAAATGATTTTAGAGCGTTAAAATCTCTTACGTTGTCGACGATCTTGGAAATACTAGTCGTTATTTGTATTGATTGCAACACAGACATTTATCGTCAGTTTTGAATGAACATTGCATCATAGACACTTTTGTGAAAGAGTAACTTTAATAATGAATTATTGAATGCATTAAAGTCAAGTACTTTTGTTAGGAGTTTTTCTCAATTAGAGAATTATATAATGATGTTTGCATTCACCAGTCTAAATGGATTCTATTCGACTACTTTGCTTTTTAGTCGCACTTTATTTGAAGATAGTATTTTTATACTACAATTTCTTTTAAGATGTTAATCTTAAATTTGGATAGACCAGACAGGCGTATATGAGCGTATTCACTATTAAATTTGTTTGTGATTGGCAAGTTTTGACTTCATTTCGGTTCATGAATGAAATCCACGAAGGTTATAGAAAAACAGTTTTGAAACAATTAATGATTATAAAATTTTTTAAGTGGAACTATGAATGTATAATCGCTAGTGCAGCGCGTGTTGAAAGTCGCTGAGATATAAAGCCCTTGAATATGAAGGAAGTTCCCACAGGAATAAATGTTAAAGAATTATTTGTGGAAGTTTTGTAAGTTATGTGGAAGTTTAATACCATATAGATTAATATATGATGATTTTGGGCATATTTTTAATGCAGTTTGTGCATTAACTTGTTAGCGAAGGATTTTCCGCTGGAGTAAGATTGTCATAGTTCGTTGAAAATAAATCAAGTGAATTACTGTTAGAATTAACACGAGTTTTGAAAGAATTTGAGATAAGATTTTGAATGAAGGTTGCCGTCACAAATCATTATTAAAACCTTTATTAAACCAGATTGTGACATTAATATGTATAACTAACCTTCATTGGTCGATTATATTAATCACGATTATGAAAATTATCAACCGGATGAACATGTGGTCAATGTATTTATTAAATTAATAATTTAAACAATTTAAAATGTTAATATTGTAAATAATTGTTGTAAATATTTTTGAAAATAATGTGAAACGAGAGTGATGTTAAAGGCGTGCTTATAATATTTTTATTGTCTTTGACAAATAGTATAAACAATTTCTAATTGTTATAAATAATTTATGTGATTTTGTTATAAACATTTAAGAGCTAATTAAACATTTGGATTGAAGTTAACAAATTTAGGGAATTAACATAATGATCCAATAGGATGTGAGCAAAGTACTTGAAAGATTTGCGTAAATATAATGTGAGTTGTCTTGTCGACATTTAAAAGTTTGAGAGAGCAAGCTGTATGTTACGTAACACAGCAGGTGAGAAGGGAGTCCATTCAACCAGTATGCAACAGGTTGGAGGGTAGCTCGCAGCTGGGCCAACATCTGGTTATCAGAGTGAGGTCGTACACACTCCGGCCTTGCGACTATAAATACCATTCTCATGTTTATTAAAAGGAAACCAAATGCTCTATATATGTCACACCCTGACGTCCTTTTCCAATCCAATTGTGTTAATAATATTACGTTATTTGGAGCTCTTGGGAGCTAAAATGTTTTATATCATGTTGTATGATAATTTTTGCAAGTCCTACTGAGGACGTAGTCAGATTGACTTGGGCTACTGATAGCCACGTTGATTTTGTTGTGTTAGTAAAATCATACCCTTTATTAGAAATAAAGCTCTTGTACAGTTCAAAGTTCTCGCCTTCGTCTTGGTTCATTTTTAAATGTCATGGTGGAGGTTATTGTGTGAACAGACTTTTAGTGATCCTGTTGTCAACTCAAACCCCGAGATAATTAAGAGGTAAGTAACGGTAAGTATGAACCCCCGTCTATTTTGGTGTGTTCCACAATGATTTCCTGTGAACTTCTGTGCTCTTATCTCGATAGTATCTGTCAGTGCCATTTTCATTGATGTAGCTATGCCGGTGCAATTGATAATTGGCAATCCGATTGAGGGGGCGGATATCTGACAGCCTACTATCCAGGTAAACGGGGACAGTACCTACTGTAAGGCCACGGGCGCCTCCTTCCCTTTTCCTAGCCTATCCATCCCAATCTTCCATCCCTTCCCATCCCTCATGAGGCCGCTGTTCGCTTTGCAGGTGAGGTCGCCTGGGTGAAGTGCTGATCACACCTCCCCAGTTGTATCCATCCCGATCAGATGTTCCAAGCTCCAGGACACTGCCCATAGAGGCGGTAGTGGTGAGTTCCCTCGCTGAGTCCGTAGGAACCACCAAACTGGAAGGTAAATTGACTTAATAAAAAAATAAAAAAAATATTCCAATTGGTCGCCTCCGTAGCGTAGCGGTCAGCACAACTAAATCATTCAATAATTTATAATGTATATTGGTGGCTTCGGTGGTGTAGTCGGTAGCAGGCTGAGCTTCAATGCCCAAGATAGCGGGTTCAAACCCGGCTGAAGCCGTCGGATTTTTTAAGAGTGTTAAAAATCCCTCAGTATGCCTTCCTTCGGAGGGGAAGTAAAGCCGGTGGCCCCATGTCATAGATTTATGGCATGTTAAAGAACCTTCCACTAATTGCACCTGTGTGAAGCGAAATTGGATAGGTTAAGAATGTAAACAACGCTCTTAGGTTTCTACGTTCGTTGCCAAGAGCCGACTGCGGTGGCGTCTAGTAGCTAAGTTCTGAACTTGGCCTAGTAGTCGTTGACGGTGGCGCTTGGCGGCAAAAGTAGGAACTATTTGAAAAATTCTAAGTTGCAGTACTTAAATTAAAAAAACAGATAACACAAACTAATACAGTCATCACAATTAACACCGGTTATCAGACAGATTCTACACACACCCAAAGTACACGGGGCTACATGACCACGTTGTCGCAGCCCCTAAACTTAAGAACCAACCAACATACTGCATAGTAGGATTGAAAAGATACAGGGTTTCATTCATTCATTCAATCATTGAGTGGTTGATTTGTTGATAAAACGGAAGTCTTCAAATACAGCCTAACATATCAACAACTAAACGACAATAAAAACAAAAACCAAGATGTTCAGTGAAGAACATATAGCCTACTTTCTCCTAAATGTATGAGTATAGTTATAACTCTTTGTCTTTATAAAAGAGTATAATAGAATGATTTTTTGGTTGAAGACCTTAGAAACTATTTACCTCTACCAAACGCCAGAACCTCAAAAAAAACCTACTATCATCATTGAAGAAAGAAAGAAATATCTCAAATTTTTTATGGATCTGGAGACATAATCAACCGGACTGGCTGCGTGGCTCAGCGGTCACATTCTCGCTTGCTGGAAATAAAAATCTATCGTATTATCAACTTGTCATTCTTCAAATTCGATGCGTATAAAATGCCAATAGTATGCTAATCAATGGAGTCCCACAGTCATGACATCTAGTGGAGAAGTATCGAACAAGATAATCCTAATGGGGAGAGTGCATTCTAGTGGCCATGAAAATAAACTTTTCAATTAAAACTGTAAGTTAATCTGTGGGCCGGCGCGCAGTTCGCAACCAGTTGGCCATGATAATTCACGTGATTGCTGTTAGATGTCTCGTGAAGATCCGCTGGCGAATTTTGTTTTAATTAAATATATATTTTCCAATATAATATACACAATATAGCGCTCAATTTTAAAACGTCTGAGTCATTACAAAACAATAAATATAAAATTTTTAAGGAAAAAAAAACAACTCTGATAGGATTTGAACCATACGAGTGAAAGGACAAAGATTTACCACGCAGCCAAACGTGTCAACGAACATTGGCCGATATAAAATGGCTTACATACAGCGTGTTAGGAAATAATGATTTAGACTAAACGATTTCTTCAGTGGAGTATATTATTTTTATATAAAGCATTTCTATCAATAGGATATATTGCATGCAATACACAAACTAGTGAAATATAGGTAAGGCACAAGATATCAGCTGCCATCTTGCCTTCTAACTGAGACGGCTCAGCTTTTAAAAATCACATCTGCACTATAGTATTACAATATAAACTTTAAATTTCGAACGTGCCACGTCCATTAGAACAGTTAAAACGATTCTCGGTTCGATAATCGGAACTGGTGGGTCCCATGATATGGATTATAAAGTTTGAAAAATTCACACGGCCACCATCCTGAAATGGTATGGCGGATGACCTTGTAGGTTGGGCACAAGACGCGTCCCATATGAAGGTATGTTGTACCAAATTTGGTAGAGATCGGATGATTTGTTTAGTCGTTATTTGATTTTACGTTTTGAACGTTTGAGTGGCCGCCATTCAGTTTTGGTAAAGATGGCGGCGATATAAAACATGGCACAGAGGTGCCCTTTGCTAGTGCTACATCTGTACCAAATTTCGTTCAATTCAGTTTCACCGTGTTAGGGGGGGGGAGGGGGGGGGGGGCATACATTCAGAGTACACATACACACGCACACAGACACACAATTTTTGGCCCCGTGTAGATCTCATAAGCTAGTCAACTTTCATTTTTTGCAAAAATCGAAAGTAGGCTAACAACCTGTGCTACTAGAGCTCTCTGTGAGATCAAGGCCTACTGACCGTCGCGACAGCAGCAGTCCTGGGTTCTCGCCTGTGTGCCATTCTGGTAACGCACCGTCGGCGATGTCAATATATTGTACATTTTATGACCAGAGTCACTAAAATTCGCATTAGATAACATCAAAACTGCCCCTGTGAAACTAAAAAGGCCCTCACAACATGTGAAAAATGGAACCTACAATCAGCTGAAAAGCAGTCATAAACGCTTCCACAAAACCAACGTTGAATTAAAGTTCATGCGACACCCTTTAATATATATTCGATCATCAGGGTTTGATGTTTAAAGCTAGAAGCACATATGGTAGAGTGGTTCCTCCGGAGGACTAGTAGACTACCAAAGCTTTCCCCCAGAGTGGAGGTGGGATGGCCAGTTACCTTTCTCAAGTTGCCCTATCAAGGAATTGATAATACAGCCACTTCTTTCGTTCCTTTAACTTAATGCTTGCAGGCTAAGCTTGATTAACCATGGCTGGCTCCTCTCATCTGGAGGTTCCGGGTTCGATTTCCGGCTCCGTCAGGGATGTTGGTAATTGGCATGAGGGCTGGAACAGGGTGCACTCAGTCTCGTGAGGACAATTGAGTAGCTGTCCGACGAAAGGCAGCGCTCCATTCAAGAAAACTAAGATTAACGGTGGAAGGAACCCGACCACTTGTCACCCCACAATCTGTAGGCAGCGGTCGCTTGGTAGGAAAGGGCCCTTGAGGATCTACTGTATGTGCCCTGGGGGAGGATAGAAGAACCTTACATGGAACCTTCAACTGAAATTGGGGTATTAAATTACTGTCCTGGTTCCAGGAAAAATCACTATAGTTAAGTCATTCACCCAGAAACATAAAGCATGTCCTTTTTAAGTGATTTTAGTTAACTGTAAACATGTTGACCCAGAAAAAAGAATTCACAAAATCTCCACAGTGAATTTTGCGAATCACTTTCATACAAAACAAAAAATGGTTGGTATATTGGCTTTCACGGCGAAGGAATTAAAACTCAGCAATTTTTCTAGGCTTAAGATGTGTCTTGTGTGGGGTTTCGCCTAGGAACACTAAGCTGGTTCATCAGCGGGTTCTTAGTGTCCGTGCCCGGACCCCATAGAGCCTATATAGGGAGGTGAAAGGCTGCTTTGGAAGCCTATATAGGGAGGTGAAAGGCTGCTTTGGAAGCCTATATTGGGAGGTAAAAGGCTGCTACTCCTGTGGGGGTCCGGGCATGAACACTAAGAGCCTGCGGATGAGCCATCTTGGGTGTTCCTAGGCTAAACCCCACACAAGAAACGGCATAAACCTAGGAAAATTGCTGAGTTAAAAGAAAATTGTTATTATTAAAACAATTCCCAGTAATAAGTTTACCTAAAGAAAAATCCGTCTATTTTCTGTCCTGAGCCAAAGCAAAGAGAAAACTTTGATTCATTCCACACACATTTAAAACGGTACGTTATTAGGATGTCCAACTTCCAACAAGTGCTTCTGTCAAGTGGCGGTGTTCTACGAGTTGTTGTGTTTGATTATTTAGTGGTTTTCCAACATCATTGTCATTTAGCTCCATGTACGTGTTTGTAGAGCTGTCTGATAACCTGTGTCAATGTGATTATTGTATTAGTGTTTGTATTTCTGATTAAGAATCGTGTAGGAGGCAGCCGTTTCCATACGATACCAATATTTGACTTGGGAAGAAGTACGAAACAACGGAAGACGTCTTCTAGGATGACAGAGGTAGGAATCGAACCCACCTTTTCTCAGTTCTGCCTCACGAGGCTAGGTATACTCCGTTCCAGCCCTGAGAGTAACATTAATTTTTTCTGTCAGATCTGGGAATTGAACCCGAACATCCACGGTGACAGCCAAGCTCACCAATTGAAAACTTATGAAGCACTAAAATGAAACTGGAAATACTGCGCCTGCAAATATAAGTAGCAGAGATACGGCTTGCCCATTTCTGGGGCGTTCTTAGGAGAACCAGAAATAACATACACATCGCTAACAAGGTATAATATACCCACACAAGTTCGCCCTGGCAGAGAGAGCAAATGATCTCAGATCCTTTAATATTGGAGCCTGTATGTAAATAACAAGATCTCGTAGAGGTAAGATGCAATTAGTTTACTCTTGTTAGTAACAGCCAGGCTGAGCCAATGAGTACTGGTTCGTTAGGTGCAGAGACTATATTTACACTGACATCCTGAATAAAATCAGAGTAAGTCTTGCATGAAGGAGTAACGAGATTAAAGTGGTGGGGTGTTCAATTTCCTGAATTCATATCTTCACCAGTTTGATAACTAGCGGCTTATTACGAGTCTTCTTCACAGCTATAAAACTTATCACCTTGCCACATATCTTCTACAAGCAATGAAGTTGAGAGGTTATTTTAGCCCGAGCTACGAGGGGACGTAAATTATGGAATAATCTTTAAAATTACGAAGTAAGCATGAGATAACGATGGCTCATATAACTGCACTTGATCATCATTTTGGTGTAACATTCTGATGAGCCACTTTATCCCGAGTGTGTTGACGAATTTCCACATTTCAAGAAGTGCCCTTCTTTATTAAATAGTCGACAAAAAATTACGTCTTTAAGACAACTCCAAAACATTTATTGTGTATGATAACACAACAAAACACAAAATATAAAACAATACACACCAAAACATAAAACAAAACAAAAACAAAACACAACAAAACAGAAAACAAAACAAGCCCAAACAAGACAATTCAAAACAAAACAGCAGAAAACACAGCAAAACAGAAAACAAACACAAGACAACAGCAAAACAAATCAAAACAGAATAAAAAGTAAAACAAAACAAAAACTTAACACAACGAAACAGAAAATAAAAACAAATCAAAACAGAAAAAAACGAAACAAAAGTAAAACAAGACAAAAACTTAACACAACGAAACAGAAGACAAAACAAAACAATACATAAAGCAAAACAAAACAGAAAATAAAACAAATCAAAACAAATCAGAAACTAAACACAACAAAACAGAAAACGAAACACAACAAAACATAAAGCAGAACAAAACAGAAAACATTACACAAAAAACAGAAAACAAAACATTTAACAGAAAACAACAGAAAACAAAACAAAACAAAACAGAAAACAAAACAAAAACAAAAGCAATCAAAACAAATCAAAACAAAACACAACAAAACAGAAAACAAAATAAAACAAAACAAATCACAAAAAATATAACTAACGTCTTTCTTGCTGGATACAGTAGATCACTTACAACATTTAATCAGAGATAAAGGTGAGTTGAGAAAGAGCACCAGTAGCAGTGTTATTTTATTAGTAGGCCGATTACTGAAAATATGGAGCCCATGAAACGCCACCACTCGGAGGAAAACAGCTGGTTCAACACTGCGCATACGGAGACTAGTGACGTAACGAAAGGAACATATATCTCGCAAGATCCTACTGTACACTGGTGTGGATTTTGGGCTTACAAATCATGTAAACTGGCAATCTGGTAATCTATCAGATATGAACGTATGGTAATAAAACATAAATATGGTGGGTAAACAGAAGGAAGACGCTCTAGTCTTAGACGGACAAATAAATGTCTTACTGCGGTTAAGCAAAGAAGAGCGTCCTTTAAAGGGAAAGGAAAGGAAGCGAAGGACATAAAGAGACGTCTTGGAGTGGACAGAAGCTGGTCGAGCGAGGAGAAGGCTTACTCGCCGAATGATGAACGTTCGTCTGGAACGTGGGTTGCTCACTGGGATACGAGGGAATTTATCTTCCCCGCGCTTCTCCTTAAAACGTGATGAAGAAATATCCATTTTAGAACCCAACCCTGCTTAGAACAAACAAACAAAAAAGTATAGGCTGACACAGAACTCATCGCCGGCAGCATAATGCCATAAATACTGTGTCTAATGGAACAGAGTGTCTGGTTGGTTAAGTAGAACAGTCATTTGGCAGCTGGACTAGGCACGTACTCCAGCGGACAATGGGAGCGAAGATTAAATCAGAGGGTGTAGCTGACCAGCGGAAACTACATGCCGTATGCTACTGCAACTTTATTGAAATTCACTTTTTTAATTATCTATTTAACTCTCATCCGGACCAAAATGTATAGACTATGGCATTATTAATCGAACCATTCTCAAACTTTCTAATTTTTCGTAAGCATACTGCAAATGCGTATTTCTGATATAATTAGTGCAATCAGGCAAAACGAGAAATACGTTTCTTGTTGATTATTTCAGAGCTGCGACATCGTGGTCATACATACCCCATGTATTTGCGTTTGTGTAATTTGTGTGATATCCTGTGTTATTGTGATGATTGTACTAGTGTCGGTATTTGTAAATTGGGGATATGATTGGAAAGGAGGCGGCCGTGGGCATAAGTTATGAACCAAACCAGCATTTTAATGGAGTAGAAATGGGGAAACAACGGAAAACTACTTCTAGGAAACAACGGAAAACTACTTCTAGGAGGACTGAGGTGGGAATCGGACCCTTCTCTTCTCAGTTTTGCCTCACGAGGCTGAGTGTAAGTTACCCCTAGCCAACCTTCGCACCAGAATTAATATTTCTTGGTTGAGTCGGGAATCAAACCCGGACCTCCGGTGCGACAGTCAACCGTGATAAATATTCCAATTACTTAATTATTGATGTGGTTTCTTTGTTTGGTGTTGCGTTAAGAAAAATTACCTGAACCTCAAAACTTTTCTATTATCATGTGATACTTTGCATGGTCTAAGTGGGAAACCACCGATAACCACCTGAGATAAAATTAAGATGGATTCTAATTATCTTATTAATTATTGTCCTCATGATTCTGCCAGCATTTAATTTCAGCCCTTTGATAAAAATGTACTGTAAATCTTTGCCAAAACCAGGTATCGAAGCCACAACCCTCCAAACAGGAATTCCAATCCTGCACTGTATCATCTGGTTCAATTAGCAGAAATATCCTCTTCAGTTGGTCAAGAGTAGGATATTTCGGGACAGAAGTCAATTTGCACGTTCTTCAAATATCTTTGCTCTAAGCACAGATGTATTTATGGTATATGCCACCTGGACAGCAATGCGAGCATAGCAGTCGCCTACATACGGGCATTATCAGCCACCTACGCTGGTGTCCACACTAAGCAACTGAACTGGCAAGACTCCAAGCTAATTGGAGGCTTCTATCAATGACTTACCGGCCACCTACTCACACTGCCGTCTTGTGCCTCTAGCCTGTTGGAACTCACTGTATGATAGTTCACTCCAACCTTAAAAACACACTGTACAATGGATCTACCCGATATAGAAAGTGATTTTACGTGCTCAATACGCTGCTTATCTCTTCCAGATAAACTTAACTATATTGCTTTCAGGATAGCGATTACTGAAGGCGACAGAGAAATACATCCATCGCGTAATTCTAGGGTGAACCCTAATTTTAAATGTGGTAATAATTATAATATTATTATTATTAATAAATATACAGAGAACTGGAGACCATCACTGATACTATTCGGAAGAAACGGATTTCTTTTTTTGGTCACATCATGAGGACACCAGAAACCAGATTATCTAGAAAAATTGTAGTGAAACTTTGGAATATGAAACAACAAGTAGGATGGATTAAGGAAATTAGAGAAGATATGAAAGAATTAGAAATAACCTTGAGTGACTTGCAAAACAAAACAAAAAAACTGAGAGATATAAAAATAAGATTTCAGGCTAAAATAGACAAACGTAATACAGTAAAAAGGGTATTTACAGATGAGGAACGCCTGAGAAGATCAGAGCGAATGAAAAGCTACTGGGCGACTCGGAAAGGAAACTCACTGAAGAAGAGGACCAAGAAATGATTGATTGAAGTGGTCCAATGAGGCCGTAAAAGCAGAAAAGGAAGAATAAGAAGAATTGAAACAGATCTCCAAGAAATGAAAATCTCAGAAGAAATTGTACGGGACAGATGTAAAGTGAGAACCAAAATCGACAGTCACCAATTTGGAGACAAACCCAACACCAGAGCCACTATCACTTGGGCAGTAGAGCTAAGGAAGAAGCTGAGCGAAGGGATGAAGAGATTTTGGGAGGAAAAGAAGGACAACACATCAGCAAAGCAGGTTCCATCGTGCTTCTGAGTACGGCATAACGATGTATAATAATAATAATAATAAGTATTCGTCTTCCCAGTTGTCTCTGTGAATGGCTTAGTTACAAAGGACTGAGGAAACGAAATGAGAAACTTGACTTGAAGAAACACCATACGCAGACAATGCAAAAGGCTGCCCTCCCTTTTTCAACGTACGTAAGGTTCAGTGACTTGCTCTGAAGATGTTGAGATCCAGTGTCTTTGGTACGCAAGGAGTCCAACGGTGATGCTTTTGTATACTTTTGTGTAAATGTAATATATATAATAACAAGAAGTTCCGTAACGAACTAAAGAGCCTACTTTTCTTAAAATTTAAGATCTATGCCAATGATTAATCTATATGGATCTATCTAGAATAATGACGAAATTAAGTTGGTAATATCGAAATTTCTAATTAGTTCGAAATACTGTATACCTGGCATACTGTAGCCTAATATAGAACTACAGTTGGCAGCCCTGGTGACTGAATATATTCTTAGTTCCATCTCTTAAGGTACAGAATACAAAATTTGGTTGAAGTCCAATGGATAGCATGGACGTTACATGCAGTTAAACATTGGATCTAACAGCGCGCGTAAAATCATGTTGGCAACAATGACATACATGTATTGGTCAGAAATAATCTGAAATAATATGATCTATTGTTGTGTCAATTTTGAATGAAATCCATTAGTTAGTATAGAAGTTACATGCATTTTAAAATTGGATCTATCAGCAGGCTTAGAATCATGTTGGCAGCACTGACGTATATTAGTTACTCAAAATTAATCTAGAATGCCAGGTACTATACGTGTGCAAAGTTTAGAGCTATTGGCTTGCATACTTTCTGATATATTGATATTAGGGTAACAAAAATAGAGACAGTATTTACTAACAGTTGGCAGCCCTGGTTACTCTTAAGAATCGGCATATACATATCTGTTATGGTACACATAGCACACACGAAATTTGGTTGAAATCCAAATGATAGTATAGAAGTTACATGTATTTAAAGTTGGACCTCTCAGCAGGCTTAGTATCATGTTGGTAGCACTGACGTATATAAGTTTCTCCAAATTAATATAGAATGTCAGGTACTATACGTGTGCATAGTTTAAAGCTGTCGGCTAGCATACTTTCTGATATATTGGTATTTGGATAAAATAAATTGAGAGCATGTATTAACAGTTGGCAGCCCTGGTGGATCTTAATAATACGTTCAGTCATGTCTGTTTATGTACACATAGCATATACGAAATTTGGTTGAAATCCAATTGATAGTGTAGAAGTTATATGCATTTAAAATGTGGACCTATCAGAAGGCGTATATTCATTTTGGCAACACTGCGATGTATGGCCTCCTGGAAATTAAACTGCAATATTATCATCTATACGTGTGCCAATTTTGAAATAGCTCCTATTCATACCTTCCAAGATATCCAACATGGAGCTCAAATTTCAATTGCGATTTTTCAGCAGTTGGTAGCACTGACATCATTTTCAAATATGGGCGTGAGATATTCAGGTATAGATCTTTACTCATGCCAAATTTTGTTTCGATTGCTGCAGCCGTTTAGGAGTTGATAGGGGGGGACACACACACAGCCAGACAGACAGACAGAAGGACAGACAGACAGACAGACAGACAGACAGACAGACAGACACACATTTGCCCGATCTCATAAGTCTACTTTTTCCTCATTTTTGCAAAATGTGAAAAGTAGGCTAATAAAAATAAACATAATAATGATAAAATAGTAATAATTATAATCGTATGACCTCAGTTGGGCATAGATGTTTTGAGCTGAAGTCATTTACGCGACTTCAACGTTGCGTAGAGCGCTGTCGTTAGGTAGCGAAACTCGAATTCCATTGGAAGAAGACCTGTGACTGAGATTTGAAATTAAGGAAGCTTTAAGATTTACGTGATCATTAATGTTGCGATCATTGCCATGGGATCTCCATTTTAACGTGGAATCCGAACCACAGGACGTGATAAATCACTTCAAAAATTGCACATGCATAGACCGAGAATCGAGCCCAGTCCGCCTTGCTGACAGGCCAGCAGCTTGACCACTGCACACCCGGCTGATATTTTACGAGCCAACATTGTATGACTCGGAGTGCCATGATTTTTGTCGCCCTTTAAAATTCATACTTCCTCGGCCTAGAATCGAACCCACGATCTTGGTGTCATGGAGTGGAAACTCAACCATTGAGGGAGCTACTTGAATGGTAAAATAATTATTAAAATCGTGTGATTGCCATCGTCTTACAGGTATCGGACAAAGTGATCGTTTTTGAATGTTTGTGAATCTGTCTGATAACACATGTTACTGTAATGCGTGTGCCAGTGTCTGTAATTGTAATTAGAACTAATATTGGTAAGGAAGCGGAAGTGCCCTAAACTTGGTTATCATCCTCCCTCCACCCATCCACCTCTTTTTAGTTCTCTTTCCGAGCTGAGTAAACCCCATTCAAGAATTCAGACCAGAATTGTCTTATCAGAGTCGGGAAGCGAACCAGGATCTAGAAACTAATTATGCTACTTCTAGGTTATAAAACAAAGTATCTCCAAAATATGACATATTTTCAATCAAGCAATACCTATACTTTGGTAGTTCCTTTACCAGAAATTCTTGAAATTCGCGATTTTTGCTATCATTGCTGTTTGTGAAATCTGTTTGATAACCTGTGCCTATGTGGTGTCAATTATGTTATAACTATCAATTCTAGGATCTGGGATTAATACTGTCATCCACATGAGGCAGGGAGTTTAGCAGGAATGTTCTTAGTGTGCTAGCAAGCAGGCGAGGTACGATGGTCTTGTATTGGCCAAGCACAGCACGTTAAAACCTAAGCCAATATATCAATATCAATGTACCGTAACTCTCTGTAACATATACACATAGAACCCTCAGTCGCATTTTGACGAGAGGCAGTAGGTCCTGGCTTAAAATAAGGTTTACGTGTTCTTGAAGTGAGTGTGTGATAAAATCAACAAAATACCAAGGATGAAATTCGCACAGATTTGCCACAGCGTGGTATCGAAATTCGCTCCTTTTCCCCATGTTATGTGTTGACACGAGTTTGGGATGCAAGCAGATGATACAGCCACTGACGTTTGCTTTGCCCTGCTATATAACTACTTTCTTTCAGCTCAAGGTACGTGGCTACGACGGGACGTAAGATTGGGATGCAAGAAAGATAATGCAGTTACAGAAATTTGCCATGTCCTAGTATGGAACCACTTTTCTTTGGCTCAAGGTAAGTGACTGTGACGTAAGATTAGGATGCAAGCAGGTGATACAGCCACTGAAATGAGCCATGTCCTGGTATAGAACTACCCTTCTTTGACTCAAGGTACGTGGCTATGAAGTAAGGTTGCGATGCAAGCAGGTGATACAGCCACTGAGATTTGCTATGTCCTGGTATAGAACTACCCTTCTTTGACTCAAGGTACGTGGCTATGACGTAAGGTTGCGATGCAAGCAGGTGATACAGCCACTGAGATTTGCTATGTCCTGGTATAGAACTACCCTTCTTTGACTCAAGGTACGTGGCTATGACGTAAGGTTGCGATGCAAGCAGGTGATACAGCCACTGAGATTTGCTATGTCCTGGTATAGAACTACCCTTCTTTGACTCAAGGTACGTGGCTATGACGTAAGGTTGCGTTGCCAGCAGGTGACACAGCCACTGAGATTTGCTACGTCTTGGTATAGAACTACCCTTCTTTGACTCAAGGTACGTGGCTATGAAGTGAGGCTGGAATGCAAGAAGGATGAGACAGCCACAAAAGGTTGACCATGGCCGCCGAAGAACACACACGTTACAAATAAAATAAAAAAGCAACCTACTTGTCTTGGATGGTTGATACGATCTGTAAGTTCATCTAATTTTTGTGGAGCAGTGGGGTACGTCTTGAAACATCAGCTCATTACGTGGAGAGCAGGGCTGTAGACCCCGACTGTGACCGCGTCCCAGCAATCTCGGGTGGTTAGGAGTACACACTGCGAGCTTCCCGCCATCCATCTCGCTGTCAGGGGTGTGCAACAGTGCTGTTCATCTGTTGTTGTTGCTTAAAGTAGAGGCTTGGGACATCTCGCAACTTGCTGTAGCTTCTTGGCATTTTAAAAGCAGGATTGGACGCACTTGATTAATCAGCTGGGTCACTGTTCTACCTTCCTATAACTGTGGTATTATCAGTGTGAGGAATCGTTGCCAATGGCTCAGAGAGAAAGTATGAAGTGTCAGTGGTGCGGCGTAATCTGTTTTCACGGAGATAGTTGTATAGCATGCACTGTATGGCCACGAATCATTGTGGAAGGAACTTTACGGACTGGTTTTAAGGCATTCATAGCTGTAACGGGAGAGTGATTTCCACGTTTGATTATTGAATGGAAGCGCCTCCAAAGATATCGTACATAGTCCGTATATAGCTTTATTATTATTATTATTATTATTATTATTATTATTATTATTATTATTATTATTATTATTATTATTATTATTATCCTTATCATTATTATAGTACGAATATGAGGGAAGTGAAGATGGCTGTTGTCACATTAACAACTAGTGATGCAGATGTACTCTTGAAGCAAGATCATATTCAAATAGGATGGGTCAATTGCAGGATTAGACGGAGGATCATGTTATCTCGCTGTTACAGATATCTGGAGTATGGACATGTCGCTAGCAAGTGCAAAGGCTCTGATCGAAGTAAACTTTGCTACAATTGCGGAGGGACTGATCACAAAGCTAGAGGATGTACGGCCTCGAAGAAATGTGTTCTTTGTGAAGAGCGAGGTTTTGACAAAGAGTATTTAGCACATGCTGTGGGATCTGGCCAGTGTAAGGTCTTCAGGGAGGCTTTGGGCAAAGAAAAGGCACTGAGGTTCAAATGATTCGTGTACTTGAAGCCAATCTACATAGAAGTAAAACAGCCGATGATCTGCTGTATCAGCTAGTTGCAGAGAAGCAAAGTGATCTCTTGTTATTCAGTGAACAGTGTAAAGAAAAAGATAGTTGAGGACAAGTGTCCTAGCATAATATGGTCCTAGCCTGAAGTAATGTGTCAAACCACGGCGTTCTTAAGTTACAGGCGGGAGC
The DNA here is from genome assembly GCA_946902985.2 of Meconema thalassinum. Taxonomy (NCBI): domain Eukaryota; kingdom Metazoa; phylum Arthropoda; class Insecta; order Orthoptera; family Tettigoniidae; genus Meconema; species Meconema thalassinum. The sequence goes on along the minus strand of OX336390.1, from coordinate 490,358,396 downwards.
GGTACCCCCACTCTGCCACCGGCGAGTGACGTCAGGGGTCTTAGCTGGCCGGCGGACAGCACGCTAGTCATATGGCAGAGAGATGCATTCATGTAATTAAATCGGTTTTGTTTACAGAAGAAATTGGGATGGACTTCCGAATTTCACCACAGTCCTTCCTTAGTGATCGATGAATTGTGTGAGACGTTTTCCGCTGTCACTGCGGGCGATTAAAGCAAATGACTGCGATACAAGTCAGCCCAGAGCGGTATACAAAAAGAGCATGCTGGAAACTAATGTTTGATTGCACTACAAGTAGGCGGTTTTTGTATCTTCTACAGAACACAATAATTATTTGAATATATTTAAGTGAGAATATCATATCTGTTTATGTACTTTAACAAACGGGAAATTTCTTCTTTAACATATATTTCATCAAGTTGCAAAATTACCCACTTATCATCACACTTTTCAGCGGCTTTTTTCAAGAAATGAAAGTTTTCGTTAAAATTACCCGGAGCTACACTAAGGGAAGAAGTCAATCTTTGTAAATGTTTGGAATGAGGAAGGGATAGAAATTTGTTCTGCCTGATGGTATCATAACACTTCGCGGATTGCATGTACAATATGTAAGAGTAAAGTATCATGTTGGGGGACCTTTTTTTGTTCTTAAATATAAGAGAATTGCTCGGATAAAAATTAACTTGCTGAGAATTTCCCTCTTCTCCACTATCCAATCAAGTTTCTTGAATGACATCCAGCAATTTTAAGACATTGACCACGTAATTTTCCAAGTTGGTTTGGAATCTCTTCTCAGTAAGATACTGTAACAAACTGAACAGTGTTCTCCAACTCTTCACAGCTGTTTCAATTCCCAAACACTGAAGAAAGTTCTGTAGAAGGCAATTGCAAATTGTTATAGAAAGCCGAAACAAGTAAATTATTATCTACATTAATATAAAGAAACAAAAGTCATAGACTCAAAATTGATTCTATATATAACCACTCTATCGTCAGAATATTGAAATTAATAGCTGAGTCCCCTTTCACTTTAGTGCTATTATCTGCTAATCGTTTCTCAAGAGAATTGCATAAATTCTCGAAACTGATTATAACATCGTCCCATTCTGCAGCAGCAACAGCACTTTCTTGAGAGCATGTTCCTTCCTCACTTCGATTTCTCTTCTCCTCTCTTCTGGTTGTTTCCGCTTAATTTCACTTTCCTTTGTCAAGTATTTCGGCAAACCTTCAACAATAGTAAGACAAGAACCTTTAACTAGCTTAGGATGATCGTATTTATACACTTGTTTCTGTCCATTAGAATCACAGTATTCATTCTGTAAAATAATGCAGTCCGGTTGAAAATGTTAAATACACACAACACTGTTCTCAGAAGGTGTCCAGTCCTTCCTCGGGATGCTTCTCAGCCATCTATTTCTCAAGTTTACTTCCTTGGGAAAAGAGAAACATTTCACGTAGGCGGTTTCAACTCCACGAACCAGAAAATTACTACTACATCCTGGTACATAACCCCTTCGTGGCATTGTATTTGCTTTTAAAATATACCACGTGGGGCACGGGTATATTTAACACTTGTCACTGGACAACAGGAAAAGCAATATATTGTGAAATATCACCCTCGAAACATAGAAACAATGACCACATCACAGCGCTCCAACAAGACTGAGCATCTGTTTGCTGTGGGGAGTAAGACCCATGACGTCACAGCCCCGCCGGCAGTGTTCCCGCCTGTTAACTTAAGAACGCCGTGGTCAAACGGTTCCAGGCTAGGTTCCAGAAGTAACAGGGGGAGTTTTAGTCGGTAGTCTGCCAATCAGGAGCCCGACACTTGGTGCGTAAATGCATTTCTTCCTCTATAAAAAAAAAGTACCAGCAGTAGAACAACACGCAATCTCCTAATGTCAATAACGCTTGATGCGAAGTGTACTGTACATGCCGTACCTTCTTGGCCCACATTCGCCATGACGGATGACGCGCCGATAAACAGATGTAAACAGAAGGCAGTGCAGTCACTTCAGAACGGCAAAGATTCATAACAAAACGGCTTTGGTGGCGTAGTTGGTAGCATGCTGAACTGCTATGCCCAAGATCACGGGTTTAAATCCGGCCAAAGTCGTCGTTAAAATCCTTCAATAAGCCTTCCTTCGGAGGGGAATAAAGCCAGTGGGCCCATGTCATAGATTTATGGCATGTAAAAGAACCAACCACTAGGAGGCTTGGTGGCGCAGCGGTAAAGCTGTTGGGTTTGATTTCCGGTCAATGCATGTGAGATTTTCGAAGTGAAATGCCATGTCCTGTGGTTCGTATTCCACGTAAAAAGGAGGTCCCGTGGCTCATGATCGTGAGATTAACGGTCACGTAAAACTACAAGCTCCCTTTCTAGAACCTACCACTACAATTGGTAGTGTTTAACTAAACCTGTAGGTTATTTGGTTAGAAACGCTCTACCAAGTTCCAACGTTCGCCACTAGGTGTCAGTGACAGTGGCATATCTGATAGAGAAAGTTGGAACTACATGAAATTAAACTTGATGGGGAGCCTATGGGCGTTCAATTAAAATACCCAGCTATGGCCATTGGCTGCAATTCAAATATCAAAGATTCATAACACGGCTATCTAAGCCACAATAATGTCTCCTTCGCAGATGTTTATGAAACCCTGAATTAATATTTCAGTTGTGATAATAGATAATGGGTAATAATCAAATAATATCAACTTTACGGCTGTCCATAAATTACGTATCTGTCTTCTTATCAGTTGTAATCAGGTCACAGAAGCGTCGTTGTTATAGTTACGACAGCCTCATAAAATTCAGGAATTCTGTAGATTGTCATACCTAGCATTGCTTTCAACGATTCTGACTTATATGGTTATCATTACATGGAAATGATAGCGAAACTCACATTTTATACTTTTGTTGGATATGTGCTCATGAAGCATCTACAAATTATCTTGCTACTAGAAGTTATCAGGTTCGAGCCTCAATTGTGATAATCTTTTTTTTTTTTTTTTTCGTGGAGCTCATTCTTAACTACTGTGTTATTTAAAGATGCCAGAATTTTTCCCTGATGGGGATCTTTAACGTAGTAGTAAATATAAACTGCTGATACTGCTCTCTCACAATGAAGTACCCTCAAATACCAACTGATTGCGCTGGGATGCGATCCCGCAACATAGGGCAGAGCAGGTGAGATCGTTACCAGGCAGCAATAAATATGAAATTTCTGACAGAGGTGTCAGTATACCTGTACATTCCTAAAAATCAGTATTTAGTTATTCACTGTAGGTACATCTTTCTGAACTTGTATTCACGCTAAAAACATCATATTACCTATATTCATAAAACGTTTTGGAAGAAATGAATTGAAAACTTTTAATAATACTAATATTAAAAGTAATACAATTATTATTATCATTATTATTAATAATAATAATAATATTAAATAATATAGATTTTACGACTCATTCTTAACTACTGTGTTATTTAGAGATGCTGGGATTTTTCCCTGAAGGGGATCTTTAACGTAGTAGTAAATATAGACTGCTGCTACTGCTCTCTCAGAATTAAGTTCCCTCAATTGGTAACTTATTGTGCTGGGATTCGATCCCGCAACATTGGACAGAGCAGGTGAGATCATTACCAGGCAGCAATAAATATGAAATTTCTGAAATTTAAATGAAGAATTCTACTTACAGGCAACGTCCACGGTGGCAGGTTGGCTGCGGATCTGCCCTCTGCTTGACCAAGCGATGCAGTCACACTTGAACTTATCCTTGCCGAAATATTCTTCCACATCGTTCCGCGTAAGGTTAATAGATGCCTCAACATTTCTCACTCCAGTTTGTGGATCCACGAAGTCTTGCTGCATGGATGGGGAGCCTCCCCCGGCCGACGCGTGAGGACGTCGAGCACCGTTACAGCGGAAGAATACCTGGAGGGCATGCGCCGCTCGACACGTGAGAGTGGCTGGCTTGTTCTTCACCACATAGCTGTCTACAGGCTCCTCCAGGAACAAGGGCAGTGGGATCTCTGCCTGTTGCTCTCGGCGGTCATCCTCACCATCTGAGCTGGACGAGGTAGGGGAGTGTAAGGTGTCCTCTAGCAGGTAGCTGTCGTCTATCGGGTCTGCAACACAAACAATACATATTGTTTATATTAATACTAATATAAAATCGATTGAGAAAAGAGGTTCCAGATAAATGGAGAAGAGATTGAGACGGTGGCAGAGTTCCAATACCTAGGAAGTATAATAACAGAAGATGGTGGTGCCGGTGCAGATGTCAAAAGCCGCATCCAGAAGGCAAACTCTGCATTTGTCCAACTATATGCAATATGGAAAGCACGTAATATTTCAACTAAGACCAAACTACGAATTTTCCGCACAAATGTAAAAGCAGTCCTCCTGTATGGATGCAAGACCTGGAAAGCAACCACACAGACCAACAGGAGTTTGCAGGTTTTCATCAACCGTTGCCTCTATAACTATTATTATTATAATAGTTATAATAATAACAATTATAATACTAATAATTGCAGAATAACTTATACAAGATCGACTCCAGTTCAGAACAGAAATCAATAACCATCATTTCTCTGAGAAAATGACTACTAGGACCAAGAAATCATGGACAGAAGTACTGAGGAGGAATTTCAGTGCCCAGACGAAGAGGTTTTGGGAGAAGAAACATTTGCTAAATAAGTTCAATCGCGCTTCAAAAATGGGCATAATGATGTAATAATAATAATAATTATTATTATTATTATTATTAATCTTGATTGGTCACATTGGACCACTTGAGTCGTTCCACAATCACTTCTTCTTTGAAGGTAGTACTGCTTGGTTCTTGCGCTCTTTCCAGTACTTTTTCATTCTTTCAGATCGGGATTTTCTCGACGCATCTGAAATCTCCATAGGCTTTCTATGTTTCGATGTAATAATAATAATAATAATAATAATAATAATAATAATAATAATAATAATAATATACCAGATACTGTACTGCGGTAGTTAGTTCCATATAAACTAACGAAGACGGCAGTTCAGATGGAAGGCATGGCCTAGTACCGTGGTTACAAAAATAACTGTAGCAGTACGGAGATGCAGGTCAGTAGACACTTTTCTATTAAATAATTATACAATTCCATTTTTACTGGTCGCCTGGATCGTGCAGTAGAGCTAGTTATTAAAATAACGTAACATGTTCCCTCTACAGGATGTAATATTTTAATTGAAACCCCGCAGCGCTGCGCAGTGGCGGCACGTGGGTGGAAGTAAAGAAACTAGCTTCATTGTGAATCGTGCCAATCCTCTGCCCACATCCTGACAATACGTCAGATAAAATCGGGCTGCATCCGAGAGGTGTGCTATTGTTTGAAGCCTACGCGACACGGATGTGACGAACAATAAGCATACTACATGATCCGTCATGGTGACAGGAGCGTAAGGCTGCCTCATGGACCCATTGAGGTCCTGATGGACGAGACCTCCACTGGGCTTGACACTCACATGCTCTCGACACCACTTGTTATTATCTTGATACATTCCCAATTTATTAGCTCGTGTGTGGTCGTGTCGTCAAACAAGCTCGGGGAAGATGTCATGATAAAGATCAGAAGTGATCGAGAAGCGGAAAATAACAGGTTGAGGGTACCAGTTGAGTGTTAAGAATTACTAATAGTAAAGTGACTCATTTCCCATCAAGAGGGTGTTGTTTGGAAAGTTCAAAATATAGGATGGACGATGAAATAGGGTGTAAAAAGTATTAAATATCCTAATAAGCTGATTGCGAGATGAACCGTAATTAATTTGACTACGAACCAGGGCAAGGAAAGCAATTATACAGAAATGGAATCTGTTGATAATAATTTCTTCTGCAATTATAATGTTTCTAAGCATTCATAGGGAGGTTATGGCTGCTTGAGCTTTTATTTCTCGCAGTAAAGAGGGGCAGGGGCTCTTTATAAAAAGTGAGGTAGCGCGCAGTTCGCTACTCCTGTAGGGGTCAAGGCGGGGACATCAAGAGCCCGCTGATGAGCCAGCTTTGTGTCCTAGGCGAAACCCCACACAAGACACGGAACGAACCTAGAAAAATTGCTGAGATTTAATTCACTCGCCGTGAAAGTCAATATACCATCTATTAATTAATTAATTAATTAATTAATTTGTTTGTTTAATTATTCCTCAGAACATATTCCGTTCTACAATTTACACAATGGTTGTTTGGGTGTTGGAACATCATGTTCTTGTAATGTTTGATAATTAATTTTCACAAATAACTAATAAGAATGCAACTTTAAAAGATTCACTGCAGTGTGATACTGAATAGGAATAGATTTCAAAGGCAAATTGAAATTTATCATGTAAACAGGTATTATACTGATTACGGAAAACAGCATTTATGTCATTAAAACCAACAAAGAAACCTTGAAGTGAAACAGAAGAATTGGCATTCTGTTGTCACACGTGTTGAAAATGATGCAATTTACTCACTTCTAAAATGATCCCTTAAATCTCCGGTCGTGAATTCACAATGAAAAGCTGTATTCCGTATTTAAGTCTATAACTTCCTAGCCACCACCACCAATATTTGGAGCTGATCACCAGAATTTAATGTGTTTGCATCCCTGTCTTCATTCAACTACTGTACATTCTTTCAGAAGAATGAAACAGGAAGGCAACATTAACATTTCCGTTTCCCTGATTCTAAACAACCGCCATGATGGATGGACTTGAGCTCAATGTTCAGTCCGCCGACTAAACGAAACTTCAGAAAATAACTTTGAAATCTGCAGTGAAACAATCCTACATTACGTACACGGTAAGGGCTTGAAAATGCAAAAGTTTAGCTCGGCTATTTAATAAGGATTCAAACAAAACTCATTGTGGTCACTAATGAGTCGGCGATAGGTCTTCTACCTGACCCGTATTTAATGTGAAAGTAAAGCCTCGCGTTTTGTGATACTACAATACTCTGCTCTATGTATGTGTTTCCCAATATCAAAGGACAAGACCACTTCAAATATATCGCGTAAGGAAACCATTTAAATTCTGTATGAAGACAATGAAAGACAGACTAGACTTCTACTAAATTAACAAGTAGCTCCATGGATAATTATTAGCCTATTTTCATACATTCTATTCGCCCATCAAAAAACTCTCCCTTTAATGAATTATATTCACCGTGTAACGACTACTTATACAGCTTTCTGTGTATAAGCCTACTTACATTGTGATTATACACAGGATAACAATCCCAATCTTGTAGCTCAAGATCCAAATACTGTATTTTAAGTATAGAAGCCATTTTTCAGTGTTGTCTAATTCTGATAAAGAATGCTTTTCAGTCGGTCAACACGAATTGTGCCCAATTACATTAGGCGGGAAACTAGTATTTACATACCCTACAAACCAGCACGCTGTTTATATACAAATACCTACTTAATTGGATGAAATGTTTCGAACGTCACGCGTTCATCCTCAGGTCCTATGAACAGTGAACAGAGAACAGAGAAAATAAATAAAAATGTTATTGGTTTTACGTCCCTTTTAACAACTGTGGCTTTTAGAGACGCAAGAGTGCCGGAATGTTGCCCCGAAGGGGTCTTTAAAGTGCGAGTAAATCTACTGACACGGCTCCCTCGCATTTGCGCACCCTCAAATGGCAACTGACTGCACCAGGATTCGATCCTGCAACCTTGGGAACAGCAAGCGAGAAAGTTACCGCTGAACCACGCAGCCAGCCAGTGAACAGTGAACTTGATCTGAAGATGAACGCTTGATGTTCGAAACATATCATCCAATTAAGTAGGTATTTGTACATAAAAGCGTGTTAGTTTGTAGGGTATGTAAACTACTTGTTTCCCGCCTAATGTAATTGGGCACAATTCGTATTGACCGACTGAAAAGCTTTCTTATTATATCCAAATATTGTGGCCATTTAAAGAGCTGGTCAGAACAATAAGGAAACCCCGCATAAAGTAAAATTTGTCTCCTGTCCTTAATGTATTGGTAATGGGCTATTTTTAAAATTATTGGTAAAAATTACAGAGAATGGGCTGGCTGGCTGTTCGTAGAATAAAACCATAGATGTTGGTCGAAAAATAGAAAAGTATAAGGAAGTTCAAAGTTTTGGGGTTACACACAAATTAACACTGTTATGCACTGAAACCCCTCCTTTAACGAAAATAGTGGCACTTATATTTTTGAAATCTAGTGTATCCAAAAATCTTACAAAGAACTACCAAAAGTGTAGTGTAAAATATTGGGGGAAAATGTGAGGATGAGTGAGCGTCATATGAAAATGAAAATCCACAGCCTGCTTCCAGTCTCCGACCGGGTCAGGAATGGAATGAATGAAGCCCCCATCTAGCGGCGAGGATATGAACTGTGCCGGCTGCCGAGGCCTGACGCACTCATCTGGGGCAATGAGTAAATGAATGACAGATGAAATGAAATGATAGTGGAGAGTGTTGCTGGAATGAAATTTTGACAGGGAAAACCGGGGTACCCGGAGAAAAACCTGTCTGCCTCCGTTTTGTCCAGCACAGATCTCACATGGAGTGACCGGGATTTGAACCACAGACCCAGCGCTGAGAGGCCGGCGTGCTGCCGCTTAAGCTACGGAGGCTTACTGAGAGTCGTATATTTCTTCGAAATTTTCAGGAATGACCCCAAATTCTTATGTGTTTTTTTTTTTTTTTTCGATATATTTTTCCAACGCCTAAATGTTGATACAACCTACTTGATCTACGTCTGTTTAGGCGGGAAATGGCGTTTGGGAACAGCTAAAGCTAATTGCTTTGTTCTCCAAGCAGCTTGCGATAGGTTTGAGATTAAGTGCCTATTTCGTCGAGTTAGTGAGTTTGTTGAAACAAAATGGGTCGTCGCAATGTTCCGGATGAAAAAATGTAGCAAATTGTAGGTATGCACAGGGGTGGCAACAGCTGTCAACATATTGTTACTAATTTTCGCGTTAGAAAAACATGTGTAGAACAGGCATTGAAGATTACCGTAATTAATAGGGAAATATATTTCAGTCACTAATGCAACTTAAAAACTATTCTATTTAAACAATCCTAAATATATAACGTTATGTCACCAAAATATACATGAAAATCGTTAGTTTTAGTGACACAATGCAAAGGTTGGCAACGCTGTCAACAATTTCAAGGAAATAATAGAACGATATTAAATAAATAAACATATAATAAATACATAAATGCCTACTATCCAGCTGAGTCATGTAGCGTGCTTCTACGCTGGTGGTTAGTTTCTACATCGCCATCTCTTCACTATTGGCTCATTGATAATAATTAATAACCCGCGCTCTCTCGCCTTTGCCGTTCAATCAATCATTCATTCATTTTCTTTGTTCCTTTCACTTTCTGTCGATATGAACCATATGTCCATGTCATTCTTCATTCCATTCCTTTCTTTTATATTTCCATAACGCATCCTTTTGCTCCTTTTTTACTAGCCCCTCGTCTTTCAATACTTCATTACGTACAGTAGGTATTGCAGTGGCTTTGTGAACACTACTCGTTCCTCAATGAGGCCGCACACCACAACCTGTTACTGACAGTGTTGCCAACTGGGAGACTTTGTCACTAGCTCTAGTGAGCAATATATTTATTCCTCTACTTCCTCTTCCTCTTCTATGGCATAGATGTCCCTCACCATGGTGGACGGAGTTCAATTATTGGTTGATACATGTGATACTTTCGAGGTGAACAGTCACATACAGTGGTTTGGATTGCACATGAAAGGGGGCTCATGGGTTAAGATCACAAGGTAATGTTGTTGTTGATTTATTGAAGGGCTTTGCGACATAGTGGTTATTTAGCCCCATCGATCTCTGCCACATGACATCCGTCAGCCATCATACAGTGAAATGTTGCCCGCTGTGGACTTTCAATAGTTTCCAAGAATTGGCTTTTCACTCCCATAACAATGAGAATTAATTGGCTTTTCACTCCCATAACAATGAGAATTAAAGTGTCAATGGTGAGAACTTAACAATAATTATGTAATTTTGTTTTTTGTCCCTTTTAACATCTGCGGCTTTTAGAGACGCCGGGGTGCCGGAATGTTGCCCCAAGGGGATCATTAACGTGCAAGGAAATTACTGACACAGCTCTCTCGCATTTGAGTACCCTCAAATACCAGCTGACTGCGCCAGGATTCGATCCTGCAACCTTGGGAACAGCAAGCGAGAACGTTACCGCTGAGCCACACAGCCAGCTAAGCGTGGTGAGAGCACCGGCATATAAAGACGTAAGTTGCAATTTCCAGTTTCGCTGGGGCGAAACATTTAATTTATGTTACTTCCTTCTACATGGCTTGTGTACTGTCTGTGCACTGCACTGCCTAACAGCTTAAAGTCCTCAATTAACATGATAATTTCAGTTACACACACTACAACAGTCACACCATAAACACAGGTTATCAGACTAATCCAGCACACACCTAAGTACACGGGTCTGATTAGCAAGATATCCCTATACCCTTAAATGAATTAACGACAAACAACTTTACCATCGTTAACATTGTAAGTGTTAATTTATTTTAGGGGCTTGGTCATGTTGGTCATATTGCCACGTGTACTTGCGTGCTTTTTAAACTTGCCTGATAAACTGTGTTTCTGAAATGACTGTAGTATTGTGTGTATTAGGGACAGGTAGGCCCACTATCCCGGCATTTGCCTGATTGGGGTGTGAAACAAATCAGCTCAAACCACACTCTGGATACCCACTGTCAGTACCGGGAATAAAACCTGCATCTCCAAATTTGCTGCAACTTTACATTGAGGTCATAGTGATTGACTTAATGCACATGGCTACACCACTGTATAACAGCGTTAATGAATCTTACTCTCTAGAGAATACATGAATTTAACATAGTTTGGAGTCTCCAGAAGTTAGCAGCACTGGTTACTACTTGTTATTCTGCACTGACGATCACCTGTAGTGGACTTCATCAATCAGACCGGTAAGTTTCCAGTCGGTTAAACAACAACCTGTTGCAAGAAGACTTCTCGTCCAAGTTTCGACTTTGTATTGTTGTTTCAGTAGAGGGGCTTCGATATCGTCATCATTTAACTCCGTGTACTTGAGTGTGTGTGTGAGAGAGAGGATATTTTGTCTCATAACCTGTATTCTTGTGTTAATAATATAATATCGTATGGCCTAGGGTGCCGGGTGCAAGCTCTATTATTTGACACAGAGGGCAGCTTGCATGTCGAATTTCGTCGTTCCTTGGACCGCCATGAAAGTCTTGGAGGTTAGATATCTAAGCTCCTTGACACCATAGCGCTTTCTAGTAGAGAATGGAGGAACTTAGTGTTGGCGGAAATTCCCGAGATTAATTTTGCCATTATGAACATGATCTACTGAATTCAAACGGGTTCTTTAATATGCCAACAACGTATGGCATGCATGTCGTGATTTTTGTCGCCTTTCAAAAATCACTTACCACGTCCAGGAGCGAACCTGCAAGCTTGGGGTTGGTAGCCCGGCACGTTAATCACTCACCCACTGTGACACGATGCTTGTGATGGCTGTATTAGTGGGTGCGTTTGTGAGGTGAGTATTGGGTAGGAGGTGGCCGTGGCCTTAACTCTTAACTATAGACGTACGTTCTCAGTGACATCAACAAGGATATGAGGTCTCAGAGACCGCATCAAATTATTCTATGGTAGAGACAGTTAGTGAGAAAGGCCGCTGGTAATTTTATTTGAATAACTTCAATTTAAATAATCCAGTATCGCAATAATATTTATGTTCGACCCTCACTATTACGTGTCAGAAAACTGTATCATAATGATGGTCATTATAACACTGTTTTCCATTATGATACAGTTTCTCCAGCCAATCAGAGCTCGTTCATTGACCAATTAGGTAACGATACCTTCGCGCATGCGCTCAAAATCCAACATGTCGGACATAAACACAACATCGAACTATAATAAATTACCGACATGCAATACGCACCGTCCATATGTTCGCGTAAATAAACTGGCGAATATGAGACAAGCAATAGCACTGTACCTTAAAATCACCAACGCTAATTTCTGCACAGCGCATTGTCCTCAAATGACACCGGTGACAATATTACTGAGGGACGGCTGATGTAAACATATGGCTGCATATGGCATTGCAAGCACACAGAGCGCATGCGTCGGTCGTTCAAAGATCTTGAAAGACAGAGATATAACACCCAACGCTCGCTCTGCGATCACAAAATTCAAGTACCGTAGCTGACTCTCAACAGATATTTATGAATATTTATGTTAAAACATATCATAAAGTTATAATTATCGTCAACATAAACAGTCGTATGCAACTCGCCTATAATGGTAATTAAGACACTCGTATGGAAATTATAAAACTCGCATACGCTCGTTTTATAAAAATACTCGTGTCTTAATTATAGCCATTATAGGCTCGTTGCACAATGTACTATTTTCGTTTGTTAAATTATACATCCATTATAGGTATCTCCAGATTGCTGTCACTGCAATTAAAATTATTTAGATTGCACAATTTAATCCAATTACGCTTATTATTTACATTATCAACAAACTTGAAACCTTACATTGTGGTGTTTGAAGCCATTTTCAGTGTTGCCTTAATAATCGAAATTTAATGTTTTTCAGTCTGTCAACACGATTGTACCCAATTGTGATGGGTGGTTCCCTAATCCTGAAAACAAAACTACATGACATTAATAAATACACTTGGATGATTAGTTTCGATCGTTAAGCAATCATCATCCGATCCATTACACTTATATGGTTAAGTCGTGCACAGTTCTAGTGAGAGCAGTTAACTTCGTCACTGTGTGCTCTCAACGAGGGGATTAGGGCATAACCCATCACAATTGGGTACAATCGTGTTGACCGACTGGAAAACATAAAATTTCGACTTGAAAGCAAAGTTAGGAATTAACGATGTTCAATCGGCTGACAATTTAGCAAACATCCAGTTCACGCAGTTTTTGGCTGGTGAGCCCCGGTTTCACAGTCAAACAGAGGAGAGATTACGATCCTCAGGTTTGTGAGTTGCTTCCCGCGCGACTGAAAACTCACCTATCAATTACATATGCAGATTGCCCTCTATGCTACCGTGAAACCGGGACTGACCGACCAAAAACCGTGGCGTAAAATGTACTCTATGACACATTTCTTGTTTTGTACGGAATTACAAGCACTGAACTGACTATTTGAAACCATGGGGATGTGGTCAGATTGACCTTCCCAGAAATCTTCAGCTTATTATCACGGCTACCAATGGCAGACACAGTGCAGAGATCTTTAATATAGAAAGATATTATAAACAAATACACCTGACGAGCGATAAGTGAGGAGTCTCACTTCTATTATTCTACCACGGTGACATTGTCCACACGTCCGTAGTGAAGGGTTAACATAGGAACCATTCCGGCATTTTACGGAAACCACGGTAAAAAAACTTCCAAGATGGTTTATTGATCATTTATTTTATTATTTGATATTTGTTTATTTCCACGGCTACACTTAGAGCTTAGGAGCTCCTTTACAGTAGCGCCTACATGCAATAATAAAACATTTCACTAATATTCACAGTATAATTTATACTAGTCTAACAATGATAGTAACAATAAGACGGTAATAACAAAACAATCTGGGAATCGAAATCATCTTTTCTCAGTTTTACCTCACGAAGCTGAGTGTATACTACCCCGTTCCAGCCTTCAGACAAATTTCTTGCCAGAGCCTCCGAGGTGACAGCCATCAACGTTACCTGCTCCACCACGAGGTGGACAGCTTTGACTTTGTTTCTGGGGACTCACAAAAACAACTCTTCTTAATGACTACACATTCACAGTTTGAGCACATTAAAACAGTCAACATGATTACTGACCACGCGTTTGAGAAACATATCTATAAAATTTAAATATCTCCGTTTTAAAATTAAACGAGGCCATTCTTCATACGGTCTCCTACATATTTATTAACAACCTGTTATGCTCATAGCGTTAATGTTCCAACGTTAGGATAAAGAGTTTATTTACAGAGACGGCTATAAATTAAAATGTTTTATTATGCAAAGTTTATAGATGTCTCATGAGGCGACATGAAACTTGATAGTTCAATCATTTACATATTGTCATAATTTAAAGACATACATAGTAACTGTCCAGTGTCCACCTCGGAGAAAGTATCCAATAGCTGGAGAGCACAGCAGACAATGTGTAGTAACCGAGGGTGGATATTCCGTATTGAACATGTTGTTTGAGTCTTCAGTCTTTCGACTGGTTTGATGCAGCTCTCCATGCTTCCCTGTCCTGAGCTAATCGTTTCATCTCTACTTAGCTACCACACCCTTCATCCGAGGCAATCTGTTTAACATATTCTAACCTTGGTCTACCCCTACAGTTCTTATCCTCAACCCTTCCTTGCATAACTAAGCTTGCTATTCCTGGGTGTCTTAGTACGTGTCCTACCAACCTATCTCTTCTCTTCATTAGCAGTCGCCAGAAACATCTCTCCTCTCCCACTCGGCGTAATACCTCTTCGTTTGTAACCCCAACTACCCATCTGATCTTCATCATTCTCCTGTAACACCACATTTCAAACGCTTCAATTCTCATCTTTCCTGCTGCACCAAAAGTCCAAGTTTCACTTCCATAGAGCGCCATGATCCAGACAAAGGCTTTCAAAAATGACTTCCTAATACCTAAATCTATATTCGATGTCAACAGATTCCTTTTCTGTAGAAATGCGTTCCTTGCTTGTGCTAACCTACTTTTTATATACTTTTTGCTTCGTCCATCACTGGTTAGTTTGCTTCCCAAGTAACAGAAGTCACCTACTTCCTTTAGATATTCACCTGCCAATTCGACATCCATAAGGGTTGTTTTACATTCATCAATTTTCTTCATGAATTCTCTCCTCAAGACAGAATCCATACCATATAAAAACTCATTCAACTCCTCTGGTGTGTCGGCGATGTCATCAGCAAGTCTCAGAGTTGAAATTATTTCTCCTTGAATCTTTACTCCTACATTTAATTTTTCTCCAATTTCTTTCATTGCTTGTTCAATGTATAGTTTGAAAAGTATTGGTGATAAGTTGCAGCCTTGCCTGACACCTTTCTGAATATCAGCTTCTCTCTCATGTTTTTCGGCTCAAATAACTGCTGTCTGGTTTATGTATAGATTGTAGAGCACCCTCCTATCCCTGTGCTTCATTCCAATCGTCTTCAATATGTCAAACAACAGTATTAATATCTCCTGGATTTTCGCGGCCATTGTTGCTGTCGATTCTTTTAGAGGCTAGGCGACATCGTGGTTATGCAGCGCCTTGTACTTTGGTGTGCGTGTAGAATCTGTCTGATAAACATGTTCATTCATTCATTCATTTGCTTAATTTGCAAGTGGGGGTAATTCCCCGGTGTGAAATTTTACACTTACAGAAAATGACTGACAATATCAAATACACTTAACGTACACAAGTAGCGATTTGGAAACCACAGTAACACACTGGAGTATTGTGGCATTGTGATAGCTGTAGCCTATTAGTGTGTGTATTTGTATTAGCTTTGCAAGATACGACTGCCACTGAAGTTGGCTGCGGCAGAGTTTCTTGAGAATAGCAGCAGGAGCCTTGCAGGACGAGCAGGGGGACAGCATTTCGGGCTCTACTATGTTAGAAGTCATACTGTGAATTACGAAGGGAAAAGTTCAAAATAATCGGTGAATTAAGAATTGTAAATTGTTTCGCAAAAGCCCAGCCAAGCGCATCATGATTACATGTCACCATGGAGAGTGAAACGATGACTGAGGCTACTGGAGTGAGTCATATCCTACACGCGCGATTGTATTTGTCAACCAAACAGGCTGACTATATGATACAAGTAAAGAAAGAATAGTTACCACCTTGACCACCAGCACTCGTATCTTGAAAGGCTAATAATTGGGTATCGGATTTGGGTAGGAGGCAGCCGTGACCATTTTTTGGTTTCATCCCGGCATTTTCCTGCGGTAGAAGTGGGAAACTACTTCTATGATGGCTGAGGTTGACATCGCACCCAAACCTTCTCGTTTCTGTCTCATGAGGCAAAATGTATCCCGTTTCAGCCCTCAGATAAGAATTACATTAATTGGCCGAACCAGGAATTGAACCCGGAACTCCGGAGTGAAAGCGAAGCATGCTAGCTGCTACATTACGAGTTTGTTACACACACTAGTACAATCATCACAATTACGCAGGTTATTAGACAGGCTGCTTACCGTCCAAAATACCAAGATATCACAAGCCCCTAAATGAAACAACAATAACTAAAACTACAACAAGAACTCTTTGTTATTTAGCCTACCTTTGAAATGATAAAGGTAATACCAAATAAACAATCGAGCGTAATAGTGGTCCAATTCACAATTCGTTAAGGGCTGCTTTTCCATGTTATAATACATGTGAAAATTTCTTTCGAAGCACTCAGGGTTAGGCCACTGTTTCTCTCATAGCCAATTATACTATAAATAATTACATTTGCAATATATTTTAATGTAATTATATTTAAATTTAATTTTACTTTTTGTTCAAATATTTCATTTCAATTTTAGTAAATTGGAATAGTGTAGAATATGTTATTAGAATTTTAATTTCTTAATTTTTAATTTTTATCTCTTTCTATTTTCAACTAGCAGAAGTACCCGTTCTTCGAACGGTGTTCGTTGTTAACACCAACATTATCAATTGAGCTACTGTTGCAATGGTTAGCGGTTTGTCATTCCTTCATAAGTTTATCAGAACGAAGTTAGTTTTCTGGGAATATCACACACACTGTTAATTTAAGGGCCTTAAAATGAGGTTTTCGGAGACCCTTTATAGACTCCCGAATTTTGTGTTTTACACTGAGAAGCGCAACATATGCTTTGGTCGTCCTTCTAGGATAATTTTTACATTTCGCCAATTTTAGCATGTATTTTGAGAAGTTTTTCCCTATATCCACCCTCCTACTGTATGAAAACTACGGTGAAGTGTTTTATAAATGATTGGTGTATTGACTCTCATCGTTACCATACCTAATTTTAGGATGAACCAAGCATCCGAACACGAGTTATAGGCGTACATAAAGATACACAGAAAGACAGACAGACAATTCTATTGTCTACAACATATCACCCAGATATCCAAATATGGGTATCTACCACACAGTATCAAACAAAATCATCCTTACGATGAACCGGTATGTCGACAAAAAAAAGGAAGTCAAAATGTGCTCTGAAGACAAGTTTCCGTTTAATAAAGGGTCTGTTGAAGGCAGGATTCACTTTACCTTTTAATGAAAATGAAAATCCACAGCCTGCTTCCAGTCTCCGACCGGGTCAGGGATGGAATGAATGAAGCCCGCATCTAGCGGCGAGGATATAGACTGTGCCGGCTGCCGAGGCCTGACGCACTCCTCTGGGGCAATGATGAAATGAATGACAGATCAAATGAAATGAGAGTGGAGAGTGTTGCTGGAATGAAATTTGTGACAGGGAAAACCGGAGTACCCGGAGGAAAACATGTCTGCCTCCGTTTTGTCCAGCTCAGATCTCACATGGAGTGACCGGGATTTGAACCACGGACCCAGTGGTGAGAGGCCGGCGCGCTGCCGCCTAAGCCACGGAGGCTTTACTTTACCTTTTAATATTTTACTTTATTTTATATACATCAGGATCAAGTGGTTTACCAGTTAAGGACTGTCACGGGGGCACGCTAGACAACATTTCTGGAAGCCGCTGATTCCTCCGGCTTTGAATTCATTTGCATGTATCGCGGGTGATCGATCTGAAAGGCGCCATGGGTCTAAACCAAACGTGAAAGGAAAAAAAAGAACATCTAATACTGAGAATAGTTGGGCTTTACTACAGAAATGAGTAGTAATGACCTGTAAGGCTTGAAGTAGTCAGTGAGTCACGTAAGCAATGTGTGTGCGTTACGTCACAGGTGATCGTGTTTCGTGATTTCTTTTACAAGATAATCCTTATTGCTGTTGACATGTATCATAGTACTGCGCCGCCTAATGGCAGGCAGCCACGCACGACTCGTGGTGCGCTTGGCCACGCAATGTCGGGGTGATGGATAGACTGACACCAACCTCACAGTCAGGCATGCCAACTTGAGAGGATTTCGATGTTTCTACTCGCAACAGGTTGCAATTCAAAACTCAGACCTATAACAATAACTATGCTTCCCTGAAGCAATCTACATTTTCCAGTGTACACTGACTCAACGAGTTGTTCGTTTTTGGAATGGAGAATTTTTGTTTTTTCCGTAATTTTTGTTTTATATTATAATTATTATTTTTACTTAATTTTTTGTTTCATTAATTTTCGGTTGTTTCAAATTTAGGTGTCCACCTCTAAATTTTAAATTCCATTCCAAATTTGTATAACTTACTTTAATCTGTGTTAAGAGGGGCAGATGACCTCGTAGTTCCTCCCCTTAAAACAACAATAACTAACTTACTCCCTGAAGGGCCACAATTGATTTGCCAGAAGATTCGCAGTAAAAGCAATAATATTTGAAAATTGCCACTTTATTTTCAACAAACGCTTCTCACTAAATAATTTGTTCCGTTCAAATAAATACAGAATATGACTGCTTATATTCGTGTATTTATTGAATTAGACATAATTTAATCAATGCATCAAATATTTAATTCTAAATTAATTGAAAATCCACAACCTGCTTCCAGTCTCCGAGCGGGTCAGGAATGGAATGAATGAAGCCACCATCTAGCGGCGAGGATATGGACTGTGCCGGCTGCCGAGGCCTGACGCACTCCTCTGGGACAATGATTAAATGAATGATAGATGAAATGAAATGATATTGGAGAGTGTTGCTGGAATGACATTTTTGACAGGGAAAACCGGAGTACCCGGAGAAAAACCTGTCTGCCTCCGTTTTGTCCAGCATAGATCTCACATGGAGTGACCGGGATTTGAACCACGGACCCAGCGGTGAGAGGCCGGCGTGCTGCCACCTAAGCCACGGAGGCTCCTTCTAAATTAATTAATTACCTTAATTCAATTTAATTAATTAATTACAAAGCTCCACCGATCAATACAAAATATATTCAAATTAGTAGGCTACATGTTTCGGTCCAACAATGGGACCTTCTTCAGCGGATTAGAATTAAATCTTAAGAAACTGAATTCTAATTTGCTGAAGACTGTCTCATTATTAGACCAAAACATACAAATTTGAATATAATTTGTATTGAATGGCGGAGCATTTCAATTATGTATTAATCAATACGGCGATTTTCTCACATTTTCATATAATAGTAAATGTTTTTGCTCTTTAATTGGATTTTATTATCGTGGTTTTGTTTTGTTGAAAATTTGTACAACTTACGTACCATGGGTTTTAGTACAATGCATCGAGTGACACTACTCCATTCGTCGTTTAAGATTTAAGCATTATAAATCACTAATGATTATTTACTTAAAGATGAAATTTAATTCACCGTAGTCTTTGAAAAAAAATTGCGCAATTTGAATCAATTTGTATGATTAGGTACTGTACAACTAGAAATTAAGGAAATACGCAGCTGAAAACATACGATTACCCAGGTAAGAAAGCGCTTAATAATATGTCAAATGCATAGTAAAAGCTGGGTGAGTTATGAGAAAGAACGATGTAAAGTACGTCACATACGGCAACACCGCTTGAAGTAGTCTATTACTATAACACAGGTACTACTGTAACACAGGAAGCATGAAAAGCGCTTTGGGTGAGTCGACAGTTACCTCATGTTTTAGTTATCAAGAAAAAAACGAGGCGTGACTTACCAGTGTTGTGTGTTAACTCATCAATCATGTTCATCAACAAATCTGAGAAACATAAGTAGGATAACGCACACCCAGTCGTTACTGCATGCAGACAGCTCGCAAGTCTGGCTTCACGGAGACTGGGGGGAACCTATATAACTACATGACCATCCCTTCAGCACATGCACAGCGCTGTTTCCATAAAGTGATTGCAGTAAGGAGGATTTTTGGGAGAACCACTCACCGCATGCACATCCATCCCAGAACGCATTTCTTCGTTTTGTTATGCTACACAACACAGTGCATACACAACGGTATAGAACATACGATAACATACATGCTTGGCATGATTATAAACCGTAATATTCTTTTTCCTAAATCACGCACTTTTTAAGTACTCTTTCGCATCTTTCGCTTGCCACGGTGGGTGAGTGGTCAATGTGTCGGTCTACTAACCCCAAGCTTGCAGGTTTGCTCCTGGCCGTGGTAAGTCATTTTTGAAAGGCGGCAAAAATTACGACACCATGTCAAAGAACCCATTTGAATTCAGTAGGCGGTGTTCATAATGGCAAAATTAATCACGGGAGTTTCCGCCAACACAAAGTTCCTCATTTCTCTACTAGAAAGCGCTATAGTGTTCAAGGAGCCTAGATATCTAACCTCCTTGACTTTCATAGTGCTTCAAGGAACAACGAAATTCGACATGCAAGCTACCGTTTGGGTGTCAAATAACAAAGCTTGCACCCGGCACCGAGGCCATACCACATGTTACGTAATCACATTTTGATCGTTCATTGGTCCCCCGCCCCCTTCTTCCTATGATGTAATCGTCGCATTGATGTTCCCCGCCCTTCCCTGTATTACGTAATTACAAAGCAATACCTAATATTTTTCATTTCGGCACGATTTATTCGTATAAATAAATGAAACAAGAAAAACAATGTAAGAGACTCAAAGACGTCAATTACTGTAAAAATATATAACGCTCCAGTTTCTTGAAGAGCTCGGAGGTCAAAAAAGGACAAGAAATGTACAAACAATTGACTAAAAGCCTTAGTTTAATTTTCCTCAAAAATATTTTTTACCCCTTCATGATCTGAATAAAAGTTATTCTTTGCTCATTTTATAGGTAAAACAAAAATGACCTTTACATTCAGCTTGCAAGGTAAGGTTTCCGCTAATTTTATAAATAAAACAAAAGTGACCTTAGCGTGAAGGGTTGCAATTATCCTTCCAGGACCATTCGGCGATTTCATAAGTGATTCCGCAATCATTTTTGGCCCCATTTCCGCATGTCTTTAACGTTATTATAAGCTTCGAACCCCCTCGTTGTGATTCAGGGACGTATATAAGGGGGATGCTGAGGGGGCTCCAGCCCCCCCCCCCCCCCCTCGAAAACAGCCAATAAAAATTAAGAAAGTGCTGCTTTGGTAAGAGCATAAAATAATTGTAAATTTGGTTGTACCCTAATCTTGACTTATTGGCTAAGTTATAAACAATATTATGATTCAAATTACACTAACTCGTGGTTTAGTGGCTAGATTGTTTGCTGCCGCCCCGGAGGTCCAAATTCGATTCCCGGCTCTGCCAAGAAATTTTAATTCTAGTCTGAGGCCAGGAACGGGGTACTCAGCCTTGTGAGGCAAAACTGTGCATTCCACAGTACGGTAATTTTTGAGAAATAAATTATCAACTTGTAAAAAAAAAAAAAAAAAAAAATAAGTATAAATTTGTATTTGCGTGCTGTGTTGTATTTTACAACTTTTTTTGGTATTGTCATAAATTGTAGGCTATATAAACTTTGAATCTTATTTAAAATACTAGCAATAGTGCCCGGCTTCGCCCGGTGGATTTATTTGTTTTATGGATGATAATGAATAATAATACAGAACTGGCTCATGATACTTAAACTAAAAGAATACAATAAAACAATATTTTAAAAATATATCTTTTTGTGGTGGTGGTGAAGGTGGTGGTGGTGGTGGTGGTGGTGGTGGTGGTGGTGGTGGTGGTAGTTGTAGTAGGGGTGATAAGTAGTAGAGTATAATGGACGTAACATTCAGGTCATTTTCCCGTAATGATAATTATGAATAGGGAAACAGCTATTTACTAACTACAGCACTGACACGTGTAATTCACAAACAAAATTTACAAAAAAAAAAAAAAAATAGAAAGAGCAGTAAGTGAAATAAAAGACACTGCCTAGGGCCTATATCTCATTGGCTGTTAGAAATGTAGAGACCAACAGTGTCGTATTTTGTCGCATAGCGCCGTAGGAAAATAATCAGAACTCTTTGGAAAACTTCGGCTGACCCGAGCTACTGAGGTAGCAATAGTATCATTTATCGCCACAAAGCGCTTAACGATAAGTTTCGGAATAAATGAAGGTAAATTTGAAAGCACCAACGCTTATTGCAGCTGATAACCTCAATGTACTGCACCAACACCATTGCACTTATACAGAGGCATAATATTTCATGATGATAACTGTTTAAAGGGGCCTAAGAAATCTTTTTGCACTAATTACCCCCCGTGACTGCAATTTATAAACAGCGCTATATGCAACTATTTTCGCAATTCTTCACCAGAGCACTTGTAGGGGTGACGTGATGCAGTCAACAACAGACTTACTAAAATACCCTTACAGTTACACTACTACGGACATGAATGGTTCTAGGGCCTTAACACGTGGTTTTCAAGTTCATTTTGTCTGTTATTCTAAATGTAGGGAATGGGGAGCGTTGTCCAAAATATCAAGTGGACAGTCTTACCAGCAGGGTTTCAAGGTGTATGTAAAATTTGGTGCAATTAGGAGAAACGGTGTAGATTTGTGATGAAGGGCCTAAATGCAGGGAATGGAGTGGTCTGTCCGAAATTTCAAGCAGACAGTGTTACTCGTCGGGTTCCAAAGGGTAAGCATGTAAAATTTGGTTCAGATCTGTGAAACGGTGTATATTTGTGCCAAAGGGCCTAAACGCAGAGAATGGAGGGGTATGTCCAAAATTTCATGCAGACAGTGTTACTCGTACGGTTCCAAAGGGTAAGTATACAAATTGCCGTTCAGATCGGTAAAACGGTGTAGATTTGTGCCAAAGGGCCTAAATGTAGGGAATGGAGTTGTCTGTACGAAATTTCATGTAAACAGTGTTACTCGCTGGGTTCCATAAGGTAAGTATACAACTTTTGGTTCAGATTGGTGAAAGGGTGTAGATTTGTGCCAAAGGGCCTAA